>JARHVA010007157.1:0-741857 GCA_037957365.1 Torreya grandis
ACAATCATTAAATATTGATATTCCCTTGAAATTAATAATAAAATAATTCACCTCATATTCAAATTGGATGACTAAAACACCATCAAAATACCTGAGCAAGTTACTATCCTATACCTTGTTGTAGGTCCACATTCCTTTGTGTATAGACTGAAAGTATATATGGGGTTCTAAACATAATTTGTGATCCTTTTTTATGGTTTATTAGGTTAAATTAATCCGTTTAATCACTTATAATCATTTTTACATGTCGTTAATGGTCTAATTTTCAATTTAGGGTGAAGGAAGTCCTTTGGGGGTTCAAATGTGTAGATTACATTTAATAGTTTTAGTGCATAAAAGTTATTTTTAGGCCTTCCAAATGACCATATTACATTTGAAATATTCATTTAAAACTTGTAATATTCCTTATCCCATGTATGGGATGTAAGGTTTGATCATGAGTTTTCATCAAAGTCCCTTGAAACCTTATAGTAAGATATCAACAAAATGCTATGGTGCTTTGTTTTCATAGTTCAACAACAAAGGGCCTAAACTCAGTCATGAATGTTATAAGGACTATTCACTATTTATATTATCATTTTATGATACAATTAGGTATTTATTTATCTTTTAAACATGCTATATCTTGTAAAAGTATCTCACCATGCTCCAATAGTCTATACAACTACCTTTAAGGTTATGCTAATACCACTTATAGGTCGTGATCTTCATAGATAGTAAATGAAGTGAGGGTAATATGCACGTTTTTTGAAGGTTAAAATTATTTTTAATATTTAAAAAAGTTAAAAAATATTTTACTCACTACCAAAACCTTGATTAGCTCAAACATCTCTCTCAACAACATTCTTAACTTTCTTGAGACACCTTTAGATCAACATCAATGGTCTCCAGAATATATAAGCTACACATGACTACCATCATAGAATTATTTGTGTTATTTTTTAGGATAAAACTAAAAAATTATACAAAATAACATGTCAAACTCCTTTATAGTTTCCATTGTTAATCTATAATCATGAGTAGAGTTCCAAAACATAACTATTACTGAGTGGCGGGCAGAAAGTTAACTTTGAGTATGATAATAGACTAAGAGTTTGATCCAAACATGGAATAATGAGGAAAAACATGCAATGGAGGTGATATTTATGATATTTAAACATGTTAAACATCATTTACCCTTCATATTAATCTCTTACAGGGAATATAACCTTGTATAAGTAGTGGAAATGGATGTCATTGCACCTAGGACATCAACCTACAAACTAAACCAAAACTCTCATGAAATCTTTTCCAAACATGAAAATAAGCATATAAATCATGAGTATAGGTAGTGAAAATCATATTGAACTCATATTAATAGCTATATTGTATGGAATCCTCCAAAACAAGGCAAAACCTATAGGGTGCAGATATTAGTAAGAAAATTGGAAAGGTCAACTTATTAAGAATGGTTCATAAATCTCAAACCACCATTCCTATAAAAAAACATCAAATGAAATTTTACTATGTGTAGAACACACCCCAAAGAGAATTTTATTTGAAACCTCCTATGTTGATCATACCAAGAACAAACCTACAAGTTACTTTTGTATGCCAAGAAGGGTGAAAAAAGAGTATAATGGTTTTGGGCCAAAAATGGCGCTTTAAAATCAAACCAAACATGGAACTAAGCTTTGGGAAGTTTAAGAGACATTATATGATCATCTCCCACATGGTACACTTCCCAAAGAGGTTTTAAAAGTACCATTTTCTCTCTTTTTTAGTTTCTTCTTAAATTTTAGTTAAGGAACCTACAATATTCTGATGTAATTGAAATCCTTGACATGGAATCTAACTTTCTTAACATTTTCAAGGAAAAAAGGACACATAGGTACCTTGGTAATCATGCCACTTTCATTTATGACACCTAAAAGCTCAAAAAATGACTCAAAATGATAAATAAAGCTAAAATGACTAAGACCAAAGCTAATATAGAATTACATAACATCAAATGAACTATCATACACCCAATGACAAGATTTTGACCCCATAAAACATCTAAAAACACAAGTTTTTACCTAGGGGTGCCCTAATTTGACCTAAAATTCAAATTTGGTCAACATTTATGTCATTTAGTTAAGGCTAAAGTGGAAATATGGGGCATGACATCATATTTTTTAACCTTCACACTTCCCAAGAAATTCATGCAACTCATTAAATGCACCTTTTAAACCCCTAAAATGACTCAAAATGACTAAAAGGACTCAAAAAACTAATGGACAAGGCTATTATAAAATCAATTGACCTTAATTAACCTATAAAACACCTTATGACAATCATATTACACCCCTTACAGATATTGAAAGTCAAGTTTTTACCTATAAGTGCAGTAATTTGACCTAAAAGTCAAATTTGGTCAACAAATTGGTGACTCATAGGGGTAGTATGCCTACTATACTAACTAGACCAGTAACCTTATTAGTGTATTGGGCTTAGGATTCAACTAAAGTTTGAGGCAAATAAGGATACCTTTGACCATTGACCATAAACTTTACCAAGACAAGACAACTAATGACTACCTCAACCATAGAAAGTAAAGGACACACATAATAAAGAAAGTAAACACACATATAGGTAATCAAAGCACTTAGAGTAAATATATAACAAACTATTATATACAACTAAAAATCAATCATACCTCCCTCTTATATCAAAGGGAAAGTTTTAAACCTTCCTTTCTTCATGACATGAAGGATTTAGTGAGTCATGTATCCTTTTATCCTTTAGCATTGATGTCTCCATCTTCTTCATGATGTTTGTCAGTTTCATTAGCATGATGCTCAAAGAGGACCAAACAACTCCATACAAGTTAACCAAAGAAATGAACTCCTATTGAGTCTAAATAACCTCAAACTCCTCATGTGAATCCTTAATTGCAACCTCATTCTTGATTCTCATAGGGCTCTCACTTCTCAGCTAGAAGAGCTTCTAGATCATCAAGGAGATTTTCATACTCTATCCAATATTTATCATTATCCACCATGGAAGACTCCTTCATATTTTCATGTACTTGACCCTCAACTTGGAAAAGCTATTCAACTTCTTTAAATAACTTAAATTGTAACTACCAATCATCTTTGTCAAAAACCTCTTGTATCCTAACATCACCAAATGGCTTCACAACAATAGGTTCTTGACCAGTAGAAAGAGATTAATATTTATGTTTAATTTAACCTTCAATATAATGTTTAGAATCATCAATAATCTTGTCATGAGTCATGCAATCCTTTGTATAAGAATAAACATTAACCAACTCATAAAATTCCTTACATATGACATTGAACTTATACCATAAATATTCTTCTTCATGATCATCTTCAAGATATATTTTAACTATGTTAGTCTCATGAAAATCTCCTAGGACTACCACTTCTTGATGGATGACTTGAAAGTGTTCTCCATCCTTGATATCACATTCCACTTCACACTTGTGATGGTCATCCACAACTTCATGATTTGGCATGGAATCCTCTTCAAACACCTCTCTCTTCAAGTCTTGGCCACATTTTTCATAGAAAATCATTCCCTCAAAAATGAAAGAATTGGAGTCTACTTCATAAACAAACATCCGTTCAAATATGGAGGCATGAGAATCTTCTTCATGGACACACATGTTTTCAAATATGGAGGCAAAAAATTATGGATTGTCCTTTTATTCACCAAGAAGATTCCCTATGGTAATATCTTCCTCATAGTCACTCATGAGGTCTTATTTATCAGCCATGAGTTGAGCTTTCTCTTTTTTACTTACTTCTTTCATGATAGGCTCTCTCTCAAGAAGGGGTGAGATGAAAAGTTGATGGATAAGTTCCTATATTTGAGGTGAAAGAAATGGAATATGAGATGTAGTAGAAGGTGAAGGAATTGGAGATAGAGTGTGGGATGGAAGAGAAGGCTTATGAGTGGGTTTGGAAAAGAGAAAAGCACTAGTAAGCTCATATGGAAGTGAATTTTTGGGTTGATTAGGAATAGCATCTACATGAGTAGGAACTTCACTTTGACAATTATATCCTTATGTATAATCCATGGAAACATTTGGTTTCATATAAAAAGACTCATAGGAGAACTCTCAAGGCTCATAGGAATCATAATATGAAGGATAGGGCTCATATTGGGACTAATATAGATGTGCTTCTTGATAGGTTTCTTGGTACCTATTGACCAAATTTTGGCCCTTTAAGCCAAACTTGGGCACCCCTATTTGAAAAAAATGTCTAAGTCTATACATTGGCCACGTCTATTACTTAGCTTTTCTTTGGAATAATTGTTCTTTTACAAATCCCACATTAAATGTATAAGTCTTTTCCTTTCGAAAACATTACTTTTGGTCTTTTACAAATCCCACATTCTTTCGAGTTATGTTCTTTATCAAATTCTTTCAGACTTTTTGTCCAAAACAATTCTCCTTAAGTGTATTTCCTTCACAAAATTCCATTTTCAAATTTTATGAAAGGTTATTTTCCTTCATAAAAGTCAATTTCAAAAATATTGAAGAACCATTTAAAAAATCCTGAAGGACATTTCAAGTTTTCTGAAGCCCTTTACAATTTTTCTAAATGTGCTTTTTAACTTTTCTAAAGGGCTCCTTCCTTTTGGGAAAGTTCAGTTTAGGAAATATGAAGGACTCTTTTCCTTCCAAAAAGTCCATTTCAAAAGTGTCAAAAGGTTTAAGACAATTTTTTGAAGGGGTCAATTATAGTTCTAAAACTCCTTTTCAAAAAATCTAAAAGAATTGTTTCAAACATTTTGTCTGAAACAACTTTTTTGAAGGTCGATAGCATCTTTCCCAAAGGGTAATTCATGAGAAAAGGGCATATTCAATATTATAAAATGGTCATTTCAAAAGGCCGAAGGGACATTTTCCACGTATCAAAAGGAATGGACAAAGAGTAAAAGGACCATGGGAAGAAGTCCCAAAATAAATGATTTCATTTGGATAAATTGCCCAAAGGAAGGAGTTTGAAGAAATCCCAAAATAGATAAAGGGCCAAGAAAAATAAGCTACAAAGAAAAATTCCAAATGAATTTTCTATGGGAGAAAATGCCAAAGGATTTCCTTCAAATAAAAAATATGAAAAGGTTTAAGTCTATGAAAATAGAAGGGAGATAAAAAACTAAAGAATGATGGCCTGTAACACATCAATTTAAATTTATGGGAAATAGTTATTGGAGTTTAAAATCTTGATGGGAACCTGAAGGTAAGTAAAAGAGATAAAAAAAAGGCAAAGTGTAACTGAGGCTTTGGTTTAGTTGTAAAAAATATAACTAATGATTTTGTTGTATTTATAACTTGTTGTAACTGATCCATCTAGTGACATGGCACAAATCACTCACCTTTTTCCCACATGTAAATGTAACTATTCCTCTCAAGATGATAGATGTCCAAGTGACTCTTGGACTTCCTTTGATTATTCCACCTCTCAAAGCTATAAATATGCATCCTCTTGGCTTATTTGGCATCCTCCACTGGTTATAGTGAAACTCTAGCTACATTTGTACTTGAAAAACTCTTGAATAAATATAAAAGTGATCTTACCATTCACACATTGCATTATTGAGTATACTTTTGAAATCTTGTTGATAATGACTAGTGAAAGAGTTACTTTTATAACATACCAATCTATGGTCACTTACCAATGTGTAAAAGGGAAGATGTTTTAGGTCTCTTTTAGTATTATTTACTAAGTGTATAGATATATTAGGAGTGGTATATGTGTATTCTCTTTGTATAATCATTCATCACCTTCCTAAGCATTAAGTACCTTCTTGAATCTAACTTATGAAATACTAATGCAGTAATGTCTTTTTGTTATGATTTTGGGTGAAACATCCTTGTTTACCTTTAAGTAGTGGTTTTAGTCAATTGGGATGATATCAAATATTGCTGTATCACCACTTGTTTCTTAGTTATTTTCTCAAACTCTTTTCATACAAAGTTGTTAGTTTAGAAAGAGATTCAAAGGTGCATCAAGGGGAGTTATCCCCTAATCTACAAATTCATCTCAATGGAATTGTCACCCACAGTAAGAGAGATGATTCCATTTTTATATTTAGATGAAGAGATATAAGTATTTCCTCAAGGGTGAAAATCTAAGCATAAATAGTTTTTGGCACACTTGGTGGGACCTCTAAGTCCTACAAGATTTTTAAAGATTGGTGTTGGTCTTGGCATTATTGAAAATAAAGAAACATCTACATTCAATACCTAGTGCCTCCATTGAAGAATTCAAATCTTTGGTTGATTATTAGTCTTATTTTCCATGCCAAAGGTAACCACTAGGTCTGTTGTTAAAGGTGTACCCTTCCAATTTGTGGGATTACCTCCATACTCCACAAAAAGGTTTAGGTTTGTCAATACTCATCCTTACAAAAGATATTTTGTGTTTAAAACTTCCAATTTTGTGTTAAATTCCATCCCTAAAACCATTGTGATCATTTCAAAATGGATAGAAGATAACCTTTTATGCATTTCATTAGGGTATCTCCCTTGCATCTTGCCTAATATGATCAAATTCCAAGAGAAGCCCTCAAAAGTATTCCATATTTTATTGGGGATGATCCAATTACTACCATTGATCACATCAAAAATATAGAATTTTTTTGTAATATCCATAATATTACCCAAGAAAATTTAGCTATTAGGTTGTTGGCCTTATCTTTTAAAAGAAAAATCTTAGACTAGTATGGGACTCTACCTATAAATTCTATGGTCTCATGGGATGAGTTGGGGACCTTATTGATTAATAGGTTTAGGGAAAAGAGTGATCAATTATCTCTAGCTAATAAATTGACCACATTAAAGAGGGAACCACATGAATTCATGCAATATTTTAATACTAGTTTCCAAAAAACTTGGGACAAAATCCTAATTCTTATGAGGCCAACCATAAACTATGCATTTTTATACTACTTGAAAGCATTGAATAGTGACATTGCCATGATGATTCAATATATGGGTGGAAATAAATTTCTTAGTACCTATGAAATAGCCATAAATGCTAAGAATTGTCTTGTACAAGTGGGAAAGAATGCTCCTAGACCTCCAATGCCACTATTCCCTAATTTGCATTCTCCTAGTCAAAGTGCATTACCCACTTTAACTCCATTTCTTGGTCAAGAAAAATCTACCATTACCCATTCCAATACAATCCATGAAGTTAAAATATTTCTTAAAAGTGTTAAAAATTAGTTAGCTACTGTCAAAAGATAACAAGCTCAAGGTTATAGGCCATAACAATCCTATAATTAGTTTTGACAAATAAATAGACCTCCTCTTCAAGGCAATAATCAGGGACACAACCAAATTACCCATGTCAAGAATTAACAAAGCTATAATCCTAGTGTCCCATCATCTTCTAAGCCCTTTTCCCCACTCAAAACAATTTGGTCTAAGAATAGCCCAACTATCAATCTTTTGAACATGGTCAATAAAAAGTGGCTTATGCAAATGAAATGAAAAATCAAGGCATGACTATAAATGGTGATCAAACATCTCAATTTACAAATTTTGAGATGCAAAAACAATTTGGGATGGAGAGAAGATAGGTTCAGTCTGATACTACCCTCATAAATCACTTAGAGGGTGAGTTTTATGACATCAATTACGTGGGGAATAAAAGAAATCAGAATTCTAGTGTTGTTGCCAACACCATATCAAAGAGGAAGGTTATGGATGAAGTTCAAGGAACCAATCAAGGACCTTTTATAAACCCTACACCATTTGTTATAGTGAGTGGGTCTAATATAGCTCCTAAATTTCAAGAAAATTATAAGATTCCAAACTTTAGGCCAGCTACTACAACTCTACCTCCACAAGCTACATCACAATGTGCCAATGTTCATAAAGAGAACCCCAAGGTAAGTAATCCTTCCATTAATATTGTAGACTAGATGAAGAATCTTCATTTGAACATCTCATTATGGGATTCTCTAGTATTACCAAGGTATAAAGATATACTCCAAAAGGAATTAAATGAATTGGGTAAACAAGCTGGCCCATCTAGAAGTGACAATGTGGTTTTGGTTAATGGAACTCAATCCATGGATGGTAAAGTAAAGAGAGATGTGAAGACTCCTACATTTTACCTATCTCTAATCATTTGGGATTTCTTGGTTCATAATTGTATCATAGATAGTGAAGATAACACATTAGTTATGCCCAAATGTATAATGGATAAGTTGGGCCTCAAGCATGAGCCAATGACTAAAGGAGTTTTATAATTGGATGGATCACCAACCAAGACTTTATGGGTATTTAAAGGTTTGAATTTAAACCTTCATTTTTTTATTAATTTTTCAATTCCACATGATGTGGTGGTGGCAGATTTACCTCCCTATTTTTCTCTTTTCTTATCAAGAGACTTCACATCCAAGATAGGTGGATATTTGTTAGGCAATTGGTCCTACATGGTGTTTAAGATAGGGTATGGTACTAAATTGAATATTGAGTCATAAACTATCCATATATATCACTTGGAACCTTACTTACCTAAGGTGGAAAATGTTAATTATACTATCATTGATGAAGAGGAACTTCATATTAACCAATCTTTGTCATCTTCCCTTGAGCGAGTTTCTGATTTGTTCCTAGATGAGTGGGAGATGACAACTATGAGCATGATCGTTACAAGTTTATTGAATAATCTAGTCTTGGAGTCTATTGTATACATAATAAGGGATATTTAATGCCTAATTTGATGAAGCCAAGTGAGGATGTGAATGTCTTATGGTAGCTTTTCTTTGATGGGTCTAGAAGCAAGATGGGAGTAGGTGGTGGAGCTATGTTAGTTTCACCTTCAAAGGAAAAATATTTTGTATCCTTCATATTTAAATTCTCATGTACTTGTAATGTGGTAGAGTATGAGACCCTTATCCATGGCCTTTAATGGGTAAGGAAAGAGGTGTCAAAGAATTTCAAGTGTTTGGTGATAGTGAGCTTGTTATGAATCAAGTAAGAGGGAAAAATTTGACCAAGAACTCCTTGCTCAAATCTTATAACCATAGAGTTTGGGACCTTTTAGAAAATTTCATGGCTTTTAAAATTATATCTATTCCAAGGGAAAATAATAAACATGCTGATAGGTTGGCATCTATTGGCACTCAATTTGATGTTCCAAAATGCATAAGAGAAGACAAGAATCAACCTCATCTAAAGATGATTGTGAGATTTTCTGTACCAGATAATGTCACTAATTGGTAGGTGTTTGATAGTGATCAACAAATAACACTTTTATACAAGAATCTAAGTTTTCTACCAAAAATTAGTCTAGGCTACAACAATAATATGTAGAGTAGATTGTATAATTGAAGTCCAAAAATCTCCCCAAAGGCCCAGTGATTCTTGATAGCATATTCAATCAGGATGACCAACTCAAGAAGGAGAAAGTAAGCATGTCAAATAAGAAAGATAACTATGAAAGGGTAGATATATTCAAAGATAAATTACTTGAACTTGGAAAGGTATGTACTAGTCAAGAGAAGTATCATTTCATTGAACTATGCAAAGAGTTTAGGATATTTTTGCATGGAAACATAGTGAATTGAGGGGTTTTGACCCAAGCTTAGATCAACACACCATAGATCTAGATGAAAATTATAAACCCATGAAGCAAAGACATAGGCCAATCAATCCCAATATTGATCCTCTCATGAGGAAAGAACTCACCAAAGTAATTGAGTCCGAAATCATCTTTCCAATCAAGCATTCTTCTTGGTTGGCCAAATTAGTCTCTGTTAGAAAGAAGAATGGGGAGATCAGGGTGTGTTTTGAATTTAGGGACTTAAATAGGGTATATTTGAGAGACCATTATCCCCTCCCTTCTTTGGAGTAAATTCTGCAAGTGGTGGCAAGCAGTGAGAGGTTTTATCTCCTAGATGGTTATTCTAGGTACAATCAAATTTTGGTGAAAGAAAGTGACAAATACAAGACAACCTTCACTACCAAATGGGGCACATATTCTTATGGGAATATGCCATTTATATTTTTAAATACTAAAGCTACTTTTTAACATGCAATAGATATGGCTTTCAAGGATTAATCAATGACATTGTATTGGTATATCTTGATGATGTGATAGTTTTCTCCAAAGAAGCAAAAGATTATTTGAATCACCTAAGATTTTTTAGAGGTGTAGAGAGTTTGGGATATATCTAAACCCAAAGAACTATGTGTTTGTTTTTCATGAAATCAAACTCTTAGGCCACATTGTTCTAGGAAAGGTTAGTCTATTGATCCTGAAAGGGTAAGTGCCATCTTGGCATTATCTTTACCAGAACATAAGAAAGGTTTGTAAAGTTTCTTTGGAAAAATAAATTTCATTAGGATATTTATTCCTAATTTTGATAACTTGGTTAAGCCCTTGACCTCCATGCTAATGAAGTATGAGATATTCACTTGGACAAGAAGGAGGAAATAATGTTTTGAGGAGATCAAAAAAGCCATTTCCCAAGCTCCTACTCTTGTAAGTCAAAACTTCTCTAAGTATTTCAATTTGTATACTTTTGTAAATGAATAGGTAATCTCTTGAATTTTTACTCAAGCTAATGATGAAAATATTAAATAACCTATCGCCTTCTTTAATCAAGGGTTTAGAAGGTTATGAGGTAAGATACACATATGTTGAGAAACAAGTGCTTTCAGTTATAAGGAGTTTGAAGAAGTTAAAGAATATGTTGTCTAACAACAAGATTGAAATTTTTGTGCCTCATCTTAGCATTAAATACTCTCTATTGAGTATATATTTTAATGATAAAAGGGTAGGTTAGATCACCAAAGTGATGGAATATGATGTGGAGATCAAAACAACCAAGCTAGTGAAGGGAAAAGGACTATGCAAGAATCTTGCTTCAAAATTGAAAGAGAAAAGGGAGGTTATTTTGGCACTCCATGATGATCCTATAGTAGTTGCATATTCAACCATGAGGAGTTGGATAGAAGACATGATTCACTTCCTTCAAACTAATGAGTAGCCACAAGATCTTGATAGAGCTAGAAGAAGGTATTATAGGTTGCAATCCATTCCCTATGTACTTGTTGATGTAGTGATATTTATAAATGAATTTTCAAGTGTGTTTTTGAGATGTATTGGTTTAGATTATATTGATAAATAATTTAATGAGTTTCATGATGGATCAGTTGGTGGTCACTTTACTCTTAGAACCACAATTGCCAAAACAATGAGGGATGGATACTTTTGGCCTAGCTTGTTCAAGGACACTCATGAGTGGGTAATAAAATGCCAAAAGTGTGTTATTTTTGATGGAAAACAAAATCTAGCTACCTTTCCTCTTCACCCAATTTGGTTTGAACAACCCTTTATGTAATGGGGTTTGGATTTTATAGGTCTGATCAATCATCCTTATAGTGCTAACCATAAGTGGGTGTTGACTACCACTAATTACTTTACAAGATGGGTGGATGATATATCTCTTAAGGAGGAAATTGAAAACTCAGTCCTAGACTTCTATGAAGGTATAGTAACTAGGTTTAGAGCTCCTTCAACAACTATTTTAGATAATGCATTAACCTTCTTAGGAACAAGGACAAGTGAATGGGATTTGAATCATGGCATATATCTTATCACCTCCTCTAACTACTATCCCTAGGGGAATGGAATAGTTGAGTCCAAAAATAATAAATTAATTAGGATCATAAAGAGGATAATGGAGAAGAATCAAAGAACTTGGCATACCAAGTTGAAGACAACTCTTTGGGCTGATAGGATCACCCCAAAGAGAGGAATTGGGAATTCACCATATACACTTATGTATGGAAGGGAGGGTATAATTCCTATCTCACTTGAGTTACCAGCTTTAGACGTCACCTATCATCTACAATTGATGGAGAATGATAGCATGGAAGTTAGGTTATGTGAGTTGATGAAGCTTGAGGAGATAAGAGATCAAGCTATGCAAACCATGACTACTCACCAAGAGCAAACAAAGAAGAATTTTGACAAGGAATCCATGCCAAGAAGTTTTAAATAAGGAGACATTATCATAAAATGGGATAAAGATAGGGCCAAGCCTAGAGGACATATAAAGTTTGATGCTTTGTGGAGTGGCCCATATGTGATCACATAGTGCAAATAACACAATGCTTTCTAACTCTCAAAGTTGGATGGAGAGGAGCTGCATATCCCAATTAATGGGATATATCTAAATCATTATTATTGATGTCCTCCTTTCCCTTTGTACATAGTTTTCTATTTTTTTTGTGTTCCTTAAGTGATTATGCACATGTGTGACTTTTTCCTTGTCTTGTTTTGTGTTGTCTTTGCTTGGTCTTATTGTTGTTGTGTGGTGTGTTTCTTTATGTTTGGCATAATCCTAGTTAGTCATCTCAATAATACATTGAATCCATTAGTCTTGAGTTATATAAAGCTACTGGTCTAGTTATTATAGTAGGCATACTACCCATGCGAGTCACCAATTTATTGACCAAATTTTGGCCCTTCAGGCCAAAATTAGGCACCTCTATTTGAAAAAAATGTCTAAGTATATACCTTGGCCAGGTTTAGTACTTAGGTTTTCTTTGGAGGAATTTTTCTTTGACAAATTCCATAGAAAATTTATAAGTCTTTTCCTTTCAAAAATTTCACTTTTGGTCTTTTCTAAGTCTTTGCCAAATTCTTTTGCGTTTTGTTCCTTTGCTGAATTCTTTTAGACTTTTTGTCCAAAGAAATTATCCTTAAGTGTATTTCATTTAAAAAATTTCATTTTCAACTTTTTTGAAAGGTTATTTTCCTTCAAAAAAGTAGATTTCAAAAATCTCAAAGGACCATTTCAAAAATCCCAAAGGGCATTTCAAATTTTTCGAAGCCCTTTACAATTTTTTTGAAGGTGCTTTTCAAATTTTTTGAAGGGCTCCTTCCTTTCGAGAAATCTCATTTTAGGAAATTTAAATGACTCTTTTCCTTCAAAAAATTCCATTTCAAAAGTTTTGAAGGGTCTAAGATAGACTTTTCAAAGGGGTCATTTACATAAGTTCTGAAAGTCCTTTTCAAAAGATATGAAGGAATTATTTCAAACATTTTGTCCAAAATAACTTTTTTGAAGGTCCATAATAGCTTTCCCAAAGGGAAATTAATGAGAAAAGGGCATCTTCAATATTTTGAAAAGGTCATTCCAAAATTCCAAAGGAACATTTTCCAAGTACCAAAAGGAATTGACAATGAGTAAAAGGTCCATGGGAAGAAGGCCCAAAACAAATGATTTCATTCAAACAAATTGCCTAAAGGAAGGAGTCCATAGAAAGCCTAAAATATAGAAAGGACCAAGCAAAATAAGTTGCAGACAAAAATTCTAAATGAAGTTTCTATAGGAGAAAATATCTAAGGATTTCCTTTAGAGAAAAAAAATTCAAAAGGTTAAGTCTAGAAATAGATAGGAGACAAAAAAACCAAAGGATGATGACCTACAACACACCAATTTCAAATTATGGGAAATAGCCATTGGAGTTTAAAATATTTATGGGAACCTAAAGGTGAGGAAAAGAGATAAAATATGGAAAAGTGTAACTGAGGCTTTGGTTCAGTTGTAATAAATGTAACTAATACTTTTGTTTTAGTTGTAACTCAATGTAATTGATCCATCTAGTGACATGGCATAGCTCACCCACCTCTCTCCCACATGTTAATGTAACTATTCTTCTCAATATGACAGATGTCTAAGTGACCATTGGACTTTATTTGATTGATCCACCTCTTAAAGCTATAAATATGCATCCTCTTGGCTCATTTGGCATCCTTTATTGGTTATAGTGAAACTCTAGCAAGATTTGTACTTGAAAAACTCTTGAAGAAATATAAAATTTATCTTACCATTCACACATTGGATTATTGAGTATAGGTTTGAAATCTTGTTGTTAATGACTAGTGAAAGAGTTACTTTTACAGCATGCCAATCTATGGTCACTTATCAATGTGTAAAAGGGATGATGTTTCAGGTCTCTTTTAGTATTATTTACTAATTTTATAGATATATTAGAAGTGGTATATGTGTATTCTCTTTGTAGAATCATTCATCACCCTCCTAAGCATTAAGCACCTTCTGGAATCTAACTTATGAAATACTAATGCAGTAATGTCTTTTTGTTGTGAGTTTATGTGAAACATCCTTGTTTACCTTTAAGTAGTGGTTTCAATCAATTGAGAGGATATCAAATATTGGTGCATCACTTGGTTTTTTCTTCATTGTTTTCTCAAACTATTTTCATACATAGTTGTTAGTTTATAAAGAGCTTCAAAGGTGCATCAAGGGGAGATAACCCCTAATCTAGAGATTCATCTCAATGAAATTGTCACCCGCAGCAAGAGAGATGATTCCATTTGCCACTTGGATGAGGAGAGTTGATAATCTATTCAAGGGTTTAAATATATGTGTCAAAAATACCCTTCCAAATACTATTATCCAAAAACATGGTGTCCTTATGGGGAGGGAAATGAAGGGTTATAGGGTTGCCATGTCCCATAGGATTGATAGGCATTTTGATAAAATTGATACACTTCTTGAATGGGACGACAAGGATCATAATTAAGATTATGAGGATAATATTTAGGTTAGTAAGGATCATGACAAGGTTAACCAATGACTTTTTTATATTGATATGGAATGGCACAAGCTTGTAATGTTTCAACAACTTGTAGAGAACAAAACTCAACATCAAGGATAGCCATAAAACTTCATTAAAAGCAATAACACAAATAAATACATTTCTAAGAATATTTAAAGGATAAATTGGGATTCTTAACCAGCTAATGTATCTTCAGAGTCTCCATTGATGCTTTGATAGATGCCTCCAAATGCTGATTCTTGAGAGACAACACCAAAAATCTCTCAACTTCTTGGAACAAGAATCCCATCGGGCATGCCAAAAATTATTGTCACTTTAATTTTCACTCTTTAAGGAGATGAAAAATATCTCCTCATACAATTGGCACCATTGAAATACCTCTAGGCTTTTGGGAAGCCTAAAGATGAGGTGAATCTCTACATAGGTCTATCTCCCTTGATCTACCACTTTGGATTGCAACTATAACTAAAATTGGGGGGGTAAAAATGGAGAGAGATAGATGAAAGAAAACTATCATAAGGGAGGTTATATAAAAAATAGATTGATTAATTCCAACCATATGCATTTTACACTTGAAATCAAAGGACAAATTAAACATACACTTTTCCAATCTTCATCTTCTCACATCAATGTTACATTGTGAGGTTATGGATGAATGTGCAAATATAGGAAGACTAGAAAAGAGGTCTATGAGGGAACTAATTAATATTATAACTCACTAAATCTTATAAATTTCCTATAAAACTTCACATTCCCTTCAAGAAAAAGCTTTCCAACTGTAAATAGATGATAGAATGAAATAACATGCTAAGGAATCCATAGTCTTCACTTATGCAAAATCAAACATTTTAAATGAACACACTAATAATAGTAATGGAGGATGTAAAAATTAGTATTATTACTTATAAAAAGGTATAAATTTGATAAGGGCTTGTCCATACTCAGGTGGAATATAGAATATAATGCCAAAATGTCTAGTTCTTATAGAACGAGAGAGAGAGAGAGAGAGAGAGAGAGAGAGAGAGAGAGAGAGAGAGAGAGAGAGAGAGAGAGAGAGAGAGAGAGAGAGAGAGAGAGAGAGAGAGAGAGAGAGAGAGAGAGAGAGAGAGAGAGAGAGAGAGAGAGAGAGAGAGAGAGAGAGAGATGATACAAGGAGTTTCTTGTACATTTTGAGAGGGTATGAGATGAATAATTAAAGGCCAAGAAGCACAAGTGTCAATCCAAGTCATAAAACTCATCAAAAGTGGAAAGAAAATCCCCATTTTGGGTTAGAAAAATTTCCTTCATGATTGACCCTATTTAAACACCTTATAAATTATTAAGATCATGTATAATGACTATAATTAATTTTAAGGACATAATACATGACTCTCCATAAATATTTTTAGGCTTGGTCATCTAGAATCATCCCAAAATGAGTTATCATCATCTATTGTCCAAAAAACTCTCTTTTCATGCATTCTACACACTTGTGTTTCAAAAATTCATTAGTTTCTCATGAAAATACATGATAGGTTATGGATGAAAATTTTAAAAACTCTCCATGACCTTAGAGGCTTCAATAATGCTTTAAAATTAGCTCACATGAAGCTTTCCACCCTTCTCATTAGTTTGTCTAATATACTAGTTTTGAATAGATAAGATGAGAGCTCTTATTGAGGTAGTTAGGAGTTTTTATGAGGAATTAAAATAATATGGGGAGTTATCATAAGTTTATATATTTCTTCCAAAGTTGGTTTCATCTTTAGAATCCTCCTAGAACCTATACAACACAAAAAATGGTCAAAAATACCTTATTTTCACCCCATCTATACAAGTCCATATAGATAATTTACATGGAAGGGATATTGATTTATATTAAACTTTCAATAGGTTTCATGAGAAAACTATTCCATCTAGTTGCATCTTTAGTATCATTTCTCCAATCAGGTCACTAGGAAGGGTTTTGGAGGGTTTTAGGCATGTCAGAACTCTCAAGGTTTGTTCATATAAATCTAACATCCAACTTGAAAAAAAATTCCACAAACATGGCCTTAAAAACCCTTGATAAAATCCTTTAACTACCTTGTCACCCGTGCAAATCCTCTAGCAAAATATGAGCATTTGATGTTGCTTACTCAAGCCCATTTTCCTCTTTCATACATGTCTGCTTGAGTTTTCTAGTCAAAAGTGGCCCTTTTATGGTTTCTCCTATAATATAAAGGATTTACCAAAATTTTTTAGACACCATTAAAATTTTATTTTAATTCTCACCTCATGTGGAATGTGGAGGTGACCATCTATTTGGGGTCTATGCCAAAACCTTACCTTTAAGCTTGACTGTAACCTAAAGCTCAAAATGACCTTTGATGGTTTTATTTGCTTCCTAATAGCTCAAAAACATTCATATTAATCCCATACACATGTTCCAATAGTTTATAAATTCTACTTAATCTATAATTGAGAATGACTTCTCATTTGGGCACTAGGCTTGCACCTTGCCTAATAGCCTTTCTGTAACCTTGGGATTTTAGGACACTTTTATAAGACTCATCATTTCTTACTAAATTTTATATGTATACATAGTTTACATTAGCTCATAAATCCTTAATTAAATTTCCAACTAGCTCCCTATGCATCCATCTACCATCCTTTCTAAAATTACTACGGTTTACATTGAGGGGAGTGCGCCCTATCTAAGACAAAATAGAGGGTGATTCCCCTATCCTATTAGATAATTTGAATATTTGAGAGGGTAATAAAAGTGATGGATACAATATATACCAATTTTTATCCTTTTTTTAATTTAATATACCTCTCAACCCATCCAAATCCCAAGACAAACTCCTTGATAATGTAGACTATGTAGGGTTCCTTGACATGGATTGAACCTTATTTGTTTGAACTCCTTTATTTGTTATACACCCATTATGAGATTTTCATGAGTATATAAAATTAATGGTGGATGTTAATTCAGCTTTAAAATATCTTCATACTCCTATGCTTCCTCCTCACACACTTGAACTCTTAAAACTACCCTTTAACCCTTGATTGTGTTTCTTGTAAAACAAGGGTCATCTATGGGAAACCTTGCATAATTTTTACTTTGAAATAAATTGAATGATAATTATTTTAATATTTAATGGAAATTTATAATTAATTATTACTCATTCATTTCATACCCTTATGTCAAATTCAACTCACTGTCTACCCATATTATTTCTAGCTAGCTATGTAAGAGTCTTTAAGGGCTTGTAGGTATAATTGTATGCTTATTTGGGCTTGAGAATAGGGTAAAAAACTCTAATTTACTTAATTATGATAATTTTAAATTTATTTAGGTCCATTTTATTCATCATTTATCCCTTATATACTTCAAATAACTAGCCTAATTGTCCTCTACCCACCTCACAATCAACTATAGTTGATTCTGGGGTCCTGTAGGTATAAATTATCTTCTTAGGGGCTTGGTTATAGTGTAAAGATATTTTTTGAATTAAATTTGAGCTAAGAAAACATAAATTTGAACTAATATTATTCTATTTAATCCTTCATAACATAATTTGAGGTATCTATCTAGAGTCACAATTCAATACTCTACTAGACTAAGACATCCCTAGCTTAACTCTTGCATGTAGGTGTTCTTTAGCTCATTGAGACAAAGTCATGGTGTTTGAAGGATTTTAATTAAGCATGAGATCATTACAGAATATATTACATTTTTATTTTCACATTTCATGCCTTAAAACACCACCTATACATCATCTAATAGCCCACTATCAAATTACCCTTCTGTAGGTGACTATTTCCACAGTGTATGGACTGGGATTGTGCATGGGAGGCAAAAAAATAGTCTCTCCCTCTTCTTTGATGATATATTATGTCATGAGTTCCACTTGAAACACTTATAAACACAATAAAATAATTTCATGATCTATAATGGTCAACCTTTAGTACACGGTTACATTTGGATCCAACTCTTGTAGATATCAATGCCTAAGTTTAGTGGTTTTGTAGGCAACTTTAGGCTTCTAAAAGACTATCTTCCTCTACTCATTTGTCCTTAATATTTTTAAAATATAATTTTCACATTATGGGGATACAAAAAAATTCATTATTATGTACTAAATTATTGGTAACCTTGTTGTATGACATTGGAAAGAAAGCCTCAGACCTCTATTTTCATTTTTTAGGGACTAGACTCTTGAACACTGTCAACTCATGTTAAAAAGTGATTTATACTTTCATAATATAAATTTAAACTCCAAATAAATATATCATGCTTCATATATAATTATATTAATTCCAAATAAGGTTTCATATATTTGAATAATCTCTTATGATGCTTCAGATCTTTGCTAGGGCCACTTGTAGATGTTGATTCTTAGTATATAGGCAGTAGGTCTAAGTGTAGACAATGAGCATGATTTTAAATTCAAAGGTTGGTTTCTCCTAAATGTGTTAAAATATAAACCTAAATATTTTTAAAGGATCAAAACAAGATTTTACACTTCCCTTCCAATGTTGAGGAACTTCCATGAAAGTAGTTAGAGATGATAAATATGGTGGGAGATTGTGCATGACTATGTTAGTTGAATGTCATAGTCCCTTGCTCACCCTTCAGAATATTTGATTATTTGTTCATATATTTTTATAATTATAAAAATATTTAAACCATAATTATCTATCCATGAAATATATACAAATCCTCAATATACACAAATCACCATAGTTGACTGTGTATAACAGTCATAGAGTCAACTGATTACATGGTGTCCTATGACTCTATTCTCATGTAGTATGCTTTTTGGAATGGAATTTGAATAAAAGGAGATAAAATAAAATTTGGTACATGATGATTAACTTATAATAGTCCCCTAGAATCACTACCAAATCTTGGAGATTCTGCAAATAGTGAAAATTTACATTCAACAAAGAATGGTGGCTCTCTTACAACTTGAGATAAGTTTGCTTATCCAAAAACCATAGAATATAATAACCAAAATGGAGATAATTATATAATTAGGTTAACATCCTCAAGAATCAAAATCATTAGCTAGATTTTATGAAATTTCCCAAAATGAAATGAAACCTATAGGGTGCATGAAATAGCTAACATAAAAATACAGTCAACTTGAAAAGGATGGTTCATAAAGCATGGTTGAAAAAAATTGAAAATATTATTATGGAAATTAATATTCTTGAATTTAATACCACTTACCCAAATATTTTGACTTAAAACTCTTTCTACTAGTTGTACCAAGCAAAAACTTAAAGGTCACTTTTACATGTCTAAGAGAGCCAATAAAGAGTATAATGGTTTTAGCCAAATTTTGACACTTAAAAGTAATAAAATCATGTAATTAATCATGAGGAAGATAAATATTCACATTTTAACTTTATCCATTTGGCACACTTCCCAAAGAGGTTGTACAAGTGCCTTTTTCTTCTCATTTCACTAAAAACTACCTTTTCTTCATAACAACCTTCCACTTTTTAGTTATGTCAATTGGTTCAGGATAAAATGGATACATAGGAAATGAAATAACATTTTTAACCTTCACACTTCCAAATAAACCTAGACAACTCATTAAATGCACCTTTTAAACCCCTAAAATGACTCAAAATCACTAAAAGGACTAAGAAAACTAATGACCAAGGTTAGTATAACATCAGTTGACCTTAATTGACATATAAAAAACCTTGTGACATTAATATTACACTGATTAAAAACCTATAAAATTAATTTATTACCTATAGGTTCCCCAATTTGGATAAAAAGTCAAATTTGGTCAACACAAACTTTCATGAAGAACATTATCATTCAAAAAGAAACCTACAATTGTCTTCTATTCATTGAAATGAGTAGAAGGCAATTTTGTTAGAGTTTTGCTACACCCAGCCAAAGGATGTCAAATAAAGATATCAATTCCTAATTAAATAGAAAATTTTAAGGAAAAGAGGGAATATTCCAAGCATGGGAGAGGCCATGAATAAGGCCAATGTTGTGTATGGTAGTTATAACAGGGCCTCATCCCTCATCCTCAAGCATTGGCAGGCCTTCAATGAGTCCAATTTGGTCTTTTGGATAGGTATGGAGGTTTTAAATAACAAATTTGACTTTATCTAATACTTAAACATGATTAAAATATCCTAAGATTCCCTCTAATGGTAGTTACACAATGTAAATGGAGTGTGTATAGGCTTCCAAAAGGCATTGGGCAGCCTTCGTTCAATGTGCATGCAAAATCATCCTTGAAATTACCTTTAACATATCATAATGGCCTTCAATTTTGGGTCTGATTTCCTAGAAGATAGTTACTAATGCTTTAAGATGGTCTATCAATGCTACTATGCCATTCCTTTGCTACTAGACTCTTCTACTTTCAAGATATGTAGACCTATTTTGCTTGCCATTCAAGTTTCCATTCATATCCATTGCTTGAACTATCAAAAAATTGAAAAAGGATATCAACTATTTAAAAAATAATTATATAATTCTTATGTTTTCCCTCTATGTATTGGAATTGAGATACCTTGAGTGTTCTTCACCTACAAGCACATTAGCCTTGCATGACTAGGCTGCCTAAGTTGCTTCACAGATTGACAATTTAGATAGGGATGGAAGAGACATTTTCAATCAATTACATGAAACATATTAGCATTTAATGAGTAAAATAAGTCTTGAGATTACCCTTTCAATAGTTTTTAACTTCTAGTTAGGTCTTGTAACACATATTATGACTAAAACTCTACAAACTTACACTTTTAAGAAGTGACCATACAAATTTTATACCATTAAGTGTCATGAGCATGAGTGCCTCTGAGCTCGTAACATGATCCAAGTGCCGGATAAGCATGTTATGATCATTTAAATGGATGTTTTACTAAACCTCTCTATTTGAGTGACTATTAGGGTTTAAGGGAGGTTTAGGAGTGTTTAGGGGTCTAGGGGTGGTTCATAGAGATTAGAGCTTAGATATCTGGACTAATTATTCCAAATTTAAGCCAATGGGATTCTTTACCTTCCATGAAGTATCAAAATCCCCATGCACAAAATTCAAGTTGTGATGAACATTTCAAGATCTTTGTGAGGAGAACATGCCTTTTGAGTGACTTTTATGTGTCTACAGCTAGAATGGTTGACTCTAGTGGCTTCTCATGGGATCTAAACTAGTTGAAGGGACTCCAAACACTATGATGGCCTTGCTTATTTTTATTTGAAGCATTATTCCTCCACTATACATTCTATGCTTCATATTTTCATGACATATTGATTTTGGTAGCCATGGATTAGTTTGTCTACAAACCTAAACCATGAATCTTGGATTGAATCATGGTGTTTTAAGGCACTCTTATATCGTGTATAACTTTAACATCACTTTATAGATGTCATGGAGTAGTATAATTAGCTTTATTTCATCATTTAACTCCCTTTGGGTTCATATATCCATGCATTCCAACACCTATACCTTTCTATTTGACGAATCAATCATGGATTTTGTTAGAGAGTTTGATCATATGTTCTAGGACTCATTCTCCCTCTCAAAATTCATTTTGTATACAAATAATCCTAATTTCTTTGATTTTGAGCTCAAACTAACAATTATAGGGCCATTCCATATAGTTTAACCCCTACACATGCTAATCAGTGGGTCAATATGATTCTAAAAATACCCTAGGAGACTTTAAAGGTCATTTCATGGTCAAATTATCTTATCTAGATGGGTCTTGAGGTCAAACTCCACTATCAGGGCACTTCTAGGGTTTGTGTAGGGTTTGAGATATCCACCATCATAATGATGGTTCATTGAGTATAGACATCCAAACCAAGAATGAATTCCATGAATGTATTATGAACTAACCTCCTCATATTCAATGAATGCACTGGGTTCCCATGTAGAGGGTGCTTAGAGATATGAACATTAGAAGGTGGAATTAGGGTTATTTATAGGTAGTTTTTAGTGATTATTTTCTTAAGGTTTATTCATAAATATTAGCCACTAAATACCAACCAATAATTCATGAATTTTTTGTCCATATGGAAAATTAAACTTCCCTAGGAGATTTTTCCCTAACCATGCATGTGGAGTGGGTGAGCATTTGAAGATGGCCTTTGAATTGCCTATGTGTAGGTTGACTGACTTAAGCAGCATTTTAAGACACTTTGATAAAATTTCTCAACTCTTTTCAATTTAAACCTTATTAAAAATTATTATACATCCTCATAAACCTCATATTGGTCATTTAACTTATTATAATAGCTTTAAGGAACCTCAAGATGGTAATAGGGTCTATAAGTAGGCTTACATGCTTGACTGTGTTGGCCTACCTCCAAGGCTCTTGACTATAGATCTAGGTTTAATACCTTTAGAGGAATTTTTGTAACCATTAACCATCATTAATTATTTAAAAAAAACCTTTTGGGGTCCCAAACTACATATAGACCCTTCATGGCATTAATGCACCCTTTCAACCCATAAATAACTGTCACAGGTAGGGCTTGGTCTGAGAAAAAAATGGGTATAAAAAATAATTTTATAGCCTAATTGCATACATGAGTGACTTTAATTTGTCATTATGACCATTAAGAATATTTTTTTTTGGCTTGAACATGCCCATAAAGGTCTCAAACCACCATTTTTGCTTAGACTAGCAGTTTAGATGCCTATTGGCTATATGTTTAGACATGAACACTCAGAGTATGGACTTAAACATTATCCCCTAATGTATTTTAAATAATGGAGGTGTAAATAATGTTATTATGGATATTATCATGCTCATATTATGGTTTTCTAGTGTTTTTTCCTTGTATATGTTACCCTCTACTTAGACTTAGGCCACATGTCTGTATATGCCCATATGATTCTAACCCTGTTTAGGTATTACGCTACATTCTTAATGGTAATGGCCATCAATTTTGCATTATCATACAAAATTATGAAATTTTATATCTCTTTTATGGACCTTTCCTTTTATCCCTATAAATATGAAGGCACTAATATAGATCAGTGATGTCACATGTATCCTCCTATCAGTATGATTGTCTATAAGAGCTTGGTTATCAGACCTATATGAGAAGAAGGTGGTTTGTATAGTGATTTAAAATCATATGTGAGTATCTCATATCACCATTAAATTTTTTTAGATGCATATTCCTTGATACTCACACCAATCTTCATTCCTTAAATAGTATACATAGTGTTTCTTGGGGACCATGCTACAGTAAGCCTAGAAGGGTTGGTTGTAGGTGCACATTTGTCTTCTTAATTCACTATATGACCATGTAAGTCCAACACCCTATGGTTTCATTTCTCCTCATGGTTATAATGGATTATTTTGGGATATTAACATGATCCAACCTTGGAGGGAACGGTGGATGAATGGAGGAGGGTAGTAGTGGAGATATATGGATTGTGGTGTATGAAGATAGGGGTAACATTGTGTAAATGGTAGTGACAACATAGTGAAAAAACAAGGATATGAAAATGGTGGTAAATAAAGGATAAGAACATTTATAAGACCAATCACATGAACCTTGTAGACCTTTACACACCTACCTAAGCAAACATGGAACTTTAGAAGCAAATATGAATCATACACAACCCTAAATTGAAACCTCAAAAACTTAGAAAAACCTTAATTTTCACAAGACCTTAAACTTTTCCAAAGGGGTCTATGTGGGTTTAAAGATAAGAGAGATGATTTCTAGGTCTCTAAGGCCACCATGAAGGTTCAAAAGCTTGTTCTCAATGGCATGAGTATGGACCATCATCAATCCAACTCCTCTTTCTATGTTTTTGAGCTATATTTGAAGCTCTATAGATGCCACTGGGCTACATATAGTGTTCTTCATATAGTGGTTATGAAGTGTGTATAAAACCTTTATCCTTGAGATGTTTTGAGGTGAAAAAGGGTTTTTATATCTCCAACCTAAGTAAGGAGGCATTGAAAACTTTGAAACACTTCTACAAACTCTTCAACCCAATCCACAACCTACAATAAAGGCACTAAACCTTTGCCCATTTCACATACTTATCTACAGATCACACACATGAGATAATCATGAAGGTATGATGGTCATATGAGATAAAACGTGTGAGACAAGTGCTATGAATGTTATGTAAGGATCATTTAAGACCCAATGAAACAACATCCATGATTAGTTGAGCAGATAAGGTAAAAATCCCTAAAAACTATTTAGCCCAACTTGGCCTATGCAGATGAGGATAACATAAAAATTCTATTACTTATTAAGGAATTCTCATAAAGATCATGAGACCAATATATAGACAAATTCCCATGGGTGGAATCTACCTGAGTGTAGTTTCTCTAGTTATGATCTTGGGTCCCCATTCTTTCACCTCTATATGGTACAAACATTAACTTGAGGAGATGTTTGAGTCTACCAATGGGCGTAAGGGAGAGATATGATGGTTTTGGGATTCCATGGCACTGAAAAACACTTCTTTCTCTTCCACTTAACATTGCTGCCCCCCTCTCCAAAATTAGGACTGCATCTGAATTGGTCCATATTATACGGATCTATACTACTTAAGAAACCTTGATGACCTATCATTTTATCTATAATTCTCCTTATTTTATACCTAAAACATCATTAACATGGGTTGTGGATGTAAATATGAGTCATATAATACTTTGAACCTAATGTTATGAATTGAGGGAGTTGAAAAGTCACTATTTAACACATGTGGGGCCCATTTGGGATGAATTAGGCATTGACCATGGTGATAATGGATTTAATGAGGTATGAAATGGTCTAGTGGTGGCTTATTAGGTTTATGAGGTTACTTATAGGCATGTGCGGTGACTTAGTGGTCTATCAAGGCTAGATTGAGTCTAATTATGACACAAAAATATTGACTTTGTACACATATATCACTTTTAAAAGGTATATCAATTGAATTATTATATAAAAACATATAAAAGACACTTATGACCTTTGAGAAACCTCAAATTCACCTTAAGACATTCCATGATGTTCATTGAGGTATTGAAAGTGAACATACTTCATGTTATCAGCCAAAACTAATTATTTATGAGCCTCTATCAAATTGTTTCCTTATTTCACCTTCACCATGACATCTTTCATATGTTGGAGGCCCATAAAAGTAACCAAGGACTATCTAAGAATGCTTGATCATCATGAAAACACTTGAATTAAGATGGGAAGTAAATATAAATAATTATAAGGTAAATTTGTAGCATGATAAGACCATGAACTATTTGAAACACCCTCACATAAGAACAAGTTAGGATCCTTATTATCATCCCACCTATCACTGTTCAAATGAATGTTATGATATTTAAATTTACCCTTTCCTATAATATCTTTCTTGGTAGGCCATAGACTCATCGCATGAGGGATATGACATTTTCTACCTGCTAATGTGTCATGTTCCCTTACAATGGTGAAATTTATAATATTGGAGGTGATACTAACCCTTAGAATTTTGAACAATTCCAAGATTGTGGTGTATTCAAAATTCTAACCCTTTAACCCTTACTAAGTGGTCCATTCCATGAATCTCAAAATTTTAATTTCCCTATCAACTCTATGAAAGTTTACCATGGTCACCCCAAACTCACTAGGAATATACTACCTAACCTCTTAGCTTATGATGATGATGAGCCTTATGAGATCAAACTCAAGATAAATTTTTTTGATCTCTTTCCTCACCTCATTTCCTAGCTTCCACCATCTCTGAAGCCACATTCCCATAAACCACTAGCCATAAACCACCTAGTGATGATATTCCCATAATATTAACTAAGACTCAACACTCTATTCATCATGCCACCTCTAATGAGAAGGTAATAATTTCATAATTTATCTTCATACACCTAACTATGATAATGGTTATACTTTAGATGACCCATTTATAAGAGCTCTTGTTTAGGGTTGAGATGCTAAGATCCTTCATTATCATTCTTATTTATTTTGGTCTTTCCATTTATATTATCATATTCCAGATTATATAGTTCCTAATTTTGGAATTATTCCTCTTATTCATAGGGTAGATATGGTGCATTCATAGAACACACATCTAGTTTATGAATAACCTCTTTGGAACATACTTATGGAATGTGACATGACTAGTCCCTATCACTTCACTAGATACTAGGATCCTTATAGCTGGCTTCCCCTTGATATGCTTGTTATTATCCTTAAACCCTCTATGCATCCTATTCCTCTCTCAATTGAGCCTAGTCTAACTACTATTCATATTGTACCTCTAGCTGAGTCTCTTCCTACTTTTGATTTTATTTATCCTTTAGTCAAGCCTTATCTAATCTCTCCACTAGCCTAGTCACCCCTTGGTGATGGCCTAATTCCTTTACCATTGCTTGCTCCTCTACCCACCCGATAGGTCAATCAATTATACTATGACATTCATAGAGTTTTCATTCATTAGACTAGACATTATACACTATACCATGCTTTCCCATCTTTTGCTTCCATTCCCTCTATTAATACACCCATAAAATATACTAACAGGTATATCTCTTACTTCCATGACACATATAATCATTCTTATACCCATTGTCACAAGATTAAATAATATATAGACACCTTACATCCTACTCTTCCTCAGCTTATATACAAGGCTATACCTTCCCCCAAGTTGTCACTTGAGTATATTACCAATATGGAGAGGTTTATTATTTGTGGCACCAATATAGTACCCATTACATTGATCATTTCCATATCCTCTAGTAACATCTCTAGGATCACCTTATGACCATTTATGTGCCTGTTATCCCTCCTCCCATAAGTCACCCATGAATTAAGGCTCCCCCCTTCTTCCCTAATAGTTTCTATACCAATGATCCCTTTTTTACCCATGGTTCCTCCACTTGTGGTCCCTTATCCACCTGTGGTCCCTCCTCCTATGGATCTTCTTTCACCTATGGTCCCTTCTCCATCGATGACTCCATGTCCCATAGATTCCACTTCTCCCAAATATCCTATACATGATGTCCATCATGAGCATGATATTCTAGTCATTGATACATTTTATGTCAAGGATATTTGATGAGAGATGTTTTTCCATCTTTATCTAAAGATCAGTGAGACCCTCACTGTAGTTAGAGTCCATATTCACAGAGATCTATCAAATGTTATGGACAATGTTTGTGGATAAATTTACCATTATTTATGAACCCAAAATGGTGTTATTTCACTTTCTTCTTCATTTTTGGATAGGACCTTTGATCCAAGTTTACATTTAGCTACTTTATATCATTTGACTATGTCAAATTTTTCTTCACTTATATATCTTATGTAGCTATTTATATTTCACATTATATGTTGTCTATAGAGTTATTTTATTTCCTTATGATCTCTTATGGATTCTTTTCATGATCACATTATTTTCTCTATGATTTCATTTATTTCCATAGATGTCTTATTAATTTTTCATGATTGTTTTCTACCTTATCTCCATAACATGGATAATCATTATTGTGACTTGGTTATACAAACCTTGCTCCCCTTAGTACTCCTTACTTACCATGTGATTAGTTAGTAAACAATTAATCTCATTATAATCTCATTTTACCAATCCATTTAGGATATCCCTTTATTCCCCTTATTTCCTTTCACAAACTAATAATACACATGGTTAAAACTTGAGATAACATACTGGTTCATAGGTAAGCCTAAGTGTTTTAGTTAGTCCCGTGTTTGGATACTTAGCCTCCTTTAACCAAAGTATAAAGCTCATTCATGTGTATCACTTGTATCTCATGATTGGTCATTCTAATTTTATATGGAGGAATGATATTAAAAGACATAAAAAATTAAAATCCAAATCATTTTAACAAAAGTTAATGATATAAAAGGAAACATTCAATTATAATAGTTACATCGCATTAAAAGATGTGATTCAAAACACACCTCCTTTTTCTAATCGAAGCTCAAGATCCATAGTTATCCTCATAATAAAATTGAGGTCCATTTGGGTGTATTAGGCTAGTGGATTGGGAAATTAAAATAAAAAAACCTTTTAGTGCTACCTATTTTCTCATACAAGTACCTAATCTTCACAATAAACTAGTGATTCTATAAGAGGCCCTGAGAAATGGGGAACATGTTGTGGGAAGGTAGGTCCATTTTACTTTTCCTATTCAAATAACAAATATGAGTTGAACTTAGTATCTCATTTATTTGCATATACAACTTTATGTTTACTATAAATAGAGTATCCTTTATATATTGATGGTCACTAGTCACTTAATGTCTTTTCTATGTCCTTAATATGCCTCATGTTTCCTAAGGTCTTCTCATACATTCCCACATTCTGATTTCTAAATTCCCTCTTTCATTTACAATCATCCCCATATTTCCCCTTGAGAAATATTATTTTTTTCACTGATCACTACCCCCTAGGGATTCTATTAGTGAGTTGAAGTATAAAACCTTTGATAACTAGGTTTTCCTCAAAAATTACCAAAATTCCATTCCAAACATTCCCTTTAACATATTTTTATAGTCATTTCCACCTCATTGGTGTTCCCTTTGTGAGTTTTAGTGTAATACCATGGATAAGACTAGGCTATCCTCACAAAATTTTCCAATTCCAAGTTAAAATTAAATTCCTTGTGTCAAATTTGAGCTAAGTAGTGATTGATTATGAGTTACACATCATTAGCATGATTCCCATATTGATATAGTACGTTTTATGCTTACTTAATTAATCTCTCAATTATATCTCATTATTTTCTAATTGTATGTAAGATTAAAACCATTTTCTTAAATTTTTCATACTTCCTAGCTTGACTTAGTGTGATCAATTTAAGTTCAGTTTTCCAATTTTTTTTCTCTTTTATACTTCTCAACATGATCTAGTATGATTTATTGACTTAATCATTTTGTTTTTACACCATTTGGTTTTCATGTGGCTTCCATTTTATTTCATTATTTTCATACTTCCCAATGTGATATAGTGTGATTTTACTTGTTTTAATTTGGTGCAAATCTTTTTCATGGTTTAAAATCATTTTTTACACTTTTTATCATTTTTGGTTTATTAAACTAAGTCATCTTTTATTATTACACATTTTCCACCATGATATAGTGTGTAGTGCATTTTTTTTTGATTACTTATACTTTTCCATGTCATTTTTTACCTTTTTATTTTTAACCATGCATGTGTATCACATAATGCTAGAAAAGAAAACACTCCACATATATTTACCATAACATATAAAACAATAGATAAATAAATATTATAGAAATAAATATATCCATGAATCAACATCCATAACCAAATATAATTCATGAGATCAAATCCAACTGTCAAAATCAACATCTATATATATCATGTGTTTTATACAATATAAGGTACAAAATATAAAATACATATTTCATGCTATATGAC
This sequence comes from Torreya grandis, assembly GCA_037957365.1. Classification (NCBI taxonomy): domain Eukaryota; kingdom Viridiplantae; phylum Streptophyta; class Pinopsida; order Cupressales; family Taxaceae; genus Torreya; species Torreya grandis. The sequence goes on from JARHVA010007157.1 coordinate 29,995, forward strand.
TAGGCTTCATCATGCCTATCATGTGGCCTAGACATGCTTCCCATATATGCCTAGAACTATCCCCTCTGAATGGTATGCTATAATGAAGAATTTTGGGATCTCAAACTTGCTACCTATCCTTATAAGTTGGACACTTGGGCCTACACTTATTCAAGCTAGACCATGCTAGCCATATGCATTGATGTATCCTAAGCCAAGGCCTACCAAGATTGTAACCCTTCCTCTCCCACCCTTACCATTGGATATAATCCATCCCCACATGTCTATAAATTCCCTGTAGCCTCCCCCACCAATCTAAACTAGCCTACCTTGGCTAGGGCAGATGGTACCATAGGATCATACAATATGGTGGGGTCATATGGAGCCAATACCCCATCTAAAATGTCATGGTTTAAAATCATGACCAAATATCCCCATTTTATCTCTTTTTTTATAATATTTGCAAACCCTAAACTAGATAGATATTAGATCATGTATATATCTCAAAATCTATTTGTCTACTATAATATTATGCAACTAGTGTCCTATATGAAAGTTTAAATTAAAATTAGAACATTTATTTCTAGTCTCAATATTACCAACCACTATCTTCCCATCTTCTCAACCACTGATCATGGTCTCTCTTCCTACTCATCTCAGAATCACATCATCTTTGGATCACCTCTGCATTAGTGCAAATCTTGGAATTACTACTTGTGTATTCCATGATCCTCTCTTGAGAGGTGTCTCAATGTATGATCTATGTCTTGCAATGGTTTTTGGATCATCCTATACTATTACCCTTTCTTATGCCCACTCTCATTAGTGGTACCTCTATTTATGATGTGGCTAAGGTGGTCACTACTACTATAGTGCCTATTATGGTGCTAGCTATGCCCTTGCATCCATGTCCATATCATCCCCTCCTTAGACTACTTTTTACCATGATTAACTAGTCCATGGTCTAACATGCCATGACATAATCATGGTTCTATCAATTGGTACTCATCTTCCTCCTCTCCCCTTCAACTCTATGGAATGCCATGCCCAATAATAATGCATTACTAGAGGGGAGATTAGGTGTGGGAGTATGACTTATCTTGGTATGTGTATCATCAGATGTATCTCTACCCATGAAGTATAGTGTCTCATGATTTGTACCCTATCAATCTTGTAGTAACAGTCAATCAACTAGGCCATATAGTAGCAATGTGTGTAAGGTTACCACATGATATCCCTATATGTGATAGTATATAGTGTTGGCACATAGGCAATGACTCAAGATACATGGTATTATATCCATATCATCACCTGAGGTATCCTATCCTTGACCACATGGGTCAACTCAATTGGTTAATAAATAGGAAACCTATCATATATCCACACACTTAATAAAAAAATAGTCCCCATGGTATTCTACCTTATAGAAAACATATCATACATATCATGCATAAGTTGGACCCAAATGACAGTCCTAAAATCATACAATTCTCCTTGATCTAAAATCGAGTGACTTAAGGCTATCACCTTATTGTTCAAATAGTGACACAACACTTATGTTATGATAAGTCTAATCATGGCCTTTTAGATGTTTTAAATCTCATTGATATATACATAAAACAAAATGCCCTCAATCCTAGGTATATCCTATCTGAGCATGTCACCCATTGGGCTAATGCTCATCTCTCCTCTAGATAATTTGATGTCCCAATGATCATCGATGTCCCTCCTATTGGTAGTCTTAGTAATGCATATATATCTTCTAACACGATACCCACCTAAAAGGTATCCCAATCCACCACCCATTGAAAAGTGTTGGTAAAAAATTCCCATGCTCCAAGGAATTTGAAAATGAGATCAACACTAAATGAGATGTGCCTCATCTCTATGATGGCTTTAAATCCCAGTGTGACTAGCCCCACTATGTCCATGTTAGTCAATTGCTCTAGTAGATATGGTAAACACAATGCATATATTAGTCACCAATACCATAGAATCTATACAAAATATCAAATAATAAAGGGTATATAAGATATACATGTCATCAATAATAAAAATGCATTCTTAAATTTTTAAAAATAAGCCACTTTTTATTTAATTTCTCAATTTTTTATAGAATCGGCCTTTTAAATACTACATCATCCCTATACTTTATTTATGATACTAGATCAAATTTTTTACATTGATGCTAAATTTAAATTCTTTAAAAAACTAAATCATCCCTATCCTATACAATTGGCATTTAACCCCTTACCAATTAAGTCAACCTGCTACTACATAGTTGGCCCCATTTTAGCATACTAAATAGACCCACTACTATGCAGACAGCCTTATCACTCTCTCTTGATTTAGAGATTGAGTTGACTAGGTCGACTCTATTCATCCACATCAATGACTTTTTCCCATTTACCATAAATGCCTTAGTCATTTATTGGTCTAACTTATTCCTACTTAGTACCCTGTTCTACCCCAAGTTTACCTAAAAATTTCTTAGGGTTCATTCCAGTGCCTAGATTTTTCCTACCAATTAGTTTTATATATTTAGCTCAATTTCAAATAAAAATATTTAAAATTTTGAAATTTGAAATTTATTACCTATGCTACACTCATTGTAGCCTCTATTCATCCTCCCCATATTAGTTATTGTATCCTCACCATGATGGTTCTTTGGTCTCAAACTAGGTATTTCAAAGCTCTATTTTCTCAAAATAGTAAAAATAACAATTGAATTCTTTTTCACCCTATTTATGTTTACAATTTAAAAAATATTTACTATTTAAATATTTACTACCAGATTACATCTTTTGACCATGTCTTTGTTTCTACTAGCTCTTTTTTTCAAACCATAAAATGTTTTGGAATCCTGACATCATAGAGAATCCTTTCACCTATTATATGTCTATGTTGTATTTTTTTGATTTTTCACTCTTTTTTACTAATTTATACAAGTTTTCCTAATGCTCCATACATTGCAAACCTTCACATTTATTGCATCTCCTTTTTTTATATAACATTAAGGTAAGTAAAGGTACATATTTTTCAATTTTATCCTTTTATATATCTTATTTTATCTTTACTACATTTTATTCATCTTCAATATTTTGCGTTGCTATGTTCTTTTCCCAAAGCATGATCCTATGTTTCACCTAAGTGACACATGATAATATTTAAGTTAGGCATATGTATACACATAATATACTCAAAATTAATCACTTAATTATTCTTTTTATCTTTTAGAAACATATCAATTTTGAATCTCTCTGAGTGCATGCCTTAAGGGGTGCACCAAAAAGGAGGCGGGCAAACCATGGGTGCTTCACACCTATACTACCAATATTATCTACACAACCATCTCCTAAAAATATTTCCCTAAGCTTTGCCTCCTATTTTTTATCCTCCTCTATTTTTTTTTTCATTAGCCCTTCCCTAGCCTAAATTCCTTTTTGATAATTTATGATACAATGTTAGCCCCATCAAACCTATTCTCTAATTCAGAAAAATAATTTAGGGTCTAGGTTGGCCCTTGGCCAACCTCGACTAGGACCTAATTTATTTTTATCAATAATGATGCATATTCAATTAGGCTGACCTTATCAGCTAAACTTTCAAAAAGGACTAGGGTTAGATTTATCTATATAAACACACTCATTTCACCATTTATAAATAAGTGAGGAGAAGAAGAATATATATATATATATATATATATATATATATATATATATATATATATATATATTGTGCATTTGCTTATCTAACATTTTCCTTGTGGAGCATAGCTTAGGGTTTCATATTTTATTTGGATATATGGATCTTGTCTTATGGAAAATTCTTTTGTATTCATTAATAGGTTGTGTAGCCTAGAGATACTTTATCCTTGTGATGTTTACATACCACAAAAACCTCTTACAAAGAACACTATCCAAGGGAGAGATTGAAGCTCATTCGGTTCATCTTCAAAGGTAATTATTCCTAATTTTGTTCTTTTTTTAAGAGTAGACATATTTTCCTTTTTACTTCTCTTTCATGCTTTAATATTTCATATACATTGATGTGAGTATATGTCTTCTATGCATGTTTAATTATAATTTTTATTACCCCCACTTTATGCCACAATCTTTGGTGAGCACTATATTATAATTTAATTTACTTGTTATTAGTTTAGAGAATATGAAAACATAGGACTTAGTTAGGGTTAGTTCATAGTTTTGCTTAACTAAAGGATTTTGAACCTTCCCTAGTGATATTATTATGATAAGAGTTCTCTTGGCTTTTCTAGTGGATCCATCTTGATCATGACACTAAATATATAATGTATCAACAATAAGAAGTATATGTAGGATTTATCTTCTTCAATCTAGGATTGATTTATAGATCAATTGCATTTTCCTTTCCATATAGAGGGCTTCCACTGTGGTCACCAAAATATAGGATGGAAATTTTAAGAAAAAGGGATTTGGATATAAAAATTAACCAAAATTTACTCAAAATATCAATCTACCATTAAAATTAAGAACCATTATATTAAAATTCAATCAAATGAACCATTCAAAATAATATTCTAACTTAAATCTAAGAATTCCAAATCAACATTCAAACAATAAAAGTACTACGTGATTATGGATTGAGATTGCTTAAAAGTAGACTCATACTTTTGGCATGATGTTGGATTGCATGGATTATTTATATTCGAGACTAGAATGATAACATGGAAGCTCATAGATTTTGTAGTTATTTTGGCCATGGAGGTGTGATGGTTTTTAAATAGAAAGGAGAGAAGTTCAACGGTCAACATTTAAATTTGGGTAAAGAGGATCCATTGTGGATAGGAGGGGCTAAGATGGAGAGGATTCTAGAATTGGATAATTCTATAATCCATTAAAATGGGTTATTGATGATTAATGAGTGATTTGATAGGTGATTTTGGGGTTATCGATAATCTATGGGGGTTAGGGTTGTAAAAAATCCTAGGAGTAGGTAGGTAGGTGGGTCATGGGAATTTTAAATTCCAAAATAATGTACAAGTGGGATTAGTTATTAGATAATGAGGATTAGGTAAATTAATTGATTTTTGGGGGAGGGATAAGGTTAATGGATGAATAATAATGAAGGGGGATGTGATTTAATAGTCTAATTAGGATTATGGTTATGGTATTAATTAGGATAAATAATGGGATTAGTAAAATGGTTAGCGAAAGCATATTTATGTGCATACAACAATATTTACCAATAAAATATTTAATCTCAATCTTAATATTTAACCTTATGTGATAAGTTAAAAAGATATAATTAACATACATTTCTTGATTATGAATTTATATATATTCAAATAGAGATACTAATTGTACTTTAAGCATAATGATAACTCCAATGTTTCCATTTATTTCTTGAATATTTCACATATTCCAATCTTTCAATATCTTCACAATATTATTTTAGTATTGAAAGAAACCTATACAAAATTAGATCTAAATAGGGAACTAAGGGTGCTAAAGCATTTTCACATGCTTATAGATAAATTAAAATCATTTCCTTTCATGCCAAACTGGATTATAAATTATCTATGTAACTACATAATAATCGACAAAACTAGATGAAAATAGTCATACAGTCATAAAATTTTATATATCCATCAATTATAAAACAAAATAAATTTACCTATCTTGAAATCAAAATTAGAATTTACTCTTAGCATTGAAACTTTTCTTCATTATTTTATTAATATAACAATACTTCAACAACTTAGTCTAATGACTATCTTAATCATGATTTGAATGCAAATATCCAACTAGTTATAATTACCATAGTGCAAGTGAAATGTCTAGGGTTTCACAATAATAATTAATTTTTACATGAATAATAATTTTTAATGTGTGTTTTGGAACACATAAACTTTTAGGTTGGAAGATATAATTCCCAACCAATGGGGATCCCCCTTTCCACCTCTCTTGAAAGGAAGTAGGATTGACAACAACTTCCCTAAGGTATTTATCTACCATGTCATTATAAATTATATACCTTAGTTGGTTGATGAAAGTAATTCCATACAAGGGTCATAATTAGAGTGTGATTTTTTATTTATAAAATAAAATTAGAATAGGAAATAATCATCCCATTCATACATATAAATTAATTCCTCTCTGAGTAGTACTTATCTTCAACATAATAGATTCAACAATGCTTAAAAAAAGATAAGTAGGGAATGTGAAATCCATATGAAACTTGTAATAACTAATTAAAAATGAGATATTATAAATCTAAACTAATAATTTATAAAAAAATGTCAAAATATGAAGGGTAGTGATAAATATAAATGATCATAAATTGCAATGTAGAAAAATTGTTAATTCAATTAGACAAATCACATCAAACCACTCTTTTATCTGACCAATATTCAGATATTCATGTAAAAATATGATTCTAAAGTATGCATAAAACTATTAATATAAATTAAAAAGAACATAATTACCATATAAATTCATGAATCATGAAAATTATTCTCGCAACCTTTTAATTTAAAGGTATTTCATGTAAGAACAACGTCTTAGATTCACCCTTCTTAGTTAAAACTACAGAAATGTCTCAAAACAACCTACCTCATAGGAAAATAAATTAAATAAAAAAGTAGGAAATTTTAAATAAATGATTTTTTTTGGTATTTATATTATATCTTATAAATATAAATTAACCAACCCCTCATATAAAAAATAAAGGGCCTTATATAAACACTTAGTTCAATGGGTCCCCAAGCTTGGTCCACAAATGGGTAGTTATGATAGCTCAATAAGTTGGGTCCACTTGAGACTAATTTATATTACATTTAAAAAATTATAAATATACCTGGGTCATGTTGATTTAGCTTGGACTAAATTCAAATAAATGAAATTTCATTATGATCCTTCTCGAGATCACTAGTTGGTCATGTTCTGCATAGTCAGAGACCATACCTTACTAAAGTATAATTTGTCTATTATGGTCTAGTCTTGATCCTTATTCATTTGACATCACATGGTACAATCCACTATCTAACTACCTTGAGTTACATGTCCCATGGTCCCTTTACTAGTAAGAAACAAATCATAACTTGATCACCCTACTCAGATTAGACCCATAGCCAAATTTTTGGGTTTTGGTGACCTTAACAGGCTTATACAACTATAAAATTCAAGCCAAATTCATTAATGGAGGTTCAATTATCCAAATTTAGAAGTCCATGCCATGTGTCTGCTTCTCACTTCTATGAGATGCTAACATGTCTTTTTGTGTCACAACCACACTACATCGTAACTTTTCACTATTTTGATGTTTATCCTAAGGACCCACATATTTTGAATTTTCCTTAACCTTGGTGTAATGATATATCACCATATTGTGTGATATAGATCAACCAAATCTCACTAGTATTAGCATAATATTAAATATATCTTAATTACTCCATAGCCTTGAGATCTTGACACATGGCTTTATCTCAGGCATATGGGACTTTTGTTATTTGTTTGGATCATTTTGACCATCTTGGGGAATAAGGAGACAATATCATGTGACTTATCAACATCCTATTTAACAAAGTGCTCACATGCCTAGGCCTAAGGATTAGATGATGAAATTAATCAAAGACCTTAGATCTCAACACATTTCCACATCTTATTCATCTAGGGCAAAGAGGACCTAATAGCTTTAACGAGAAATATAACCACCAAATTTAACCTTGTATATTTTTAAATAGGATGACAACATGCCTTTAATATTCATGTTTATGAAACATATTATCTATCCATTCATCTAAGGCATGAATGGGGTATAAATACATTACTCACCTTGAACAAGGCCTGGTGAGATAAGATCATGACACTTGTCAATATCTTGGTCACTTGAATCCTCATAAAACTTTTAAATACATAAGCTACCTTGGGGAATGGGGAAATTAGATCTATACATGTGGCCCTATCTCACATATTTGGGGCTTGAAATACTTGGCATGAAGATAAAATGAACTAGGATCTGTTGTGGTGAGATCTTGACATGTGTCCATATCTTGCTCATCCAGGGCCCTATGGACCTATGAGAAAAAGGTAGACATTACAATTCAAAGAAAACAAGTATCTATTAGACATTGAAAAAATCATTAGCTCAAGATTTTATTTATTTTAAATAAAAATGGCTAAGTCTAAAATCTTACAATTAATCCAAAGGGAAAATAGTCTTAGCATAAATAAATAGGCCCTTTATTAAATTTAAATATAGATTAATCCATTTTATGAAAAAATGACTAAGTTTAATAGATAAAGCAATACAAACTCTTAGTCATTTTAGTCAAACAAGATAGGAAATGGACTAAACTCAGACATATTTAATAAATAACAACATCCCCATTTACTATATTTAAAGACAAATTATCCCATTCCTAATGAAATGATCAAGTCGAAATATGATTAATACAAATTATTAGCCAAGATAAAACATAGAATAAATGGGCCAAAATTAGGGGACAAAGTTGCCCAATTGAATATCCCATTAGCCAATTTAGTCTGTTTATAGGAAATGTGACCCAATTCAAAGATGAAACCTTATAAATGTTCAATCACTCTAAGGAAATATGGAGCATAAATGGACAAAAACTATATTATAAACCCTAATATCAACTAAATAATCCACAAAGACCCAAGTGTCATTCTCAGCTTTTGATAGCTTTGATATGGTAGACAACCATCAAATTTAGTCTCATATACTATAAACTAGTACATCATCATGTAGTCTCATTGGCATGGATATTCCACTTGGTGTCCCCATGATCATTTGGGGTTGTATTAATGATTTATCATATGTTGAGTGTCTTGAAGCTAATATGCAGTGAGATCTCACCACATGGCATGATCTCACTCATATGGGTGCTTGTAGTCCTTGTTTTGAAATCCAAGAGTTAAAGACTTTATTTGGTCACCAAGATTGTGATGAGTGGAATCATATCAAACATACAAAATTTTGGTAGTGTGTTTAATGTGCATAGAAGACCTGGAAATGCAATGAGACTAGATCATGCCACATGATAACTTATTGCTTACCCAAGGCCATCACTTGTAATTCCAAAGTGCACTAATTCTCTCAAGGGTATAGATAAATATTATTTCACCACATGCATTAATATAATGTATCCAATGGCTCAGAGACTTGACCTCAAATATCAAAGTTCCTTGATGAAGTAGGGAAGTGAGATCATGACATGTGTCATCACCCCATTCATGTGGAGCCTTGTGGACCTTTAGAAATTGACTAAGTCCTAAAATATTATAGGGGGAGTGAATCATCAAAAAGTGGTATCTCCGTTCTCACCCTAGGATAGTAATAATAAATAATATCCATTAGACATATGAATTTTAAAAAATTAAAATAATTAAGTAAAAGCTAAAAAGGAAAGCAAATGATAGATAAAATGAACAAAATAAATAAGGCCCTTGTCAAAATAGAAGTCACTTTAGTCCATTTAAAATGAATGAATAATTTTAAAGATGAAATATGATAAAAATTATATAATTATCCTAAAAATGAAATAAATAATTATACAAAATTACCAAGGAAAATACATAGAATCATAACCCAAAAAATAGTTAGATAATTTAGTAGAGATCTAATCCTATTTTCAAGTTTGAAAATTTTGATAGGCTGGATGATTTTCAAATTTAAGATAATGAATTACTAACATGGATGAAATGTGTCCTTATTTATCATGATCAAGTCATGTGGAAGAATCACATCTATTTATTGTTATGCATGAGTCTCTAACTAGATTGGCTACTCTTTTGTTATGGTGAGATGATATTTCAACACATGGAATCATCTTATTCATTTGGGGGCCCAAGGGACCTAAGATTGAAGATGGATGTGCCTTGATAGAGTGGGGAAACTATATTGTTAAAAATTGCATCATCTTGAGTAACTAAGAGCTCAAGGACTTATCTTGGGAGATTAAAGGGCTGGGGAAGCATAGAAATAGGATCATGACATGTATCCTCATCCCACTCACTTGGGAGATCTTTTAAAAGTGACTAAGTCTAGAAATATCATAAGGAAGTAATAAAGTGATAATTTTCCATATCACATTCATATATGGGCTCATAGGTTTGAAATTTGATTAAGTCCTAAATCCTGTGAGAAATAAAGTATTCATTAGTGCCTTTTGACTTTAAATGCAAATGGTTGAGTTGAAATTTTAAAAGGAAAGATGAAAGTAGATAATAATATTAAATAAAAAAACAATTCACTAATCCTAATGAAAATTTTATCCCATTTTTTAGATACAATATAACTTAGAGAATAAAATCCTAGAAAGGCCCAACTAATTAACCTTGAAATACAACAAAAATGGATAAAAAATGTTAAGGGAAGAATGTAGAACCACTAAAAAGTGGTATTGTTTTGTATAAATCCAAGGAAAAAAAGTTTGAAAGGGTAATTTCAATGAATTTAAAAACATGCTTTAGGTATACCAAGACTTAGTATATCTAAGTGAATTTAGATAATTATAACAATGATGTCCTAATTGTACATTTAGAGACCAATTATACAAAATGAAAACATTACTTTCAAACCAGGTCAAAACAACAAACCATGAATAAAATTTAGGTTCCACACTCCAATGAATTTTTAAAATTAGATTTATAAGTTAAATAATACCAAATCACACATTTTATTAATGCAAAATATTAGAATATAGAGAAAAAAGAGGTTTCTTGATTTCATAATTAAATAAGAGTGTATTGTGCAAGCAACAACAAATGAAGAATATGTTTTAAAAAGCTCCTAAGTATTATGGAACATATAAAAACTAACCTCAACCTAAAATATTTGGCTTAACCCAATACATAGAGCATGAAACAACTTATGTCAAGGTAAGAAAAGAAACACTACATAAACAACTCAAATAATCTCATTGACCATGGCATGTTAGTGTATTCATTTCCTTCATAAAATTTATAAGTATTTGTTATTTTATTTGGGATCATCAAGCTAATTAATTATACCTTATAATGAATAAACAGGCATTGAGTAACTTCCAAAAAGGCATCTATATCCCTAGTAGAGTTATCCCTATTCCCACACAAAGCTTTACTCTATTGCTATCTAGTCATCCAAAAACTCAGTAGAGGCTACTTGAAACACCCAAACATTGAGTTCTTTAATAATAGATTTTTTTCATTTTCTTTAAATTTTGCCTTTTATTGAGAATATCAATATTAGGTTCAGGACCACCATGGTAAATTTAAAGTAGGATAATATATTTTTCACTCTCAGACCTCAGCTACAATAGTTTCATCTCAACAAATTCAAAGATTGTTAAAGTGTATTTTGAAAAAGGTTTCAAGATAATATCTTCAAGAGTTAAACATCCCACCCTAAACTCATTATAACAAAAACTAATCTAGAGAACATATAAATATATAAAGCCTTTGAAACTAAAGTGAAGACTTAATCTAATGTCATAAACTACTCATAGTACTCATGCACCAAATTTTCATCTGTGCCACTTACCTTTAGGTCTTTCAATCCTCATTATCTAATTGATCAACATGGAAACACAAGGATAAATATTTTGGGTATACCCAATGATGAAAAATGAAAATAAAAATCAAGGAAATATACCTAAACCAACAACAAAAATAGAAAAGTAAAAAAAATATGAAAGGAAAATAATAGAAATCAAAGAAGGAAGGGAAAACTAGAAAAACAAGAAAAGGAAATCTATAGGACTACATCGAGCTAATTCAATCTTATGAGTAATTATTAAAGAATTGTCCATTGATAAGTAATGGGACATCCTCACCAATTATACACCTTAGGTTGAATGCATTCTCACCTATAATTTCAAAAATTTGGAAGGGTCCTAGCCAAAGGGCATCAAATTTTCCACGTTGACACTTATTTTAATGAACCTTGTCATAAAGAGGAATAAATAAAATATACAAAATGCTTTTTACCTTAGCTCACTTTTCAAACCAATGTTTGACAACTTATTGATGTTTACTAAAGTGAAACATAGATGCATCATGTTTTTCTTCTAATTGAATCAAGTTTAAAAGGTGGGATTTTATCTTCTTATCAAATTTTAGGTAATCCTTAGTGAACAAAAAGGTTAGAAATTTTAGGTTGATAATAAAAATAGGATATTTCCATACACTGGATGATATACGGATTTACATAGAGACACCTAATTCTATTTGTATTAGACCATGGTGCAAATTTTAGATTGTTGTGTCAGTCTATAGGATTATTTTCCACGACATTATTGACTACATCTAACAAGTTGTTATTTGTTGATTCAACTAACCCATTACTTTGTGGATAATAATTTGATGAAAAGATAAGTATTACCTAATTTCTATAATCCCACTTAGTAAACTATAGTGATGAGAAGATAGGGCAATTACCACATACTAGAATAAATAACATACCAAACCTAGTGACAATGTGGTCCTCAAAGAAGTTAATCAGTACTTTAATCATGTAATTATTAAATGCTTTGTATTTAATCCAATGTGTGAAATAATTAGTTTCATTTAGGATGTATGGTATATGAATTTTCATTTATGTACCCATGAAGTCTAATCCCCACTTTACAAATGGTCAAACTTCAATAACTTACTATAATGTCATGGATGGAGTTTGTTCTCCATGTGTAGCTACTTAAATAATATGTAAACTTCTCATGTGAGCATGTGAATCCTTGAAGACATGTGGTTAGTAATAGCCCACTCTAAGTATTTTATTATTTTTGTCACTTATTGATATGTGACCAATTCCATACTTGCTATTAAAGTCTTGGAGTACTCTAGTTGCTTCTTCTTTTTTCAAGCATCTCAAATATATGCATTCATGATTCCTTATGAATAATAATCCCAATTTTAGCATGAAGTGGTTTCTCTTCATATGTAATGTTATTCTCTGAATAGATTTTAGATGATTATAACTTTAATTATTTAGAAATTGATAGATAATGTCCTTTTACCAATCACTACTAGTGACGTTATGCACTATATATTGTTGGTAGATAATCTATGGACTTATTTTTACCTTAGTTTTGTTGAGTTATTAGTATATAATAAAATTTATTATCTTAAAATCTATATCAAATTCTTATATTATGGTCATCTACTTCCCATGTCAATTACCTAGATTATTTTGCATCAACATTATCTTAACAACTAGACTAAGGACCATGGAAAATGCTTTATTTCATAATAAGTAATTCCTAAACTTCTTGATAGTTTTGATTAATACAAAAGCTTACTTTTCAATGTTTGAATATATGAGTTCATAATTTTTGAGTGAGATCTCATAAACAAGATAGGTCTCTCATACCTATCTTATCTTCTCTGAGGTGAGACTAAATCACTTGAATGCTCTGAAGTGGAGTACATGTAGAATGGTTGCATGTAATCTAGAATTATGAGAATTAGAATGTTAACAATTAATTTATTTATTTAAGAAAAAGACACTCGTGATTTGATGGTCTAGTCAATTTTGGCATGATTCTTGAGCACATTTTTCAGTGGTTAAACTATCTATGTAAACTCTGAGATTAACTTTCTCATGAAATTAATCTTTCCAAAGAATGATTTTAGCTCTTTCTTGCTGCTAGGAAATGGGATCTTCAAAACTTATTCAACTCTCTCTGAGTCTATGGAAATATGATGTTTTTAGATGATGTGGCATATAAATTTTAATTCAATTACTCTAAATATACATACCTTATATTCAAGGAGATAATGTCCTCTCTACATCTTTGAAAAACCATCCTTAGGTATTTCACATGGTTAGCTCAAATATTAGAAAAGATAATCAAGCCATCCATGTAGATGAAAATAATCTTGTCAATGAGGTCCTTGAATGTAATTTATATATCATGTTTTAAAGTATTACCCACATTAATTATTCCAAATGACATCCTCTTGTATATAAATTTACCCCACTTTGTTGTGAATGTTGTCTTAATTTTGTCTTCATAATTGACTATCACTTGATTATATCCTTAATAGCCATCTAGTAATGACATCATGTTGGAGCCATTTAATAACTATTAGACTTCATATAGGGAAGAAAATAGGTAGTTATTCTTATATGAATCCTTACTAAGGCTCATAAATTCTATGCAAAATGACATCTCTACATTTTTATTTTGAACTAGCACCAAATTGGCCACCTAGGTGGAGTGTCTAATAGGGTAGATGATATTTGTTGACAATAGTTTGTGCACTTCCTTGATTATTAGAGGTTATAGTAATGGATTGACTAGCCTTTGTCTTTGGTGAAATGGTTTTATACCTAGTTTTAGAGGAATGCTATGAATAACGATGAAGGTGTTGAACACCTTCAAATCCTCATAGATCCATGCAATAGTATCTCTAGAATCTTTCAAGGCCTACATGAGTTTTTGTTTCTCCATTTTATTGAAAGTAGTACCTAAAAATACATTTTTTGGGTTGCTTACATTTCCTATATATAAATGATCATGGGGAATACCTTTGTTAGGTGTTGTTTCATCTTTCTCACCATGATAGTCCATGTCAAACATGCTCTCCACTAAAACCATGAATTTTAGTATGTTATTAGTTTTCAATTTGATGACCCCTTATTCATCTAACTCAAACTCCTCTTTCATAATTCTCGTCAATGATATGAAATTAAAATGTGATAGTGTTGGTGATGGAGTCTATTGAGCCCATTTTTGACACCCCTCCTTTTATTTTCAATTCCTATATTAAAATGATCATGGGGAATACCTTTTTTAGGTGTTGTTTCATCTTTCTCACCATGATAGTCCATGTAAAACATGCTTTCCACAAAAACCATAACTTTTAGTTTGTTATTAGTTTTCAATTTGATGACCCCTTCTTCATCTAACTCAAACTCCTTTTTTGTAATTCTCATCAATGATATGAAATTAAAATGTGCTAATGTTGGTGATTGAGTCTATTGAGCCCATTTTTGACACCCCTCCTTTCATTTTCAAAACAAATGCCTTGTGATGATTATGCCATATTGACAACATTTTCATAATGTCTAAAACTACCAGTTGGGGGTCTTAGTTCATTATGTCATTTAAATATGCATTTTATGTTTAAATTTTTATCATTACTTTGTATTTGATAAAATTATTACTATTCATTACAAAGTGGTTTCAAAATCATTTATGGATTTAATGAAAAATTAGATATATCTATATTAACAGAATTCATGTTTTATGATTATCAATTAATGATCAAATTTAGAATTTTGTGATATATAAGATGATCAATAAGGAAGCATTTATGATTTAGAGTTAAATTTAAAATGTGCTCAAGATGGTTTTTTTTATCATTATTGAATGAATTATCTTTGTGGATCATAAGTTATTATATTTATTATTAAAATTAATGATTTATTCATCATAATGTCTAAAATTCCTATTTGATGACCTAAATATTTCTAAGGGTCTTAAAATAGACTTTAAGTAATTTGACACAAGTACTTGTTTCATGACATGGGTCGAAGGTTATAAATATTTGAATAAAAGTGGTCTTTTTATAAGGTTAGATGTTTATTACATTGATGGGGGTTATGTTACATTAATTTAATTTACATGGCCTTTGATAAATGCAAAGGTGTTGAAATGTTACTATTGGTAGTTTGTCATGTCAAGGCCAAATTCCAACCCCTCTAATGTGAAAATTTTCATGACACTATTATAAGCCTCTACATGGTAGTCTATTATAGGTATGTTGACTAAAAATGAAGATTTTGGCATTAAAATGATAAATTTTGAGTCAAAAACCACTAAAACATCAAAAATAACTTTAATCACCTTCATATTTATGTAATTTTTTTATTCATATGGGTTCATAGTTTGTAAGTATCTTTTCATGCAACTCTAAAACATAGTTTGGCCTCAAAAGACTCCCAAGTGTGAAATTTGGCCTCATTATAATGGCAAAAGAATTATTTCTTGTTATAATATCCATATTGACATTTAATCATCATAATATCTCCTTAAATTGGTAGTTTCAAGCTTAAAGTTTAGAGAATATGAAATAAAAGGGTTATTTTCATTTGTTTCCATGCAAAAGTTGTTAAACATGAAATATACTGAGAGGGAGCATGAATTAGTATATTATATATCTTTTACTTAATCTGATTTATTTTCTTTAACAACTTAATCACACATTAAATATAATCTAATTTATTTTCTTTTCTTTTACTTAATATGATTTCTTTTCTTTAACCTCCAAGCTGTAAAACTTTTTCCAAAGGAACTTGCTCTGCTACCAATTGTTAACCATGAAATATACTAAGAGGGGGGGCGGTGAATTCATATATTATGTATATTTTACTTAATCTAATTTCTTTTATTTAACCATTTTATCACACATTAAAGATATGAAATAAAAATTAAACAATAATATGCACCACACAAGAGAGGGAGAGAGACACTAGATTTTTACATGGAAACCCAAAGTGGTAAAAACCACAAAGAAAAATCTCAAGTATATGAATGAGCACCAACTCAAATTACAAATTTCACAAGCACAAATTTATAAGAGCACCAACCCCTTTGACAAATACCAAGATAGCAACTATTTGTGAGCACCAACCCACAAGAGCACCAACCCCTTGCAAAGATTTGTGAGCACTAACCCACAAGAGCACCAACCCCTCTTGTGTATAAAACAAAACTATCTCTCAATGTTTCTTACTAAATAAATGATATAAATCTACAATATCTCCTACTTTTATCTTTTCAAAAACAAATACAAACCATGCACTCTCTTTCATATTACAAATGGATTTTCAAGCCTTTATTTATAGCTTTCAAATGACCTTTGGAATTCACCCTATATGACCCTTCAATCCTCATGGAAAATGGTCCCAAACTTTCATGACCCTTTATATCCTTGAATTTGAAAATTCACATGGTGACCCTTCATAAGAAAATGCATCATTTCATCTTTTGTCTTTATCTTGGTGACTTTTTATATTCTTCAAAGTGTCCCTTCATGGAAAAATGCACCATACCCTCTTTTGTCTTCACATGGTGACTCTTGGAATTCCTCAAGATGACACTTCATGAGAAAATGCATCCCATTCCTTTTACCTTTTCCTCGTGATTCTTTGAATTATCCATGGGCCCTCTTTTGACTTATATGCAACCAAAAATATATTCATTAATATTAAATAAATATTAACACACATTATCCAGGATATGAATATTAAAAACACCATTAAATGCAATGAAGCCTTTATCACCAATACTAGACCTTTGACATTAATGAAAATATTTCCAACAATATCCCTCTTTGTCATTGATTGTAACCTCAAACTGAAATTGCCACATCCTAAAACCTATACTACGCATGATAACTTGCATATACTATCGTCTAAAAAACATAAAGTAACTCCACCTTAATATAACAACATATACCTATTCCTTGTACCTATTTTTGCACCTATACATGTACCTATTTTTGTTCTTCACACCATTTGACATCAGTGGCAAAGGGCTTATCTTGGAGTAAACACTTAGCTCTCCCTCAATTGATGATGATCCTCAATGACAGGAAGTAAAAGAAATTGCTCCCAACTTCTCTCATAAATACTCAAATGTGTCTTTTGGTAGTGCCTTTGTGAAAATATCTAAAATCTGCTCTGTAGTACTAATATATTTCATCTTAACCTATTGATCTACAAATTTCTCTCTCAAGAAGTGATATCTAATGGGAATATGTTTTGTTCCTAAATGCATCACTAGATTATTCAAAATATTAATAGCATTTATGTTGTCACAAAAAATAGAAATAGGTTCATCATATTTTACCTTGATATCTTCCAAAGTTTTCTTCATCCAAAGCACTTGAGTATAACACAATACCACTGCAATATATTCTACTTCAATTGTAGAAAGTGATATTAATTTTTTTTTTGCTTAGCCATGATACTAAGCTATCACTAAGAAATAAAGATCCTCTACTTGTACTCTTTCTATCATCCAAGAAACCTACCCAATATAAATGTGTATAAGCAACCAAAGTGAAATTTCTATTTGTGGGATACCACAATCCATAATCTAATGTCCCCTTGATATATCCAAATATTCTCTTCACCAACTAAACATGACTATCTTTTGGATTTGATTTATATCTTTCAACCATACCTACTACATGCATGATGTCTACCCTTAATGCTATCAAATATAAAATACTACCACTCATAGATATATACAAATATTGATCTATAATAGGTGAATCTTCATCCTTGCTCACCTTATTTCCTATACTCATTAGTGTGCCAATTGATGCACAATCCTCAAAACCAAATTATTTCAACATTTCCTTAGCATATTTACTTTGAGATATGAATATTCATTTATCTAACTAAAATATTTGCAACCCTAAGAAAAATGACAATTCTCCAAGCATAGACATCGCAAATTCTTTTTACATAGTATCAAAAAAAAAATTGTCATCTTTTCAATGTTTCCTCTAAAAATGATGTCATTAACATATACCACAACAATAAATTGATGCTCACCTTCTATTTTGATGTAGATATTACTGTCAGTAAATGCTCTCTTGAAACCTTGATCCTATAAGTACTTATCAAGTCTTGCATACCAAGCTCTGGGAGCTTGATTCAATTCATACAGTGCTTTCTTCAATCTGCATACATGTCTACTAATATTTGAGAGAATAAATCCCTTAGGCTACTCAATGTATACCTCTTCTTCTAGATTAATATTTAGGAAGGTAGATTTGACTTCCATCTGAAACACTTTGAAAATTTTAAACATTGTATATGCAAGAAACATTCTAACAGCTTCTAGCCTTACCACTGGTGCAAAAGTTTCTTCAAAATCTATTCCCTTAATTTGAGCATATCCTTTACATACTAATCTTGCTTTATTCCTAGTCACTTCTCCTATTCAATTCAACTTATTTCTATAAACCTATTTTGTTCCTATCACATTGCAATATTTTGGTATAGGAAATAATTCCCAAGTATCATTCTTTTCTATCTAATTTAATTCTTCATCTATTTCCTTAACCCAATGCTTATCATGTCTAGCTTCTGAAAAAGTTCTAGGCTAAATTTTGGATAACAAAGAGAAATTAACTTGCTCGTATTCACTTACCATCATTCTTCTAGTGTAAATTTCTTCATTTATGTCCCTGATGATGTCACTTTCATTATGATTTATCAAGACATATTTAGATGGGGTTTTGGTATCCTTTTTCTCCTCATCTTGATTTTATTAGATCATTGATTCTTTATGTTCCTTCTTCTTCTATCCTAACACTTGAACTTTCAACTATTTTCTTTGTTATTTTATTATAACATTTATAAGCTTTACTTTTCTAAGAATAAACAAGAAATATACTTTCATCTACTCTAGATTCAAACTTACCCAGTTTTTCATCATTTATCTTTATGAAGCATCTACTACTAAAAAATCTAAAATAATCATCTATTGTTGCTTTATCTTTCCATAGATCATAAGGAGTCTTGTCACTGTTGGCTCTCAATAATTCTCTATTCTGAATATGCACTTTTGTAGCAACTGCCTCTCTTCAATATTTATTTGGTATCTTGGATTTAATTAGCATTATCATTTCCATCTCCTTAACTATTTTGTTTCTTCATTTAACTACTTTATTTTGCTGTGGAATTATGGTTGTTGAATAATGTCTCTTTATTCCATGGTATTGACAAAAATCAATAAACTGATCTGACATGTATTTCTCCTCATTGTTCTTGTCTTAGGCACATAATCTTCAAATTAGTTTCATTCTCTACTAATGCTTTGAATGTTTTGAAATGTCTAAAAGCTTCTAATTTTTTCTTTAAAAATATTACCCAAGTCATACATGAAAAATCACTAATAAGCAATATGAAATATTTCTCACCTTGAGTACTTTGATTTCTTATAGGTCCACACAAATCAGTGTGAACAAGCTCTAACATCAGAGTGGTTGAGTACTCTTTTTTTTTGAACCACCTTCTGGCCTGGTTCCCATTCTGACAAGGTTCACAAAGCATGTTGGATGTCTTTGTAATCTTTAGAAGATTTTTGAATACTTGTTTCTTGTTGATGTTGACAATATTGTCAAAATTTATGTGTCCCATTCCCCTGTGCCATATCCAACTTTCTTCAATCTGACTCAAACATCTTTGACCTTTGATGTCTGATAACATATATAAATTATTGCCTATTCTCTAGGCATCTACAACTAACACATCTAAATATTTTCTCCTGATTTAAAAACCTTATACATAAAACTTTAATGTGTGCCCCTGATCACACATTTGACTTACACTTAAAATATTATGCTTAAGACCTTCTACATACAAAAGATTTTCATTTTTAGTTCTACCATTATCCAAACTTAATGTACCTTTTTTGACAATTTTGGTAGTAGTATTATCTCCAAATTTCACTATGCCACCATTGATCTTATTCAAAGTTATGAACTTGATATTATCTCTTATCATGTGTCTCAAACATCCACTATCAATGAACCATGGCTTTTATTCATTTCTTACATGCAAAACTATCTATACCAACATAGATTTTTTAGGTTATTTGTTCTACCATGAACCTATCTAAACTTTCTTCTTGATAAATGGAGCCTTGAAACTCTGGTCATTATTGACTGACTTGAACATGCTTCTATAGTATTGGGTTGTGTCCAAAGTTATTGCACTTGTAACATATTATGGCCTCTTCATTATAGCCTGATAGAGGAGCAAAAGAGTTGTGGCTTCTGCTTGACTCTACATGAGTTTGCTTCTCCTTATTTCTAAAATTGTTATCCCTTTTTTAAAATTATATTTTCTTATGACCATATCCATTATAACAAAAATAGTAACCATAAAATAGGACCTATTTGTGTATCTATGACCTGATTTCCTTTTGTAGCTCTATTCCTTCCAACCTTCTTTGTTTGAGATGTCCTCTGTATTCTTAACTTCTTCCCTTTTTATTTCCTCTTTTATAAGAGCTTTAGCATATCTCTTTCTTTTTTCTATGTTAACCTTGTCTATGAAAGTAGTGGCCTCCCCCTTCTCTTTTTAAAATCTGATACCTAACTTACATAACATTGATATTTGACTTTATAATATCTTATTCAACACATTAGTGCTATTCTCAAATTTTGAATCATTGGTTGCTCTATCATTAATTTCTTTATTTTTTTCTCAAGATCTACTTTTAAAGAAGCTATTTCAGTAATGTACCTTTCACATTTCTCTTTTCCTTTTTATAACTGTGCCATTAGATCTTTTTCATTCTTCTTGGCTTCTTCAAAGTGTCCTTGTAGATCTTCAATTGTTTCTTTTGACTCCTTTTCATTTTTCTCAATTTGGAGATTTAATCTTCAATTCTTCTTCTCAAGATAGTTTAAATCTTTTAAGGCACAAATGAGTTCTCCTTCTAGATTCACTTCAACTTCATCATGTTCTTCTTCTTGATCATCTATACTTTTTCTTCCAGAGGCATCTTCATATATGGCCATGAATAGAATCTCTTCTTCTGAATCACTAACTTCAGTATCTTTGACTGAGCTAAGATCTTTATAATACAAACTCTTCTTCTCAAATCTCTTCTTTAATTTTCTTTCAAAATTCTTCTTATATGTAGACTTTCCTTACTCAATGTCACCATTACCCTTATCTAGGCACTTAGCTACAAAATATCCAATCTTTCCATAGTTAAAACATTTAAAAGGTAATTTTCCTTGATATTTACCTATGCCCTTTTTTGGCTTGAAAATGAATAAAGTTCCATTTTCATCTTCATCATCACTAGAACTATCACTTGATTCTTGAATCTTAGCCTTCTCTTTCTTTGATGTCTTAAAAGCATTGTCTCTCTTTGAGGGTTTCTCTTGTTTGGTCCACATCTCATATACTGTAAGAATACCATGTAGCTCATCCATCTTTAGTTTGGATAAATTCTTTATCTCTTAAATTTCTAAAACTTTTGCATCATACCTTAATGGTAGAGATCTCAAAACTTTTTGTACCATAATTGATTCTTTTAGCTTTTCTCCAAGTCCTTGAACCTGATTAACTATTTGATCAACCCATGAAATATAACTTGCTATATTTTCTTTCTCTTCCATCTTCAAACTCTCAATGTCTTCTGAAAGTTTGAAGCTTAGCTTGTTGAACCTTTCTATCACCTTTGTAAATATTCTCAAGTTTTAACCAAGTTTCATGAGAAAATTTACATTACATAACTTTAACAAATTCTAATCTACATAAACCACATAAAATAGGATTTAAATCTTTAGCATTATTTTAACTTGCCTTATTTTCCACTAGAGTAGTTACAAGTGTTTGTGGCTCTTCATATTCCTCCATCACTGCTTGCCAAATGTCAAATCCAAAGGCCATAAAATAAGTCTTCATCCCTATGCTCCAAAAATCATAATTTGTCCCATCAAATAAAGTGCCTTATTTATAGAAAAACCTTCATGTGATCCAACCATCATGCTTTCCTAATCTACCTTCAAGCTATAAAACATTTTCCAAAGGAACCTACTTTAATACCAATTATTAAGCATGAAATATACTAAGAGGGGTGGTAAATCAGTATATTGTATATCTTTTACTTAATATAATTTCTTATATTTAACTACTTAATCACACATTCAAGATATGAAATAAAAATGAAATAATAATATACACCACATGAGAGAGAGAGAGAGAGAGAGAGAGAGAGAGAGAGAGAGAGAGAGAGAGAGAGAGAGCATATTTTTATGTGAAAATTGAAAGTGAGAAAAACTATAGAGAATAATCTTAAGTATATGAATGAGAACCAACTCAAATTACAAAGTTTACAAGCACCAACTTTTAGGAGCACCAACCCATTTTCTAAACACCAACATAGAAACTATTTGTGAGCACCAAGACACAAGATCACCAACCCCTTGCAAATATTTTTGAGCACCAACCCCTCTTGTGTATAAAACACAACTATCTATCAATGTTGCTTACTCAACAAATGATAAAACTCTACAATATCTCCTACTTTTCTCTCTTCGAAAAAAAATAAAAACAATGCACTCTCTTGCATATTACAAATGGCTTCTCAAGCCTTTATTTATATATTTTCAAATGAACTTTGGTATTCACCCTTTGTGACCCTTCAATCCTCATGGAAAATGGTGCCAAAATTGCATGACCCTTTGTATCCTTGCATTTGAAAAGTCACATGATGACCCTTCATAAGAAAATGTGTCATTTCCTCTTTTGTCTTTATCTCAGTGAATTTTTTTATTCCTCAGAGTGTCCCTTCATGTAAAAATGTGCCATAATCTCTTTTGTCTTCACATGGTGACTCTTGGAATTCCTCAAAATGACTCTTCATGAGAAAATTCATCCCATTCCTCTTTTATCTTTTCCCCATGACTCTTTGACTTCTATATGGGCCCTCTTTTAACTTATATGCAACCAAAAATATATTCGTTAATATTAAATAAATATTAACACACATTAGCCAAGTTATGAATATTAAAAACACCATTAAATACAATGGGGACTTTATCACCAATAGTATACCTTTGACATCAATGATACTATTTCTTAAAAAAGTATGATCTTGTATGATCTTTTTCATACAAAAAAAATAATGAGATTGAAGGTGGATATATCATAGGTGTTTTAAAATAAATTCATGGAAAGAATATCTCAAACAGTCTCAAAACTAGTTCCTTTCATTCACCTTTCTTCTTTGCACATCAAGAGAGCTCTTTAGGTTTGTAGATGCTACGTTCATGAGAGAGAAAACAAGGTCTAAAATTCTAGGCAAAAAAAGGGCTATAATATATCTTCCATATATGGAAATTGGTTCTTATTTTATCTCTTTCTCCTTCATGAAACATTATTAATAATCTAAGGCACTCACATATAGAAATGGAAGTTTATGGATCTTGTTAAGAATATTAACCACTTTTCCATGATATTATTTATATTATTTCCACATGTGTGAGGTCATATGGATCTAAATAAGACATACAATGCAAATCTATAATTTTTAAGCATATAAAGAGAGATTGTACAATTCATGAGAGAGAAAGAATATCAAAAATTGTTGGAATTTTGTTTGTATAGGTTTAATTCATGTCATATGTCCTTATTTAAAGTGACACAAAGATTACTCAAGGTCAATCCCCATCAAACATCATTAATAGCCTTCAAACCAATTCATAATCATAGTTTATCAAAGGTTAAGGAAAATTAGCATTATTTAAGTTTTTTGATGATTCTTAGGTTTCCATGTTTATAAGTATATGATTTCCAAATACCTCCAAAATTTTATAGTTGGTTAAGGTATATGTCCATTCTCACCTCATATTCTTCACTAGTTTTCTTGGTTTTACATTCATTTTCTTTCCACTTTCCTCTTGTGTCATCCCATCTCATAGTCTCTTCACTACCTTTAATCACTGTTGTAGGCTTTCCACTACATTTCCATTCTCATTCGCATAATCCATTATCATATTACACTTACCACCTATATATCCATTTCCACTTCATTTTTTCATTTTTTTAAAGATTTAATAGGTTATAAAATCTTATGGTCATGAGGGTATGGTATGAAAACCTTAAAATCCTAATAAAATAGAGGTGGATGATCACCTATAGTAAGGTAAACTTATTCAAGATATGCTTCATGAAGGTAATGTCTTGAGAAGACTAGAAAACATGGATATCTCATTGAAGGTCTTTGTAAAAAATATCTCCTCAAGTTGTAATGAGTGAAAGAGAGGCTCATCAACACTACTTTGTGACCTTATCAGGGTCTATTTCCACCTCTATCCATAGAGAAGAGCCCAACATAGTCACATGAAGGTATGGTACATAGTCATTATGAGGAAATGATCATGGCATAGATGCATGAGTGAGAGTTAGCAAAGAATGAAGGGTTCTTGATCCATTTTTATGAATTCATTCATATCTCAACCCAAGGAGTCATCCATAATATTTTAATTAGTGTCTCATAAGATACCTACAAGCTATGAATCAATATTTATATCCAATAAGTACCTTAGCAGTCTTAACATCTACCTAAATTCTTAAAGGCTATTTGAGCTAGCCAAATGCATGGTTGGTATGAGGTTGATAAACTCAATTAGGTAACTAAAATAGAATACAAGATCAAGGTATTTTCTATATCAATAAAAACTTCAAAATAGGCCTACAATCATCTCTTCAAGGACACACAATCATAAGCACAAGAAGTGGATGAGCAAGGAGTGAAAACCATGGTAAGTGAAAACTAAAATGAGATTATGACTATATGGAGACAATTGATGAAAGTATGAGAGGATTATAAACTATATCTCTGACCTTTTCAAGGTCTAAACCTCTCTTAGTCTATATAAGAAGCCAAATTTCTATACAAAGTCATGCCTATATGAATATCATCCATTTTTCAAGATAAAGTGTTGATAGAGATATGACAGGTGTTTGAAACTAGTTGGAATATTTGAATAGGTTTATGGATAAATAAGGGAGATAATAAGACATTTTGGCATCTTAATATACTCATAATAATTTAAGGTACAATCAAGACCTTTTCAAAACATTTATAGTCATGTTTGAAGGGAAAACTTAGTTTTGATGTGATAAATAAGTCTATTTAAAGGTTATAAGTATGATTTAAAGACTTATAAGGTACTTATAAGATGTATTTAAGATATAAAATGAATATTATGAACTCCCTCCAAGGCATACACTTCACATGACATGCTTGGACTGTCTCAGTCCATACACATAGTCAACTAATACCTACAGTCATGTTAAGGTATAGTTAAGCTACCTTAGTCAAGGTTTGTTTCAAAGAAAGAAGATAGAGTTTGTGTATCCAAGGGATATAATCCATCCAATAGTGAATCCAACTCAAATATGTGGTGGTAGGGTTTTAGGCTTAATGTGACAATCAAATATCCACTTACAACTACCCTAAAGGAGGTATATGAGATAAAGAACAAAAATTGGTCCTATGCATTGAATTAGAGGTGGAATTATGGTATATAAACATGATGAATTTTTTTAATTGATAAAATATCACAAGAAATTTTAAACCATTATAAGGACTATATAAAATTCCTTAAAACATGAACATAATAGTTAACCTTGCCAAGGGCACTTGTAGGTACAATACTATGTATATGAGAAGGTTAGTATGTTGGATTATTGGAATAAGAGATAGTTAAAGATATATGAAAACATAAAAATATTGAATGGAATATTTATGGCCTATTTATAATGTGTAATGGTCTTTTAAACATAAGAACATAGTAAAATGGGGAAGATGCAATCCCCTTATTCTTAAATATCCTTGCATAGTTTGATTAATGCTAGGACTATGGTATGTTTAAGAGAAAGAGATATATTTGTATATTAAGTATAAAATTATTTAAAATACATATATTAGTCGTATACCTTTCCAATGATGGTGGGATAATCAAATAATGGCCCTTATCTATTGAACCTAAGAAGAATAAGTAGTCACATAGTCAACACCTAAGAACCAATTTTTGAGAAATTTGTGATATTGAAGCATCTACAGGTGGATTTAATCTCTAAAATCTAGAAAATATGATCTTCATGACTATATAAAACTATTCATGCCATAATAAAGGTCATATGGTCATTGAAATAACTCACTAATCTATCATATATAGACGCCAGTCAAGTAAGCAATCATGGATGAGACTAGGTACAAAATTCAAAGTTTAAGAGTAAAATAGATGGTTTGTGTTGATGCAAAAGATTGCACCCTTGGTAGGAGGCCAAGCTTCTACCTTCTTCATGAAACTATGGAAACTCCCCTCTCACCTATGGGACTGAGGAAGTTGGAGGGGAGAGTCTCTAGGTAAGGGCTAGCTCCCTTTGATGCATCTGATTTGTTCTGGTAAGTGCTAACATATATATATATATATATATATATATATATATATATATATATAGTGTGAGGGTGATAAGGTTAGATTTATTTTAGTGCATCACCTCCTTTAGATAAGTTTGTTTTCTTGCAATCTTTCTCCCTTTTCATCCCCCCATTATATATATATATATATGTGTGTGTGTGTGTGTATATATATATATATATATATATATAATGGGGGGGGATGAAAAGGGAGAAAGATTGCAAGAAAACAAACTAATCTAAAGGAGGTGATGCACCAAAATAAATCTAACCTTCTCACCCTCACACTAAAACCAAACAAACACACACATACGCTTCAAACTGGTAGAAGGACTAGACTGCAAGAGCTTAACAGGGAGGCTTTAATGAAAATATAAAAAAATAGAGATTCACCAAAGGTGTTGTGAAAGGCACACTATAAGGTAATTTCTTCTATTTCTTCACTTCCAAATAGAACTCTCCTTGTCAGCTACAGAAATGACACCTTGTAGACAACAAATATGTTGGGGTTGGACCTATGAAAGCATAAAGAAACAATGACTAAACACAAACTAACACTCAAGACATACACAAAAATATCTATCCAAGATAGAGGTAAAAAATGCATTTATTGATTTAGGTGAAATTTTGCTAGGACTATGCCTTACAAATTTGGAAGATCATTCTCAAATGACAAGTCTCCAATATATAGAAGAAGAAAGGAGGCCTTTTGGTGCCACTTTTTACAAGTGGCCCATTTGTGTCCCCTCATTGGGAAGAGCAAGCTGCTCAAAACATCAATGAGCTGTGCCCTTTGTCTATTTGTAAAGCTGCTTCTTCAAGATGATTACATGGTTTGTCTACTCATTAATGTGAAATGGAGAAACCAGTTGCACTGCTAGCTGTTTGCACCTCCTAATGTTCAATTCATAGGCACTGTATCATCTACCAAAATAACTTATTGAGTTGGCACTTTCCTTTGCTACTTGGGCAGTCTATTCCTTCACGTGGCATCTCTCTCTCTTCGTTTCTTGATATTTTGTCCTTTTCCCTATCTTGTCTCTTTTGGCTCCTTCAGCCCTTGAGGGTGATCTTCTGGTGGGTCGTTACATTTTTGGGCCTTTTCCATGGTTGGCATCCTTTAGTTTGAAATGAAATCACTGTTTCACTTTGTTAATTTTGATGTTCACGCAGTCGTCATTGCTTTGAAAACCAATGGCTAATTTGCTTCCTTAAATTTGACAACTTTTAAGACGTCATCATCATCGATAAAAGTCCATCGGGTCCTTTCTGCAGGCTTTTGTGCTTTTTGGCTTCTACTTCAAGCCTTTCCTTTGCTTCAGACATTTTTCATGGGCTTTTTATTCATGGACATTTTCCCACAGACAAAAGTCCATAGACAAAAGTCCATGGACATTTTCTCACAGACAAAAGTCCACAGAATTCTCACTGAGTTTCTCAGCGTGGCTTTCCCCAAATTCCTTTAGAATTTTTATCTGAAGGAATTCCTTCAGACAAAAAGTCTGAAGGAATTTAGGACTTAAACAAAATCTGAACTTACCCTTTAACTACCTTATCTTTGAAGTGCTTACCCTCAGTAAGGGCATTTAAACTTTGAGCTACCCTTCGACCATCTGGGCATACCCTTAAACCAAGCCGTTGAACCAAAAATGGTTCAATGGTTCAAGCGGTTCAACCATTAGGTTCCAATGCCAAGTGAATCAAAGCCGGTGATCTTGAAGCTATTGAACCATCTAGTTAAACCAAATGGCTGAACCATCAAGATGAACCAAAGCTTGAAACAAGGCCATTTGAACTACAGATGGGTGAACTAAGTACCGATTGAACTATGAATGATGGTATTGAAGATTGAACTAAGGCTTGAACCAGGGCCAAATTCATCAGACAAGAGCTCAAAAAGTCTTGAAAACCCCAACATTATCTAAACTAATCCTCCTTGTACCAAAAGACTAACTAGTTGAGTCTGTAGAAACATGAAGTCTATAGGGAACTACTAAATCCTTATAAAATATCCCTACAGAGTCCATAGATTTTATAGGACCTATGCAAAATCAAAAGAAATGGCCTACAACAATAAGGGGAAGAAGAAGACTAAATTTTTTGCCTGTTGGGCAAAAAATGGTCAACAAATTGGTGACTCCTAGGGGAAGCATGCCTGATATGCTTAAAGACCAGTTGCCTTGTAGTCCATTGGACTCAAAGTCAGATGGTAACTTAAAAACCAACAATAGCTTTGATAAATCTAGAACCAATCATGCAGATTTACCCCCAAGGAAATGAAAACACACACAAGGCTAAGAAAACTACTAACATGTGTAGAAAGCACTTAGGGAAAGCAAGAAAAACAAGGGAAATATATACATGATGAAAAAAGAATCAGTGGCAATGCTTAAGATATAACCCATTAACTAGGATATGAAATTCTTCACCATCTAACCTGGAGAGTTGGAATGCATTATGCTGCTTGCACTGATGATTATGTATGGGCCACTCCATAGGGTGTCAAATTTTGCATGCTTTCCAAGCTTAACTTGGTCTTCATCCCATTTCAAGACAATGTCTCCTTCAAAGAAATCCTTTGATGAAGATTTATTTTTAAAGTGTATCTTTGTTTGTTGTTGGCGACTAGTCATAGAGGCCATAGCCCGGTCCCTTGTCTCTTGGAGCTCCATCAGCTCACACAGCCTGACCTCCATGCTACTTCCTTCTAATTATAGCTGGTGAGTGAGATCCAATGCTATAAATTCAAGTGAGATGGGAAGCCTAGCTTCCCTTCCATATATGAACAGATATGGAGAATTTTTGATTGCTCTCTTTGGAGTGATTCGATCGGCCCATAGAGCTATTTTCAGCTTGGCATGCCAAGTCCTCTGATTTTCTTCCATGGTCTTTTTGATGATCTTGATCATGTTTTTATTGGTGGACTCAGCCAACCCATTCCCTTATGGGTAATAATTGGATGAAGTGCTGAGATATATGCCATACCTCATTGCCCATTCACTTGTTTTGGTTCCCAGAAAAGCTAAGGCATTATCTGAGATTATGGTGGCAAGGACCCCAAATCTTGTCACCAGGTCCTCATAAAACTCTAGGACTACAATTTCATTTGCCTCCTTCAGAGCAATAGCCTCTACCCACCTTATGAAATAGTCTATGGCAATTAGGACCCACTTTTTTCTAGCACTAGAGGGAGGATTAATCATCCCTATGAAGTCTAGGCCCCACTGCATGAATGGCTATTCCACCTAAATAGGCTGTAAAGGCATGGCAGCTAACCATTATTTCCCATTAAAAAGTGCACACTTTTGGCACTTTCTTACCCTAGCATGGGTGTCCCTAAAAAGAGTAGGCCAAAAATAGCCATCACTCATTATCTTTGATGTAGTAGCTCTGGGAGCAAATTGAACACCTATCGGCCCATCATGGAACTCAGACAGCACCCTGTCATCCTGATTTGAGTCTATGCATCTTAGAAGGACCCATAAGAGATCCTTCCTAAACAATACTCCATCAACCAGGACATAAGGGAGATACTGGAGCCTAAAAAACCTTCTTTCAGTCCCATCAAGACCCTGTAGGCACTCACCAGTGAGAAGAAAACACCTCAGGTCTGATGTCTAATCCCTCATGATAGTTGGATCTTCTATTGTTGCTACATCATGAATTAGTAAGATACCTTCCCCTTTCTACTTGAAGTCCATAGCAAGGTGTTCACATAGGCCTCTTCCCCTCACTATCTTGGTGGTCTTGATGTCTACATCATTCTCCATCACCTTGGTGATCCACCCCACTCTCTTCTCATTTAGGTCTCAATTGGTCAAGAAATCCTTGACACCAGGATGTGGAACCATGAGGTGAATCTTACTATTAGACAACATATGCCTAAATTTCTTCAATCTCTGCACTACTACCATGACTTGCTTCTCTACATATGTGTATCTGACTTTGAAATCCTATAACCCTTGGCTAAAAAAGGCAAGTGGTCACTCGAGGTCATCACCGTTTCCTTGGGTAAGCATGGTGGAGATTACCTCTTCATTGCCAAAAGTGTAGAGGTTGAAGTCTTTGTTTAAGTTGGGGTTGATCAAAGTAGGAACCTAGGTTATGGCCTACTTGATGGCTTCAAAGTTGTGTTTCCTTTGTGTTGTCCATTTGAACTCTTCACCCTTCCTCAGCATAGACGTCAGTGGCTTGACTATCTCTACAAAATTTGGAATGAATCTCTAAATGAAATTTATCTTGCCAAAGAAGCTCTGTAGGCCTTTCTTGTGTTTAGGTAGGGACATCTCCAGGATAGAACAAACTCTCTCAGGGTTAATGGATAAGCCCTCCTTGGACATGACGTGGCCAAGAAGTTTCCCCTTGTGAACAACAAGCACACATTTATTTGGGTTAAGAGAGATGCAAAATTCCCTACACCTTTCAGAAATCTACCTAAGGTATTTCATGTGTTGGCTCACTTCCTTGGATAATACCATCACATCATTGAGGTATACCAGCACATTGTTGTTTATCAAGCCTCAAAAATCCATGTCCATGGCTCGCTGAAAAGTAGCACCGGCATTAGATAATCCAAATGGCATCTTCTTATAGACAAACGTTCCCCATTTAGTAGTGAAGGCTATTTTGTGCTAGTCATAGCCTTACACCAGAATCTGATTATACCCTAAATATCCATCCAGGAGGGAGAAACGCTCGCTACCTATTACCTTCTAAAGGATCCACTCCATGCTCTGGAGGGGATAATGGTCTTTTAAAGAGACTTTATTAAGGTCTCTAAAATTGACACATATCCTGATCTCCCCATTCTTCTTTTGAATAGGAACAAGATTGGCTAGCCAAGAGAAATGTTTGATTGGAAATATAATCCTAGACTCAATCAATTTGGCTAGTTCCTTTTGCATGAGAGGTTCAATCGTTAAGTTGATAGGTCTCTACTTTTGCATGATTAGCTTGGCACCTTCTTCTAATTTGATGGTGTGTTAGGTGAGTCTTGGGTCAAACACATTCAAATCACTGTTATCCCAAGTGAAAACATCCACAAACTCCTGACACAACAAAATGAAAGTCTACCTTTCTTGAATCGTGCAGACTTTTCCAAGCGCAAGCAACTTATCCTTGAAGATCTCAACCTTCTCATAATTCTTCTCCTTAGTTGTGATGGATGCCTTATTGCTTCTTATTTTGTCATCTCCATTGAAGATACTCTCAAGAGTTACCAAACCTTTAGGGAGCTTATTGTTCTTCAATTGAACAATCTGGTTGTCGTATTGCTGTTGTAGCTTTCCCTAGTTCTTTATTACGAACTCAGCGTATTCTTGCAAGAACACTATTTACTAGTCATTTTTGAATACCTACCAGTTTTTAATGTTGTTGGGGATAGAGGGCCAAACTACCACCTTTAAATATCATGAACTATAGTCTTGGCTTATCTCCCTAGAAACATTGAACTAAGCACCAATTGTTGCTAACCTATCTATTTGTTTGTTCTACTCTCTAGGAATGGAGGTGATATTGAAAGTGAGAAAATCTTCCACCAAATCCCAGAACCTCTGCTTGTAAGACTTCAACAAAGAATTTTTGGTCAGATTCTAGCCATTCACCTAATTTACAATCAGCTCACTGTCCCCCAAAACTTGCAACTCCTTGATCCCTCTTTTTCTTGCCCATTCTAGACCATGGATAAGGGACTTGTATTCTACAATATTGCTTGTGCAAGAAAATTGGAAACATAAAGCTAAAAAGTATCTCTCCTTTAAAGGGGAGACTAACATCACTCCACCACTAGCTCTTAACCTACTTCTAGAACCATTAAAGTACAACCACCATAGACCTAGGTCTTGTTGGCTTGCCTTAATTACATTTGGTATGAAGGCACCCTCTTCGTGCATGTAGCAGACTCCAAGGCCTGCCTCATCTATGAACTTGTAAGGGTCGTGCTTGAAATTATCACTTCCCCACTCATCCAAGAGTAGGTTTGTAACTCCTTCAAGAGTAGAGGATGGAGATTGGTCTGTCTGGGACTCTTCTGGGTCAATAATAGTGTAGCTGACATTCGTTGCCTTGAGCGAGTATGGTTCTAGATGGTCCTTGTAGAGTGGATTAGATTTGATCTTTACCTTGGTCCCATACTTGGTTCTAAAAACTAGATAGGACCAATTCGCTACTAGATAGCCACCTATCTTTGATGTGAAGTCCCTAGATAAGCAAATTACAAAATAAGGAGGAACATCTGCCACTACTATATCATATGGAATTGAGAAGGTTGGGCAAGTGTGTAATGTCAAGATTAAACCCTTCATTATCCCAACTATTTTTGTAGGTGTTACATCCAACTGTAGGACTCCCTTATTCATCTCTTCATATTTCAGTCCCATCTTGTCAGCTATGCACTTAGGCATCACTGAGGTACTAGCCCCATTGTCAATGATGTAGTTATACACCAAGAAATCTCCTATAATCAAAGACACATAGAAAGGGGGAATTTTCTTTTATTTCTTGACCTAGCTTGAGGTGGAAGGTTTCCCCTTCATCATCAAGACATTATCATCTCCTATTGGGATAGCTTGTCGATCCAGCTCATGCAATTCCCTTTGTAGCATGTCCTTATGTCCTGATAGAGAAAATGAATCCCATAAAGAGATGTTCATATGCAGATTCTTCATCTAGTCCACTATATTGACTTGAGGACTGCCTCCCTTCAAGCCTTATTTGGGGCTAATTCCAACCTAAGGTGTAGGCTAAGGGGCTGAATGTACAAATGGCAGTTTGAAGTTTAGGGCTTTCTGATTTGAGTGTGATGGAAAAGGTGCAACTGTCGATTGGGTAGTTGCCTAGGCTTCTCCCATTGATTTCCTCTTGAATCTTGTGCTAGCTACAACACAGTTAGCCTAATTATCTATAGCACCCACATAATTCACTAAATAAAATTCCCCTTTTAGATGATTCATGAGGGTAAAATCAGACTGGGCCTGATTGCTACTCATGCTGGGTTGCATTGGAGCCTCAAAGACTTGGGAATGCGTGGCTGTCTAGTTTTCTACATTCTATAAATAACCCATCATCTCATTTGTATAAATAACCTATTCTTGACCATATCCCATGGTCGAACAACTTAGCTGTTCCCCTACCAGATTATTCTGAATAGGCACCATGACTTTAGATGATGAAGGGGGGCCTAGGTTGTATTTTTGAAATGGTTTGGTCTAAGTAAGCTGACCCTATCCTTGATTATAGTTTTAGAAAGGGGGTCTAGGGGATTGACCATAATGATGGTATCCCTAATTCAATCTATTGCTTTGAGCTTGCTATCTTTTGAGAGCTACAAGTTCATTTGACATACTCTGCAACAGACTCTTAACTTCATGAAGCTCATTGGATGGAGTAGCAGCTAGTTTCTCCATGGTAGGTAAAGGAGCAAATGTGTGAGAAATGGCATAAATTAGAGGTAACATTTTTGGGAAAAGTGGCATGTGAGGTCTAGGGGCTATTTTCCCAGCCTGTACTAAGCAATTTTTAGCTGCTATGGCTACGTCATAAGCAACAGGTAGTATATGCCCTCCCATGGATTGTATCATCATAGAAATATCATTATTTAATGCTCTTAAATAATATATGAAAGCATAACTATCAATCAGTCTTACCAGAAAGGGGATTCTATCCTAAGTCTTCTAAAACTGTGTGTTGAAATCTTACATATACTCGTGTGGGGCTCTTTTTATGTTCGTCAACTGCTCAACAAGTGAGAGGTCATCGCTTTCTTCCCCAAAATAGTCTATCAACTGAGTACCCAATTCATTCTAGGAATGGATTGAATTTATAGGCAAGGTCCCATACCAGTCAAGAGCCTTGCCTTTGAGAGACAATGCTAGCAATCTGATGGCAATATTTTCCTCTATGACATTGTGAATATTGCAGAGGTTAGCAATATTCCTAATGTGCTTAATGACTGTAATGGGCCCCTCTCCATCGAAAGAAGGCACATTTTTGAGGGATGTTCTTGGGATTGGATCATAATGTGGGAGGTTCAAGGGGCTTTGACCACGAAAAACTGCAAAGGGCAATGCCATAGCTGGGATGGGATGTAACTATGGATCTGCTGCATATGTGTCCCTTACAATAGTTCTAGGAGGGTGGCTTATTAAATAAGGATAGGTCTTCTCAAACCTTAGTCTTTTTTCTGAGTTCAAAGGCAACTCAACAAAATTGAAGGGAACCCCTTTAGAAGCAGACCATGTGGTAACTTTAGGCATAGAAAGTTAAAAAATTGGTCTTGATTGGAAAATTTGAAGCTCTTACCAGTGGAGTTACCAGATGCTAGAAATATTTGATTTGATATAATAGGTCTAGAATCAATCCTGAATCCTTACTGAGTTGTAAAACTAAGTCCCACCAGGTGTGCCAAAACTGTTGATGCAGAAGATTGCACCCTTGGCAGGAGGCTGAGCTCCTACCTTCTTCGTGCAACTATGGAAACTCCCCTCTCGCCTATGGAACCAGCAAATCTAGAGGGGAGAGTCTCTAGGTAAGGGCTATCTCCCTTTGATGCATTTAATTTGTTCCAGTAAGTGATAATATATATATATATATATATATATATATATATATATATATATATATATATATATATATATATATATATATACATAATGGGGGGGATGAAAAGGGAGAGATTACAGGAAAACAAACTACTCTAAAGGAGGTGATGTACCAAAATAAATCCAACCTTCTCACCCTCACACTAAAATCAGACAAACACACACATATGCTTCAAACTAGTAGAATGACCAGACTACAAGAGCTTGACAGGGAGGCTTAAATGAAAATACAAAAAAATAGAGATTCACCAAAGGTGCTGTGAAAGGCACACAGTAAGGTAATTTCTTCTATTTCTTCACTTCCAAATAGAACTCTCCTTGTTAGCTGATGAAATGGCACCTTGTAGACAACAAATATGTTGGTGTTGGACCTATGAAAGCATCAAGAAACAATGACTAAACACAAACTAACACTCAAGACATACATAAAAATATCTATCCAAGATAGAGGTAAAAAATGTGTTTATTGATTCAGGTGAAATTTTGCTAGGGTTACACCTTACAAATGTGGAAGATCATTCTCAAATGACAAGTCTCCAATATATATAAGAATAAAGGAGGCCTTTTGGCACCCCTTTTTATAAGTGGCCCATTTGCATCCCCTCATTGGGAAGAGCAAGTTGCTCAAAACATCAATGAGCTGTGCCCTTTGTCTATTTGTAAGGCTGCTTCTTCAAGATGATTACATAGTTTTTCTACTCATTAATGTGAAATGGAGAAACCAGTTGCACTGCTAGCTATTTGCACCTCCTAATGGTTAATTTGTAGGCACTATATCATCTATTAAAATAACTTCTTGCATTGGTGATTTCCTTCACTACTTGGGTAGTCTATTCCTTCATGTGGCATCTCTCTCTCTTTGTTTCTTGAGATTTTGTCCTTTTCCCTATCTTGTCACTTATGGCTCCTTCGGCCCTTGGGGGTGATCTTCTGGTAGGTTGTTACATTTTTGGGCCTTTTCCATGGTTGGCATCCTTTAGTTTGAAATGACTATGTTAATTTTGACATTCACATGATTGTCATCACTTTGAAAACCAATGGATAATTCACTTCCTTAAATTTGATAATTTTTAGGACATCATCATCCTTGGCAAAAGTCCTTTGGGTCCTTTTTGCAGGATTTTGTGCTTCAGGGCTTCTATTTTGGGTCTTTCCTTTGCTTTAGACATTTTCCATGGGCTTTTTGTCTGCAGACATTTTCTCATGGACAGAAGTCTGTAGACATTTTCCTGTAGACAAAATTCCATTGCATTCTCATTGAGTTTCCCGGTGTGGCTTTCCTTGAATTCCTTTAGACTTTTCGTCTGAAGGGATTCCTTCAGACAAAAAGTCTAAAGGAATTCAGGACTTAAACAAAATCTGAACTTATCCTTCAGCTACCTTATCTTTGAAGTGATTTCCCTCCATAAGGGCATTTAAACTTTGAGCTACCCTCCATCCATTTGGGCATACCCTTGAACCAAGCTGTTGAACCAAAAATGGTTCAACAATTCAAGTGGTTCAACCATTACATACCAATGCTAAGTGAATCAAAGCCAATGATCTTGAAGCCACTAAACCATCTAGTTAAACCAAATGACTGAACCATCTAGATGAACCAAAGCTTGAAACAAGGCCATTTGAACTGTATATGGGTGAACCAAGTGCCGATTGAACCAGTGATTGAACTAAGAGTGATGGTCTTGAAGATTTAACTAAGGCTTAAACAAGGGCCAAATTCATTAGACAAGAGCCTGAAAGGTCTTGAAAACCCCAACATTCTCTGAACTAATCCTCCTTGCACCAAAATACTAACTAGCTGAGTCTGTAGAAACATGAAGTCTATAGGGAACTACTGAATCCTTAGAAAATATCCTTGTAGAGTCCATAGATTTTATAGGACCTGTGCAAAATCAAAAGAAATGGCCTAGAACAGTAAGGGGCAGAAGGGGACCAAATTTTTTCCTATTGGGCAAGAAATGGTGAATAGTTTGAACCTCATGTGAGAGTTTTTTTAGTAGAGGAGGGTTATTTTTAGTCATAACACACATGGTGAGAGTGATCATACTCATTATTTCATGGAATTTATGCTCTTGAGGGATAACATAGTCAAACATGCTTAAAACCCTTAAGAACCTTACCATCATATTCAACTCATTGAAGGGCTTTCTTTCACATTGATGATCATTGGGATAATGTGGAGATTAATTTATAATCCTTAGGGAGTTTTTATACTAAACGTAATGAAATAAACCTATCTTTTTTGGCTCTTAAACCTTCTTTTTTGCACACATAGTCCAAGATAACTAATAGAGGCATCACTTTACCACATAGACATCTTGATGAATATTTTGCATGGGAGATTTATATTTTCATGGTTGTTAAGGGGTTAAATTTAATACATATATATAGAAATATATTTTCCATTAGGGGTCAATATACTATGAACTATTGCTAAGAATTTTAAACCCTTAAAAACTATTATGAAACCCTAAAACCCACCTGATAGAGTAAAGAGGCATAAATGTGCATTAAAATGATGGGGTTGAGCCATGAAATGGTGTTATGGGTATTATCAACTCTCATAAGAACCTCCATAACTTGTTGGCTAGCATGTGCATGACTTTCACTATATTGACTAGGCTAAATAAGTCTAGTTTGAGCCTGTAAACAAAGAAATGAAAGGTAATTACACATTAAATGAGTTAGAGAAGCAATATGGGGTCATAAAATTCTTAAATAACATTTATAAAATTATATACATGAGTTTTTATGACCATTTAATAAGAAGATATATCCTTAGGTCAAAACAAGAAGCTATGTGCATGCAAGTTAAAGATGAATGGCTTGATCAAGCTAGTTAAATATCTATAAAAGACCTCATATAGGTTATTTAGGTCCTATACACTATATATAATCCTTACAACACATCATAAAGTCAAAATATTGAAGAAATATGCATACACCTATGCTTGTCTATTGACATCACTAAACAATTTCATCAAGAATGGATACCAAAAGACAAAATAAGATCATGAGGGCACTCCAAATATTCATG
This sequence comes from Torreya grandis, assembly GCA_037957365.1. Lineage (NCBI taxonomy): Eukaryota > Viridiplantae > Streptophyta > Pinopsida > Cupressales > Taxaceae > Torreya > Torreya grandis. The sequence goes on from JARHVA010007157.1 coordinate 68,567, forward strand.
AACATCATCATCACATTGTAATTGAAGTTTATGTTAGTTTTGATCTAAAATAAAGGTGGTATGACTGATCATTTTGGCCTTGAGATACCACTTGTTGCCTAGAAAACTTGTTTCTTACTAGAGGAGTGACTTCACATGATCACCATGGTAATAATATTTTGCATGGGAATCAAAGGAGTTTGGGAGGTATAGGTCCTAATAAAATAATGTTTTTTTGCATTGGTTTAGTCATTAAAATCCCAAGCTTTATGAATCATCATTAATAACCTTGAGCACTCTAAAATCCTTCCAAAACCCTACTACAGACTTGATAGAGAATAATTTGAAGGAAAGGCACCAAAAAAACTGAAAACACCTAACTACCACTAGGATAATATAGTAAAATCTAATATATTCATGTCCATGGAAATTTTTTGTATGGATGGCATATGGACATGATATAAAATAATATTTTGAGAGGAAAATGTGAAGAAGGAGAGGTATAAGGTAGTCTAAGAAAATGAAAATAATTAGAAAGTGAAGATTAACACTTGTTATAACTACTTAAGTTATAAAATTATCAAAACCATGCCTACATGTGCCATTGGGAGTTCCTTCAAAATAGCCAATTTGTAGATGTGAAGGATAAGGTGACCTAATCAACTAGTTTGACCAATTTACAAGTGTTGCTTGCCCAAGAGGACCTATTTCATGATGTGAAGCATTGATTCATGTCTCAAAATAACTATATGTGTAGGTTATAATGGTTTCATATAAGGTTTTCATGGCCATCAAGTACTAAGAGTTTGGCTACTAGGGCTAATTGGCCTAGTAAACCTACTTGGTCAAGCAAGTAAAATGAAAAAAGGCATAGAAGGTATGATGGGTGAGTTAATGAATAGTTATCATGCCATGAAACTAATTAAATTCATGCACAATTTATCCTTGAGTTTCAAATCATACATAATTGATCCTTATCATGAGTTAACTGGTCTTAGATTGGTAATCAATGCATGTTTCATGGCCTTAATAGAGAAAGGGTCATTCACTTAACTTGATCTTATGTTAAGAGGATATATTTGAAAAATAATGCTGTAGAATGATATAATAAGGGTTTGAAAATGTCAACTATGGCCCACCATCTTGTTTTCAATGCCAAAGAGCTCATTCAAGGATCATGCAAGGCACTAAACATAAAGAGATGTCTTGAAGACTATTTTTAACAAGTTTTAACTAAAGTTTTACTAGATTAAATGATTGGATGACCTCTTATTCTCTCCTTTATTCCATGTTATCTTTTCTTCTTCTCATTTTTTGTTATATATTTAGGCTTTTAGGGCTTATTTTAGGATCCCTCTCTTGGGCATGAGGAAACTCTTCCAAGATTGAGCTCTATAACGTCTTAAATCAATAAAATAGACTATTTTAACATCTTTATGATTGAGTTATAATGTGTATATGATTTTTTAAATGTGTATAAGTGGTATGAATCTTCTCATGACATGTCCTTGTCACACCTATATGTTGATGATTTATCTTATGCAAGTTATATGAAGTGTCAAAGGTTGGTGATCATATTTGTAGTGTAACTAGGTTGAAAGTGTCTCAAAGTATACCTCTTTCCCTTTACCTACAAACTATAGTCATTCATCAAGACCTCCATGTAAAACACATTTTCATAATAATCCTTAGAGATAGTCTTTTAGTCCATTTTTGGTTCATTAGTTATGTAGAAGTACAAATTTGAGTGGATGAACAAATAATATATGTGCATCTCCATCACTAGAATAGGATTTCCCTTTTCAATTATTTTTCTAACTCTTTTCACCACCAAAGCAAAGTAGATTTTAGGAAAATTATAAAATTTGATACATCAAAGGATCTAGACTTGTAATATAGAGGTTTGGTGTAGTCATATTAAATGTCCAAATTGGTAGATTGAGTGTGGCTTGTGACACCCTATCCATACCTTCTTGTATGCTCGCATGACCCTTATAGACAACTTTTTACTCATAACTAGTCATCATAGACTTATAAAACCTAATTCTAGCTCAGCCAAGATATATTTCCTAGACCAATTCTATCCCCCTAGGTCCCAAAACTATAAGATAGGAGCACTCAACTTGGACTATAGCATCAGACCCTAGGGTGTCTCATTTTTGGTCCTTATATCCAATCATATTTCAAGGCCAAATGACCATTTCTATCTGATTCTTATCATCCCTCATTTTAACTTAACATGAATACATTTAACCCATGACCAATAGTTCCTTATAAAATTCCATCCAAAGGTCATTTACAAATGGAGGGGATAAATATTATAAAGAAAGTAAGAATACAAATAAACCACTAAGGTAAATTTCCCTATTCTCTACATATAGTCACCTGACACAACTACAAACATATTTAAACCCTCACACCAGTCCCTAGCCACCTCAAGTACTCTTAGTTTGGATTTTTTTCATTTATATAACACTATTACATAAATCACATTAGGTGGGAGAACTACATATGTCTTAATCCCTCTTCAGAGTATTGGTATATAGGTAGCATGCCCACACAAGGGTTATGGATACACATTCAGTGCATGTTACACACACTAACCCACCCCCCCTCTTTCTCAAGTTTTATCAATGACAATGAAGGTATGGGGTTTTATAATTTAATCATATCTATAAGTATCTCCATCAACATTCAGGCTCAAAATTTCACAAGAAGGCTCACACAAGGATAGCAAGCAAAACCTAGAAAACTCAGATCTCTATGACTAGTTTTGTTAATAGCGATAGGAGTGGACTATAAAATCAAACCCTAAACTATCCTATTTTAAGTTATCTTATTCTTTCACTAAAATAAATCTAGATCTAGGTTCATGACACTATCCTAGTCTTGTATAGCTAGTTTCAGCCTTTGTCTCAGCCGTCTCATTCTAGTTTTAAGCTAAGTTGCATTTATCTTTATTTATTGCTATTTTTAGAAAGGTTTAAAAGGCAAAATAAATGATACAAATTAGTACTATAATTATTTTAATATTATTTACTAATTTATTTATTATAGACCCTTAACTAAATTATGAATAAGACTCCAATATTTCTAAAAAAGTTAAATCATTTGGCGAACTTGACTTACTTCATTTTCACATAAAAACCCTATAAACCCTAGGGCAAATTCTTTATTAATTTTACCAGTATTTTTTATGATTTTTATCCTACATATTTAAATCATAAATTCACATTTAATTTTTAAAATTCACCATAGTAATTTGAAAAAATTATTTCTTTCAAACCCTAATTGCCTATATTAGGTCCTAGTATTTTCCAATATTTTTTAAATTTTTCCTACATATTTAAATCAAACATCTACATTTAATTTTTAAAATTTGGCATAGTAATTTTTTAAATTATTTTCTTTCAAAACCTAGTTACATATATTATGTCCCATGCTTTTAAGGTATCATCTTACAAGTTTGTGAGCTTTGTATCCTTTTTATGCATATTCCAATTCATTGCTTATATTATATTTGTTTAATCTTTTATTTCACTATTCAAGTTGTTTTCCTTATGCCACCTAATCTCATTGCATCTCCTCCTTTGAGACGAAGTGAAATACTTAATGTAAAGCCTCCTAAATTCACCTAGATTCCTTTACCCCAACCATATACCATGGATAAACAACCAACTCAACTTCTTGCTATAGATCCTACACATCTAGATCACACTAATTTCAATGAGGATAATTTCAACAATGAACAATATGAAAATAATAATGATGATACAAACACCAATAGTCATGATCCACCACATTATGTTCTTAATCCAATCCTATTACTCATAATGATGTTGTCATCAACAAAGATTTGATTCTATAATTTTTTTGAGAGAGACTTAGGGAACAACCCTAAGATCATGCTCTTATCTTACAATCTATAGGAGTGGACTATAACATCAAACCCTAAACTATCCTATTTTAAGTGATCCTATCCTTTCACTAAACTAAATCTAGATCTAGGTTCATGACACTATCCTAGTCTCGTATAGCTAGTTTCAACCTTTGTCTTAGCCGTCTCATTCTAGTTTTAAGCTAAGTTGCATTTATCTTTATTTATTGCTATTTTTAGAAAGGTTTAAAAGGCAAAATAAATGATACAAATCAGTACTATAATTATTTTAATATTATTTACTAATTTATTTATTATAGACCTTTAACTAAATTAGGAATAAGACTCCAATATTTCTAAAAAAGTTAAATCATTTGGTGAACTTGACTTACTTCATTTTCACATAAAACCCTATAAACCCTAGGGTAAATTCTTTATTCATTTTACCAGTATTTTTTATGATTTTTATCCTACATATTTAAATCATAAATTCACATTTAATTTTTAAAATTCACCATAGTAATTTGAAAAAACTATATCTTTCGAACCCTAATTGCCTATACTAGGTCCTAGTTCCAATTTTTTATAAATTTTTCGTACATATTTAAATCAAACATCTACATTTAATTTTTAAAATTTGCCATAGTAATTTTTTTAATTATTTTCTTTCAAAACCTAGTTACATATATTAGGTCCCATGCTTTTAAGGTATCATCTTACATGTTTGTGAGCTTCGTATCCTTTTTATGCATATTCTAGTTCATTGCTTAGATTATATTTGTTTAATATTTTATTTCACTATTAAAGATGTTTTACTTATGCCACCTAATCTCCTTGCATCTCCTCCTTTGAGATGAAGTGCAATACTTAATGGAAAGCCTCCTAAATTCACCTAGATTCCTTTAACCCAACCATATACCATGGATAAACAACCAGCTCAACTTCTTGCTATAGATCCTACACATCTAGATCACACCAATTTCTATGAGGATAGTTTCAAGAACAAACATTATGAAAATAATAATGATGATACAAAAACCAATAGTCATGATCCACCACATTATATTCTTAATCCAATTCCACCTATTACTGATAATGATGTTGTCATCAACAAAGATTTGATTCTATAATTTTTTTGAGAGAGACTTAGGGAACAACCCTAAGATCATGCTCTTATCTTACAATCTATAGGAGTGGAATATAACATCAAACCCTAAACTATCCTATTTTAAGTGATCCTATCCTTTCACTAAACGAAATCTAGATCTAGGTTCATGACAGTATCCTAGTCTTGTATAGCTAGTTTCAGCCTTTGTCTCAGCTGTCTCATTCTAGTTTTAAGCTAAGTTGCATTTATCTTTATTTATTGCTATTTTTAGAAAGGTTTAAAAGGAAAAATAAATGATACAAATCAGTAATATAATTATTTTAATATTATTTACTAATTTATTTATTATAGACCCTTAAATAAATTAGGAATAAGACTCCAATATTTCTAAAAATGTTAAATCATTTGGTGAACTTGACTTACTTCATTTTCACATAAAAACCCTATAAACCCTAGGGTAAATTCTTTATTAATTTTACCAGTATTTTTTATGATTTTTATCCTACATATTTAAATCATAAATTCACATTTAATTTTTAAAATTCATCATACTAATTTGAAAAAATTATTTCTTTCAAACCCTAATTGCCTATACTAGGTCCTACTATTTTCCAATATTTTTTTAAGTTTTCCTACATATTTAAATCAAACATCTACATTTAATTTTTAAAATTTTCCATAGTAATTTTTTTAATTATTTTATTTCAAAACCTATTTACATATATTATGTCCCAAAATTTTAAGGTATCATCTTACATGTTTGTGAGCTTCGTATCATTTTTATGCATATTCCAGTTCATTGCTTAGATTATATTTGTTTAATCTTTTATTTCACTATTCAAGTTGTTTTCCTTATGCCACCTAATCTCCTTGCATCTCCTCCTTTGGGATGAAGTTCAATACTTAATGGAACGCCTCCTAAATTCACCTAGATTCCTTTAACCCAACCATATACCATGGATAAACAACTAGCTCAACTTCTTGCTATAGATCCTACACATCTAGATCACACTAATTTCTATGAGGATAATTTCAACAATGAACAATATGAAAATAATAATGATGATAAAAACACCAATAGTCATGATCCACCACATTATGTTCTTAAGCCAATTCCACCTATTACTCATAATGATGTTGTCATCAACAAAGATTTGATTCTATAATTTTTTTGAGAGATACTTAGGGAACAACCCTAAGATCATGCTCTTATCTTACAATCTATAGGAGTGGACTATAACATCAAACCCTAAACTATCCTATTTTAAGTGATCCTATCCTTTCACAAAACTAAATCTAGATCTAGGTTCATGACACTATCCAAGTCTTGTATAGCTAGTTCAGCCTTTGTCTCAGCCGTCTCATTCTAGTTTTAAGCTAAGTTGCATTTATCTTTATTTATTGCTATTTTTAGAAAGGTTTAAAAGGCAAAATAAATGATACAAATCAGTACTATAATTATTTTAATATTATTGACTAATTTATTTATTATAGACCCTTAACTAAATTAGGAATAAGACTCCAATATTTCTAAAAAGTTAAATCATTTGGTGAACTTGACTTACTTCATTTTCACATAAAAACCCTATAAACCCTAGGGTAAATTCTTTATTAATTTTACTAGTATTTTTTATGATTTTTATCCTACATATTTAAATCGTAAATTCAAATTTAATTTTTAAAATTCACCATAGTAATTTGAAAAAATTATTTCTTTCAAACCCTAATTGCCTATACTAGGTCCTAGTATTTTCCAATATTTTTTTTAATTTTTCCTACATATTTAAATCAAACATCTACATTTAATTTTTAAATTTGCCATAGTAATTTTTTTAATTATTTTCTTTCAAAAACTAGTTACATATATTAGGTCCCATGCTTTTAAGGTATCATCTTACATGTTTGTGAGCTTCGTATCCTTTTGATGCATATTCTAGTTCATTGCTTAGGTTATATTTGTTTAATCTTTTATTTCACTATTCAATTTGTTTTCCTTATTCCACCTAATCTCCTTGCATCTCCTCCTTTGAGATGAAGTGCAATACTTAATGGAAATCCTCCTAAATTCACCTAGATTCCATTAACCCAACCATATACCATGGATAAACAACCAGCTCAACTTCTTGTTATAGATCCTACACATCTAGATCACACCAATTTCTATGAGGATAATTTCAACAATGAACAATATGAAAATAATAATGATGATACAAACACCAATAGTCATGATCCACCACATTATGTTCTTAATCCAATTCAACCTATTACTCATAATGATGTTGTCATCAAAAAAGATTTGATTCTATAATTTTTTTGAGAGATACTTAGGGAACAACCCTAAGATCATGCTCTTATCTTACAATCTATAATGGAAATTAAAAAGGCTACACAATTTGAGTCTTCCATTCATTTAGAACACCTAGTTATAAATGACACTATGGGGGCAACTATGTCTCAACAATCCCTTGTAGTAACCCAACCTTCCAATGAGGCACCACAAATTATGACTAGTACATCTTTGTATCTTGACATAACTTCTCTTGTACAAGAGATAAAATATCTTCAATCCAAGGTGATATACCTTGAAAAATGTACCTTTAGACCTACACAGGCCTTAGATTATTTTGCTCTACTTTATACACCATTAGCACATCATATCACTTCTACACACTTACCACTAGGTTTTGTTCAACCCAATCTCACTCTATATGATGGGGAGGGTGATCCAGAGAGACACTTGAGATCATTTCATGTAGCATGCTTGGACTATGTGCCAAATGACTAGTTATTAACTAAGTTATTTCCATGGAGTTTATAGGATTATACTCTATAATGGTTCTATAGTCTACCAAATTGGTCAAATCAATCCTTTACCTGACATGTTCCTAGCTCATTTCAGTATTAACATAGGTGACAAGGTTTCTTATGCCCAAGTTGCACAATAGAAAAAAGGTCAAATGAGCATCTCGTAGACTATGTTATTTGATATAAGACTATCTTGGCTAAAATGACTATCCCCATGGTTGATCAAGAATTATAGGATCTCTTCAAATAGAGTCTTTTTCTAGCTTTACATGAGTCAATAATTTTCAAAATCTTCTCTTACTTTAGTGAGTTATGTCATACACTAAAGGAAAGGGAAGTCAAATTAATTTCAGTGGGCAAACTTAAGTACACAAGCATATTAGAAACAACAAACAAGAGTAATAACAATGTCCCATACAAAGTAAAGGTCAATGATAGCAAGAGTCAAAATCAACCTATAGTTAATGTGGCTTTAGAGCCCCCTTAGTGAGTGGTTTTATCAACACCTCCTCAGTGAGAATTTACCAATATACCAATATCTCTAGCCAGAGTCTTATATTAGTTATTAGAATGTAAGATAATATCTCTCCATAATATTTGGTAAATTGACCCAACATATCCTCTTCTACATGAATATGATCATAATAAATTTTAAAATTTTCAAAAGGCACCAAGCCACACTATAAATAGATGCATCAATTTGAAATACAAGATACATGACTTGATAGATGGCAACGTTATTGATCTTGGCACTCTAGTTGAGCCTCCTCAAGAAAATCAAACATAGGATAAATCTTTTAAAATATTCTCAGATCCTTTTCCATAACATTTTAAACAAGATACAGGGGATACATTAAGTGTTCACCATGCATATCATGCACATCCTCTACCAGCTACATAACAAACACCTTTAGTAGAGTTACACCCTTTAAGTAACATTATTAGTGTGTATAATTCTACAGTTCTAGCTAGACCATCCATCTCATTAATAGAGTAAGATATTGTTGAGGATGATTCAGATTACCATGTACTCTTTATCAGAGCTCACATTAATCATCATCCCATTCATAGTGTTTTCATAGACAATGGATCTAGTGTAAACATGTGCACTATGACATTACTATAATATTTAGGATATTTAGAGTAGGATATTACCTTGATAGACATAGTTATTAGTGGATTTAGTAGGCACATATAGAGTTCATTAGGTGATATTTTACTTCCTCTATAGGTTGGTCCAACACATGTCGCCACACCATTTACTATTTTTGCCAGTGTAGGAGTCTTTGATATGTTACTTGGTCAGCCATGGATTTAGAAACTTTGTGAAGTACCTTATATAATTCATAAATGAATGAAATTCATTCACATTAATCAAGGTGTTATATTTGGTGGAGTTTCATATGATTTACCACTCCTCACTTTAAAGACATCTTCAACTTTATAGTCACTAGTTTTAGCTTATCCACTAGTTACAGTTCTTCCTCTAGTATATATCTAGACATAGTCAAGGCCTTCCTCACCAGCATAGAGAGTTCATACACTTCCACAAAGGCCTCTTTTAGAGTAGCCATAGTTTTAGGAGTCTAGATAGTTTTTAGATATAGTGTTTACACCCAAGTTAGTATCATTGAGGTCTCATGCCTCTACACATAGATAACATGTTCAAATAGCTTATACTACTACCATATGGGTCCTTAAGAGCCTTATAGTTGCATCCACCTCTTAGAGTTATAAGGGGACCCAATAGTTATTTTCCACTATAGATATTTTAGAGCATTAAAACATATATAGCTTTTATAACCATAGTCTCATCTCTTCCATCATGCTTCACGATCATGAAAAATCCTTCTCCTTGATATAGGACATCTTGATAGGGAGTCTCCCATGAGACTCATTGGTTAGTATCATCTCTTCTCAACGTTACTCGTACATAGTTTCTTTTTACTTACTTGTAAATAGATTCTTTTTTAATTACCTATACATACTCTCCTTATTATTGATTGTACATAGCTTATTTCAAAAATACCAAAAACATTCAAATATTTAAAAATACCAAAAATAATATAACATTTCAAAATATAAAAACATTCAAATATTTTAAAAAAATTTAAATTATATGCATTATCCATGCTTTACATTTCTACTACCATGTTAGACTTATATTTACTATTAAATTTTATTGTATGTTGATTTATATACATTACCGTGCTTCACTTGATCTTATTTGAATGTGTGTAGTGACATCCAGATCTTTGATTGCTTCACTCTACCCATTGAGGGGGCATTTTACTTTTAAATTCAAGATATACATTGATATATCTACCCATTGTGGGTATCTTCTACATGACTAAACCATCTAGGTTACACCATTCCTACACCACACACTCTAGTTATCATTTTAATGTAAATTACTTAGTAGCTTACATAGATTTTGTTTATCGACACTCACTCGTATATAGAATTTTTGTATTTCTTAGCATCTACCTAGTCTTATACTACATGTCTTACATAATTTCACTTCTTGATTTGATTAGTTAGATGCAATTGTATTTATAGTATTTACATGCTTTTATTTCTTAATTTACGTAGTTAGATGTGATTGAATTTCATAGTTCTTATTGTGTCTTCTTGTGTGTGTCTTAGGACATTTTCCAATGTCTTTTTCTTGTACTCTTCTATGTGCTTGCGGCCCTCATTCTAACCTTGGTTTTTTTAATTGTATGTGTATATGGAATTTGAACATTCCTTGTATGTTCACTTTCTAGTTTGACTGACATGTGCCCATGTCCCTTACTTTTTTATCCCCTTGGTCACTTTTGTATGCTTCTTACTTCTTGCCTTGCATGCATGTTGCTTGTTTGTTTTTCATTGTTTTCAATGCCATGATTCACATCATGCATTATTTTGATTTCTTGGATGCCATGATGGACATTATGCTCTAACCCTCCTTAACAACTAAAAACTAAAAACTAACAACTAAAAACTAACATTTCTAGTTTCAATTTAGTATACTACACATATTATTACATTGTTACATTTAACTAGGCATTCCCTTATTGACCTAATAATCTCTAATATAAATTATGCTATATCTCAAGACATATTTTCAATTATCATTATTATATAATGTATCTCATAGCATAACACACTTGTATGGATCTTTCTTATGAGGGTAACCATTGTAGGGTCTTCATTCCTACCCTCAAAATATGGGGTAATAATCAAGGGTTTTGTCACAAAGATCAGAACCCTCTATTGGTCTAAAATCAATTTTTTGAATACTCATAACAATAATCAGAGTTCAAACAAGGTAGAACAGACCAAAAAATAGTGGTTATTACAAAATAATCATCAAATTTAGTAAAATAAAATAGTGCCTAAAAACACATAAACCAATTAGTTTGAATATTGTCCACATAGGTAGGTCCACAAGCATTTTATTAATAATGCAAATCAAATACAATATAAGGGTGCCTTTACTCCATGAAACATTTAACATGAAAAAACATTTATTTATACGTTTTCACCTCATACTAGTAAAACCAAATAACCTACTAACCAACTCCTATGGGAATTCCACTCGAGAGGTAGTTTAAAATATTAATTAACTCAAACATAAAACTACCTAAATAAAAGTTAATCTAATTTGTTTATGGGGGTGTCTTTATAAAAGATGCATGCCCCATTTACAATTATTAAATTATTCTAAAAAATCAAAATCCTAAGGTAATTTAAAACTTTGGATAAGTCCTAAGGAACTCCCCTATAATCTAAAGTCAGGTCTTTAAACACATACCAAACATTTTTCTAAATTTTTCAAATTTGATCCTATCAAGGGGTTTTGTGAAAATGTCAATTGTCTGATCAGTAGTTGGGAAATATATCAGATTAAGAGCTTTATTTGCCACCAACATTCATTTATAATGATATTTGACATCCTTATGTTTTTTTGGCATGAAATAATGGATTCTTGGACATCTTGATTGCACTCTGATTATCAATGTATAACTATATAGGAGCAATCTAAGAAACCTTAAGATCTTCAAGAATATGCCATAAGTAAATGATTTCTCTAGAAGCATGCCATGCTAAAATATACTCTAAATTTGTTGATTAATTTTCCACTATATCTTGCTTCTTAGAACACCAAGAAATGGTAGCTAAACCCATATGCATAGTGTATCCTGTTGTGGACACTGTATCATCCACACATCTACCAAAATCTGAATCATAATACCCAACAAGTTTTAAGTTATTTTTTTGTTGTACTCAAGGCCATATGTTTTCATTCCTTTAAGGTAATGAAGTACTCATTTTATTGCATGCCAATGAATTTATCTAGGCTCATGCATAAACCTAGACAAAATTCTTACTAAAAATGATATATCAGGCATGATAGTCATCAAATATATCAAACCTCCCACTAACTATCTATATTTCGTGCCATCAAAAAGGCACTATTATCATCCTTATATAATTTCATGTTAATTTCCTTGGGAGTGAAAGTAGGTTTGAAATCACTCATGCCAAACCTATCTAATAACTCAAAAATATACTTAGTTTGTGAAATGAAAATATTATGCTCTTTCTGAGTTACTTCTATGCCAAGATAGAAGTGAAGAAGTCCAAGATCTATCATATCAAACCCATATTTTAATTCCTTCTTCATAGACCTGTTATGGTTTTCATCATTGCCTATGATAAACAAGTCATTGACATAGAGAACAAGAATCAATAATTTCATACCCTACACTCAAAAATAGAGAGTATCATAGGATTCACTACATTGAAATCCAATTTTCTTCAAGTATGAATCCATTTTCTCATACCAAGCCCTGAGTACTTGTTTGAGCCCATAAAAATCTTTTATCAATTTACACACTTTGTGTTTTGCACCCACTTTCTCAAAACCTTAAGGTTGTTTCACATATACTTCATCTTGTAAATCACCATTCAAAAAATCACTTTTAACATCCATCTAATGTACTTTCTAACCATTCTATGCTGCTAAGGCAATTTATATATGAATAGTGTGCCATTTGGTAGTTGGTGAAAAATTTTCCTCATAGTCAGTACGTTCTTGTTGTGAATATCCTTTTAAAACAAGTCTTGCCTTATGTTTATCAATGAATCTATCAAATTTATATTTAGTCTTATAAACCCATTTGCATCCTATGGGTTGAATATGTGGAAGGGGATCAACCAAAACCCAAGTATGATTATTAAGTATGGAATCATACTCACTTTGCATTGCCTATTGCCAAACATGTTTAGTAGAGGCTTCCTCAAATCTAGATGGCACAGTGGAGGAAGTAGTAATAACCATTGTATAGTTCATCTATTTATGAAAACTCCTGGGACCTATTAAACCAAATTCATCTACTTTCAAGTAAGAAAAATTACTTTGAGCCCATTTTGGATACTTATTCAAATTTGAAACACCAAAATTCTCATCATATGCACCATTTGAAGGAAGACATATAGAATTTTTAGTATTTTCTATGTCATCAACTTGTGAACTAGTAGATGAAGGAAAGGAAAGTGAATGAATATTAGTCTCATACCACAACCTTAGAGAATCACCCTCATTATTCAATCCCTTATCATTTTTTGAAATTTTCCTCTCTAACCTATCAAATTGAGAATCAATCTCTGCAATGTTCATAGTACCAAATTCATCAAATACTACATCCTAACTCACTACAAATTTTCCTGTATCATATGCAAGCAAATGATACCCCTTTTTATTTTTTGAATATCTAAGAAAGATGCATTTTTAACTTCATAGTTATAACTTAGTTCTATGTTCATTTGGAACTAAAGAAAAACAAAGGCATCCAAAAACTTTCAAGTGTTTAACTTTTGGTTTAAACCCATACCAAGCCTCATATGGAGTTTGTCACAAAAGCGTAGTTATGGGGGACTTGTTTCTCAAATACATTGTAGTACCAATGGCTTATACCCAAAACTTATCATCAAGATATTTATAGAGTAGCATAGCTCATGTTGTGCCCTCTAAGGTTCTATTCATTCATTTAGATACTTCATTTTGCTATGGAGTGTAAGCATTATTATATTGTTGATGAACACCATGTTCCTGACAATAATCTAAAATCTCATTTGAATTATACTCACCACCATTATTTTAACAAAGAGTGGCTAAGTGTGAACATGTTTCTTTTTCAAACTTAGTGAAAACTTTTGATTTATTTTTCATGAAAAACACCCAAGTTATCCTATAAAAATTATCAATAAATAACATAGAATATTTACACCCTCCAATGGATGACTTTTTCATGTTACATAAATCACTATGAACTAGCTGAAAACATCTATTATCTCTCCATGAAGAATTTTTAAGGAATTTTTCTCGATTTTGTTTTCCCAAAACACATGATTCACAAAGAATACTATCTTTGTGAAAAGTTGCCAACCCACTCACCATACAATATCTCTGCAAGTCACTAAAGAGTGACTATTCAAATGTCCATAGTGTAAATGCCATAACCACTATGTAGAAATAGTACCTATACTTTTTTCAACAACTACTGTAAGTTCCACTATGGGAGGAAGCACTTTACAATGTAATCTAGCCAAATTTCCATCCTCTTATCTTGTATACATAGTTTTAAAACCATCCTTCATGGAATTAATATGGAAGAGCCCATTTTCAATAAAAATTTGATAACCTTTATTTAAAATAGTTACCAAATAAATAAGATGTTTCTTTAATGTAGGAACATACCAAACATTCTCCAAGTATTTTATAGAACCATTAGGAAAAAGAATTTGAATAGACCCAAGTTCTAGTGGAGTCTGCATAGACTTATCTACCAAAGCAACTAGAGAGAGATAAGCTTCTTTGAAATTCCAAAAAAATTCTCACCTAAATGTTATGTGTTTGGTTTCTCCTGTATCTAAAACCCATACATTTATGATCTCATCTCTAGCCTCATATTCTATATAATCAATGTGCCCTAAAGTAGTGAATGCAGATTCATGAGAAACATTGATAGACTAATTGTATTCATGGTCAACATATTGAGTAGAGTTGGACTTAGTCACTTTTCTGGCCTATAAATTTTTTCAAAAGGAATCCTACACTGAGAGGCAATGTGACAAAAATTCCCACATTTATGGCATTGAATGTCTGATCTACCTTGACCTATACCTCTATAAGAGTTGTGACCATGTCCTCTATTACTTGTCTCATTTTAATGAGAATGATTAGATTATTGTTAATCTGAATAACATCTACCTTGGTTTTGATATCTACCTCCTCTATAAGCTTGACCCCCTCTATAATTGTTCCCTCTATTGTTTTGATGAATAGAAGAAGATGAACTAGGCTTAGATTATAAAACATGGGATTCCTCAATTTTATTTGATTTATTAGGTAGAGAGAGGTCATGTTGGATAAGAAACTTAACCAATTTGTCAAAATTGATGCCTATGATATTTTCAGAGACATGCAACATTTCTACAAAGTTCTTATAAGACCCAGGTAGTCCTTTTAAAGTAGTAGAAACTATGAGATCATCATCTAGTTTTCTAAACCCAACCTTAGTGTACTCTGTAGCAATATTTTTCAACTTAGACATGTATTCTCCCATATCCCCATCTTCCTCTAATGACAAAGTAAACAATTACATATGAATGCATATCTTTTTATGCTTAGGTTTCTTATCATACAAATCAAATAAGGTTTTCCATATAGTGAAACTATGAGGAGAATTTTAAATATTTATGTATCATGAGTACAATAATACTTGATAAAAGATAGGGCCTTAGAATCATGGAGATTAAATTCATCAATTTTAGTTTGTTCTATAGGCAATGTGCGATTTTCATTCTTAACAATATCCCATAACTCATTAAAAACTAAAGTACCTTTCATCAAATGTTTCCAATCTGAATCATTAGAAATCATTAATATATCACCATCTAAAAGCAAATTTTGAATATTTGGCATCTTTAATGAAATGCAAGTGAAACAAGAAAAAGTAAGTGTGACAAAATGCAAAAGAAATGCAATAAGGTAAAGAAACACCACACTCACTACACAAGACATTGCTTATATGGGTTTTTGCACTTAACCTCCATGTAGAGAAATAAAAGGTTTTTTGATGGGTTTTGCACTTAACCACACCAAAAATTAAAAAAATTAAATTCTTATATCTCCAAAAAACAACCTTATTTCACCAAGATACATCCTTATGTCACCAAGATATACAATAGAAAAAGATAACAACTTCACATGAAATTTTTCAACAAGTATGCATGTTTTTACAATCAAATATGTTTTTTAAAAGTTGAAAAACATATAAAATATTCCAAAAGTGGAATATTGTTTTTCAAGAAAGCATATTCAAAAAATAAAATTCTTCTAAAAAGGAAGATTTGAACCCTTAACCTTCTTGTAATAAAGTTCTATCCAAAATAAGTCCTTCCAAGTGCTCTATGAACATTTAAAAGTTTATAAAGATAGGATTTTATATATAAACTTGATTTTTTTAGCTCTATGATAGAAAAAAAATTTACTTGGGTGAGTAATATTAAAAATCCTATGAAAAATTTGTCCAAGTTACAAATATCAATTCCTTCAAGCTTTAAGTAGGGCCCACCAAACCCTAAATTTATTCACAAACTATATTGAAACTTTACAAAATCAAAAAAATTAACATTCCTAAATGTTCCAACACCACACAAAAACTTTCTAATGCCATACTTGATCTGAGAAATTTGAAAACCTTCTGACACTCCACCTGAGCCATACAAATCCTTATAATATTGAATCTTTAAATATTTGGCAATGTTTGAGACTAAAAGAGGAAAATATGGTTGTGTAAAACTCATTTTTTATGATGCAAGACATTGGAAGGCCATAATTCTACAATTTTTGGGTTGTACTACTATAATTTATATCTTGAAAGACTTTTGGAATGCTTTGAGAATTGATAGATGGTCTTTAAGAACTCAAGGACATTTTAAATACTGAGAAAATGGATTTTAAAACAAATGGAAGCCATTTAATCTAGATCATAGGAATATCCAATTGAAAAAGGCTGTATTATTACAAATTTTGACTTTTAAAAACTCACAAAATCTTTTTGGAATGGAAAATAAATCTTCAGGAACTCGAAAATGGATCATAGACTAAGCAAATTGATTAAAAGAGATTTGAAACCATTTCACATACTCACAAAGGATTCTCATATTAAAAAAATCCATACAAATGGCTTTTGGATAAATTTTAGAGTTTTAAAAACATGTTTAAATCATTTTAAAGCTTCAAAATTTAATCTAGGATGCTTTGAAAAGAGTTTAAAGGCAATACAAAGGAGCATGAAAGGCTTGACCAATTATATGGCCATACAAGACCAATATACAGGATTATTTATTTTAAATTGACATTAATCAATGTAAAAACATTTGAAAAATTAAATAATGAAATAATTTTTCAAACTTTTCAACATTAGACCAACCAAAGTTTATTTGATAGGGCATACCTTATACTATCTATAATTTGATTTCACTTGAGGCTTTCAATTCCACATGAATTAAATTTTCACCTTTCCTTCTCCTAAATTCACCAAGCTCCCCATATTCACCATGCTTTCCAAGACCATGTTCTAATACTACTGATAACACATGAACCAATTAGGTTGAATCTTGTGCCCACATAGGTGGGTCCACAAGCATTTTATTAATAATGTAAATCAAATACAATATAAGGGTGACTTCTTTTACATGAAAAAACATTTATTTATAGGTTTTCACCTCATAATGGTAAAAAAAAAACTAACCTATTAACCAACTCCTTCAGGAATTTCACTTGAGAGGTAGTTCAAAATATTAATTAATTCAAACATAAAACTACCTAAGTAAAATTTAATCTAATTTATTTATGGGTGTGCATTTATAAAAGATGCATGCCCCATTTAAAACTATTAAATTATTCTAACATCAAAATCCTAAGATAAGTTAAGACTTTGGATAAGTCCTAATAGTGCTAGACCTAGACAACAATACTAGATATCAGGGTGTCCTATTTTTGATGCTCCTATCCAAATAATAAAATACCTAGATTTTATAAAAACAATTAGAAAGGTAAGTTTAGTTATAGTTTTGTCATCAGTAGTTTAGGTTAGATTAGGTAGTTTTAGTACAATTTTTATTAGATAATATAGATATATGGGGTATCATGCACAACGTGATAGCTCTCACTTCTAGTTTTAGATTGGGCAACTGGTATAACTTTTAGATCAAAATCCATGTTATAGACACCAATGATTGGGGGCAATGTATGTGACACATTTGACTTCTTTTTTTTCCAAGTTTAGTATATCACCCAGACATTATTAGTATTTATGTACCTTATTCCATCTATGGGTGGTTGGTATAATTTTGGGGTGTCTTTCATATAGGCCTAACCTTCACATTTTTGAATGTATTCCACATAAGCCTAGTTCCCAATTTCATAGTGGCTTTCATACAAGCCTAATCTCTACCTTTTAGAATGACCAAGATTGACCTAGTTTCTAGTATACATTCAACTATCCATGCTATATTTTTAGATTTTAGATCATTCATGGGCTTCAGGAGCCATCTCATATGACAAATGTTCATACCAATATCAATTTATAGCTTCACTTAGTGGGAAATGATGGAGCCAAAGTTCTAGCTAAACTTTATATTTTTGAGCCACCTACTTAGAGGGTTAGACACACAATCTAAAAATTGACTAACACATGCATGATCATATAGCTTCACTTAATCAATGATGATGGAGCTAAAGGGCTATCCTTTACATTCTTGAGCCACTCTTAGGGAATTAAGCACTTAGATCTGTTTGTGATATTCCTTTTGGTATAAAACATAATCATCATTACTCAACATCACTCAACATCATAACATGTTTTATATTGGTTTTCATACTTGATGAGGTGTATTCATTCCTTTCTCTTCCTCTCTCTTTTACCCAAATTTTATACATTCTTAATTTAGACTTAAAATGTCTAGTAAGAACTGATATACTCTTTCAAAGATCTGATATTTCCATATTCCATACAATAGTAATAATCTTCTAGAAAAACTATGTCATGTTTTGAATCATGATACATTTTGGATCCACTTCTGTGATCCTTTATTAGGTAACCTGACGAAGGATCACATAAGTGGATCCAAAATGAGTTGAGATTTAAAACTTGACATAGTTTTTCCAAAAGATTATTATGATTTACTTATTGTTTTTCTCTTGAAAATTTACACTTCATGATGTGCTCACTCTATGCACAGTTATCATCATGCATCTCCATGGGCTTCACCCTTGCAATTAAGTTAAAGTATGCTTTATACTTTATTTTATCCTATTATTTTGCTTTGATACATCCTTAGAATAAAGGAGGGGGGGGAAATGTAGTCATATAAAATATCTAAATCGGTAGTTTGAGTGTGGCTTATGATACCCTATCCATAGGACCTTCTTCCATTCTCCCATGACGCTTCTAGACACCTTTTTAATCACAACCAATCATCATAGACTTTTAAAACTTAATTCTAGCTTAGCCAAGATGCATTTCCTAGGCTAATTCTATCCCCCTAGGTCTTGAACCTATAAGATAGAAGTGCCAAACTTGGACTATAGCACAAGAACCTAGGGTGTCTCATTATTGGTATTCCTATACAATCACATTTTGAGCCTAAATGACTAGTTACATCTGATTCCTATCCTTCATCATGTCATCCTAATGCAAATACATTTAATCTATGACCAATAGTTCCCTATAAAAGTCCATCCAAAGGTCATTTACAAAGGAAGGGGATAAATATTACAAATCAATCAAGAATACAATAAACCAATAATTCAAATTTCCCTATTCTCTTCATACAATCACCCAACATAGCCTCAAACATATTCAAACCCTCACACCAGTCCCTATCCACCACTTCAAGCACTCTCAATGTGGAATTTTTGTATTTGCATAACACTATTACACAAAGCACATTAAGTGGGAGAACTACATATGGATTGATCCCTCTTTATAGTATTGGTATGTAGGCATCTTACCCACACAAGGGGTGTGGATACATGTTCAGTGCATCTTACACACACTAACCCCCCCTCTTTCTCAAGTTTTATCAAGCATAATAAAGGTCTAAGGTTTTGATATTAAATTAGATCTATAAGGAGATCCATCAATATTCAAGGTTCAAAATTTCACAAGTAGGCTCACACAAAAGGGTAACAGATAAAACCCCAAAAAATTAGATCTCTATGACTAGTTTTGAAAATAGTGGCAAGAGTGGATTATAATGATATATTTTAAAGTGTTTTATTTTTTATGCTCCTATCATTTCACTAAATGAAATCCATATCCATGTTCATGACACTATCTTAGTCCTACACAACTAGTTTTAGCCTTTATCTCAACCATCTCAGTCTATTTTAAGCTGAGTTGCATTACTCCTTATTTATTGCTATTTTTAGAAAGGTTTAAAAGGAACAATAAATTATACAAATTAGTATTATAATTATTACAATATTATTTGCTAATTTATTTATTCTAGACCCTTAACTAAATTACAAATAAGATTCTAATATTCCAAAAATAGTTAAATGACTTGGTCTATGTATAGGTATCCCACAACCTATAGACCAATCCAATGTTGGTCTAGGTTTGAAATAGATTTGAACAATAAACTTCAATAGGGTGCAACTTGGGTTGCTAATAGTTACTTGAGTTTGTTATGAGTTTGAAGCATGGTTAAATGGTTTTAATTGGTAGGTGATGTTTTATTAATACACCTAGGATTTGGTGCATATATTGGGATTTATTTTATTCCCCATAATTTTTGGCATTTAAGATTTGTGTATTATGTATTGAATCAAGATTTTTAGAGGAAGGCTTAGTGGTAACTTAGGTAATCACTATTTTGTGAAAGTTCATAAAATTTTGGTGGATATAGAGATAAATATTGATAAATTGGCTATCCAATTGGGGTCCAACACATTGTTGTTTTTAGTACTACATGCTTAAATAGAATATAAAAGGCAGAATTCACTTGATTAGTTGTCATCCTTTGACAAGCTCACTATGGAAGTGAAGCCTTAGAGCTGACGGAAAAAATCAGTAGTTTATTAAACAAATTTGTAGGTAAAGTATGTTTCTATTTCATTTTCATGAGTAGAAGAAGATATGGTATTTTTAAAGCTCAGCTAGAATTGGTTATGATGAATTTGATAAAATCTAGTTTAGTGGTTTATTTAGACAAATTTTTTCATATAAGTATTTTTTTTATTCTAATAAATAAAAATGTAGATCTTAATATTCATTTTATTAAAAAATATTAATTGCATAATGATTTTAACATGCAGTATATAATGTGTTATTTTGTGAAATGAAAACTAATGAATTTGTGTCTACATATCATTTAATTTTGACAAACTTTTCAAAATAATTGATTATGAGGTGATTATGGATGGTACAAGTTGTTTGATATGAGTCTAAGTCAAATATTTGAGAGTTTGTGAAGAATATTTAGATTTTTACATGCAGTTTATTATAAAAAGTTTTCATATGAGCACAGGATTATTTTGAAATTATAGTATATAGTTTATATAGAATTTATTGGTATATTTTGCATGAGAGCCTTGTTGAACGAATATGATTATTTTCTATATGAAAAATAAGAAATAATATCTTCTATGTATGTGACTTTGTCATAATTATTATGTTAGATTCATCTGGCATCATATATAATTCTTTTTTAAAGTGTTAGGTTCACTATGTTATTTTTTTGGGTTTTGAAAAATAATACAAATCTTTAACTTTTTGACATCTTTGCTAAAATTTTAGATATTTGAAGGAGGTTTCAATTTATTTTTTTTTAAATTGGTAAATCTAGAGTAATTTTTTGATTTCTTTGTCACTTATATACAAATTGTGTTAAGAAACTTGAGACCACAAAAATATGGAAGTGAAGTATTTATGTCTATTTGAAATTTGAGAAAGTTGTGTTTAGAAGATTTTGAAAATTTTAAGGATATTCAAGTCTATTTTTAAATTAAGTTTGTCAATATTTCTTTGGTAATAGTGAATGGAGTGTGTGAGTGATGATTTTAGTTTCTAGTAGATTATGTCTATCTTGATAATGTGTTGTTTTCAAATTTCAATCTTTAATGAGATTTATATATATTTTAAGACATTTAATTGAGTTGTATATTTCGATATGTGATTTTCAAAAGAGATTTGGTTTATTTTTTTATCTTTTAGAATGTCAGGGTGGACCACCCTAATTCAAATAATAACCAAGGAAATCCATGGAGAGTAGATCAACTTAAGAAGAGGGAAAAATCATTTTCTCATAGTTTTGTGTCTAAAGGTCATTTCTATGTAGGTAATAGGTTGGGTAGGAGTTTCTAAAGACATTTTAATAGGGTAACTTGTATGTCACTTCACTTCAATGTAGATGATCCCACTTTTTGGAATGTTCTTGAAGCCTTTCTGTTTAACCCTATGAATACTATAGGAAATTATGTTTGGAGGACTGATTGGAGAAATTATCCATATGGATGTGGAAATTCAAGTGGTTATTAGAGAATGGAAACTAATTTACAATCAAAAGATAATTTAGTTTCCTATCATTATCCTCATAAAAATTAATATTTTCTTGAACATGACTTACAACAAGTTTGTAAGTTACACTCACTCTCAGGATTTACTACCTTTGAACTGAAAATGTCCATCTATTGAACCTGCTAGTCTATTTGTAACTTCCTTGAGACTTAACCTTGTAGATTTTTCTCATCATTAGTTGGAATAAATATTATTATTACTAAACCAGAAAAGGAAATAAATCAATCTTTTAGAATCACCAAAAAATACTAGGATGGTTAAGAAAGTTAACTTGGAAATGGATGTTGAAGAAGATGAGGATGTAGTTATGTTGATCAAATTCTTGGCAACCAGTATGAGTTATAATAAATACATGATTGATAAGGGTTATCCACTTATTGAAATGTTGTTATATTTAGAGGATTGGTAGAAGTTTTTAGAAATATTTTTTTATAGTTTGATACTTATCAGGTACTTTATTTTAACTTTTGCTTGACAATGGATTCACAATATTAAGAAAATTTTAGACAAGTATATTTTGATATGGATATTTTAATTTATATTTATAATGCATATGGATAAATTTTAGATGTGATATTTTTGCATTTAATAACTTAAGTTGTTTTAGATATTTTGCATAAATTAGTTTATCTAGGTGATTATAATTTCTAAGGCCCCCTTCCTAATTAGAGTTAATCCCTTTGATTTATTATTTTAATTTTTATCTTAAGACTCATTTTTAAATTCTAAAATGAGTTAAGTGATAATTAAAAAATAATCAAATTAATTAAAGTTAATTAAGTCATAACCAATAACTAACTAAAGTTATAACTTATTCTTTAAACCATCTTTGGAGGAATTGATTATAAAATAAGATCAAAATGACATAGAAGAGTAGTAACATTACACAAGTATTTTTTAAAATACTTTTGACTCATTTATGGTCTATCTTCATACTTATTTATATGTAATATCTATCAGTTAAACAACTCTTATAGATATATCAAGGATACTTTCTATGACATTTAAGTAACTTTCTTAACAAGAAAATGTATATCCATATTTCTTTATTCAATTTATAAACAAATTATCTAAAGAGTGTTAGGTTTAATATCTTGTGATGATTGCATATTTACAGTCATATGAGCAGAATTTGATTACTTGGCTTGAATATTGATGAATAATTTATTGTGTGCAACATGATTTTTTATCAATTTATATTGTATCGGTTATTATGTTAAAGACTTTTGTATTAGAAATGATGTTTCTCAATAAAATTTGATTTACTTATTAAGATGAATCTTTATTTTAAGACTCACAAATCTTTGTTTAATTTTTAGATTATTTTCTTAATTCAGGTTTTAGTTTAATTAGTGTATTTAATAAAGAATAGTTTTGGTATTAGTTAGATTTCTTTGATTAGTTTCAGACTTAGATTATTTTACTTTCTTTAGTTTTAGTTGCTAGTATTAGTTATTTGACTCTATTGACTTAAGTTATTTTATTTGTATTTTTTTCCTTAACTGCCATTAGTCTTTGGAATAATTTTAGTTTTCTTTTTTTATATTATTTTAGTTAATCTAGGTTTATTAGATCTATTATTAAAGTTCATTGTGGTTTGTTCTTATGATAGAACTATTTTATGCATTAGATTAATATAGTTTTCCTTTTCACTTTATTTTCTTGTCTTTCTTAGATTTAGTTTATAGATATCTTTAGAATGTTGGTTGTTATATCTATTTCTTTATTTGGTTTTCATTTTAATCTTTTATTCATATATTTTCAATCCTTCTATTTATTTTCACTAGATCTCTTTTGAAGTTGAGCATAACATTATATCGGTTATTGATTCATAACTATTCATAAGGAACATAAATATTTCCTTTAATATTTTATCTAATTAATAGGTTTTTGCCATCAGATAGGGTTGATTACATAATCATATATGTTTGTTTCTTTCAAAGAAAGCATTTGATTTTTAAATTAATAATAGAGTATTGTGGATTATTTTCCATACTTGTTATTATCCTAAATCATTATAAAACCATTTTACACATCTTTTACATCCCTTATGATCTTCTAGACCAAAATTATTAAACCAATATGATTTTATTTTAACCTTCATAATAGTAAAAGGGATGATTTGTTGACATAAAAAATTTAATCATCAACAAATTTGGTGATTTCACTGAGGAAAACTTCAGTAATAGTGTTTTATTGTTTGTTTTCCATGACTATTGGAGGTCAACACCCAATTATCCAACCCTTAGTTGATATTATTAAAGAATAGGTTGACATTGATTCTAGTTTGACTCATATTTATTAGTACAATAAGCCTTATAATTTATTTCATATTTTTTAAGTAATTAAAAAAGAATTAGGAGTAAAAATTATTGACATTCATGCAATCCTTACATGTGAAACTCAAATTCATATTCAAGAAAATAATTGTAGAATTAGAATTGAAATAAAAGCAATATTGCATGTTAATCCTAAACCTAGGATTCCTTTTATTTCTAATTCTTGTAATCCTAAATATTTTATTACTCTTAATGATCAATCTAATCAAGTAATTAACATAATTAAAAATTCAAATGGAAAATGAATAATAATAGAAGTAGAGGGTTCCAAATTTGATTTTAGATCTTCAAAATAATAGAGTTTGAATTGAAGTAATTGATGAAGATAATGACTCAAATGAAGATATTTCTTAGCCTTTAATAAATCCTTAGATTCATGGAAATCCAATCAATATTGGTGTTCATCTAGTTAAGTTACCTTCATTAAATGGAGCTAACATTCTTATGTTTTCAAGAAGCCCTGGTGAGTCATGGGAGGATCATTTAGATGCTTTCAAATTAGTTTTTTTTACCCTTGGTATTGCTTATGAAAAGTTTTCTCTTAGATTTTTCTCATATAATTTAGAAGGTAAAGCATGCCAAGCATTTATTAGTCTTCTAGAAAATTTTATTAGCACTTGGAAAAATGTTGAAGACTAGTTAGAGATATGTTTTGGTAAGTCGAAGAAGGATGTAGATCTAATAAATGAATTGGTTAATATTTAAATTGATCTTGGTGAAACCATTTATGGATTCATAAGTACATTTACTAGATTGTGTCAGAAAATTTCACCTGATGTTTGATCATCTAAGAAGTTGTCAAGGTTATATTTTTGTAATGTTTTACCTTTAAAATATAAAATGGCTATAGAGGATAAAGATATTATGGATTAAAATGAAACTATAACTTTTTGCATAGAATATGAAAAGAAATTAAAAAGAGTTGGTTTTAATGGTAGAAATATGACATGAGTAAATTTAGATAAGACATTCTAAAATCCATTCATGATATTAGTAATGAAATGCTCATTGTAAAGAGATAATTAAATGATAAACCATATTTATTAGGTAAGTCCTCATTTCCTCAAAAGATTCAAATTAAAAAAAAATTTCTTTATTGTAATGTTTGTGAATTAGACCATGACTGAAATACATGCGTATTTGTTCAAAAATTTAAAGGATATATCCAAGGTAAGTAAAATATCTCATTTGATCTAGATGACAATATAAATATGTGTGGGATTGGTGAATCTTTAGATGATACTAAAACCCAAAATGCTTATGTTGTTAATACTAGATAAAGAGATTATTCTAATACAACAAATAATAATCAAAACTCAGATCAAAACCAAGATAAAGTTAAAAATATATATAATAATGAAACATCAAATAATGTTACAATAAATCCCAAATATAATGATACATTATCAACAAGTTTTAATAATTATTAATATCATCCTTTTAAGCCTAAAAATTATACACATATATGTTATCCAAATGTAGGGGCTTATAATATTATTGATGTTTTATCATCTATTAAGGTAGGGCTTTCATTATTACATGCTTATAATTTGACAAGATAGTTAGATAAAATTAATGAAGCTATCAAAAATACAAACTCTAAGAACATTTTAAGATTCTCGAAAGATAGTAAAAATTATGAGCATACTCAATCTTCTATTTTTGCTCAAATTTATGACCCTCATGTAAATTATATACTACCTTTTTATATATCTATTAAAATTACTAACAAAGTCATACATAGCTACATTTTAGATACAGGTGCATCAAAGAATATTATGCCCAGTTGTATAGCTAATCAGTTAGATATTTTTTATGAAATAGATACTAGAAAGTTAATTGGTTTTGACTCACATTAAATTAAAAGTTGTGATAAATTTTGAGATCCTATAATTAAAGTTGCACAATATGAGAGAATTAGGTGTATAACTAATCTTTAGATTTTGGATATCCCTAGTAATTATGCAATACTTTTGGGTAGAAATTGGTCTAAAGCAACTAGTGCATTTATTAGAAAAGATACCACTTGGGTTCCACTTAAAAATGACATTATCTCTATTTGAAGAGAAGATTGGTCTAAGATCCCAATTGATTCAATGCCTCCTATTGTAGCTCATGTTGAAATGGGGATTGGTACATATGAGTTAATGCCTCTTGATGAACCAAAACATCAACAACAAAATTTATTTTTCAAGGATGATTTATGGACTTTGTGTTTTGATGGAACTTGTTCACAAGATGGTAGTGGTGTAGGAATTTGTCTTATTTATCCCATGGGTATAATATATCTTTATGATTATAAGTTATAAGAAATTTATTGATATTTTTGTCTGGTCTTATGAATATTTAAAAGGATATAATAATACTTATGTAAGACATGATATTCATACCTGTTATTAAACCTATCAGGTAGAAAATACATAAGATAAACCCTTTGATGGATGACACCATCAACAAAGATATTGATAAAATGATTGATGGTGGTATTTTTCCCATAACATATTCTAAATGGGTAGTTAATCTAGTGCATGTACATTAAAAAAATGGATATATTAGACTTTGCATACATTTTAGAGATTTGAACAAAGCTATAATAAAGGTTTTTAGGTTATAGTAAGATATTTGTGAACTTAGATGATAGGCACAAGACAATATTTAAAAATTGAATAGGAAATTTTTCCTTTAATAGGATGCCCTTTGGTCTTATGAATGTAGGTGAAACATTTCAATGAGCCATGCATGTAGCTTTTGATGATTTAATTGATATTTTTATGCAAGTCTAATTAGATGATTTTAAAGTCCATTCTAGAAAAAAAAAAAAAAAAAAAAAATTGGATCATAAATGTGAAGTATTCAAAATATTTTGAAGATATAGTATCTCCCTTAATCTCAAGAAATTTATTTTTGGTGTTACTAAAGGGAAGTTATTAGGGCATATTATTTCTAAATATGGGTTTTCAATTGATCCTAAATGTGTTGAACCTATCAAAGAGCTTCTACCACCTAAAGATCAATTAGGTCTTAGGTCATTATTTGGAAAAATAAATTTTATATGAAAATTTATATTATACTTTGTTGATAAATCTAATCCTTTATAGATTTTGCTTAAGAAAAATTAGTCATATTTTTGTGATATAGAAGTTGATTATGTATTTAGTAATGTAAAGAATACTATTTCAAGCACACTTGTGCTTATTAAACCTAATTTGTCTAGGCATTTCATTTTTTACATTAATACTACAAATTAAACAATATATGTTGTCATTACACAATAATATAAAAGTAATAATGAAAGACTTATTAGATACATGAGTCAAGCCCTAGAAGACACATAAACTAGGTATCCTCTTATTGAGAAATTTGCTTTATGTTTGGTATATTATTTAATTAAATTACATCATTTTTTCATAGGAAATAAATTGTTAGAAAGATAAAATGTGCCCATTTTATCCTATATCTTAAGACAACCTACTATTTAAGGAAGGTTAGTAAAGTGAATTTTAAGAATTAAAGAATTTGACTCTAAATTTGAAATATCAAAAACTATGAAAGGAAATGAATTAGTAAAGAATTAAAATAAAAATACTTATTCAAATATTAATGTCTTAGTTTTATCTTTTGATGAGTCTTTAAATGCTAAAACTGATTTTTAGTCTATGAAATTTACCGATTTTTCAAAACCTTTTAAATTTCGGATTGAAATGAAAGATTGCGATTGTTTAATAGTAGAAGATGATTGGTATCATGACCTTGTGTATTATTTTCAAAAATAGAGTTGTCTTGAAAATTTAGATAAAAACCAAAGGTCATTAAGAGTGTAGGCTTTGAAATTTTGTTTACTTAAATATATTTTGTTTTATCCAAATCAAGATGGTGTATTGCTAAGATGTCTAATTGACAATCAAACTCAAAATTTTATTATGATATGTCATGAAGGTAGTTGCAGTGGTCATTATGCTACAAAAATAATAGCTTTTAAGATTTTATGTGCAAGTTTTTATTAGACTATATTATTTCAAGATGCTTATAAGTTAGTATGTTCTTGTATGCCTTATAAATTATTTATTGGTATGGATAGATTACTAATAATGTCCCTAAATCCCATTATTCCAGGAAAACCATTTTAAAAATGGGAAATTGATTTTATTTTTGATATTCATCCTATTTCTTCTAATGATCATAGATATATTTTAAAAACAACTGACTATTTCACAAAATAGCCTCAAGAAAAGGTTTTAAAAAGTTTGGTGACATTTGAAATAATTACATTTCTTGAGGATCAATTTTTTTCAATATTTGGTGTACCTTATGATACTATATCTGATAATGTCCTAAATTAGCTTCTAATGAATACTTATTATTTCTAGGGAATTATTTTATTATTTCTAATCATTCCTCTAAGTATTACCCTCAAGGGAATGGACAAGATGAGTCCACAAATAAAAATTTGATTTATATAATGAAGAAAAAAGTCTATGAAAATAAACAAAATTGGCATCTTAAAATATTTGAAGCATTATGGGCAAATATAACTATTGTCAAATCATCTAAAATATACTCTCCTTTTATGTTGACTTATGGTTTTGAAGTTACATTTCCAATAGAATTACAAAATTTCATCTACTAATACATCTTTATAGTACTTATTAGAGGATACAAGTCTAATTGAAAAAAGATTAAATGATTTAATAATATTGGATGAAAGTAAGCTTACTGCTTTGTACAAGTTAGAAGAAGCCAAAAATAAGTTAAATAAATTTATTGAAAAAATGTTTCAAATAAAATATTTAAGGTTGGAGATCTAGTTATTTATTAAGATAAAGCTCATAAAGATTTGAGTAAAATCATAAATTTGATTTACTTTAGTTATGACAGTATAGAATTGTTGTTGTACTTCATAAAAATGATTTTCATTTGCAAGATTTTGAAGGAAATTAGCTACTTTATTCAACCAATGGTCATCATTTAAAATTGTTTGGTCAATAGCTCCTTTTTTTTGTTTTATTTGTTTACTTCTATTTTGTGTTCTTTTTTTTTTCTTGTTCTTTGAATGGATCATGTTTGATTACCTAAATGAAATTCATCAAGAAGAAGTAAAGTAGATGCAAAATACAATATGTATGTAAGTATTCAATAATGGTAAGATGATTTTACATGACATGATTCATTTCTGTTTTATAAATGTGCTTGAAAATGGATATTAATGTGTTTTTAAAAATATTATTTATTTTTAAAAGTTGTATTTAAGGATTTTGCAATTGATTGATTAGTCAATTTGAAATTCCCTTTCTAATTTTTCCTATTCTTTATGCCATTCTAACTAAACACTTCATCCCTTCAAATTTCATAAATAAAGGGGTTGAAATTCAAATGCCCGAGAAATAATTAACCTAGATTGCAGTCTCATATTTTTTTTAAAAAGGAAAATTTTATATTTCTACTACCTTATTATATTATTGAAACTAGTTATCAAGGTCATCAATATTGAGCCTATTTTCAACATCCCTCCTTTTCTTTTCAAAACAAATACTTTGTGATGATTCTATCATATCAATGACATTGTCATAGCATCTAAAACTGCTAGTTGGGGGCTTAATTCACTATGTCATTTAAATATGAATTTTATGTTTAAGTGTTTGTCATGAATCTATATTTGATGTAATTATCAATCTACATTGCAAAGTGGTTTTGAAAGAATTTATGGATTTAATGAAAAATTAGATATATCCATATTAAAAAAATTCATGTTTTATGAGTATTAGTTAATGATCAAATTTATAATCTTTGTGATATATAATATCATCAAGAAGGTAACATCTATGATTAATAATTGAATGTAAAATGTGCTAAAGATGGTTTTCTTGATCATTATTGAATGAATTATATTTATAGATCATAAGTTATCATAGTTATTATTAAAATTATTTATTTATTCATCACAATATCTAAAACTATTATATTTTGACCTAAATATTTGTAAGGGTCTTAAAATAGACTTTAAATACTTTGACATAAGTATTTGCCTCATGGCATGGGTCAAAGGTTATAAATATTTGAATAGAAGTGGTTTTTTGATAAGGTTAGATGTTTATTGCATTGATGGGGGTTATGTTAAATCAATTTGATTTACATGGCCTTTGCTAAATGTAAAGGTGTTGGAATGTTAATTATGTTGGTTCTGAGTCCTAACATGGTTAAATGCTTATAAGTGGTAGGTGATGTGTTATTAATGCACCCAAGATTTGATGCATATATTTGGATTTATTTTATTCCACCATAGTTTTTGGCATTTAAGATTTGTGTATTATGCATCGAATCAAGATTTTTAGAGGAAGGTTTACAATTAACTTAGGTTATTACTATTTTTATCAAAGTTCCTAATATTTTGGTAGACCTAGACATGAATACTAACAAAATGGTTATCCAATCTGGGTCTACCATAATTTTTTTAGTACTATGGGCTTAAACATAATACAAAAGGCATAATTTACTCAATTAGTTTTCATTCTTTGACAAGCTCACTATGGATGTGAAGTTTTAGATCTGAGGGAAAAAAATGGAATTTTGTTGAACAAGTTTGCATGCGAGGTATGTGTCCATTTCATTTTCATGAGTAGAATAAGATATAGTATTTGTAGAGCTCATCTAGAATTGGTTATGATGAATTTGATAGAAGTTGGTTTAATAGTTTATTCAATTGTTTTTTTTCATAAAATTATTTATCTTTAATTTAATAAAGGAAAATGTAGATATTAATATGCATTTTATTTAAAAACATTCATTATAGAATGCTTTTGAACATGCAATATATAAGATGTTGTTCGATAAAATGAAAAGTGATGAATTTGTGTTTTCATGTCATTTAGTTATGAAAAACCTTTCAAAAGAATTGATTATGAGGTGATTATTGAGGATACAAGTTTTTTGATATGGGCTTGGGACAAATATTTGAGAGTTTGGGAAGAATATTTGCATTTTTACATGTAGTTCATTATAAAAAGTTTTGGTCTGATCACAAGATTGTTTTGAAATTATAGGGTACAATTTATACATAATTTCTTGGTATATTTTACATGAGAGTCTCATTGAACAAATATTATTCTTTTTTGTATGAAAAATAAGAAAGAATATCCTCTAATTATGTGACTATCATAATTATTATGTCAAATTCAATTGGCATCATATATGAATCCTATTTAAAGAGTTAGGTTCATTGTGTTATTTTCTTGGGTTTTGAGAAATTATACAGATCTTTGAATTTTCTACATCTTTGCTAGAAGTTTAGATATTTGAAGGAGGTTTTGGAATTTAAACAAAATGTTTGGCAAATCTTGAGCAATTTCTTGATTTATCAATCATTGATATATAAATTG
Source organism: Torreya grandis (assembly GCA_037957365.1). NCBI lineage: Eukaryota > Viridiplantae > Streptophyta > Pinopsida > Cupressales > Taxaceae > Torreya > Torreya grandis. Next base: position 100,690 of record JARHVA010007157.1, read on the forward strand.
TGATAATAAATTTAAGACCACAATAATATGTAAGTGAAGTGGTTATGTCTATTTTAAATTTGAGATAGCTATGTTTAGAGGATTTTGAAAATTTCAAGGACAATCAGTTAATTTTATAAATTAAGTTTATCAATTTTTCTTTAGTACCAATGAATGGAGTTTGGGAGTGATGATTTTAGTTTTTAATAGATTATGTCTATCTTGATATTATAATTATTCTCAAATTTCAATCTTTATATATTTTTAGACACTTAATGGAGTTATAGATTTTGATATGTGGTTTTCAAAATAGATTTGGTTGATTTTTTTATCTTTTATAATGTCAAGGTGGACCCACCTAATTTAAATAATAACTAAGGAAATCCATGAAGAGCAGATAAACTTGAGAATAGGAAAAAATCATTTTCTCATTGTTTTATGTCTAGATGTCATTTCCCTATAAGTAGGAGGTATGGTAGGAGTTTTCTAAGACCTTTAAAAATGGGAATTTGTATGTCAATTTACTTCAATGTAGCTGATCCTATTTTTTTGGAATGTTCTTGAAGCCTTTCCATTTAACCCTATGAATATTAGAGGAAACTAAGGTTGGAGAAATTGTCCATATGGACATGGAAATTCAAGTGGTTCTCAGAGAATGCAAACCACTTTACAACCAAAAGATAATTCAATTTTCCATCATTCTCCTCATAAAAATGAATATTTTCCTAAAGTTGACCTACAACAAGTTTGTAAGTTACACTCTCACTCTCAGGATTTATTACCTTTGAACCAAAACCTTCCATTTCTTAAACTTGATATTCCATATGCAACTTACTCTAGGCTTAACCTTGTAGATTTTCCTCATCACCAACTAGAATAAATAATATTACCATTGAACCGAAAAATTCAATAAATCAGTCCTTTAGTTGCACCAATAGTTACCAAGATGGTGAAAAAAGTTGAGTTTGAAGTGGATGATGAATAAGATGAGGATGCAGTTGAGTTGATCAAATTCTTGACAATCAATATGAGCTATATTGAATACATAATTAATAAAGGTTATCCACTTATTGAAATGTTTTCAGATTTAGAGGATGAGTAGAAATTTTTAGAAATATTTTTTTATAGTTTGATACTTATTAGATACTTTATTTTAACTTTTGCTTGACTATGGATTCACAGTATTAAGACATTTTAGACAAGTATATTTTGATATGATTATTTTAGTTTATATTTATAATGCATAGGGATAAATGTTAGATGTGATAATTTTAATTTAATAACATATGTTGTTTTAGATATTTTACATAGATTGTTTTCCTTAGGTGATTATAATGTCTAAAGGCCCCCACCCAATCAGAGTCAGTCCCCTTGATTTATTATTTTAATTTTTATCTTCAGACTTATTTTTAAAGTCTAAAATTAGCTAAGTGATAAATGAAAATTAATTGACTTAATTAAAGTCAATTAAGTCATAACCAATGACTAAATAAAGTTAGTTATAACTTATTCATCAAACCATATTTGGATTAATTGATTATAAAATAAGATCAAAATGACATAGAAAAGGAGGAACATTACACAAGTATTTTTGAAAATACTTTTGAATAATTTCAAGTCCATCTTCATACTTCTTTCTATGTAATATCTCTAAGATAAAAAACTCTTATAGATAGATCAAGGACACTTTCTCTGATGGTTAAGTAACTTGCTTAAAAAACATAGTTATATCCAAGTTTTTTTGTTTAATTTATAAACTAATTATCTAAGGAATGTTAGGTTTAATATCTTATGAATATTACATTTTTGTAGTCATATGAGTATAATCTGACTACTTGGCCTGAATATTGATGAACACTTCGATGTGTGTGACATGATTTTTGATCAATTCATCTTGTACTAGTTGTTATGTTAAAGAATTTTATATCAAAAATGATGTTTTCCAGTAAAATTTGATTTACTTATTAAGATGAATCTTTATTTTAAGACTCAAAAAATTTTGTTTAATTTTTATATTATTTTCTTAAATTAGGTTTTAGTTTAATTAGTGTGTTTAATAAATAATAGTTTGAGTATTAGTTAATTTTCTTTAATTAGTTTCAGACTTAGATTATTTTACTTTCTTTAGTTTTATTTACTAGTATTAATTATTTGACTTTATTAACTTAAGTTATTTTATTAGTATTTTATTTTCTTAACTACCATTAGTCTTTGGGATAATTTTATTTTTCTTTCTTTATTTTATTTTTAGTTTATTCTAGGTTTACTAGATCCCTTTTTCATGTTCATTTTAGTTTGTTCTTATGATAGAATTATGATATGCATTAGATTAATGCAGTTTTCTCTTTTAGTTTGTTTTCTTGTCTTTCTTAGATTTAGTTTATAAATCTCTTTAGAATGTTGGTTTTTATATCTATCTCTTACTTTGGTTTTCATTTTAATCTTTTGTTTGTACCTTTTTGATCCTTTTGTTTCTTTTCATTGGATCTCTTTTGAAGTTGAGCATAACATTATATTAGTTATTGATTCATAAATAACATAAATATTTACTTAAAGAGTTTATCTAATTAATAAGTTTTCTCTGTTAGATAGGATTTATTACATAATCATATATGTTTCCTTCTTTCAATGAAATCATTTGATTTCTAAATTAATAATAAAGTATTGTTGAGTATTTAGCTACATACTTTATATAGAGATAAATTAATAGGTGTTGTGATTACATAAAAAGATAAAACTAATAATAAAATACCTATTAGATACATGAGTCAAGTCTTGAAAGACACAAAAACTAGGTATCCTCTTATTGAGAATTTTGTTTTATGTTCGGTATATTATTTAATTAAATTCCATCATATGTTCATAGGAAATAAAGTTTTAGTAAGATCAAATGTGCCTATTTTATCCTATCTCTTAAAAAACTTACCATTCAAGGAAGGTTAGCAAAGTGAATTTTATGAATTCAAGAATGACCCTGAATTTGAAAAATCTAAAACTATCAAAGGAAATGAATTATCAAAGCATTTGGATGAAATGATTTTTCAAATATGAATGTATTAGTTTTATATTCTAATGCTTCTTTAAATGCTAAACCTTATTTTTAGTCTCTGAAAGTTATTGATTTTTTAAAAACTTTTAAGTTTGGGCTTGAAATGAAAGATTAAGATTTTTTAATAGTAAAATATGTTGCTATCATGACCTTGTGTATTACTTTCAAAACATGTTTGTCCTAAAAAATTAGATAAAAAATAAAGAAGTTCATTAAGAGTGCAAGCTTTGAAATTTTGTTCACTTATAATTATTTTGTTTTATCCAAATTGAGATGGTGTATTGCTAAGATGTCTAACTCATTATCAAACTCAAAAGGCTATTATAGTATGTCATGAAGGTAGTTGCTGTGATAATTATGCTAAAAAAATAATAGGTTTTAAGATTTTGTGTGTAGGTTATTATTGGCCTACATTATTTCAAGATTCTTATAAGTTAGTATGTTGTTGTATGTCTTGTAAATTATTTTTTGTTATGGATAGATTACCAATAATGCCCTTGATTCCCATTATTTTAGAAAGACCATTTTCAAAATGGGGAATTGATTTTATTTCTAATATTCATCCTCTTTCTTTTTTTAGTCATAGATATATTTTAACAACAACTAGATATTTTTAAAAATATCCTCAAGCAAAGGTTTTAAAAAGTTTAGTGACATTTGAAATAATTAGATTTATTGAGGATCATATATTTTCAAGATTTGGTGTACCTTATGAGATTATCTCAGATAATGGTCCCCAATTGGCTTCTAATGAATACATAGAATTTTTAGTGAATTATTATATTATATATAATCATTCCTCTAAGCATTACCCTCAAGGGAATGGACAAGATGAATCCACAAATAAAATTTTGATTTATATCATGAAGAAAATAGTATATAAAAATAAACAAAATTGGCATCTTAAAATAATGAGGCATTATGGATAGATAGAACCATTGTCAAAGCAACTACAATATACTTTCCTTTTATGTTGACTTATGGTTTTGAAGCTACATTGTCAATGGAATTACAAATTTCATCTGATTATACATTTTTATAGTACTTATCAAGGAATATAAATCTAATTGAACACACATTAAATTATTTAATAGCATTGGATGAAAGTAAACTTACTACTTTGCATAAGTTGGAAGAAAATAAAAATAAGTTAAATAAATTTATTGACAAAAATGATTCAAATAAAATATTTAAGGTTGGATATCTAGTTCTTTAGTGAGATAAAGCTCATGAAGATCATAATTTTGATTCAGTTTGGTTATGAACATATATAATTATTTTTATACTTGATAGAACTGCTTTTTATTTGTAAGATTTGGAATGAAATTGGTTACTTTATTCAGTCAATGGTCATCATTTAAATTTTTTTGTTCAATAGCTCTTTACCTTTTATTTTTTTGGGTTTTATTTATTTTCTTTTATTTTGAATTTATTTTTTATTGTTATATGAATGGATCACATTTGGTTACCTAAACAAAGTTCATGAAGAAGAAGTAAAGTAGATGAAAACTGTAATATGTCTATAAATATTTAATAATGGTAAGATGATTTTACATGACATCATTTAGTTTTGTTTTATAAATGAGATTGAAAATGGTTAATAATGTGTTTTAAAAGTATTACTTATTTTCAAATATTAATTTTAAGGCATTTACAATTTATTTCTTATTCAACTCATATTTTCCTTTCTAATTTTTCCTATTCTCTGTGTCGTGCTGACCGAACACTTCATCCCTTCAAATTTCATAAATAAAGGAGTTCAAATTCATATGCCTAAGAAATAATTAACCTCAATTAAAATCTCAAGTCTTTTATCTTTAATAGTCAAATTTTATATCTTTGTTACCTTATTCCATTACTGAAATTATTTAGCAAGGTCACCAATGTGGAGCCTATTTTTGACACCCCTCCTTTTCTTTAAAAATAATACTTTGTAATGATTCTGTCATATTGACCACATTGTCATAACATCTAAAGCTACTAGTTGGGGGTCTTAGTTCATTATGTCATTTAAATATGCATTTTATGTTTAAGCATTTATCATGACTCTGTATTTGGTGTAATTATTAATCTATATTGCAAAATGGTTTCAAAAGCATTATGAATTCAATGAAAAATTATATATATCCATATTAGTAGAATTCATGTTTTATGAGTATTAGTTAATGATCAAATTCAAAATCTTTGTGATATATAATATCATCAAGAAGGTAACATTTGTGATTAATAATTGAATGTAAATTGTGACCAAGATGGTTTTCTTGATCATTATTGAATGAATTATATTTGTGGATCAAAAGGTTATTATAGTTATTATTAAACTTAATGATTTATTCATCACAATATCTAAAAGTATTTTTGTGACTTAAATATTTCTAAGGGTATTAAAATATACTTTAAATAATTTGACATAAGTATTTTCCTCATGACATGGGTCGAAGATTATAAATATTTGAATAAAAGTGGTCTTTTTTCTAAGGTCAGATGTTTATTGCATTGATAGGGATTATGTTGAATCAATTTGACTTACATATCCTTTGATAAATTCAAAGGTGGTTGAATGTTACTTGAGTTAGTTCTAATTTTTAAGAATGGTTAAATGGTTATAAGTGGTAGGTGATGTGTTATTAATGCATCTAAGATTTGGTGCATATATTGGGATTTATTTTATTCTTCCATTATTTTTGGCATTTAAGATTTGTGTATTGTGCACTAAATTGATATTTTCAAAGGAAAGTTTACTAGTAACTTAGGTCATTAATATTTTTGGTAAAATAACTAAAATTTTGGAAGAGGTAGAGATAAATATTGAAAAAGTGACTATCCAATCTAGGTCTTGTTGGCCAATTTTTAGCCCACATACCAAGGCTTTGAAGTAGGCTCAACATGGTAAAGATGAAGGTTCCAAATAATTCTTCATTGTTTCCCAACCTTCATAGATTCAAGCCTTCATAGGTATTAGCACAAACATATAAGATTCTATAGACTAAAAGGGATAAGTGCAAAATCTCTTATTCGGCTAAGTCTTTACGTATTCATTCTTTCAAACTTTGTATGGAGACTAAGTGAAAGAAATTGTTTCAAAAATTTTATTCATTTTTTTTTTTGAAAGGTACGTTTTAATTCCTTGAGGAAAATGACACTTAAAAATTCCAAAAAATATCTGTTCTTAGGGAAAAAGGTTCATTTACAAAGTTCTAAAGCATACTTTCCTTTTGGAAAAGGGTATCTTTTAGATCCCCAAAGGTTTTTTTTGTGAAGAAATTATCTATTTTAGCAAGCTAAAGGGCACTTTTCATGACAAAAAATTCCATTTCAAAAAACACAAAGGATCCTTTCCCTTCGAAAAAAGGGTTTCTCAAAATTTTGAAGGTCCATTTTCCTTTTGGAAGGTCTTTTTTAAAGAGTCAATGGTGCATTTCAAAAATCTGAAGGGTATGTTCCTTTTAGGAAGGTTTCTTTTAAAAAATTCCAAAGTAATTTTCTAAAGGACACTTTTCCTTTAGGAAAATTATCTGAGACAATTTTTTTGATGGCAGATTTTCTTTGAAAACTTTTGTCTTGAAGCAAAAGACTTTTTCCAAAGCTGAAGGGCATCTTCCATAAGCCAAAGGCACTTACATTTTTTTTGAAAGGCACTTAGCAAGAAGTTCAAACGTAATTTTTTGGAAAAGTGCCCAAGAACATATCTGAAAGGTATTTTATAAAAAATTGAAGGAATTACTTTGGGAAGAAGTGCCAAAATAAATGCAACTGAGAGACCATTTCTAAAATGCTGAAGGGCATTTTCAAGAATATCGAGAGATACTTTCCTTTCAAATAGGTACTTTTCAAAAGTGTTGAAGGGTATTTTTATTTTGGGAAGGGAACCTCTCAAGGAAAAAAAAATAACTTAGCAAAACTAGAAGGATCCTTTCCTTTTGGGAAGGATGTTTTTTAATATTTTTGAGGGGACATTTAAAAAAAGGGCAAAGGAAATTATTCCAAGAAAATTGTCTGAAAGAAAAAATCCAAAGACATGATTTATTTTAGATAAAGTGCCCTATAGGAAAGTACCTAAAAGAAATAACCTGAAAGGATTAATGACATTTGCACCAGTGTCAGAGTTTAAACTTAGAAAATAGCTGTTGGGATTCAAATATCCCATGATGGGTCTATAAATGTCAAAATCTAAACCCCTACAAGTAACTATTTAGATTTGAAAATCCTAAGATGTTTGCATAGATGTCAAATATGGGTCTCATAAAATAGGATTATTAGACCTAATAAAGATTAAAATAAGCTATGTGAACTATGGACTTACATTGACATAAATAGATATAAGAAAACTAATGTCTTTAGATTAGTTTTCCATCTATAGGAAATATATGGTCCAGGTTTCAAAGTAAGAGTTGGTAGGTGAAATTAATGAAGATGGCCTCCTATTTTGAGATGGACATCATCTCTAAAAAATAGCCACTCAACATAGAAGCAACATGGATTGGTCTAGATTCAAAGATATGGGGATTTCATCCTTATACATGTAGGATATGCAAATTGAAGGAGCACAACAATTTTTTAATGTAAAGATCAAATCATTCACACTTGGTGGAGACATAAAACTACCTTTGATGTGGCTCTATTATCTCCAAATAATGGATACTTAAATGCATGAGGGGCTCAAGGATACTTGAGGTGATCTTGGATAGTTTATCTCATGGTCAAGGTAGTTGCATGCTTTGAATGTAAAATAACTCAAGGACAATAGTGGTGGTTGTAGCCATTTATGACTCCCCTCTCCATTTTCTCATGTAATCCCCTTCTCTCATCCATTTATACTATATATAGAGGATTTTGAGCCAAATAATGGATCCCTCAACAAACGATAAAGTTAATCTATCAGAATCACCTTATAACACTCTCTTAAAGCAATAAGATAATTTTTTTTATTCTAGTTTGGAGTGAAGTGTGCATTATTAGAGTTTTAACTTGTAAAATGTATGTTTCTTTTCATCATTTGTTAATCCTCTATGTACATTGCTTCAATTAGTTTGGTTCTTTTTAGGTTATTTGAATTGTTAGACATTCATGCCTTCTTGAAGTGTCACAAGTTTATAGTGTCTCATATAGACCTATTGTCTTATATCCTTCAAATTATAGGGTTTCCCTTTGACTTCAACAAAAAATACTTATGCTTGAGGCCTTGAGATAGGATTAGATTAGTCTATGCCTTGTTTTAATTCATTGTTAGTAATTAAGTCTCCCAAGCTAAAGTGGATCATTCCATATTTAGTACATCACCATCATTAACTTAGGTCCCCTTTTCATGTTAGTTTTTTCTCCATTTTCCTTAGTCAGTAGTAGATTTTAGTATGGGAAACAAGCCAAAGTGAAGCATCTATAGAACTAGCCTCATTAAAAATCCTAGAGGTTCAACCTCACTACAAGATACCCATAGCCTGAGGTTATTCCAATATTGTAGCTGGAAGTGAGAGAGCCTGAAAAATCTCCCACAAGGGTGCAACTTTGTGCTACAATAGTTTTTGTCATGCCCAATGAGATAAATTTTGAAGAATATTGGTCAATTTTTATTATCATTTGATCATTTTATAGTATTTATAGATTTCATCTTTTAGTATCTAGTGACTCCAAAGAACACTCAACAATCTAGTGGTAGAACAGTAACTATCTTTCATGCCAAAGGTGATTAGAAGATCAACTTCTATAATTATTCCTTTTGAATTTGTTAAATTACCTTTAAACTCATCAAAAAGGTTAAGATTTTATGAAACTCACCCATACATGGGAAAATTTCCTCCTAAACCATTTTCAAAATCTACCTCTATAAGAAAATCTTTGTTGGGTCCTTTCACTGCCATGGCAGCCCTTAGATCTTTCCCTTTCGTGGTTTTTAATGGTCAGAGTCCTTTGGACCTCTAGTAGTATGATCCTATTATAGTGTCATCCCTTAAAATTTTTCCTTATTTTATGGGAGACCAATTTAAAACCCCTTCTGATCACCTCAGGGATATAGCCAACTTTTGTAATACTCATAATGTTAGTGAGGAAAATGTAACTATCAAGTTATTGGCCATCTCCTTAAAGGTTAAATCCCTAGACTGGTATAAAAACCTTACTAATAACTCTATCACATCATGGGATCATTTGGGTGATGTATTGTGCAAAATATTTGAACACAAGAGTGATCACTTGTCACTTACAAAATAACTAATGATAATCAAGAGGGATCCTCATGAGATTATGTAAGATTTCAATACCAGGTTTCAAAAGTCATGGGAAAGAATTCTATTCTCTATTAGGACTAATCCTAACTATGATTTATTTTACTATCTGAAAGATATTAATATTTATATTATAGTAATGATTCAGTCTATGGGAGGAAACACACTACCAAATGCTTATGAGGTGGAAATCAAAGTAGAGAATAGTCTAGTACAAGTTGGAAAGCTTACTCCTAGACCCCCAATCTATCTTTTACCTAAAATTAGACCACCCCCTATGGTTATTCCCCCACTTTATTTTATTCTTCCAACTCCAAATTTTTTTGTTATACCTTCACCTAGGTAGGAAAAGGTGTCAACTAGTCAATCTAGTGACTCCCAAGAACACAAAAACTTCCAAGAGCTTAAGAGCATGTTTTAATTCTTTGGTAATGAATTGGTAAATGTGAAGAGGTAGCAAGCTCAATTCAATAAACCTTATCAAGCTCCACATAAGCCTCAACAATATTCTTATCAAGAAAATAGGCCACCCTACAAAGGAAAATTTGAAGGACAAGGTCAAGGATATGGGCAACCTAACTATGTTAGACAAACTAACTATATTCCAAATGTTGCGTGCACCTATAATACTTTGGTCCCTAATTAGAATAATATTTCTCAAGAAAGTGAAGGGACCATACCTTGGGATCAATATTTTTGGCAATCCATTATCCCAACTAGTGGTTTTAACCATGCATTCAATGACAAATGGTAGCAAGCTATTACTTACAGATACAATTAAGCTCTTATGGCTTAGAACATAGAAATACCTATGATGAAAAAATTGGAATATCCTTATTAAGGCTAAGGGCCTAATGAATGACCAAAATAATTAGGTGATATAATGGTTAATTATTAGTATGAAGAGTGCTATGTACTCAATCAATAGGCTGGTTTTAGCCAATCATAGATTCTAGTGGTAGCTAATATGAGATTCAAAAGAAAGAATGTGAGTGATAACTAGGGAGAATTCAAAGAACCTCCTATCATTACTCCTCCATTGTCTAAGCCTAATGATAATTTTATCACTCCAAAGTTCCCAACACCTCCTAAAAATAAAAATCAAGGGACCCATTTTGATCCACTAAACTCACAAATTCAATAAATAACAATAGTGGCTCCCAAAGCACAAGTGAAGGTTGGTGGTCCACCAATAAAAATTATTAAACAAATGAAGAAATCTAGTGTGAGTGTACTGATGTGGAACATGATTTCCATGCTTGATCAAGTGGATATCCTTTAGGAAGGTTTGTCCAAGATAGGTGTTATAATGACTGTAGGTAAGAAACCAACCAAAGAAATTGAGGTCCTCATCAATGAAACCCAAGGTCCTATGGGAGAAGGATCAAATAAGGTGGTCAAGCCTCCTCCATTCTAAATTTTTTTAATCATTGGTGATTCCTTGGTGCATAATTTATTGGTAGATAGTGGAGCTAGCACTTTAATAATGCCAAAGTCTATAGCTAATTAGCTAAACCTCAAACATGATCCACATATTAAGGGAGTTATATAGCTTGATAGTTCTTCCACCAAACCATCTAGTATTATCAAAGGTCTCAGCTTGACCCTACATGCTTGTCTTAGTGTTTTAGTGGTTTAGGATGTGTTCATCCTTGATATAACTCCTCACTTTACATTATGCTTTTTTGGAGAATTCATAGCAAAGATTAGGGTTATCTAGAAATAGATTGGTCTTACATGGCTTTCATAACAAGGTATGGGACTAAAGTATCAATGAAGGCTAATTCCATGACATAATATCACATTGAGCCCCATCAGCTAGATAACATAAACCTCAATTGTACTATCCTTGATGAGGATGAATTTATAATTGGTCAAAAATTGAATACTTATCTTGAGGAGATTCTAGACTTATTACTAGATGAGTTATGGGGGGATAATCAATTTCTCAACCCTTTAGAAGATGTTGAAGGAAGAGACATGGGTATCTATTTGCTACATGAATAAAATCAACTCATGCCTTCCCTCATTAGACCTAAAGAAGACCTCAGTGGTATGTGGAAGTTGTTCTTTGATGGTTTAAGGAGAAAAAATGGAGTAGGTGCAAGGGAAATGATGGTTTCCCCTTTAGATGACAAGTATTTCTCTTCTTATAAGTTACATTTCAGTTGCTCCTCCAATGTATCAGAATATGAAGGCTTAATCCACAACCTTAAATGGGCTAGTAAGAGGGGAACCAAGTAGTTACAAGTATATGGGGATAGTGAGCTGATAATGCATCAGGTCAAAAGCCAAAACATCACAAAGAATCCTTTTATGAAATCATAAAAACATAGAGTGTGTGATATTCTTGAAGACTTTGAGGCCTTCAACATCCAAGTAGTGCCAAAGAATCAAAATCAACATGCTGATAGGTTAAAAATTATGGGGGCTCAATTTGATATCCCAAATGAGTTGAAGAATCCCAAAGTATAACCATAGGTTAAAGTAGTAGTGAGACCATCAGTGCTAGATAATGAGGCTCATTGGTAGGTCTTTGATAGTGACAAATAGATTTCTTGTTTCTTATAGTAAGAAGTAGAGTTTTCCTTAATGAACCAAAGTAAATTTCAACATCAGTATAAGGATCAAATTTTTCAACTAAGATCTAAATTTTTTTTTAAAGGGCTGGTCACCCTTAAAAGTCTTTTCCATGAGGGAGACTAAATGAGTAAAGATAAGGTAGTGATGTCAATTGATGAGGAGAACTATGAAAAAGTCCTTATTTTTAAGGACAAGATCCTTAATCTTGGGAAGGTAAGAAATGAGGCAAAAAGGCATGATTTCATTGAAATTTGTAAGGGATATTCAAACATCTTCACTTGGAAATATAGTGATCTGAGAGGCTTTGATCCTAAGCTAGCCCAACACACTATAGAAATAGAGGCCAATGTTAAGTCCATGAGGTAGAAGCAAAGGCCTGTCAATCCTAAAATTGAAGAGATAATGAGGAAATAATTGACCAAATTTATTAAATCCATATCATTTTTCCCATCAAACACTCCTCATAGATAGCCAATCTAGTACATATGAGGAAGAAAACTGGTGAGATTCAATTTTGTGTTGACTTCAGAGACTTAAATAGCGTCTATTTGAAATATCACTACCCCTTGCCATCCATGGAGAAAATCTTTAAAATTTTTTTTGGTTTGTAATTCTTATCTCTTTTGGATGGGTACTTGAGATACAACCAAGTGCTGGTAAGAGAAGAAGATCAATACAAGACTACCTTGACCACAAAGTGGGACACATATACTTATCAAAAGATGCTTTTTGGCCTATCAAATGTTTGGTCCAATTTTCAAAGAGAAATTAACATAGCCTTCCAAGGATTTATAAATTAGATGGTGCTTGTCTATTTAGATGACATAAAAATTATCTTCAATAGGGCTAATGATCACTTAGATCAGTTGAGATTGATCTTTGAAAGATGTAGGGAATTTAAGATCTCTTTAAATCCTAAAAAATATGTGTTTGTTATCTATGAGGGAAAAATCTTGGGAGATATTGTCTCAAAATAGGGATTAGCTATTGATTCTAATATAATAAGTTCCATCTTGGCCTTATCCTTACCCAAGCATAAGAAGGGACTCCAAAGTTTCCTTGGGAAAATAAACTGTGTGATAAGATTTATACCTAGTTTTGCAAACTTGGTCAAACCCATCTTTGCCATGCTAAAGAAGAACCAAGTGTTCACTTGGTCAAATAAAGGTAAATAATCATTTGAGGCTATCAATAAAGTCATTACCCAAGAACCCACACTCATGAATCCTAATTTCTCAAGAGATTTCATATTGTATGCCTTTGATAATATTGACAATATATCAGCTATGCTAATGCAAAAGAATGGTAAAGGACTTGAGTAGCCAATAGCATTTTTTAGTCAGGGGCTTGAGGGGTATGAGGTGAGGTATAATTTCATAGAAAAAAAAGTCCTTATAGTGATAAGAAGACTTAAAATTTTTAGGCCAATGCACTCCAATAGCAAAATCTATCTTATGGTGTCTCATCCTAGAGTGAGAGGCTTCCTTCTTAACAAAGAATTAAACAAAAAGAGAGATGGTTAGATTATTAAGGTCATAGAGTATGACTGGAGATCAAAGTCACTAAGATAGTGAGAGGAAAAGGATTTTGTGATCATATGGTTGATGACCTTCATGAAGACAAAGAGGTTATATTGGTAACACAAGATAACTCATAGGCAGATGCACCTCCACCTCACATTAGTTGGCTCTAGGATATGACATGTTTTTTGATAATAGGTGAGTGCCCACAAGGTATGGATAAGGCAAATAGAAGGTATTTTAGACTTTATTTCATACCTTATGCATTTTTTGATAGTTTTTATCCAAAAATGAACCTAATGGAATACTCCTAAGGTGAATAGATGATGACCAAGTGATAAGGCTCTTGGAGTAATTCCATGATGGGCCTGTAGAAGGCCATTTTTCTCCAAGGACTATAGTGGTAAAAGTGATGAGAGCTAGTTATTATTGGCCCAACCTCTTCAAGGATACATATCCATGGGTAAGAAAGTGTCAAAAGTGTGATTTCTGTATGGGTAAGCAAAGATTGGTATCCCTTCCTCTCAACCCAATTTAGGTAGATCAACCCTTCATGCAATGGGGGCTATATTTCATAGAAATGACCAACCCTCCATCAAGTGCAGGGCATAGATGGGTGTTTACTATAACTAGTTACTTCACTAGGTGGGTGGAAGCCATTGAATTGAAAGAATCTAATGAAGGTACAGTCTTAGACTTCTATGACAACATTATGACCAGGTTTGGTGTTCCATCCACTATCATTTTTGATAATGTATAAGCATTCCTCAGTCTGAAAACAAGTGAATGGTATCTCAAGATGGGCATCTACCTTAGCATCTCTTCTAGCTATTATCCTCAAGGAAATGGATTGGATGAGTCCACAAATAAAATTTTTCTAAGAATCATTAGGATAACTATGGAAGAGAATAAGAGGACATATCACACTAAATTAAAGATAGCCTTGTGGGTTGACATGGTGACTCCTAAAGCTACCATTGGCAATTATCCATATGTCTTAGTATATGGAAGGAAGGCCAAGTTGCCCATTTATCTTAAAATGCCAACATTATAACTAGCCCATCAGTTGGAGTTAATGGAAGATGAGCCCATGCATGTGAGATTGCCAGAACTCATGGAGCTTGAAGAAATGAGAGACCTTGTAATGAAAATAGTAGAGTCACATCAAGATCAAGTCAAGAAAGCCTTTGATAAGAGATCCATAAAAAAGGGCTTCAAGGAAGGGGATCTAGTTCTTAATTGGGATTCAAATAGGGCCAAGCTAGGAAATCATACCAAATTTGATAGCTTATAGAGTGGTCCTTATTTGATCCATGGATGCAAACAACATAATGATTTTCAGCTGACCCAACTAGATGGAGAGGTACTACCAATCCCAGTCAATGGGATTCATTTAAAGACTTGTTATTAGAAGAGTTTGTAGCCATTGTATATATTGTACTTTTTGTATAGTTTTTTCATGTTTTCTTCGAAGTGCCTTGTGCACATCCCTTTTTAGTTGTGTGTTTTCCTTCCCTAAATGCCTTGAGCATAGTGTTTGTTTTGTTCTTATTATCATTATTTCTTCAAGGGGAGTTTCTAGATAGGGTCATCCTTATCAAATAAAGCAGTGACTCTATGGCCAATGGATTGAATGAGGAAAATGAGCTAGTTTCTCAAGCATAACATGCATGTTTCCCTATAAGTCACTAGAAATGTTGGCCAATTCTTGGCCCACATACCAATGCTTTAAACCAAGCTCAATGTGGTAAAGATGAAGGGTTTGAGTAAGTATTCATGGTTTTCTAGCCTTCACAGAATCAAGACTTCACAGGTTTAAGCACAAACCTAGAAAATCCCATAGACTAAAAGGGCTAAGTGAAAAATCTCTTATTCGGCTAAGTCTTTATTTGTTCATTCTTTCAAACTTTGTATGGAGACTAAGTGAAAAAAATTGTTTCAGGATTTTTGTTGGAAACAATTTTTGAAAGGTACTTTTCAATTCCTTGAAGGAAATGACACTTACAAATTCCAAAAAATATCTTTTCTTAGGGAAAAGGGTTCATTTATAAAGTTTCAAAGGGTACATTTCCTTCAAAAAAGGGTATTTTTTAGATCCCTAAAGGTTTTTTTTTTGAAGAAATGGTCTTTTGAGCAAGTTAAAGTGCACTTTTCTCAGCAAAATAGTCCATTTCAAAAAACCCAAAGGATCCTTACCCTTCAGAAAAAGGATTTATTAAAATTCCAAAGGTATATTTTCCTTTTGGGAAGGTCTTTTTTAAAGATCAAATGGCCCATTTCAAAAATATTAAGGGTATGTTCCTTTCAAGAAGGTTTCTTTTTAAAAAGCCCAAAGGAATTTTCTAAAGGACACTTTTCCTTCAGGAAAATTGTCTAAGATAATTTTTTGAAGCTAGATTTTCTCTTGGAACTTTTGTCCCAAAACAAAAGACTTTTTCCAAAGTTGAAGGGCATCTTCCATAAGCCAAAGGCACTTACATTTTTTTCAAAAGGCACTTAGCAAGAAGTTCAAAGGTATTTTTTTGGAAAAGTGCCCAAGAACATAGCCAAAAGATATTTTATAAAAATCTAAAGGAAATTTTTTTGAATGAATTCTTTTGGAAGGAATTCCTTTAGGAAGAAGTGCTAAAAAAAAACCAAGGGACCATTTCTAAAATGCCAAAGGGATTTTTCAAGAATACTGTGAGATATTTTCCTTTCAAAAAGGTACTTTTCAAAAATGTTGAAGGGTATTTTTCTTTTGGGAGGGGTACTTCTCGAGGAAAAAAAGGAACTTAGAAAAACTTGAAGGATCCTTTCCTTTAGAGAAGGATGCTTTTAAGATTTTTGAGGGAACATTTCAAAAAAGGTTGAAGGAAATTGTTTCAGGAAAATTGTCTAAAAGAAAAAATCTGAAGACATGATTTCTTTCAAACAAAGTATCCATAGGAAAGTGCTCGAAGGAAACAACCATAAAGGATTAATGACATTTGTACTAGTGTCAATGTTTAATCTCAAAAAATAGCTATTGGGATTAAAATATCCCAAGATGGGCCCACAAATGTCAAAATTTAAACCCCTGCAAGTAGCTATTTGGATTTGAAAACCCTGAGATGTTTGCATAAACATCAAAGATAGGTCTCATAAAATAGGGATTTTAGACCTAATAAATATCAAAAGATGATACATAATCTATGGACTTACATCAACATAAATAGATATAAGAAAACCAATGTCCTTAGATTGGTTTTCAACCTATAGGAAAGATCTGGTCTAGGTTTCAAAGTAGGAGCTGGTAGGTGAAATTAATGGAGAGGCCCTCATCCTTCTACATGTCCATCATCTTTGACAAATAGACACCCAACACAGAAGCATCATGGCTTAGTCTAGATTTAAATATATGTAGATTTCATCCTTACACATATAAAACATGCAAAGTTAGGGATCACACCAAGTTTTTAATGCAAAGATAAAATCATTCACACTTGGTAGAGACATACAAATACCTTCAACATGGATCTCTTAGCTCTAAAAAAGGGATAGTTGAATGCACAAGGGGCTCAAGGAGACTTACAGTGATCTTGGATGGTTTATATCATGGTCATGGTAATCTCATGCTTTAAATGTAAAAGAGCTCAAGGACAATAGTGGTGGTTGTAGCCATTTATGACCCCCATCTCCATTTTCTCAAGTAATCCCATTCCCTCATCCCTTTTTTATATATATAGAGGATTTTGAGAAAATAATGGATCCCTCAACAAGCGCTAAAGTTACTCTATCAAAATCACCTTGTAACACTCTCTTGAAGCAATAAGATAAAAAAATTTATTCTAGTTTGGAGTGAAGTGTGCATTATTAGGGTTTTAACTTGCAAAATGTATGTCTCTTTTCATCATTTGTGAATCCTCCATGAACCTTCCTTTAATTATTTTGGTTCCTTTTAGGTTATTTGAATTATTAGACATTGGTGCCTTCTTGAAGTGTCACAAGTTTATAGTGTCTTATATAGACCTATTTCCTTATATCCTTCAAATTGTAGGGTTTCCCTTCGACTTCCACATAAAATAATTATGCTTGTGGCCTTGAGATAGGATCAGATTAGTCTATTTCTTGTTTAAGTTCATTGGTAGTACTTAAGTCTCCCAAGCTGAAGTGGATTATTCCATATTTAGTACATCACCATCCTTAACTTAGGTCCCCCTTTCATGTTATTTTTTTCTCCATTTTCCTTAGTCAGTAGTAGATTCTAGTGTGGGAAACAAGCCAAAGTGAAGCATCTAATGAGCTATCCTCATTAAAAATCCTAGAGGTTCAACCTCACTACAAGATACCCACATCATGAGGTTATTCTAATATTATAGTTGGAAGTGAGAGAGCCTAAAAAAATCTCCCATAAGGGTGCAAATCTATGCTACAAAAAGTCTAACACATAGTTATTTTTAGTACTGTGGGCTTTAACAAAATATAAAAGCCAAAATTTACTTAGTTTTCATTCTTTTATAAGCTCACTATGGATGTGAAGCTTTGGAGCTGAGGATAAAAATTGGAAGTTTGTTAAAAAATTTTGCATGTGAGGTATGTTTACATTTTAGTTTTATGAGTAGAATAAGATATGGTATTTTTAGAGCTCAACTAGAATTTTTTATAATGAATTTGATAGAAGCTAGTTTAATGGTTTATTGAGTCAGTATTTTTTCATACAAGTATTTGTTTTTCTCTTAATAATAGAAAATATAGATATTACTATGCATTTTATTAAAAATATTAATTTTATCATTAGTTTAAACATGTAATATATATGGTGTTATTATGTGATGAATTTGTGTTTGCATGTCATTTAGTTTTAACAAACTTTTCAAAATAACTGATTATGAGGTGATTATGGAAGATACAAGATGTTTGATATGGGTCTGAGCCAAATATTTGAGATTTTGTGAATAATATTTGGATTTTTACATGCAACTCATTTTTCTAAGCATAAGATTATTTTGAAATTATAAGGTATAGTTTAAACATAATTTCTTGGTATATTTTGCATGAGATCCTCATTTAAGGAATATGATTCTTTTATGTATGAAAAATAAGAAATAATATATTATAAGTATGTGAATGTCATAATTATTATGGTAGATTCAATTGGCATCATATACAAATCCTATTTAAAGTGTCAGGTTCACTATGTTATTTTCTTGGGTTTTGAGAAATAATACAAATCTTAATTTTTCAACATCTTTTCTAGAAGTTTAGATATCTGAAGGAGGTTTTGGAATTTAAAAAAATATATGTTTATAAAATCTTGGGAAATTTCTTGATTTATTTGTCATTAACATATAAATTTTCTTAATAAATTTGATGCCACAAGAATATGTAAGTGAAGTGGTTATTCCTATTTGAAATTTTAGATAGCTATGTTTAGAGGATTTTGAAATTTTCAAGGATACTCAGTTATTTTTTTTAATTAAGTTTATTAGTATATATTTAGTAACAGTGAATGGAATTTGCGAGTGTTGATTTTATTTTTTAGTAGATTATGTCTATCTTGATAATATATTATTTTCAAATTTCAATCTTTATTAATATATATATATATATAGACATTTAATGGAGTTGTATATTTTTTATGTGGTTTTAAAAATAGATTTGGCTGATTTGTTTTATCTTTTAGAATTTCAGGGTGGACCCCCCTAATTCAAATAATAATCAAGGAAATCCATGGAGAGCAGATCAACTTAAGAATAGGGAAAATTAATTTTCTCATAGTTTTGTGTCTAGATGTATTTTCTCTATAGGTAGGAGTTTCTCAAGACCTTTCAAAAGGGTAACTCATATGTCAATTAAATTCGATGAAATTGATCCCACTTTCTAGAATGTTTTTAAAGATTTGTCATTTAACCTTATGAATATTAGAGGAAATCGAGGTTAGAGAAGGACTAATTAGAGAAATTGTCCATATGGACATGGAAATTCAAGTGGTTCTCAGAGAATGCAAACCAATTTAAAATCAAAATATAATTTAGTTTACCATCATTCTCCTCATCAAAATGAATAATTTCCTAAGCATGACTTACATCAAGTTGATAAGTTACACTCTCACTCTTAGGATTTATTACCTTTGAACCAAAACCTTCCATCTCTTGAACCTATTATTCCATATGCAACTTACTATAAGATTAACCTTGTAGGTTTTCCTTGTCATCAGTTGGAAGAAAGAATATTACCATTGAACCAGAAAATGTAATAAATTAGTCCTTCATTTTCACAAATAGTTACCAAGATGGTACAGAAAGTTAAGTTTGAAGTGGATGATGAAGAAGATGAGGATGCAATTAAGTTGATCAAATTTCTAGCAACTAGTATGGGTTATACTGAATACATGACTAATAAGGGTTATCCACTTATTGAAATGTTTTTAAATTCAAAGGATGAGTAGAAGTTTTTAGAAATATATTTATATAGTTTGATACTTATCAAATACTTTGTTTTAAATTTTAATTGACAGTGGATTCACAGTATTAAGACATTTCAGACAAGTATATTTTGATATGGATATTTTTCTTTATATTTATAATGCATATGGATAAATGTTAGATGTGATATTTTTCATTTGATATCATGTGTTGTGTTAGATATTTTGCATAGATTATTTTATTTAGGTTATTATAATGCCTAAGGGCCCCCACCCAATTAGAGTAAGTCCCCTTGATTTATTATTTTAATTTTTATCTTAAGACTTATTTTTAAAGTCTAAAATTAGCTAAGTGATAAATTCAAAATTAATTGACTTAATTAAAGTCAATTAAGTCATAACCAATAACTAAATAAAGTTAGTTATAACTTATTCATCAAACCATATTTGGATTAATTGATTATAAAATAAGATCAAAATGACATAGAAAAGGAGGAACATTACACAAGTATTTTTGAAAATACTTTTGAATCATTTCAAGTCCATCTTCATACTTCTTTCTATGTAATATCTCTAAGATAAAAAACTCTTATAGATAGATCAAGGACACACTTTTAATGGTTAAGTAACATGCTTAAAAAACACAAGTATATTCAAGTTTCTTTGTTCAATTTATAAATTAATTATCTAAGGAATGTTAGGTTTAATATCTTATGATTATTATAGATTTGCATTCATATGAGTAGAATTTGACTGCTTGGCTTGAATATTGATCAACACTTCATTGTGTAGAACATCATTTTTGATCAACTCATATTGTACTGGTTGTTATGATAAAGACTTTTGTATAAAAAATGATGTTTCTTAATAAAAATTTATTTACTTATTAAGATGAATCTTTCTTTGAATACTCACAAATATTTTTTTGATTTTTATATTATTTTCTTAATTCATGTTTTAGTTTAATTAGTGTGATTAATAAAGAATAGTTTGGGTATTAGTTATTTTTCTTTTATTAGTTTTAGACTTAGATTATTTTAATTTATTTAGTTTTAGTTTCTAGTATTAATTATCTGACTTTATTAACTTAAGTTATTTTATTAGTATTTTGTTTTCTTAACTACTATTAGTCTTTGGAATAATATTAGTTTTCTCTATTTATTTTGTTTTTAGTTTAATCTAGGTTTATTATATCCCTTCTTTAGGTTCACTATGGTTTTCTCTTACGATATAATTATTTTATTCATTAGATTAATGAAATTTTCCTTTTCAATTTGTTTTCATGTCTTTCTTAGATTTAGTTTATATATCTCTTTAGAATGTTGGTTGTTATATATGTCTCTTTCTTTGGTTTTCATTTTAATCTTTTGTTTGTATCTTTCTGATCCTTTTGTTTCTTTTCATTGGATCTCTTTTGAAGTTGATAATAACATTATATTAGTTATTGATTCATAAATATTCATAAGGAATAGAAATATTTCCTTCAAGAGTTTATCTAATTAATAGGTTTTCTTTATTAGATTAGATTGATTACATAATCATATATGTTTCCTTCTTTCAAAGAAAGCATTTGATTTATACATTAATAATCGAGTATTGTTGAGTATTTGGAATACTTTTTATTATCCTAGATCATTTAAAAACACATTTTTGCATCTTTTAGATCCCTTATGATCTTTTAGACCAAAAATATTAAACTGACATGATTCTATTTTAAAATTCATGATAGGTAAAATGTATGATTCATTGACATAATAAATTTAATAGTCAACAAAGTCAATGATATGTTGATCATAGTTAAATACTTGTAAGTTATTAACATTTTATGAAATAGAAGGGGTAAAGACTAACTCCACTAAAAATCTACTCAATATGAAATTAGCAATAGCTTCTAGGGTAGTTGTAATGGTTATCAATGCATCCATTGTGTAATTATTTATTCATGGAAATGTATAAATATTAAATTCATTGAAGTCTTATATTAGGTTCTAGACTCAATTATGTTATCTATAAAGATGCTTATCATTACAAGCATAGTGGCTTCTGATTTGTTTTATAAGTTTTAAATCGAATATCACCTTCAAGTTCTTGATATTATTCCTTAATGTGAATTAGATAACATGCATTAATGCTTCAAACTTAGCCACATTATTCATGCATGCAAATTATATTTAAAAATTTTCTAGGTATAAATTTCATCATGGGTTAATAATCTCCACACCAACACCACACCCACTCTTGGAGACATCAAAATTTAGGTTCCATATTTGATCTTCAACTATGTACAGTGGACTCTAAAAGGTGGATGCTAAATTTATGTTCACTTATTTACTCTTTTCCCCTTCCTTTAGCATTATTTTCCTTCTATCTTCTATTGACAATGATCTTATATCTCAATGTTTAGTAGCAAATGTAGGCATTAGATCATTTATCATGGAAATATTTTTAGTACCTAATATTTTACACTCTTTATTCTCACATGGATAACCACATTTCACATTCTCATTTTCCAAAGCATTAGGGAGAAATGAGACCATATCAGGTGCACAAAGTATATCTTCCTCATACAGATGATCCAACCCTTCATAATTCAAGTTCTTTTTGTATATTCAACATGTTAATGAAAAATTTCCCATAGCCACCCACCTATCTCTCAAGTGAATAAAATCCTAATTTAGACTCCTCATGTAGGAACTCATTGGTATTATTTTACTATATGAACATTTGAACCATCATTGGCTCTCCCCTTAATCATGATTTTATTAGGCATGCATTGACATAGAAGCCATTAAGTGTTTTGGACCAATCTCGACTAAGAAACATCCCATATGCATATAAACCACTTAAATTTTGATGAATTATTGCACATTTGGATCAAAATGTAGTTGCATACGAGTGTGGTGGAGATCACCAACCACCTTGACCTATGAATTGTCTAGTTAAACAACTTTTATGTTCAATTTGGTAGGTGTCAGTTCCAACTCTTGGAAAATTATGTATGGAATTACATTCCTTGAAGTACCTAAAGCCACCAGATAATTGTGTAAGTTTTTACCACAAATTCTAATTGTCAACAAAAAATGAGGGGTTTTAGTTTTATCTTTATAAACAAAAACATGAGCATCAATTATGTTATTAAATTCTTTCCTCCTAGGATCAAACAAATCTTTTAATAATAAGTCCTTCTAGTTAGACATCTAGAGTAACTCAAGCATTGTTATGTTGGCCTTAGTATTAAAGGTCCTCCATAATGTTATATGTTATTTTATTTTGTTATAATGGATTTTCATCTTGTGGAGAGGGAGAATTATTCTTGGGTTGATAGGAAGTATTGGGTATTTCAATTGGGAAATATTTATTACTATATTTTTCATCATGTGAGACTTGAATGTTATTTGGAGATGTAGAGGTAGTCAAATGAATTTTTGTAAATTTATCATCAATTGATAATTATTTTCCCTTTAAAACTTTTTGAAGGCATGGAATTCCTCCATGTTACCCTTGATCTCATTATCACTCTCAAATAGGAACTCTTAGGTATATAATACAATATAAGTACTTGGGTTATCTCCACTTAGGCCTAATTTCTTATCATCTAGAATAGGAAATATTTCAAGATTTTCCTTATCATTTTGGAAGATGTTTGAGGCCAATGTGAAATGAGCAAAATCTATCTCAACATGATCATTTTTATTGTGTATTCTATACTAAGTGGGAAGGCTAAGTATACTATGTTTACTATTTTGAATCATTGTTATTTTTTTAATTAGTGTTTTCAAGAGGACTAGGCATGTTTCCATATTAGGCCTAGTTTTCCACTACCTATTAATCCTTTAGAAGTTTTAGTTCATATTTTAAGATGGTTAATTTTTGAGGAATCTATATTCACAAATTAACCATATCATTTATTAATATATATATATATATATATATATATATATATATATATATATATATATATATATATATATATATATATATATATATATATATATATATATATATATATATATATATATATATATATATATATATATATATATATATATATATATATATATATATATATATATATATATATATATATATATTGGATACCTCATGGTTCATAGTGGCATTTTAGTTACTTCATACTTGAGGTAGAGAGTTATCCATTGGTGTAATAGTGTTACAAAATGTAGGAACAACATGGTTACTATTGGCATCAACATAGCCATTTGAGTTAGGAATGGTATCAACATTATTACAATATAAAAGAATAATTTTTTGGCTTGTAGGTTGTGATAACACATTAGTTTAGAGGAACATAAGGCTAGTTACTATACATGTGACTCAAGGATGTTAGATTATAGATTGGATTTCGAATTGAATGCATAACCTATAGGATTTGATTCATTAGAGGAGTGTTTTGCATAAGGTATTGGTTGAACATGGGAAACTAATTATAGGTAGTTGGTTGTCCTAATGATGGCAAGGGGCCCATACCATATCCTTGAGTTGCCATTTGTTGTTCAATACTAATAGCTTCTTTTTAATGTAAGGAAAATGATGTAAGAGTTATTTGGGTTCTCATAAGGAATATATAAGTCATGGGTTTTAGTTCCCTAAAATAGGTTTGTATAACACAAATATTGGTCTATGTATAGGAGTATTTCAATATCTTTAATATATTGTGGAACTAAGTATTTAGAATACTCATTGGGTCATTAGGTTCCCTATGGGTGGTCAAAATCTAATGGTATGTTATTATAGGGTCTATCATTATCTTAAAATGTTTAATGAATACACTCTCTAGGTCATCCCAAGAGGTAATGGATCCATTTGGTAGACCAAAGTAACAATTTTAGGCTAAATCACCTTAAGGTAAAGGGGAAAAATCTATAGCAAACATCTTTACGTTGGACTAAAGTTCATTTTAAGGCATATTTTAAGGTTTCAATATGTTCCTATGTTGTCTTGACCCTACCATATACGTAGTTTGGATAAAATTCCTCTAGGTTATTAGAGAGGTCATTTGTAAGTCATGAGATATTCATAGGATAACTACCTTTTGCTAACTAGGCAGGACTAGACATTTGTGGGATTTGAGGGATGATGAAAGGGTTAAGGAAAGGAATATTATAAGTAAGAAAGTTACTAGATGAACATATATGTCTGGTCTTAAACTTGCCTTCTTTAGTCTTAGTTTTATTATGTCATGAGAGTTTAAATAGATCAAATTCACCCTAAAAAAACTTTGATATTGTGACAAATCTTCTATTTTCTAGTTTTCTAAACCTATAATGTTCTTGTTAAGGCAAAACCTATAGAATATTAAACAAAATCAAGCATAAATATCAAATATCATTTCAATTAGGCCCTCCTTATAAAACCATTTATATTGATGTGTATTTTGGAACACAAAAACATGTATATATAAGAGAGAAGTCTCAACTGGTGAGGATCCATCTTTCCACCTCTCTTGAAAGAAAGTAGGTTTGGTAGCAACTTCTGCCAAGTCTCTATCTACTAGTTAATAGAAAATTAAATACCTCAGTTGGTCGATGTAATATATTAAATATAAGGGACTACTTATAGTTTGATATAATATTTATAAAATACAATTATACTAATAAAGACTCATCTCATTCATACCTATCAATGAATTCCTAACTAAGTATCACTTGTATTCAACATATTAGATTCAACAATGCTTTAAAAATATAAGTAGTGAACAAGCAATCCAGATGAAACTTGTAAGAATTGATTGAAAATGAGATATTGTAAATATAAAATAAATAATTACAAATAAAGATAAAAATATGAATGGTATGGAGAAATATAAACAAGCCTATATTATAATGTAGACAAATTTGATTCATTTGATTACACAAATCCCATGAAACCACTCCTATGTCTAACTAGGAAAAGAAACACAATTAACATAAAAATGTGAAAATCATGAATGTTATCCTCATATCCTTCCAATTTAAAGGTATTTCATCAAATAACAATGTTTAGGATTCACCCTTCTCAGTTGAAACTACATAAATGTCTCACAACAAACTAGCTCACAAGAAAATAAACTAAGAGAGAAAATAAATGCAAATAAATGAGAAAAGGGTATAGTCATTCAATTATAGATTCTACATATAAATAAAATATCCCAACATATAATTAATAATTGTTATTATATAGACACTTAGTCTAGTGGGTCCCCAAGCTCAGCCCATAAATGGGTAGTTATGATAGCTCAACAAGATGGGTCTACCTTAGACCAACTCCGGTTACATTTTAACCATGATCAATATATTATGGATCATGTTGATTGAATTTAGACTAAATTATAAGAAATGGAATGTCATTAGGAACCTTCTCAATATTTATATTTGACCACATTCTACATAATCAAATACTACACCTTGCTAAGGTAAATTCTATCTTTTATGCTCCACTTTTAATCCTTATGCACATGACATCACTTGGTTTAATATATCACTTGACTACTTTGAGTTACACATCCCATGATCCCTATATTGGTAAGAAATAGATCATAACTTGATTGCCCCAATCATATTGGACCCATTGTCTAATTTCTAGGTTTTGATGGCCTTGACAGGCTAAGACAACCATAAAATTCAAGCCTGAATTCATTCTTGGAGGTCCAAGGATCCACATTGGGAAGGTTTCAAAATGTGGTTACTTCTCACTGATCTAATATGCCAACATGTCTTTATGTGTTAGGGCCACACTATGTGGTGAATTTTGGTTGATTTACTATTTGGCCTAAGGACCCACATATTTTTACATTTTTTTGCCTTGGTGTAATGATATCTCTCCATGTGGCATGTTATTTCTCACTTAGAGCTCATTGGTCCTAGCCTAGGTTTTCATATATCCTGATTAATTTGGAATCATGATATCATAACACATGACTTTATCTTAAAAATCTAAGGATCTATTATTTATTCTAACTATTTTTACCATCCCTAAGGAACATGTATAAATGATCATGCCACATGTTAGCATCTATTTTAGTCAAGTGCTTACAGGCCTAAGCCTAAAGATATAAATTATCCAATGAATTGGATACCCTATATCTTGACTTTCAATCACATCTTATTCAAATGGTTGGAAAGGGGACTAGATGAATTTGAAAATAAAGGAAACCATCAAAATTAAGCTTTTATATTGTTAACTAAGATTCCAACATGCCTTTATTAGGCATGGTTGTGCCACATGGTCTTTATCCATTCATTTTGGGTGTGAATGAGGTCCAAATACACTTATTTCCTTGAATGAGACCCATTAAATGATATCATGACACTTTTTAATATCTTACTCAATCAAATCCTTAGTGAAACCTTGACACACATGGGCTACCCCTAGGGAGTGGGGAAACTAGATCTAGACACCTGGCCCCATCTCACCTATGATTGAAACACTTAGTGAAAATATCAAATGGGATAAGATTTGAAGGGTGGTGAGATAATAATAAGTAGACACATTTTTATCATTTAGGGGCCTAAGTACCTATGAAAAAAACATAATTATTAAAATTTAAATAAATCAAGAACTCATTAAACATTAAACAAATAAAATAGATGTTAGTTTATAAATTTATTAATTTTTAATGAAAATGACTAAGTCTAAAATCTTGAAAGGAATGAAAATGGTAAATAGACTTAGTATAAATAAACATTCCCTTTGTTAAATTGGATGCTAAATTAATCCATTTTATGAAAAAATGACTAAGTTTAATAGATAAAAATAATTTAAATGCTTAGTCATTTAGTTAACCAAGATCATAAATGGACCAAACATAGACATATTTAGTAAATAAAAATATCCCCATCTTCCAAATTTAAATCCAAATTGGACCATTTATATAGAAATGACCAAGTCAAAAGATGATCAATTTAAGGGTAACTCACTAGATTTCATTAAGAATCAAATCAAGTAAAGAGCCCTAGTCGACACTTCAGAACAAAATAAATCATCACTCTCCCATACTATAGTAAAATTTCATGATGCATGAATTTACCATATAAAATTATTTTATCTAGTAGTTGTGGTACCTTAGCCAAGTTAATAACAAATTTCCCAATATAATATCCCCTTACTTAATTTAGCCTATTCACAAGAAATGTGACCCAATTCAAAGATGAAACCTTATAAACATTCAATAACTCTAAGGAAATATGGAGCATAAATGGACCAAACCCAAATTAGAAACCTAAGATAAAATAAATAATACAAAAATACCCAAGTTTTATTCTTAGGTTTTGATAGTTTTGACAGGCTGGATAGCCATCAAATTTAGGCTCATATACTACCAACTAGGATGTCAGCATGTCATATTATTAACATGTTTATGCCACTTGGTAGCCCCATGATTATTTTAGGATTATTTTTATATGTTTTATGCACAAAAAATAACCTTATGACTCAATATCTAACATTATACAATCAATGAAATAAGATTCACTCCAAGGTATGAGTTACAATGTATCAAATATTTTAAACAACCTGATGGTGGAATAATAATGAGCAAAAAAGTTATTTACCTTTGATGGTTGAAATATGATGTTATTTTATACCTAAATGAGATATATGGATTAAAAAATATTCTAACAAATAGTAGGTAGGAATAAAAATAAACTCAAAAAGGAAGGGTAGATTAAAAAAGAACTTTTATTAATCAAAGTTAGATGAAACCCCTATAACTAGATATTGAACTATGGGTTGGACAAGTAATCAGAAAACCAATTTTTGTTGCAAGTTATTATTATCACAAACAATATTTGAACATAATTAAGGGTCCAAGGAAAAAAATATATTAAATTTTAATGCACATAATAAAAGGTTATTGCATTTAATGTTCCACTTGCCTACCTCAACCTATGAACTCTCCATCCTCTTAATGAGCTTGTAGCATAATGATTCATCTTGATAAGTCCTTTATGTTATCAGATAGTCACTTTAAACTAATTCACTAGTGTCCATCTTGACGTTCCTTTCATATTCATAACCTCAGCATTACTCTAAACCCTAATCATAGGTCCACTTTAGATGAAAACCAATCCCATTTATTGGTTTTCATATAGTCATAATTTCCATGGAGAGCTCTAGGCTATAGTTTCTTGATCATGAAAAAGATGTAAAACTTATGTTTGAGGGATTTTAAGAAGTCTATCTAAGATTTAATGGTGACCTATAAATATACAATGTCTACTCTGGTAACCCAAACCATATTCAATATCACATTTATAAACTTGTCTGCCTAGGTGGTGAAATCCTTTTGAACTGACATGTCCACCTATGTGGCATCCCTTGCCATGATATTTCATTTTAAAACCTAACTCTTGTCACCTTGGATGCATGTCTTCATCTTGTGCCCTCATGAAATCTAATTGAATTTTCTCCATTGATATCTTTGGGAGTCTCTTAGATTTAACCTTCATCATTACCATTGATCTTCATTCTAATTTATAGATCATTCCACTTGGTAGCCACATGTTTATTTTTATCTTTAATTTTAAAAATGTGACACTTGGTAGTTCTATGTGCCTCTTATGAACCCAATTATTAGTCTACATTTGGTTGACATGCTTATGCTATGTGTTGACCTCATGTACAAATCTAAGATCATTGAATTTTTGAATTTGATCCACACCATCAATCTACTCCTACATGATTGAACATGCTCTATCTATCTTAGATGTGATAAATCAAACATAGACTATTGATCTTCATCTTATCTTTCAAAATCATGCAATTTGGTATCCCTACATGCCTTCTAAGATCATTGAATTGTTTACTTAGATTCATATTGTATATCTACTTCCACATGGTTGGATACATACTATCGATCTCAATTTGAGCATACAATCAAATGAGGTCTATCAATCTACTTGAAAGTCACCATGATTTAGAAAATTTTCACCTTCACATTCATCCTCAGGATCCTATGACCTTTTAACCTCATGCTTACCATTTATCTTTAACTACATGATTAAACATGCATCGTAGATCTTTCTTAACTTGTTGACTTTGTGAGATCATCTAGCGCCATTGATCTTTGACATTCGCCCCCCCAATATTGTGCCACTTATTAGCCTTATGTTTAACTTTAAACCTATTGAGTATTTTGAATCAAAATGGCTATTTCTTGTGGCTTTAATTTGACATTTTTTGGCATTTTCCACACTATTATATTATTTTTTAAGGCTTGTATCTTGAGATAGAAACCTCACCAATACCCCAAACTTATAAGGGATGATCTTGGCACAAAATACATCATTTTCATGCAATTCTTTAACTTTGTTCAAATACCCAGGTACATTATTCAAATGCATAACCAAACTGACCTGTTCATTCCTACATGACATTCCATGACAATTTGGTTCCCAATAATCATAATAAGGAATTTTCAATATCAACTTATTGATTCACAAGACAAACTAGCATGATATACAAAGTTTCAAATGGTAGGGGTGATAATTCAACCTATGAGGTCAAAATTGTCAACATACTTATAATGAAATCTGATTACTATGACATGTGAGAACTGAAAACATCATATCCTTATTTATTTAAAACCACTCACAGGAAATAGAAACAATTGTAGTTGATGAACATGCCTACAACCTAGCAGTGGAGATCCTACCTAACAAATTGAGATGTTTGTAATTTTATAATCCACTTCAAAAGTGGAAAATAAATTGAGAACCATGAGATAATAATGTCTACACTCTTCAAAATCACTTATATCACTTGGTTTATATGGGCCAACTCAAACAAAAAGGAAACTTGTAGGGTACAGGGATGAGCAAGTAGAAAAAGGTAGTGTACTTCTTAGCATTGGTTCATAAAGGACAAATGACAAATCCTATAACTTATGATATGTATTTGAAGTGTAAAATTATTAATATCACCTTATTAAAAAAATTGACCTGATTCCACCCCTGCTATCCATATTAAACCAAAACCAATTTACCCTTTTGGTATACAAATAAGAGCGATGGAAGAATGAAATGGTTTTTTGTCAATTTTAGGACCTCCAAGGATTATAAAGTGTATAATTTAACTCAAGGAAGTTGAATAATCATTTTAAATCCTTTTACACATGCCAAAACACCTATATAAGCCATACAACTACCCAAATCTCTTCTTTTTTTAACTATTTTCTTGTTCTGATGTAGAAACTTGTAAGTTTTCAATTAAGACTAACATGTCTAAAAATAAAATAACATATATGATATTGAGAGACACTTACACACCTTGTCTTACATGAAAAACTATACAAAACTTCATAAATAACTCAAATATGACCCCAATAATGACATAAGACTATTTAGGACAAAAGTGACCATGACAAAACTAATGACACATCAAATGACATCAATTAGGACCATCCTACACATTATAAGACCTTAATAAGCCACTATAAAAGTTCTAAACTATAGGGGTTTGACTTATTTTCACTTGTGGTCAAAATAGTCAACATTCTTAGTGATTTTCTAGGGGTGCCAAGCCAATTATGCCAAGACCATTGGTCTAATCCTATCCATTGGGATATGGAGTCACCTATGAAAAAGTATAACACTTAATTTACTTTGAAACCACACTAAATTACAAGGAAAGACATGAAAAACAAGACACACCAAATAAAACACATATGTGTTCTTAAGAACACTTATAAAATAGACACACAACTGAAATAAAGACACACACCTATCCTAATATTTAAAAGACCTTATTATTGAGGTGAATAAAAAGTTACCATACTTAAATTAGGGTTAAATATGGTCCCTCTTTTATCCTTTCTACTCCATGAAATCAACTTAGCATGTGAATCATGCTTACCATATAAAACTTGCTCATATTGATGGTCAAAATACTTACCATACTTAGGTCTTCTCATGCCTACAATTCTACTACCTTGAGCTGTCAAAGATGCTCCATTTTGCTTTCCAAGGACCTTTTTTGGAACTACAACCTTCATATCCCTTTCCATTTTCAATTTGTGTTCTTCAAATTTTAGATTAGGATGTATAACAACTATCTCAACCTTACCTTCTTCTTGGGCATGATATACTTGATGTATAGGATCATCAAGTTTGTCTTCATTATATTCTAACAAATATGATAATGGTTTGTTTTAAATATGAGGTATTGAATCTTATTCAATCACAAATGCATCTAACTTGACTTCATTAGGCTTCTTTATGACTACAAATTCTTGGATAGCAGTAAGACAATCACCCTCATGATTAACAAGGCCTTCCATTTCATACTCAATAGGACACTCAAAATCCTACTATTTATGCTCATTATCAAACATATCATCAGATTCACACTTTTTTAGAGGAGGAATAACTGTACCTAGCTACTTAAACTCTTGACTTATGTCATTGAACCTTTACCATAAGTCATCTTCTTCCTCATGAATGTCATATTTAAGTGATACTTCATAAATTTTAGGCAAAATAATATTATTATTCTCACCATAGTTGTCTTTCATTATCTTAAATCTATCATCATCATACACTTAAATCAAATAATTATCCTTAGCAACTTGTGAGAGAGAATGCTCAATGCTTACCTCAGATTTCTCAAATGATCCTTTATAGATGATATAGGTACCAAGGTTAGTTTTTTAAAAGTAGGTGTATGGATCATATTCATAAGAATATATACCATACTAATCTAAAAATAAACCATAAATTAATTCAATCTTGTAAAATGTACCACAATCCATAATTGATTCCTCTTTATCATTGATAACACAATTAAGATTGGAGCTTGATTCTACATAAGGTTCAATGTATAACTTAGCTAGTGGTTGGGTTATTATGGTTACCTTTTCTCTATATCTTATCCTAAATTCTAAGGATCAATCAGCTAAGAGTTATCCTCCTATCTTGGCTATGAAATCTCTTGAAAGGTAGACAACAAAGTGGGCATGCAAGTCAACAATCACAATGTCTTAGAGGATGGGGAAACTAGGACAATCATATAATAAAAAATTTAACCCTTTAACCAATCTTACTAACTTTTTATGTGTACCATATAATTTTATTACCCCTTTAATATGTGTTTCATACTTTATACATAATTTTTTAGCTACAACATTGGGCATCATTAAAGTGTTATCTCTATTATCAACTATGCAGTTATGGACTAGCTTGTCCCCCATAATGAGAGTGAGGTGGAAAGGTGGAGGATTATTAGAAATAGAATATGGTTAAATTATGTTATTAGGATCATTGGAAAGAGTAACATTTTTATGACTATGGATTGATGATGGAAGGCTAACATGAATAGTGGACAACTGATTTTGCAAGAGTTATTTTAGGCCAGGCATGTGAAGGACATCCCAAAGAGAGATAGATACCTTATCACTTTTAAATTAATCTAAAATGTTTAGATTATGAGTTATTAAATTTTTTGAGTCCTTAGATCTAAGGAAGTGTCTATAAATTGAGGTAGTGAAGCACCTTGAACAAACCTTCCAACATTATAACTTAAAGGAAGTGAAAGATTTATAGGGACTACCATGCTTACAGTCATGCTTTACTACCTTTTAGGTGGACTATTTTCACTTGTAGGTATACCATTAGAATATTATATATATTTCCTCTTATATCTATTAATTTTTGTAATTTAATTTCCTGATTAAGCACATAAGTGTCTTCAACTAGGAAGTTAGTGAAACTTACTCCTTAAGGCTACCACCCTTCACTTACTTACATGATAACTTCATCTTCTATTGATATTATAGGAGTGACTCCTCATTGAGAAACTAGATATTAATCTCCACCTTCATTGGCATTCATGAAATGACATTTTTTCCATTATTTTCCTTGTATCAGATTGTTATGCACTGGTACCATTGATCTTGTATTGGAGGTTGAAGTAGGATTGTATGCATTACCATGGCTATTGAAATTAGGCTTCCCTTGACCTCTCCCTTACCCATATTATTGAATATATTGATAATGATATGGGTAATCATTTTTATAAATTCCTTTATACATATTAGGATGCCTATTTTTAGCCTCTAAGGCTTGATATATTACCTTCTAATAAATTATCTCTTCTACCTTCTTAAGAAAACTCTTTGACTTGGAATTTGCATTAGGAACTTGAGAAAAAAATGGAGCATCAATAGAAATATTTGGTATCAAAGACATATAAAATTTTGGAGGAAACTTTTTATCTTGTCTAAGGCCATTCTTAGATATAATGACAAGGTCATATGCCACATGTAAGGTGAAACCACCCATGGATTGTAGTATGATGGCTATGTCAGTACCAGTGTCCCTCAAGTATGTACGAAACACAAAGCTAGTAGGTGTGCTCATGAGAGGAGGTAACCTATGCCAATATATTTGGAATATGTCATTAAAATCATGAATTGTCTCCTTGGGGGCTCTTTGAATCACATTGTTTGATGGATGAGTGAAGTGTGATCACTCTTGTCCTCAAATATTAATGTTAATAGCTCTCCAAAATCATCCCAAGTTATGATTCATCCACCAAGAAAAGCCTTATACCAATCAAGTTATTTCCCTATAAGAGATATGATAAGGAGTTTAATGGTAATATTGACCTCAATGACATTGTGAAAACTACATAAATTTGAGATATCCCTAATGTGCTCACTAGGAGTGACATGGCCTTCACCCTTGAATGTAAGAACACTCTTTATAGCATTAGGGGGAATTACATCATATGAATTAAGATGAATTAGATTTTTAGTGTTAAAGGTTGGAAAGGCATGATTCCTATCCATGTTATCTTCAAGTTATTCCTCACTCTCTTGGTCTTCTTGGCTAGCAAATTCCTCTTACTCTTCAAAGGGCATAATAGGCTGAGGATGTTGAACTTCAAGAAGAAGTTCAGGTTGAAGAGGTGGATTGATGAGATTTAAAAATACAATAGAATATGATATAGTAAGTACCATGAAGTATGAGCACAAATATATGACAAAAAAATGGTCTATAACCAAATTTTACCTTGAATGGAGTCAACAAATGTTGAGTAGAACACCATATGCAACTGATGTTGTCAAGACCAATAATCACCTTGACAAGTTATCTTTAGGATAATGGTCCCACCAGGCATTCTAGAACTATTATCAAAAAATATTTCACCCTATATGAGGTTGTTAAAGCTTGATATAAGATTTGGGAAATGTTGGAATACATCTAGTCCTGTGGGTTACCTATAGTAGAGGTGAACCTCTAGGTTTAAGGGCTAACTCCCTTGATTAACCTTTAAGTTCTTATCACCTACACTAACTAATTTTTTATGTGAAAATGGGTATAAATATGCATGAAATTAAAATAATCTAAGGGGGTGATACACCATAAGGATATCCACTATGCTATCATACTCTTGAAATAAGAGAAATGACCTACAACACTATCTTCAAAGTTTTAAAATAATCTAGCATTAGTGTTTCAACATGGAGGTGATATACATGAAATATAATAAGGTAAGTGAACCAAAGATTAATTTTAGACACTAAGGCTACTTTTATACTTTAAAATAGACCCATACACTTAAAATTAATTCATGTGACCTGGTATAGTGGAACAAATTACATCGAACATGGAATGATTGAGAGAAAGCAAGGATAGATGAAAATCACTTAAATATTCACTATACATCTATTCACATGCTTTGAAAATATAGTTTATGAAATCAAAACAAGATTTTTTGTATTATTCAAAATTAAATTACAACATAAAACTAGTAGGGATTTTCCATATTAGGTGTAGAATTAGAAAAAAAAGAGCCAAAATGGCTAGTATTTATAAAATGTGAGAAAGGAGAGAGAGAAGTACATATCAAGGGTCACAATGCCACTTTTCAAGGAATTAAAATTATTTATGTTTTAGGATTAAATCGTATGAAATATTCCATTTAAATTTTCTTTGGACAAATGTCCTTCCAAAGCGTGAAAACTCCCCCAAACTAGCATAGGACCTTTCAGCTTCCTTCTTGGAAACTACCTTCATTATTTGGCCTTTATTCATCACTCCAAAGTAGACTATGAATAATTGGCACATATTCACTATGATGCGGGGGGGGGGGGGGTTAGGATAAATATCCAACATTCATTAGATATGTCCCTAACCATTGGTATTCTTCTTGACAAGTGTTATCACTACCTATAGTCACCATTATCCTTCTTTCACTCATTTCTCACACTTGTCATTCAAGTGACCTTTAGTTTTTTAAAAAAATCCATGTAGGATGTGATATGACACATGTAAATATTCCTCTTATCTATAAATCCATCAGGTAAACCTTAAAAGGCCTCCCAATTGGAATTATCACTTTCCCACTTAGTGGTCACCCTCTATTCTCATTATACTCCATAGAATATGTGAAGTGAAGGAGGTTGTAGATATACTTGTGTTATTTTCTAAAGAAATAAATTAAAATGATGAGTTATATTATTTCCCACTTGATCTCCTAAATTAATCCTCATCCTTAAATACTCTCCTACACCTATAAAACTATCAATTTTTTTCAAGAAAAATTGTTATGTATCCTATCCGTACAAGTAGGGTACCAAACAATATGATTGGAAGGAGCCTAAGGGAGTTCTCTACAAGTAAAAATCAATTTCTTTAGAAAAATATATCATTTTGATACATCTTCTTGCTTATATTTCCAATCAAGTCATGAGCAAGGGTTTTAAGTAGTCTTGACCCTTAGGGATTGTTCATAAAATTTAGATTTTCAATCTATGAACAAATATTAATAAAGGAAATGTTAGGACCTCTTCCAACTATTCAAAAGATCTCTGGTCTCCATACAACCATTTCATACTGGTGTGAGCTTTTGAAATTAGCCTCTAGAGCCCTTCTTTGCATTTTATGTACCCTATCTTGTTCTTAAGGCAAAAAATGACTTTCCCATGACTTTCTATAGAGAAAAAAAAATTAAAAAACCTTATATCTCCCTTTGAAATTCATCAAGTATATGGGAATTTTTGTCTTACCTTGGTAATGAGATTGAGTTCCCCTTAGGACTTTATGCCTAGTCTAGGCCTATTAGGCCCAAGCTATGTTCCTGACCTAAAACCTTATCTACATGCCTTATCATAACTACGAGGCCTCCTATGTACTTATTTATTTTTAGTAAAATTTTGGACATCATAATCCATTTTAATTAAGACCCCTATCACATCTTCTCACCATACACTCACCCAACCTATAATATTGCTTCTCTATGAGTGCCCTCTATTTGAGATAGAATAGAGTGCACTTCCCCTATATTCTCAAAAAAATTGAATATATGAGGATATTAATTAGGTCATGAGGGTATTATTTACAAATTTTAAGAGTTATATCACATAATTTGGGTCATCAATCAACATAAACCTCCAAATAGACTCAGAGAATTAATGACTGTGCAAGATTCCTTGAGTTAATTGTGGGTTGAAAGTGTCGAGGCTGTCATGTCTATATCTCTCTCTTTCTAAGAATATATGTGGAAAAGGACCTTCCAATGTTAATGTATTATAATAATTTCCAATATCCTATATTTTTTGGAACTCCTCAAATTGCATTCTCCATAACCTAGACTAAATTGCCTATTATAGATAGAAAACTGTACATGTGTTTCTCAAACAAATGATGCTTCATATAGGGTGTCATTATGAGTTATACCTTGTGTCATGTTTATATAATATTTTAATTCATCAATGTCCTTTAATCAAAAATTATACTCACCTCATACCATGTCCCATGACTTGCCAACATCAAGACTATTATGCTCTAGTGCACTGTCACACTACAATCAAATTGTAGGTGATGATTCTGAAGGCAAAAGGACACTTGAAAATGATTTTTTAACTATTGAACCCTATGTTTCACATCCTAGGATATCCTTTAAGTCCTTGGAGTTATATAAAACTATAATTTTATTAAGTTTTTAGGGTTTCTTGTCTCTAACTTCATATCATGAACTTGTACATACGTACAATTAGACTGTAGGTGACCTTTTTGAGGACAAAGGTACCCTTGTAGGTGATTTTTCACACCAAAACCTTGTATTTATATCTATTTTTTTATATATAGACCATGGTGTTCTCTTTATCCATGTGGGGTCATTTTCTTGAAATTTATACCTCCATCATGCCACTACTAAATTTTGAGATCATTTGAAGCTCAAAATACTATAGAAAACACTGCAAGATTGTAGTGAAGGATTGATTGAGTTTGAAACCTTATTATATCACCCTATCTTGTCTAAACATTCATGTTATTTTTAAATTAATTTAACCTACATGTGGACTACATGACAGAAACATTAAAATCTATCTAGACCTTATGTCATCCTACTATATGATGGCACCAAGCATGGGCAAGGCCTTGCTTTAGAGGAATTAACATAATTTGTGCCAATATACAACTTTATCAAACTGAGGTCTAAGACTTAAGTTTTTTTTCTCCCTTATATTTCTACCATTGATGTTATGTTTCTCTCCATGTTACTATACCTAATGAGGTCTTCAATAAAACTTCAATACTTTTGTTTCAATCTCATAGACCTTTGTATGAACTTCCTATAGGTGCACATCAATAGTAGACATGGAAAGACCATATGTATGGTGAATTGGTTGTCTAAACCCATCTCAAAAAAATTTAATAGCTTTAAACTTATTTTTTTATTCTCTATTAGACTTCTTATTATCTTTATACCCTCATATTTGATCCTTATAACTATGCAAGGGTCCTCATTTACTTTCCTATAGGTGAATCTACAGGAAATATGACTCTTTATATATTATTCTTGACTGTGTTTCGTATAAAACACCCTTGAGATAAATATATTTAATAAAAGGTGATTACCATGACAAATGATAAGTTTAAACATCATATACTTATTTTTTTGGACCACTCACAAGAAAGAAAAACCTATCTAGTTGATGAACATGCGCGCAACCTAGAAATGGAGCTCCTACCTAAAAAAATGAGATGTTTTTAATTTTGTCATCCAATCCACACATGAAAAATAAATTTAGAACCATGAGATAATAATTTACACACTCACCACAATCACTTACATCACTTAGTTTTTAAGAACCAACTCAAACAAAAAGGAAACCTATAGGGTATGAGGATGAGCAAGCATAAAAATGAAGTAGACTTCTTAGCATTGGTTCATAAAGGATAAGTGGAAAATCCTAAAAATCCAACTATGGATTTGAATTGGATAGTGAGTAATATCTCCCTACAAGATAATTTGATCTAGTTCCATTCCTTCTTTCCATACTAAACCAAAATTCGTTGACCCTTCTCATATACAAAGAAGAGCAATAGAAGAATGAAATAGTTTTTTCCAATTTTGGGACCTCCAAAGCTGATAAAGTGTATAAGTGAACTCAAATAATATAAAGAGTCACTATAAAGCCTTTCACACATGCCAAGACACTTTAATAAGGTGTAAAACATCCCAAATCTCTTCTTTTTTCAACTATTTTCTTGTTCTAACATAGAGACCTAAAATTTTTTAGTTGACATGTCTAACAAGAAACTAACATATAAGATGTTTAAAAACACTTGAAAACCTTTTCTTACATGAAAACCATACAAACTTTCATAAATATCTCATTTATTGACCCCTAGAGTGGCATAAAACAATTTAAGACAAAAGTGACCATAATAAAGCTAATGACACATCAAATGTCCTCAACTAGGACCATGGTACACACTATAAGACCTTAATAATCCCATATATAAGTTTTCAAATATAGGGGTGTTGATGTGGGTTTTATGCACACTGTAAATAAATAAGGTATCCTCTAACATTTTTATGATCTTAATGGAGGTGAACTCTACTCTAGGGCATGAGTTTTAGGTATGTGGTGTATTTCAAACTATTAATGGAATAGAGGTAGGGAATGTAGGTTGTTGACAAGGTTTTTTTTATAGAGATGCAACCTTTTAATAGAGTGAACTTCTACATGAGTTAGATGGGTGGCTAGTCTCTAATCTAAAGTGGGTAGGTTTTAATAAAAAAACTCAAAAGGAGGGTAAGGTAGGATAGAAAAGGAAGATTTGTGGTTATTGGGAATTACCTCCCTAGTTGATTTATAAATAGACCTATGCTTTCTAAAACCTATGTATATTTTTAGAAGAAATAACACATGCAGTTAGACATGGATATGAAGTCTAAGGAAACAAGGATGCAAGAAATTCACACACCTCAAATAAAGGTTTCTCTTTTTAGGGTAGCTATTGGACACCCTTGATCAGGTAATTATGGCTTAGGAAAATGAATTATCTAAGGTACATATTGCACACAAAAAACTACTCCATAGAAAGAATAAGTGCACATTTATATATATGATTCAATTATCTTTACTAACTTAACCAATGTATTCACTAATATTTCAATAGATATTGCACATCTAAGATAAGTATATCAACCAAAAAATCAAGAATTTACTTTTAGCTATATCATATTAAAAATTATTGAACCATACAACCATGGAAATAACAAATAATTGCACAAAATTGGAAAGTAAATACTCAAAAACACTTTAAAAATGATCCAAAATTATTCATTTCTCTCTATTCCAAAATTTTGTAACCCCCAAACTAGGTTGAGTTACAATTGTATATATGGACTTGGGGAATGGGTTGCCTCATCCTCCAAGTTCATGAAAGGTGGTTACAATTGTCAGTTAGAACATGTAGTTCTAACTATAGTCTAAAACCATTTAAAAGAGAACTAGAAGTTAAAACTAAATAAATTTAACTTTGCAAAATTATGCAACATGTGCATGTATACAAAATACAAATTCATTTATTTATAATTAGCTACTTAAAATATAAGTACATTAGTCATTACAAAATTTTACATGTGTAAGATTCTAGCCTATCAAGTCTTACTTGTTTGAAGTGTTGCATACACCTTGGTTGGTGTAGAAGTTGACATGGTAATTAAAGATGTAATTATACCACTGAAAGCCTACTTCTTCTTTTCTTCATTATATTCATAGACCTTATGTGCCACTTCATGCTTCTTTTGTATGATATCTAAATTTAGTAGTGATGGTTGATGGATTCTTTTTGTCTGTTCAAGGAGCTTCATATGCTCATCCTTGGTTATTTGAAATTTTATTTTGAATATTTTAACTTTGGTGACCTTTTTCTATCCTTACTTAATTCTGACTCAATTTCCTCTATTTTAAAATCTTGCAAGCTCAGCTTAAATTCATTAATCACTTCTTGGATAAGTTTGTAAAAATTGATTATATTAATTAACTTACTAGTGGAGTCTTTAACTTTAGATATCTTTAGTTCATGAAAAATTTGAAGAATCTAAGCCTCATGTACTTGATATCTAGGGATTAAATCCCTAAACTTTTTTAACCAATATTTTTCCTCCTACCAAATGACTACTACATTTAAGGCATTGAATGACTCTAGCATATTCATTAGGCTGAGATGACTATATAGGGAGTTATCTGTATAGACAACTAGCATCTTCAATTTTGCACTATCATCTCTCAAAGAGATGAACAATTGATTGTCCTAGCTCACATGAGGGACCATCTTAACCCTTATAAAATCCATGGCTTCCAAGGAGTTATAACATCTTAAAGCTACCTCCTAAACTTCAAATTCAATGCCCATAGGAATATGCATTATCCTTGCCTTTTCCTTGAGTCAATCTACTTCAGCCTCTAATACTTGTACCTCTAGTTCTATCTCCTATCAAACTAGTCCAGTGACCTCATGGATCAGAACTATGGCATACTTGTGTACTTGAGCCAGGTTTTCTAGATTTTCCTCATACAAATATTACCATGGATATCTATTCTACCTACTAGTAAGGAATAACACCTCTTACCTTTCTTCAAGGATGATCTGGGTGCCCTTGTCCTCTTATATTTTCCTCTTCTTCACCCTTTAAATGCTACCAATTAGAGATCAAATAAGGTAGAAATAGATGGAAGGTCAATGATCTTGAAGTTTAAAAATTGCAATGCATTGCTTCTTGGATCCACTACCCATGGAGGAATATCTCATTAGTATGCATTATATGTTATGAAAAAAACCTCTTCCTCTACCTTGACTTAAGCTTTCTATTATTTCCTATGGGATTTATTCAAGAGATCAAGAAGGGAAAGCCATATGATTTTATACTAATCAACTCCTCCAAACTAAGGAAGAAAATGGACCATGACTATTTTGGGCTTGGCCTTCCTCCCCCTACTAGTGCTTATCACTATGGTATCCTCTATGAAAGTGGTAGATGGTAATAGAAGGGTGATTTGAGTGATCTAGACATGGATTTTTGAGGTGGATAAAGTTGTCTACACCTTCCTAGACACTTTCTTTTTCTTGAGGTCTCTAATAGTGAAGGTGTCAGTAGGAATAAAAGGGGATTATGTGATGAATGGGATGGAAGTGGATATAGAGGGAGAAATGGTAGTAGTGGAGGTGGAGGAGGAAGATGTGTGAACTTACATAAAGGTATATTAACCAAAGATGGGTATATAAAACAAGGTAAAACTAACAAAAGACTGTGTACCTAAAATAAAAATATCTAAAGGCTCTACTTGGAGGCTCATGGACTTAATTGTCTTTATCTTTGATTCCTAATCTAAATCATCTTCAATATATTTTATAATTACCAAGTCTCCCATGTTTGGTTTTAAATGTGGAGTTTAAGTAAAAAAAAATGTGTGATGCCTCCATTATAGGACTACACTTAGGAGTCTTAGGTTTTGTCTTATTGACCAAAGGGGTTCTTACTTGAGTGGGGGAGTCTTATGGAAATGATACTATTGATCTTGGAATTCCTATCCCAATTTATGTAACAATATGAATCTAGGGCATAAAAATGGACATTTAACTAACACCTACAACATGCACTTCTTGTGTTATTTCTTCCTCATCAAAGTCAAGGTTGATGGGGTCCCTTATTTATCCTCTCCTAGTTGAACTAGGCTTAGGTAGCCCAGGATCCTTATTTAATATTTTCAACTTCAACTTCATAGGAAGTCCTTGGGAGGAGGAAGCCTAGTCCTTGGATTTATCCTCAAACTATCCTCTCCAGTAATCTAAATGTTTCCACCACTCATTAAGCTCCTTCTTGCTATCTAACTCCTTGGGGGAAAATAAAGGATCATCCTAGATCATTCTCAAATAATCCTCCTACATTCCATCAATATGTGCCCATTTTAATACTTCTTCATTATAATTGGAATTCAAAAATAAGAATTCATGGTCATAGGGCTCATGACTATACAAGAAGTTAAATCCATGGATATTATTATGGATTAACCTATACAAATCCTAATCTCTATGTGAAAGTGTAATGAATGGATAAATATTACATTTCCCACCTACTTCCATATGATGCTTCCTCATCATATATGTCATCCTAATAATAGTTATGAGAAGACAAAAATATAAGGCCTTCTTATTCCTTGACAAATCCTCTTCAATGCTCTTCCATAATTGGAAGGCAATATCTTATTCAGCTAACTTGTCTAGAACAAACCTTGGAAGACATAGGGGGCCAACCTTGTTTCCTAATATCATGATGATAGTAAAATTTAGGTAAAGGAAGTAATCCCCTTTCTTATCTAAGTTATTCATAATATTATGTCTAATCCAAGGCATGGGCAAGCCATGAATGGATTTCCAAATCTGAGGATAGACATCCTCAAACATCCTCACCATGTTCTTGGTATAGAAATAAACATGCATGAATTGGTAGTGCTCATAAATTTTATTTTTCTCAAAGTCTATGGCCAAAGCCCATAATGCACCAGGGCCTCTAAAACATGTACCAATGACTACAGCTAATAAATATGACATCATGAAGACATATTCCATGGGCATGGGGCACCTATCTTTGTGAGTAATCTATTCCCTCAACCATAGGATTATTATCTCACCCAAGACATATCTAGAGTCATGCATAAGCATCATATATAAATTAATATAAATTAATGAAATGATTGTTAGGAATACCATATAATAGATTGAGGAGA
The DNA here is from genome assembly GCA_037957365.1 of Torreya grandis. Lineage (NCBI taxonomy): Eukaryota > Viridiplantae > Streptophyta > Pinopsida > Cupressales > Taxaceae > Torreya > Torreya grandis. The sequence goes on from JARHVA010007157.1 coordinate 144,449, forward strand.
GCCATACCAATTTGAATTCACATCATAAACCTATTAATTGGAATTGCTCCTTTTAGCTTCTTCCCTTTCCATGTGATGGTCTAGCTTAGGAGGAGCAATGAAGACATCACCTTCTCCATTGAATTATTTTCATTAAATTATACCAATGTGTGCTTGTCAAAGTAGACATCATGAATAATCAAAGATAGGTATCTCTAAAAATCTAGCTTTGAAATGCACATGACCATCATATTATTATTAGAGTGATGTAAGAAAGCATCCTATTATATCTTGTTAGAGAAGAATAAATCCCTTAAGAGATAAATATAGGGCATCACTTCTAGCTTTTCTATAGTAAAATGTAGTCCCTAATATTTTAATGCCAACAATTCCTTCATGAATAATCTATTTTATAGTGTCATATCATCTTTTAGTGAAAACATGTCCACTGCATCAATGACATCCCATAATGCTAAATAAGTCTTGTATTTGTCTCCAAAAACCATGGAAATAAATACTATATCCATGAATAATATAGAGTCTTTAATTTAATATAGGGATGGTGGGTTGGTACCTTGGAATGTTCTAGATGTATGTGTCATTGATGTGTGCTTTGTGCTTTTCTTATGTGATATGTATGCTGGTGTAAATATCTCATCTCTAGCTTATTCATTCTTTCACTAATAGTGAACTATTAAAGTGGAAACTAGGGCTATTCATCACTGTAAGATAGCAAAAGACTACAAACACAAATTATCTGGAATGCAATGAAAAATTTCAATCATGGTATATTGCTTATATAGAATCTTACATTGAATATCATTTTGTGAGATATAAATGTGCAACATTTACTTGGTTTTTATTTCATGTATAAGTAAAACTTGTTATCTTAAGTTGGTGGGGGTCCTTGAAGTATGGATAGGAAATATGTATTCTTTTATTTTGGCTAAGTATGATGAGACTAGTGGTACTCTTAATAATAAAGCACTTAGGGTGTATGTTGGAAAAATGCTCTTGGGTCAATGTCCATAGACTATATTTTAGGGGATTTGTTTTAGACAAAATGCCCACAACAAATTCCTTGAATAATTTATCTAGGAAATATTCCTAAAGCAATTATCCTAAAGGGCTATTTAGATGATCTAAAGGACACTTTAAATTTCCTCGAAGGGTACTTTTGATCTAAAGGGTCCATTTCGTAACGGCTGAAAGGCACTTTTAATATTATTGAAGGGTTATTTCATATGGATAAGGGTCATTTAAAAAGTTTTCAAGGGTGGGTTACACAAAAACCAAAGTTTATGTGGCTTGGGTCAAAAAGGTATTTTGGTGGTAAAAATGGTTGTGATAATTATTCTAAAGGGTAAGTGGCCACTTTGAAAAAGGGTCAAAGGCTTGGGATAGAAATATTAAAGGGTCTATCCATGGTGAAAAGGGTCCAAAACATAAAGGTTTAAGGGCACTTTTCATGGGGCAAAGGGGTTGAAAATGATAGCTGAAGGATAAGTCCTATAGGGTAAGGGATTCAAGACAAAAGTTTTGAAGGGTCATTTACACAAAACCTAAAGGGTATGTACACTAAAATATCTAGTCTAAAAAGGGGTAAAGTGGTCAATTAAAAAAGGAAAAAGGGTTAGTTTAATAGATAAATTAAACTTTAAAAAAGGCTAAATTTATGGTTTAAAAAGTCCCAAAGGGTATGTGGAGAGGTTTTGAAGGGTCTAATTCAGTGCAAAAAATTGCCTAAAGGGTCTACTTCGTAAAGGCCAAAGGGCACTTTTGATTTCTTCGAAGGGTACTTTCATATAGCTAAGGGTCATTTAACAAGTTTTGAAGGTCATTTTTTGGTAGGGTCTAAGGTATAATTAGTTAGGGGTTTTGTTTTAGGAAAAAATGTATGCAAACCAAAATTTTATAAGGTAAAGAGACCATAGGTTGAATTCTATTGAGAGAATTATTTTGGACAAAATGTTTGTAATAATTTCTTGACAAAATAAGGATTTATAAATAGTAAGCCCAAGAGAAAAGAGGGCCAAGAACACATGAAATATAACAACCCAAAAATATAAATTTCACAAGGGCCAAAATAATTAGCCCAAAAGAAATATAAACCCAAAGAATAGTCTCTATAGCACAAAATTTAGTCTCATAAAACACAATGCTAATATCATTCTACCAAAAGAGAAACTCTTAGATTTTCCATATTTTCCATAAACATATACAAATAAGGGTTCAATATTAAGATTATAATCCAAAAAATGTGGGTCCCATTTCTTTTTAAAGAAAATGGTAATGTTGGGTAAAATAAATAGAAAACTATAAGGGGAATAATCCTAAGTATTCAAGAACCTAGAACTTTGGTCCTAAAATATTTAGATCAATATTGAAGTATGTCACAAAAAAATAATTGAATTAGAAACATGAAAGAGATTCATAGGTTAATTCACACAACATGTTTTCCTTCTAATTCCTTGGATCTCTATATGTTAAACATGTAGTTTATTTAGCCCTTGTAATGAGTTTTTTAGAATGTTTTGATAAACCTGTAGGTTTCATTATAGTATCTTTTAAATCTTATTAAATCAAAGGAATCTTAGGAATTACTCTACTACCATCTAGGCATCCATAGCCCTGATAGAGATACCTTATGTTTATTTTTTACTCCTTCCATCATCTTCTTATAACCATGATGTGTGGTGCATTAACCTTATTTCATCATGTGAGCTATTTTAATTTTATTTAAATTTTCTTTTTCTCTTTTGAACTGATTGGCTATTTTTCTCTCTTTTTCTGTTTTGTTCTTCTTGTGTTTAGATTAATGGGAAAGTGAGGAGATGAAACCCTAGTGAGTTGGTATAGTTATAAAACATATTGTTACTAGAACATCCCTACCAAGCAAATATAAACCTAGAATTGTCACTTCCAATAGGTATATAGCATGATGAGTGCATTTGCTCCAATAAAATAAGAAAAAATTATAAATTTTTATGAAGTATCTCAAGAACAACTTCTATATGCTTGGTATAGTATTCAATTGTGATATAATTCAAAATAATCTTATGATTGTTTTCCTTCATCCTAAAGTCTCAAAAACACAAAAATGCACCCAATAAATAAACTAACCCCCAAAATGTAAAGATGAATTTTCCCTTTTTCTAAGAGTCTTAAACTTAGTTGTTTTGGATTGTAGCTTGGTAATAACTAGAGAAAACATAGCCTACAATGACAAAGAAAAACAAATAATAACTAATTTAAAAAGAATGGAAACCTACTCTAGAAAGCATGGAAATCTAAACTAGAAAGCATGGAAAGCTACTCTAAAAATCATGAAAATCTAAAATAGAAAGCATGGAAACCTACTCCATTCCTACGTCTAAAATTATTTGATTTTCCTCAATCATTAATATCTGTAGATGCAACATCTTTAAACTAATGCTTCAAGAAATTTCCATTGACTAGATATGTATGTTCATTGCCTTGGAGGTCTTTTAGAAAAAATGTATTCTTGCTATTGATCTCTAAAATTTTATAGGGTCCAATTCATAATGGGGAAAACTTATCATGTTTTCCTTTCTTTTCATGGGCTTTATCCCATAGTATCACCAAATCTAAAATTTTGAATGCCTTGACTTTCACTCTTTTATCAAACCACCTTTTGACTACATCTTGGTGTTTGTTGAATGTATATAAGGCTTTAGTCCTTGAATATTATATTTATATTATATCAATCAATCTTGATTATAATTTCTCATTTGGATCCATGTAGTGTTGCATGAAATGATAAGTCAAAAATTTCAATGTGATGGGGAAAACTAGTTTGTGCTCATATACTAGTAGGTAGGGTGAAGATTTTAGGACTTGTTTATATCTCATTTGGTCTACCCAAAGAGCATACTTTATTAAATTATTCCAGTCCCTAGGCTTGTCCCCTACTAATTTTTTTATTGCATCAATCAGATTTTTATTTTTTGACTATGCTAAACTAGTTCCCTAAGGGTAGTGGTTATAATTTGACCTAATTATGATTTGATTATCATGTTCCCATTTAGTGAATTCTACTGATATAAAATCTAGTCTACTATCAAACACTAAAGAGATGGGCTTGCCAAATCTAGTTGTTATATGTTCCTCCAAAAAGCAAATCACATCTTGTGCTCTACTATTCTTTATGTCTACTTCTTCTATCCATCTAGTAAAATAGTATGTACTTATAAGCAAAAATTGATGGCCTACTAATGAATTTGGATTGATTACACCAATGAAGTTTAAACCCCTCTTTGCAAGTGACCTTCCTTCAAAAACTGAATGTATAGGCATGATTCACTTACCTCTCTCTTAGCTAATTCTTGACATTCATGGTAGGTTTTGATGTGCATATATGCATCCTTAAAGATGGTTGGCCAATAATAACCAGACCTTAATATTTTATGGCTTGTGGTATTCCCATTAGGATGGCCATTGCCTATCTATTGATGCAAGTTCTCTAGAATATCTTTATTCTAATCTAAAGATACACATATAAGATAATTACTTCATAGTTATTTCTATATAACACTCCCTTCTTGATCATCAAATGAGAGGATTTGAGCCTCAAATCCCTCCTTATTTCTCTACTAAGCTCTAGGGGGTAATTTCTTATAAGTAAATACTAGATTATATCTATATACCATTCTCTTTTAGAAACTTTTGCTACACTTACCTATTTAATGGTGATTTGGGGAATGATTTTAGCCATGAGTTGAATTATGCCTTGACCTCTAATGATCTTTGTAGGCCTGATCTCTATGTAGAATTCTTGGAGCTTGTCCATCCATTTTCCTTAACATTATCCTAGTTCATTTTATGATAGGGTAAGCTTGTCAATATGGTTGGTTACAATAGAAATGGTTTGTTCCTCAATATATAATGTAAAAATGTATTCATTGCTTTGACAAGAGTGAAAATATACTTGTTAATCATATAATACTTGAGCTCTACATCCTTCAAATTTATGCTCATGAAGGTAATCAGATGCTTATTTTCATCCTTCTTCTATGTGATAACCACAACAATAGTGTGTTCTAAAGAGAATGAATATATATAGAAATCCTTTATGAAGTCTAGACTAATCAATACTAGGGCCTGAGATATGGCATCTTTTATGTCTTGAAAAGACCTTTGGGCTTCAACTATCTACTCTATTTTGGCATCTTGCTTGAGCATGGAATTTACAGGCTTGAATATTTCTATAAAGCCTAAGATAATCTTCCTCACAAAGTTGATTTTCCCAAAGAATGACTTGAGATTCTTGTAATTTGGATACTAAATTTTTGAAATTACGTAGATTCTCTTAAGATCAATGGTTATTCCATCCTTTGTGATAATACGTCCTAAGAGTTTCCCCTCAGTGACTCCAAATATACCATTATGTAGGTTTAATATAATATCAAACCTTTTACACCTCTCAAATATGGATTTTAGGTGACTTATGTGATCTTTTTTATTCTTTGAAAACACTATAAGATCATCCATATAGATGATTATGAATTTTCCTATTAGTCCCTTGAAGGAATAATTCACTCACATGATTCCCCTAAAGCAAGAACATAAACAAGTTAAGTATTTTCCTATGATGAATCCTTGTATTGAACAATCAAATCCTTAACTTGTTGTCTTTTCTCCATAGTGCAGTTGAGGTCAATTTTCACATAACATGGGTTATGGTCATCTCCTAAGGTTTATCTCTTGAAGTTTGATTCATAAACCTTGGGTTGTCTGAGCTACTATGTGTAAGGATCTAATTTGAATGGTCTCTCCAAGGAGACTAAGTTGACTAGAATTTGATTTTCATTGAGTTGGAGGATGCCCTCTTTATCTACTTCTTCTTAGTATAAGTGATTAATGTCCTTGTCATCAATGATTTTGGAATTACAATCCCCTAAATTAGTTAAGAACTAAATAATCTACTTATCATCATTGAAGACCTAGAAAATTTCTACATTATCTGCAATAGAGGGATAAAGAACTAACTCAATAAAAAATATCTTTATCTCAAACTCCTAAAATGGTACAAGATTGGTAGTAGTAGTAGTTAGTGAATAAATGGCCTAATTCTACTCTCTCGGGAGTGATACTATGTTAAAATCTTCAAATCTCTAAATTAAATCCCACACTCTATACTTATATATCTTCAGATAAGATAATTTGCACTGATAATTATTTCTTACTTGGTGAACCACCTATTATAAGTCACCAAATACTTTGATCTATTTTACATTATTTTTTAGCATAAACTATAGTCCCAAAATTAGAGCTTCATATTCATCTCTATTGTTATTAAATATAAATTTCAATCTATAAGCTACCAATAAATTCTTACCTTGATGATCAATCATCTCAATTCCTACACCCAATCCTTTCTTGGATGTGGCTCCATCAAAATGCATAGTCTATAGTTGATTAAAACCTTTATGTTATAGGTTTTATGCTAGGTTATAAGTGGTAAAATTATAAATTCCAAAAGTGGGAGATTCATACTTTATCTCTTCATTTTTGACATTATATTCCATGATGGGATACTTCATTCTTGGCTCTATCAATTTTTATCTAGTTCACAACTCCTATCCATGGAAACCAGATATGAGAGAAGTCTATGAAAAGACATCCATTAAGAATTTTGGATCAATATTTGCTCATTAATAATCCATAGCCTTCTTTTATGTCCACTACTAGAATATTGATAGTCATTTGGACTCTCAATGCTGATGTTACTTGAATGTGTACATTATTTAGTTCTCCCACTATTATTACTATCATTTTATCTAGTTGAGAGATTGATATCTTTGAAGGGCTTAGAGTAAGACCAAAATTTTTACATATAGAGGTAGGCATAATATTTGAAAATTCTCTAAAATCAATCAAATAGTTATGAATGTTCTTACCAAATGCTCTGATGGTCAGTAGAAATGATGAAACTTTGGGCATGATTTTGTAAATGACATTGGCATAAAAAACCTTTTATTTGTCAGTAGTCATTATATTTATTTCCATAGGGTTCTTTCAAATAATGGACTTCCATAATATCTCCTTTTATTCAGTGATCTGGGCTAACTCATGGAGATTTATATTTGCATTAATGTTCTTCATATCTTCCATGATGTTATATCCTCCTTTAATTGGTTTTTTCTTACTTGGAAGATGATCATTCTCATTTAGAGGGGTGGATTGTTGTCTACTTTGGGATTTTGAGGAATTGTTGTGGTTTTTGGAGGAGTCTAGGTGGTAAGTGGTTATTTTTTCCTTAAGTTGTATGCACCTCTCTAGAACTACTAGAAATCATGAACTTCATCTGTATTATCTTCTAATTCATTATCATATTTGTCTATGAATGAAAACTCGTGAGTTTCAAAGAACATGGATATGCTAGAAGATCCAAGAGTCTAATGGGATTCTAGTGGATTATTCATCTAATCTTGTCTAGTTACTTCCCTCTGAATTATCTCAAATGATGTATAGAACTCAATGCAATTGAGCTCACAATGTTTTGGTATATTGTGTATCCTAAACCAATTGGGGGGAGCTTTTTTAGCTATGTTTATTTCTAGGATCTTTCCAGGATAATCCACATTATTTTTAGGCCTATTTAATGGTCTGTTATTTCCCTGGAAATAGGTGTTCTAGTTTCTAGTTGGGGTGCTGGTATTGCCCATCTTTCGTTGCATATTTAGAAAATCATTGCTCAAATTTTGGACCATATTTATAATAGAATTCAATTCATTTTTATGGAATTTATACCTTGTAGAATAGCCATGGTAAATGAATCTACATGTTAGTTCTAATGATAACTATTATTTGTCACATGATTGTTCAAGTAGCCAAAATTTGGATACATAATTTGCGTTATTGGAGGTAGTGTGTATAATTGATTCTAATTATATGTTGTAATTGATTCATATGAGGTATTAGATTGAGTGCTAAAAATATATTTTTTATGTTAGGTTCCCTAGGTATCTATGGGTTAGTTTTATATCAATGTTAATAGCCTCTTCAAATGCCAACACCAAAGTATTGGTAGTAGGTGCTTTTCTTAGGATCATGATGGTGATAGGTTCTAAGGTATTCTTATAAATATTTAATGTTAATTTTGGTCCTAGTTTATAAATTGGGGTTAACTAGTTATACATATTCTACCATCTTATATTAAAAACATAGATGGGTTCATTAGGCTCCCTCTTCATACTAGTGAAGTGTTGATATACCAATCTAGGATTGGTAACCTATATGAACTATGAAAGAAAAGCCATTTGGCATTCTTCCCAATTAGTGATGGAATTTTCTATTAGATTTAAACACCAATCATAAGTAGCATCCACTAAAGTAAAAGGGAATACTTGACATATAACATCTTCATCAAATACATTCATTAGTCTTAAATTAGCTTTAATATATTTGATATGTTCTTCTACAATCCTTGATCCTAAAGGAGAAAAGGATGGAAGATATTCTTCAAGATTATAGGGAAAATAATACATATCTCTTGGGATCACAATGGTAGATTAAACAAACTAGGGCTATTGTTGATCCATTGGTTAATTAATAGGCAAATCATTCCTTATGGGTAAGGGGCACCCTAGTGGAGGCAGTGGATTATTTTGAACTAGAGTTGTTGGCACATATCTAGGTCTCTTATGAATTGTCAAGGGTGATGCTAATAAACTAGTATGAGAATTGTATTTGGTCACTCTGTTGGGAAACTCTAGTGTAACTATACATAAATAGTAACCTCTATTATTGGGGGATTAAGTCCCTCTTTCTAGTGCCAATGGAATACTGTTGATGTGGTTTTTATGCACACTATAATCAAATGAGCTATCCTTTAACATTTTTGGATCTCAATGGCGCCGAACACTACTCTAGGGCATGAGTTGTAAGTATGTAGTGTATTTCAACCTATTGATGGAATAAGGGTAGGGCATGAAAGTTTTTGAAAAGGTTTTTTTTGAGGTATGGCCATAGAGTGAACTTATACATGATTTGGATGGGTGGTTGGTCTCTAATATAAAGTGGTTAGGTTTTAATAACAAACTCAAAAGGAGGGTAAGGTATGATAGAAAAAGAATCTTCATGGTTCTTGGGAATTACCTCCCTAGTTAGTTTTTGAATAGACATATGCTTTCTAAAACATGTCTATTACTAGCAGCAATAACACACATGTATTCAAACATGGATAAGAAGTCTAAGGAAATAAGGATGTAAGAAATTCACACTCCTCAAACAAAGGTTACTCTTTCTAGGGTAGATATTTCACACCCTTGATTAGGATATTATGGATTAGGTAAATGAATTATTAGAGGTAGTTGTTGCACACACATAGAAAAATACACCAAAGAAAGCATAAATTCAAATTCAAAAATATGATTCAATTATCTTGACTGACTTAATCAATGTATTCACTAATATTTCAATAACTAATTCACATTTAAGGTCATTATATAAACCAAAAAATCAAGAATTTCCTTGTATCTATAGCACACTAAAGATTATTGAATCATGTAACCATGGAAACAACAACTAATTACATGGAATTGGAAAGAAAATACTCACAAACACTTTAATGATGATCCAAAATTATTTATTGCTTTGTATTCTAAAATATTCTAACCCCAAAACTAGGTCAAGTTGCAATTATATATATAGACTTAGGGAGGGGGTCTCCTCATCCTCCAACTTCATGTAAGGTGGTTACAAGTGTTAGCTATAACATGTAGTTCTAACTACCATCTAAAACCATTTAAAAGAGAACTAGAAGTTAAAAATAAATAAATTGACATTTTAAAAATTATCCAACATGTGCATGTACACAAAATAAAAAGTCAATTATTTATAATTAGCTACTCAAAATCTCGGTACATTAGCCATTAAAAAATTATACATGCATAAGATTCTAGCCTATCAAGGCTTACTCATAAGAAGTGTTGCAACACCTTAGTTGGTGTTGAAGTTGATGTGGTAATTGAACATGTAGTTATACTTATATAAGCTTGATTATTATTCCCTTCATTATCTTCATATACCTTATGTGTTAATCTATGTTTCTTTCATATCATATCTAAATTTAGTATTGATGGCTGATGGATTATCTTTGTCTGTCCAAGGAGCTTTGCATACTCATCCTTTGTTATTTAAAATTTATTCTTGAAGATTTCAACTTCAGTTACCTTTCTTTAAGCCTTACTTAATTTTGACTCAATTTCCTCAAATTTCAAACCTTTTAATCTTTGATTAAGCTCATCAACCACTTCCTAAATAAGTTTGTCAAAATTGATTATGATAATCAACTTACTAGTGGAGTCTTTAACTTTAGATAACTTTAGCTCATGCAAAATTTTAATAAAATGAGTTTCATGTGCCTAATATTTGAATAGTAAATCCCCAACATTCTACAACCAATCCTTTACCTCCTTTTATTGAATGGCTACTAGATTTAAGGCATTGGATGCCTTTAGTATAGTCATTATGTCAAGATGAATATATAGGGAGTTGCTTGTATAGATAACTAACATCTTTAGTTTTGTACTATCATCTCTTAGAGAGGTGAACAATTGATTGGCCTAGCTCACTGAGGGGCCATCTTAGCCCTCATAAATCCATGGCTTCTAGGTAGTTATAAAATCTCAAAGCTACCTCTTGAAATTTATCTTCAATGCTTGTAGGAATATGCATTGTCTTGGAATTTTCCTTGAGTTTCTCTACTTTAATCTCTAATACTTGTACCTCTACCTAAAACTCTTGTCAACCTAGTTTGGTGACCTTATGGATTGAAACTTTGGCATCCTTGTGAATTTGAACTAGGTCTACTAGATCTTATTCATACAAAGATTGCCCTGACTATTTTTTTTACCTTTTGGTAAGGGAGAACACCTCTTGCCTTTATAAAAGGATGATCTAGGTGCCTTTTTCATCTACAAGTTTCCTCTTCTTCAAGCTTTGAATGCTACAATTTGGAGGATCAAATAAGGTAGAAATATATGGAAGCTTAGTGATCTTGAATTTTGGCAATTGGAATGCCTTGCTTCTTAGATCCGCTTCCCATAGAGGAATATATAATTGGGATGCATTAGAGGTTGTGACAAAAACCTCTTCCTCTAGTTCCACTTGAGCTTTCTATTATTTCTTATGGGATTTAGTAAAGACATCAAGAATAGAAGTCCATATGATTTTAGACCAATCCACTCCTCCAAACTAAGGAAGCAGAAGGACCATGACTATTTGGGGCTTGGCCTTCCTCCCTCTACAAGTGCTTGTTACTGTGGTCTCCTCTATGGAAGTTGTAGATGGTAATTTAAGGGTAATTTTATTGGATTGGACATGGAGTTGTGAGGTGGATAAAGCTATTTACACCTTCCTATACACTATATCTTTCTTGAGGTCTCTAACAGTGGAGCTGCCAATAGGAACATAAGGGGTTTGTGTGATAAATGGATGGAAGTGGAGATAGAGGGAGCAATGTTAGTAGTGGAGGTGGAGGAAGAGGATGTGGGAACTTCTATAGAGTTAACCTGACCAAATATTGGTATAGAAAACAAGGGGAAACTATCAATAAACTATGTACCTAGAAAATCAAACTCCATAGGCTCTGCTTGGAGGCTCATAGCCTTGGTTGTCTCCAACTTAGCTTCCTCATCTAAATTATCTTCATTATATTTGATAATTACCATGTCTCCCATAGATAGTTTTAAATTTAGATTTTTAGTAAACACAATTTGTGATTCCTCCACTATAGGACTACATTTAGGAGTCTTAGGTTTCCTCTTGTAGACCAAGGGGGTCCTTGTTGAAGTGGTGGAGTCCTATGGGGATGATACTACTAATCCTAGAATTGTTATATTAATAGGTGTAAAAATATGAATCTCAAGCATAGTAGTTGACATTTGACTAGATCTTATAATAGACACTTCTTGTTTTCTCTCTTCCTCATCAAATTCAAGGCTAATGGGGTCCCCTACATGTCCTTTCCTAATTGAACTAGGCTCGAGTAACTTGGGATCCTTCTATACTACTTTCAACTTCAACTTTAAACAACGTCCTTGGGATCAAGAGACAACCTAGTTCTTGGACCACTCCTTAGACTATCCTCTCTATAAATTTGAATGTTACCACCCCTTGTAAAGTACCTTCTTACTATCTAAATCCCTAGTGGAAACCAAAGGATCATCCTGGATCATTTTTAAATTATCCTTGTGTATCCCATCAATCTACACCCTTTCTAATAATTATTTGTTAGATTTTACATTCAAAAATAGGAAGTTATAGTCATAGTGTTCATGACTACATGGGATGTTGAATCCACAGATATGATTCTAGATCAACCTATGTAGATCCTAGTATCTATGTGGAAGTGTAGTGAAAGAATAAATCCTATATTTCTCACCTACTTCTTCAAGATGCTTCGTCATCATATATGTCAGCATGTTAATAGTTATGAGATGACCAAAATATAAATCCTTCTTCTACGTTAACAAATCCTCTTCAATGCTCTTCTATAATTAGAAGGTAATATCCTATTTAGCTGAATTGTCTAGAAAAAAACTAGGAAGACATAGGGGACCAACCTTGTTTCCTCATACCATGATGATAGTAAAATTTGGGTAAAGGAAATAATCCCTTTTCCCATCCAAGTTCTTCACAATATTATGTCCAATATGAGGCATGGGAAAGCCATGAATGGCTAGCCAAACCTGAGGGTAGACATCTTTAGATATCCTCACCATGTGCTTGGTATAGAAATAAATGTGCATGAACTAGTAGTTGTCACATATTCTATTCTTCTCATAGTCTATGGTTAGAGCCCATAATGCACCAAGGTCTCTGTAACATATACCCATGACCATGTCCAATAAATATGACATCATGAAGAAATATCTAATGGGTTTGGGGTACTTGTCTTTTTGAATAATCTACTCCCTCAATTGTAGGCTTATTATCTCACTTAGGGCATATGTAGAGTCATGTGTAAGCATCATATATAATAATGGCACCCAATCCAAATTAACAAAATGAATGGTAGGCATACTATATAATCAATTTAAGAAATCCATACTAATTCAAATTCCCATCCTAAACATTTCAATTGGGATTGTTCCTTTTAGCTTCTTCCCTTTCCATTTGATGGTTTGGTTTAGAAGGATCCATGAAGACAACTTATCCATTGTGGTCTCTATGTTAAATTAAACTAATGTGTGATTGTCAAAGTAGACATCATGGATACTCAAAGATAGGTATCCATAAAAATCTTCCCTAAAGTGTACCTGACCACTATATTGTTATTAGAGTGATGTAGGAAAGCATCCTATAATATCTTGCTAGAGAAGAACAAGTCCCTCAAGAGATCAATATAGAGCATCACTTCTAGCTTTATTGTAAAAAAATATAGTCTTTATCATTTAAATGCCAATTATTCCTTCATTAATAATATGTCTACTAGTGTCATATCATCTTCTAGTGAAAACGTATCCACTTAATCAATGACATCCCATAGAGCTAAATAATTCTTATATTTGTATCTAAACATTGTGGCATTGAAGACTATATCCATGAATTATATAGTATTTAATCAAATATGGGGATGGTAGATTGGTACCTCATAATGTTTTAGATGTAGATGCCATTGTTACCTACTGTGTGCTTCTCTTATGTGTTATGTATGTTGGTGTAAATAACTCAGCTCTAGCTCAGTCATTGTTTCACTAATAGTGTAATTTTGAAGTAGAAACTAGGGCTCTTCATCACTATAAGATAACAAAGACTTCAAATTAAAGTTAGATAAAATGAAATGATGACTTTAAAACATGGTGTATCACATATATATAATCCTATATTTAATATCAGTTCATGTGATACAAATGTGTAACGTTCACTTAGCTTTTATTTCACGTATAATTCAAAGTTATTATCTCAGGTTGGCAAGGGTCCTTAAAGTATTGATAGGAAATATTTTTTATTTTATTTTGGTTAAGTATGATTAGATTAATGATACTCTTAATAATAAATCACTTAGGGTGTATTTCAAAAAAATACTCTTGGGTCAATGTTTGTAGACTAATTCTTTCAGGGGATTTGTTTTATAAAAAATGTTTGTAACAAATTCCTTGAATAATTCATCTAGGAAAGATTCCTAAAGTAACTATATTAAAGGGATATTTCAAAGATCTAAAGGGAATTTTAAATTTCCTTGAAGGGTAATTTTGATCTAAAGGGTACACTTCATAAAGTTCAAAGGGAAATTTTGATCTTCTTGAAGGGTTCTTTTGTATGGGTAAAGGTCATTTCAAAAGTCCAAAAGGGTGGGTTAAAAAAAACCCAAAGGGTATGTGGCTTAGGTCTAAAGGGAATTTTTGTGGGAAAAAGGGCTTTGGAAATTATTCTAAAGGGTAAGTGGCCACTTTTAAAAAGAGTCAAAGGATTGGGACAAAAATCCCAAAGGGTCTATCCATGGAGAAAAGGGTCCAAAACACAAAGGATGAAGGGAAATTTATATGGGGAAAATGGATAGAAAAGGATATCCAAAGGTTAATTCCCATAGGGTAAGGGTTTTGGGATAAAAATTTTCAAGGTTTGTTTACACAAAACTTGAAGGATATGTGTCGTAAAAGAGCTAGTCAAAAAAGGGGTAAAGTGGTCAATTCAGAAGGGCCGAAGGGTTAGTTCAAAGGATAAACGACAATTTTGTAAAGGTTGAAGGGATAGTTAAAAAAGTCTTAAAGGGCATGTGGAGAGGATTTCAAGGGTCTACTTTAGGGGAAAAAAATTCTTGAAGGGTCTACTTCACAAAGGCCAAAGGCACTTTTGATTTCCTTGAAGGATACTTTCGTATAGTCATTTCAAAAGTTCTAAAGGGAATTTTTGATAGGGTCAAAGGGACAATCAGTTGAGGGATTTGTTTTTGTAAAAACATGTCTACAATCCAAAATTATGTAAGGCAAAGAGCCTATAGGCCGAATTCCATTGGGAGAATTGTTTTATATAATTTTTTTGCAAATATTTCCTAACAAAATAAGGATTTATGATAGTAAGACCAAGAGAAAAGAGGTCTAATAAAATTTGAAATATAAACACCTAAAAATAAAAATTTCACAAGGGCCAAAATAATTATCCTAAAAAAAATATAAACTCGAAGAATAGTCTCTGTAGCATAAAAGTTAGTCTCATAAAACATAATGCCAGTATCATCCTACCAAAAGTGAAATTCTTAGATTTTCCATATTTTTAATAAACATATGAAAAGAGGGGTTAAATATTAAGATCAAAATATGAAAAAATTAGGTTCCACTTATTTTTAAATAAAAGGGGGATGTTGGGTACAATAAGGGGGTCGACCTATTTTGACTTGTGGTCAATATAGTCAATAGTACCATTCATATTTCCAATTGGGATCTATAAATTAGAAGTGTTAACATTCAAAATCTATTTTAAATTGATCATGATATGTATATCATATGTAATTGACCTAAAACAACCAACATTCCCAAGGTCTAAACTATCACTAGGTCTTTGTTCATCACTAGTAATCCTAAGACTTTATACAATATCTATATAGTAGTGAAAAATCTCACATGTATATATCCTAAAAAATAAATTAAAAATGATAAAATTACTATTATAATCAACATAAAATATTATAAATTTATCAATATTATAATATAATCACTATCTAAACTATTTTTTTCTATTACAATTCATTTAGCAACAAAACTACCCTTGTGGCAGGGCATTGTCTAGAAGATTTCAATAGTGTTGACAATAGGTTGGACACTATTGAAACCCATATGACTATACCATCAATATATTTTAACTATATAAAAACTATTTAAATGTGAAAAATTTTATATATATATATATATATATATTATACTAAAAATGAAGATAATAAATAAGTTTTTTTTTAAATAATACAAGGCTTAATGGCTCCTCGAACTACATGCTACCTAGAGATGCTTGAATTAAGTGGGGGAATAACTAATTAGGAATGAACCATAACACATTGGATAAAATTCTTGATAATAATATACTATCAAATTATTCCTATAAATATAAAACTTAACTCTATTTATATGACAAATAAATATGATGTTTACATTTTTAAATTAAGTTTTTTATTATTAATTCAGGTATGACCATAAATTGTACTATCTTGATTTTATTTTATCTATTTCACCTCTCATAAATTGTGTTATGACATATGTATAATACTCTTTTTTATATTTTAACTTTTCAATTCATTTATTTCAATAACATAATTTATGGATCTATATACGTATGCATAAAGATTATGGATTTTATCATATTATTACAA
The DNA here is from genome assembly GCA_037957365.1 of Torreya grandis. Taxonomy (NCBI): domain Eukaryota; kingdom Viridiplantae; phylum Streptophyta; class Pinopsida; order Cupressales; family Taxaceae; genus Torreya; species Torreya grandis. Next base: position 160,758 of record JARHVA010007157.1, read on the forward strand.
TTGGGGGAAACTATGATACATGAATAATTGATATGATATTTACTTGGGAAAATATATTAGAGGAACCAATATTTATCAAGTATATTATATTATAATAAATCAATAATTTAATATTTAGTCACTTTCTAAAGACTAAAATGATAATTAAAAACATTTCAATTTTATTATGACATTTGTTTGCCTACTAAGGACATAAAGTTGGACTTAGATAAAATTATGCACATACACCTAAGAAATGGATGCAAATATTTTGATGTAATAAAATATTCCAAAAAAAAATTATTTTTATTTTAATATTAATTACATATACTACTTACATGATCATATCTTTAGATATTTTCTTTACAAAATTATAATTACTATGGCTTGTAATTATGGTGAAATTTTTATACATTAGAGAGATAGTATTTCCATAGTCCATGAAGTAAAATGTATATTTATAGTATTAATCATCTAAAAAAAATTGAAATAAAAATTTCATATCACTCACTGTGAACCATTATCAAGATGTTAAAATAACATGATTCCAATTATTTTTTTATGGAGTGTGATCTAAAATATTGATGTCAAAACTTGTATGAAAGACCTCCTAAATCTAATAAATATTTTATTTACCTATCTCTTACTTTTGAACTATGTTTAGTATGTTTGTGCATGATGGAATTTTGAAAGAGGATCTTCCATGCCCATTGTCCTTCTTCCTTGAATATTTTAAGTTGTTTTCTAGTTGATTGTAGGTTTGTATTTGTGTTATTTATGAAATTAATGTAAGCTTGGTGTGAGTCTTATAATTCTTCTTAGCTTCATTCATTGCTTCTTAAACCTAGTGTATGAAATACTTATGCAAGTAGCTATATTTTGATATGCTGTGAGATGGTACTATCTTATGATTCTTCAATGTATATTTCATGCTTATGTGAGTTCACATTTAATTTGGTGCATCACCTTGTTAGATTTCTTAGGACCCCTTTCTCCCTTACTAACCCTTTTCCTAGTGCAAACATTACTATAGGTGATCCATTAAGAGGAAGGCCTTCTCTAGAGGTTCAACCCCACCATAGGTGACCCATAACCTGGGGTTATTACCATAGTGTAGATCAATTAGAGAGAGCCTAAATAACCCACTTCAAATGTGAAAATTGATGATACAACACTTCCATGAGGGGAATGTGTAAGAAATATCTACCTCTTCTTTATTTTGACTCTCTTCCTCTTTCCTCATCTTCAACTCTAACTCTTTGATTTTCCTATCTATATTCTCTTAGAATAGCTTATCTTGAAGGTGGTTTGGGGCTTCATGAAGATAAGGAGCACAAGAGGGATGGTATGCACTACAAGAAGATTCTTGAGGAAGATAAGTGGAATCTTGGGTCTCAACAATAAGTTGCTTCATAACAAACTCCTTCTTTCTTTGAAGGCTCTCTTGGATTGAATTATAAGAAGGAAGGTTTGAGGAACACATGAAATGTCACCTGGAATGGTCTCTTAGGGAAGAATGGGTAGCATATATGAGGGTTAAAGTGGTTTATATGAAGATACATAAGATTTATAGAGTTGGACATGTTATTCTTCAAGGCTTCTTATCTTATCCTTAATACTTTGAATGTAACAAATTTCATCCATCATCTCATTTGAGAGGTTTTTCCAATTTTCTCCCTCAATAGGTGCCCATTCTTCCTTCATTAGTTTTAATTAATTTCTCATGTCATGAATGATATGATAAGGGATATCTTGACCATATCCCTTTTATGTATTAAGGTCTATCATGTACCTTTCATAGCCTAAGACTATTTGCCTCTAACTTGAAATAGATTGGTTTGGGGAATAACTAGGGACATCTTGACCTTGACAAGGTTGATGCACTAAATCTTGAGAACCACTTGGGGTGAATCCATAAAAATTTATAATCTGATATGAAGGATTTTAAGGAAAAGAATAAGCATATTAATCAAAAGAGTGATGATACATACCCAGTAATGATGACTAGGCACTTGGGCTACTTAAACCATTTGATGAATACTCAGAGTCACCATTGATGTTTGCACACATTCCTCTAAAGGCTAATTAGATGAAGAGAAAACTAAAAAACTTCACAAGTGAATAATTTAATAAGTCCCATTAGGTGTGTTAGAAACTATTATGACTTGAGATTGCACCCTTGTGGAGGAGTTACTCAAGCTCCCCCACTCCTAGTCACAATACAGGATAACCCCAGTCTATGGGTATCCTATAGTGGGGTTGAACCTTTGGAGAAGGTTGACTTACTCTTGATGCATCACATAAACTAATGCTACTATAGTGAAAAGGGTTAGAAAGGGGAAAGGGCTCCTAATAATGCTAAAATATGATACACCAAATAAAAATGGGAAACTCCCATAAGATTGAACCCACTATAGATCAACACAAGATAATACTAGCTCACACAACCTCACAAACTACTTGACTACATAAGTGTGTCATAGAATAGGTTTAGGTAGAACACTAATCTAGACCTACAATAGCTTGAAAACACCCTAAAAGAGGTGAAAAATGAGGACAATGGATGACAAAGATTATCCTTAATTATGGCATCATGCACAACTCACTCAACATAGATTTAAGGCAAGAGATAGGTAAAGAAAGTCTTTTATTACATCAAGAGGTAGTTCTTACAAATGTTTGATAGGGTTTATCCTAATCAAGATGAGCATATTTTGCAATATCTCAGAGAGTCCCTTGGTCTTCAAGATCAAAGAGTCTTTGTGAGAGTCTATAATAAGAGAGAGAGAGAGAGAGAGAGAGAGAGAGAGAGAGAGAGGGAGAGAGAGAGAGAGAGAGAGAGAGAGAGAGAGAGAGAGAGAGAGGAGAGAGAGATGAGAGAGAGAGAGAGAGGTATAAGAGAAAGGGGAGGAGAGTGAAGGGGCATGTCTTCCTAGATTATTAAATGAGCCACTACCTTTTATGATTGTTCCACTCTCTTTTAATAAAATTAGTGCCAATTTTCTATTGAAATGTTAAATTTTTATTTGTCCCACTAGCCCTAAAATATTCTCATTGGTCAAGAAACATTATAGAGGACAAAGTTTTGTTTAAGGTGATGATTCATGATCTTGTTATGAATAAAAACCCTTAGGCTCATTGAAAATCTATTAAATGCTCTAATTACATTCTATGACTACCAAATCTCCATATTTGGACTCTATATCATCTTCCACTTGACTTTTTTATGAAGGCAAAATCCTCATATATTTAAATATGAAATATTCATAACCATATCTACTTTGGGTGGCCATAGGTATCTTTTTAACAAAGACAAGACTATGTCAAAGGATGAGACACTTCTCCATAACCATATATGTTCCCCTACTTTAAAATCTAATCATAGGTCTTTGATATAGATTTAAAACCTATCTAATTTATTGGTTTTCATATATTCATTATATCAATTAAGATCTATAGACTGCATAACATCATTCCTAAACTATATTAGGATTAAACAAACCTATCATGCCTCTAAACTTTAATGATGATAGAGATTTAGCATGAATAATCGTTACCATATGGCTACATCTGCTTAATAGTATTCTACCAAGATCTAATGGTGATAGAGCCTTTAGAAACATTGCCCTTGGTTCAACCTAAAACATATTCAACTTTTGCTTGAAATATCATGTATTCAACTTTTAATATTGGTCATTGATATTGATCTAGGTGTTCAATATTAAGACACTTGGAAATTGTGCATTTATCCTTAGAAGACACTATCAATTTCATCTTCTCCTACACTCAAATTTTGGTTCAAACTCATGTTTAATCTAATCTCATTGACACTTTTACCTTATATGCACCATATATCTCCTTGGTCCAATTCAATGTGTTCTATTGATCTACTTCTGCTTGATCAAATGTGCATCATTGATCTGCTAAGTCACTATGATCATGACACTTATCATTAATGCATTAAATCTTAAGATCCTATAACTTTTTGACTTGATTTTTTGCTAATTATATTTTAATGCATGATTAAATTTTCTCCATTATATGTCTTGACCCACTAATGTCATCAGGTTATTACTCGGCATTAGATCTTTGATCTAATCAAATGCCAACTTTTGATCTTGTTTGAAGCACTTTTTGACTTATTAACCTTACACATGTCATAAATATTATAATAGAGTTTGAAATATCTTGAAACTTTTTATATATATATTTTTTCCTTGGAACATTTAAATTCAAATGGATATTTGTCAAAGATTTAAATTTACATCTCTGTGCACATCCTAAACTACTATTTTAACTTTGAAGCTTTATATCTTAAAATAGAAAACAATACATGAAATTTATAGAATATGATCTAGGCATGAAAATAATAATTTTCATAAATAAAAAATTGTATTTAAATTATTTCCATGTGAATCTATTAAATTCAAAACCAACTTGATTTGTTCATGTTGTGGGATGATGGTCTAGGTCTTCTAGGCTTGTGCAAGCCATTTTTTTCCCTGAAAGCTATGAAAAAACTAATGAGACTTTGAGAAAACCTACTTCATTCTCCTTGGACACCATGAATCATCATTGAAACATTTTTAATCCTTCCTTTTGCAATCTTAGACCTATTTCCAAGTCATTTGATCATTCACTCAATCAGGAACTCTGGTCAGCTTCAAACCACATCCAATCAAAAGTTTCTTATGTGGTAAAAATTTTCCCAATAGGACCTTTATTTGTAGTCAAATTGAGATTCATGGAGATTTATATTCATGATTTTGTGATCCATATTAATAATATTACTCTTTATTTGTTTGACTATCCCATCACCACCAAGGCCATGTTATTGAGATATATTTGTTCTATATCTTCCACATTTTTTGACAATTAACAATATCCTTCATAATTTTTGTGGAGCTTGTTCTCCTTCTAAAGAGTAGCTATTATAGTGAATACAAATTCAAAATGTAATTATTTTATTAGTGTATTTATTACATTCATATAAACCTTTTTTTTTTGCATCAATCCACCCATTCAAAAGTATGGGGGGTATGGTGTAGATCTTGCTTATTCAGTTGTCATGTTCCTTGATAACCCTTGGTGCAATATATATTTTAGAAGTAGATAAAATTCAATTAATGAATTTTTTTTACACTATTGAAACCTATGATAGTCTCTTTTTGTAAGAGCCATTCTAGTGAATTCTAGTGTTAGTTGTTTTTTTATGATTAAATAGTGGATCCCAACCACTCGTGTAGATTTGAGTCCATTGAGACTTTAAAGTCCACTAAGTGTACTTGTATTTGATAGCCTTCATCTAGTGTACCTATTTATAATCATTTTCAAGTTTTGAGCCATTTTATTTCTTAGGACATGTTTCAACATATTATTTTGCTCTTTCAACTTTTTTTGTTGTTACTAGTTTTTGGGTATCTTGATGTGATATATTTCATCCTTGGTGACTCTTTTTCCCAATGTTTTGAGATTAGTGTGTTTTAGAGAATTGGCCTTATATACAGTACAATTCCTATCTAACTTGGTGGCTATAGTAAATCAAAATTCATGTATTCTGATAAGATGGATTGGTAACCATAGAGACACTTTTTATTTTACTATGATTTATACATGGGTTACCTGATCAGGCTTGGTTGCTGGGACCCATTTAGTCCATTTGTTTTCTCTTTTTCCAATAATTACTATGTTATTAAGTGAAGGTTTTGGATTAGAGTGTATAATCTTTAATTGGGAGTTTTTTGTTTATTATTGGAGATGTTATCATATTTTGTGCATTTATTTATTGAGTTCACAATAATAATAGAAACTCTTATTTTATAGGTTGTTCATAAAACAATAATATTTTTCATGAAATACACTACCTATCCTATTTAATAGGCACTCCCATGTACCTTTTTATTTTGGTCATTATGGAGACCCACATGGAGATTGTAAATATAATTCAAAGACTTTATTGTGCATATTTTCTCTTTGTGTACAATGTTTGTGTTCTTAGTGTTATGGTAATGATTTATAGTGGAGATATTATTGGTTATGAGTTATTTATGAAAATATTCATTCTAAATACTAATCATATTTATCCATTATTTTAACCCACAAGATTCTATCCTTGGCATGGGATTTCTCTCTCTCTCTCTCTCTCTCTCCCTCTCTCTCTCTCTCTCTCTCTCTCTCTCTCTCTCTCTCTCTCTCTCTCTCTCTCTCTCTCTCTCTCTCTCTCTCTCTCTCTCTCTCTCTCTCTCTCTCTCTCTCTCTCTCTCTCTCTCTCCTCCTCTCTCTCTCTCTCTCTCTCATTGGTGATATAAGTATGCCTAGTTTTGGAAATATAATCTATCCACAAGAAGGGTAAGTGAATCCCTACTATTGTTTTACTCATTTTTTCCTTGAGAAAGTAAATTCAAACTTATTCAATCATTTTAAGTTCATACCTCAGTGTATTCAATGAGTTTTTGATAGATGTTAGTCATAAAAGTGGTTTATCCTTGTATCTTGTCCTACTTGTGTGCACATAAGTATGTATATATTATCTTCTTGTAGGTCACTTAGAGTATATTGAAGTGTTATGTAATAGTTATGTGTTTCAAGTTTCATTTATATCTTATGATCCCTTGGGATCTCTCACCTTTGATATAATACTAACATAATCTCTAGGTTGAAACACTCATATGAGAAAATCTCTCTTGAAGCATATATTAGATTGTAGTTGTATCTCTTTAAGTGCAAACATAGAATGGTTTTGGATCAAATATTATGGTGTATCACCTATTTATTAATTTATTTATTTTTATTATAGTTTTATAGCTTATTACCCATTTTCATACACCAATTAGTCAATAAGTGAGAAATCAAGATTAGCCCTTCAATCTAGAGGTTTACCTCTACAATAGACAACCCACAGGTCTAGAGGCAATTCCATGTTTCACTAAATTTGGATAATGATTGAACTAATTCTCCAAGGGTGAAAGATTGAGTGAAAATAGTAACTAATATTTCATACATTTTTCTCACCTCAAATGGGGGCATATTAGTGGGGTCATGTCATAGAGACATATTCTCCATACTTGGCATAGTTTTTAGATTTATTGGGGGTATGTCTTGGAATCATGTTCTCCACACTTGTTAAGTATATGGTTCTTATATTAGTTTTTAATTTCAATGGGGGCATGTAATATGGGAATGAATTTTTCACATTTACATTTCTTATATTTAATGGGGGTGTGTTTTAGAAACATGTTGGCCATGCTTACTCAATATTCAACATCTCTAGTTTACAGTGGGGGGATGTTTTGGAAACATGTATTCCACATTGGTACTTATATTTGTTTATATATATATATATATATATATATATATATATATATGGGACATACATTGGAATCATGCAAAGAAACTGGTTTATATGATTCATATTCATAGTTGTGAAAGAATTTTATACATTGGTACTATTGTTATACAAAATTTTATCATGGTACATATCTAAGGTGTATATGCTATGAAACATGTTCCTAATATTACAAAGTCCAAATTAGTGAAAATTTTAAAACTCTTTTATGGGATATTGCCATATCATGGGATTTTTCATACTGGTACACCATGAAATTTTATAGAATCATTTGATCCAATATTCTATAGGTAGTTGGTTCAACCTTTTTTGGTATGGTTAAGGTGATCAAATCAGTCACCCTTTCCAAGTCTCAAATTTAGACATGATCATCCAACCACACAATGTTATAAGTATCATTGGGTTACATGGTTGAGATAATCTCAACTTCCAGGTGACAACTCACTTTTGATCCAAAGTTTGGTGCATTTACCTCTCTCTCTCTCTCTCTCTCTCTCTCTCTCTCTCTCTCTCTCTCTCTCTATGGATATATGCACTTTAAAGATTTATCTATATTTAATCCTAATCTAAAATTTAGATCCTTATAATGATACATATTTTTCAAAACAACTTGCTAATAGGAAACATCAACACATAGGTGTACTCATAAACCTTGCTCTTTTAATTTCAATATATTTCAAGTAATTAACCCAAATTATATGCATAAATTTTATATTATAACATGATATTGGTTGTAGGTCAGTCATTAGAAAAGCTCTCAATTTTGGCACATATAAAGATAAGTTGTGCATACACACTCAGATACACATTCCTTTCATTTAAACTATAAATTTAATTACTATATTAAAGGAGGGGAAATGTATATGATATTTTATGATTATATAGAATGACAATTTTTTCACAATTGGTAAACTTAGACCTTGGTTGTTCCTCACAATTTTTTACCTTTCCTATGTTCACAAGTCTCACATCTAGTCTATATTTATGCCCATTAGCCTACATATCTTATTCTAATCAATCTTATGTGGATGACCCAGTTCTTTTATCTTTCCTAGAATGCTAAAAATATACTTATCTTCAATCTCTAAAATTTTATAATATATACATACTTTTCTACTCCCTAAACACTAACCTTCAGGATAGAAAGTATTGTCAACATTATTATCATGTCCTAATGCAAATGTCTAGTGCCCTAAATTCATTCAATTTATAAATGATACATATCCTAATGGTTGGCCCTAAGTGATTTAATGTGAATTATTACTCTAAAGGGATTGATATAAGTACAAGATCAACCCTCATTCATTACTCACCTATCAAAAGACCAAAGAGACCAAGGAAAATTATCAAAAGTACTTGATCAAGAATTTAATTGAAGAAATCCTACCTATTTCCATACTAGTCATAGGTGAAACACATCTATAGGTCTAAATTACTTAAGGAGTATCCCAAGAGCCTAATTTTCCAAGTTATAAGCTAGGTCACTATTGTACATGATTTGCACATATTGTATGATTCACCACATAATCCAAAATGTAGGGGATAATTACATGAGTCTAAGGACCTCTTATGGAGTATGGTCCTATGTAGGTAGTTCTATTTGAAAGTGGGGTTTTTGGGGTTATCTCTACACTATATTACCACTAACCCATTTTCTAAGGTAAATCCCTAGACTAGTATAAAAACCTTATTGCTAATTATATTACACCATGGGAATAATTAGGAGATGTATTGTGTAAAATATTTGAAGATAAAAGTGACCAGTTGTCACTTGTCAGAGTAATTAACCATAATAAAAATAACCCCTCATGAATTTATTCAAGACTTCAACACAAGGTTCCAAAAGACTTGGGATAAAATCTTAGTCTCTATTAGGCCTACCCCTAACTTTGTCTTTATTTACTATTTAAAGTCCCTAAATAGTGGTATTGTAGTAATGATCTAGTTTATGGGAGGGAACTTGTTGCCAAATGCATATGAGGTGGCAACCAGACCAAAATTTTATCTAGTGTAGAGTTGGAAAGCTTACACCAAGACCACTAATGCCTTTGTTACCTAAGATCAAACCACCCTCTATTTCTATTCCTCCCCTTGATATCATTCCTCCTATACCTAAAATTGATTATATACCCTCACCTAAGCAAGAAAAGGCTTTCACTAGTCAGTCTAGTTATTCCCAAGAACAAAATAACTTTCAAGATCTTAGAGCATGTTACAATCATTGGGAAATACACTAGTGAATGTTAAGAGGTAGCAATATTTAAATAGGCCTTATCAAGCCTCATATCAACCTTGATAGTAATTTTATTAAGAAAATAAACCTCCCTACAAATGAAACATCCAAGCCAAGGCCAAGGTCAAGGCCAAGGACAAAGACAAGGGAAACTTAATTATGTTAGGTAAAACAACTATAATCTAAATTCCGTAAGCACTTCCAACACCTTGGTCCCTATTAAAAATAATTTTTCTCAAGAAGCTGAGGGTACCATGCCTTGAAATTAGTCTTTTATAAAATCCATTATCCTAAACATTGATTTCACTCAAGCTTTAAATGATCAATAGTAGTAGGCTGCCAATTATGGGTACAATCAAGATCTTATGGCTTAGAACATAAATATACCCATGATGACAAAACTAGAAGAGCCTCAACAAGGTCAAATCCATGATCAAGGACTAATATAATTTGGTGCTATAATGGTGATTTATGAGAAAGAAGAGTTTTATGCACGTAATCAATAGATTAGTTATAGCCAGGCATATATTCAAATGGTAGTAAATAAAAGGTTTAAAATAAAGAACATAGATAATAACTAAGAAGTAGCCAAAGAGAATCCTACCATTACTCATTCAATATCAAATCCAAATGAATCTACTACTACTCCAAAATTTCTAATTTCTCTAAATAATCCAAATCAAGGGAATGTTTTTGTCCCTAAAAACTCACATATTCAAGGTGTAGTTGTGTCTCCCAAAGTATAACCAGATTTTGGTGGTTCACCCATTAACCTTATGGAACAAATGAAAAGGTGCAATATGAGTGTGTTAATGTGGGATATGCACTCCATGCTTTTTCAGGTAAACATCCTCCAAGAAGGGTTATCAAGAATCAATGTTTTTAAGAAACCACTAGTCAAGGAGAATGTGGTTCTCACCAATGCAACCAAAGGATAAAATGAAAGGAAATTAGGTAAAGAGGTCAAACCTCCTCCCTTCTACATTTCAGTAATCATTGGTGAATCTTTAGTGCACAATTTCTTGGTAGACAATGGGGATACCACCTTAGTAATGCTAAAGTCTATACCAGATTAGCTTGGTCTAAAGTATGAGCCCTAATCTAAAGGAGTGTTGTAGTTGGATAGAACTTCCACCAAGCCATCTGGTATCATCAAATATCTCAACATGACAATACATGTTTATCTTAGTGATTCAATGGTTTAATATGTATTGATATTTGATGTGCCTCCTCATTTTTCACTATGTTTATCTAGAGAATTCACAATAAAGATTAGAGGTTATCTTGCATCGGCCTAGTCATACATGGCATTCAGAACAAGATATGGAACCAAGGTATCTATTAAGGTTGAGCCCATTGCACAATTCCACATTGAACCATATGGGATAGATAACATAAATCTTTATTTTACCATCCTTAATGAATATGAATTCATAGTTGGTTGAGAATTAAACACTCACCCTAAGGAGATACCATACATTTTACTGGATGAACTATGGAATGATAATAATTTGGTTGATCCCTTGGAAGGAGTTAAAGAGAGGGATAAGGGTGTCTACTATTTACATGAAGAGAATTAGTCTATGTCATCCCTCATTGGACCTTAGGAATAACCTAGTGGCTTATATAAATTATTCTTTGATGGTTCAAGGAGTAAACATGGAGTTGGTGTAGGTGCAATGCTAGTATCCCCCTCAAATGACAAGTATTTCTCTTCTTATAGGTTTTAATTAATTTTCTCTTAAAATTTAATAGAGTATGAGGGCCTTATCCATGGCCTTTAATGGGATAATAAGAGAGGAATCAAATAATTACAAGTTTATGAGGAAAGTGAGTTGATAGTGTACTAGGTTAGAGGCTAGAATATCACCAAGAAACCCTTGATGAAGTCTTAAAAACATAGAGTGTGGGACCTAATTGAGTATTTTGAGGCCTTTAACATCCAAGTAGTACCAAGGGACTAAAATGGACTTACTAATAGGTTGGTAGATGTGGGAGCTCAATTTGATATCCCAAATGAGTTAAAAAGACCAAGGTACAACCAAATGTCAAAGTGGTGGTGAAACCATCAGTGCTCGACAATGAGAATCATAGGTAGGTCTTTGAGAATGACAAGAAAATTGTCAATTTTTTGTAGTACGAAGGCATAGTTATCCTCCATAAACCAAGAAAAGTTTTAACATTAGTATGAGTAGAAAATAGTTCAATTGAGATCTAATAAGCTTCATAAAGGTCTTGTCACCCTTGAAGGTCTTTTCCATGAAGGATATCTTATGATAAAAGACAAGGCAATGATGTCAACCAAAGAAGAGAGCTATGAAAGATTCCTTATCTTTAAGGACAAGATCCTCAATATTGGAAAGGTAAGCACTAAAGCTAAAATACATGATTTCAAAGAACTTTGTAAAGGATATGTACAGATCTTTACTTTGGAATATAGTTACCTAAGTGTATTTGATCCCAAGTTGGCCTAACACACTATATAAGTAGAGGTATATAAAATCCAAAATTGAAGATCTTATGAGTAAATATTTGACCAAATTAATTGAGTCAAAGATCATCTTTCCCATTAAGCACTCCTCACAAGTAGCCAATTTGGTACCTATGAGGAAGAAGAGTGGGGAAATAAAATTATGTGTTGACTTTAGGGATCTAAATAGAGTCTCTTTGAAATATCACTACCCCTTACCATCCATATAACAACTCCTTTAGATAGTTGTTGGTTTAGAATGATTTTCCCTTTTAGATGGATTTTTAGGTTACAAACAAGTACTAGTAAGAGAGGAAGATCAATATAAGACTGCCATCACCACAAAGTGGGACACATATGCTTACCAAAATATGCCTTTTGGATCATCAAATACTGGGGAAACTTTATAAAGAGCCATAAAAATGGATTTCCAAGGGTTTCTAAATTAGATGGTGCTATTTTACCTGGATGACATCATAGTTTTCTCCAAAAAGGTTAGTGAGCACATGGACCATCTAAGGTTGATCTTCCAAAGATGTAGAGAGTATGGGATCTCTTTAAATCCCAAGAAATGCATGTTTGCTATTAATGAAGACAAAATTTTATGTCACATTATTTAAAAGGAAGGACTATCCATTAACCCTAAAATAATAAGTGTTATCTTAGCACTATCTATACCCAAGCACAAGAAAGGAATTCAGAGCTTTCTTGGGAATTTAAACTTTATGAGAAGGTTTATACCTACTTTTGCAAACATGTTTAGACCAATCACCACAATGTTGAAGAAGAACCAAGTGTTTTCTTTGTCAAATAAATGTAAAATAATTATTGAGACCATCAAGCAAGCCATTACCCAAGCACCCTCACTCATAAATCTTGATTTCTCAAAGGATTTCATTTTGTACACCTTTGTCAATATTGATAACATATCACATATGTTGATGTAGAATAATGGTGAAGGACTTAAGAAACTATTTGCCTTTTTAATTAAAGGGATAGAGGGATATGAGATAAGGTTTACTATAATAGAAAATTAGGTTCTTACATCTGTAAAGAGCCTAAAAATTTTTATACCAATGCTCTCCAATCGTAAGGTTCATCTTGTGTTGTCTCATACTAGAGTGAGGGAATTTATCCTCAAAAAGGATTTGAATTAGAAAAGAACAAGCTAGATTATCAAGGTCATGGAATATGATGTGGAGATCAAAGTCACCAATTTGGTAAGAGGAAAAGGCTTGTGTGAGCATATGGTAGGTGATCTTTAATAAGACAAATAATTTATTTTGGTAACACAAGACAACTCACAAATAGATGTGCCTCTACTTCATATAAGTTAGATCTAAGATATGACACATTTCTTGATGATATGAGAATTCCCTCAAGGTTTAGATAGAGTAAAAATAAGGTATTTAAGGCTTTAGTCCATACCTTATGCATTATTTGATGGTGTTATTTTGAGAAAGGACCTTAATGGGGTAATTTTTAGGTGAATTTATGACAATCAAGTGAAAAATATCTTGGATTAGTTTCATGATGGACCTATAGGAGGCCATTTTACTCTAGGAAAAACAATAATAAAAATAATAAGGGCTAATTATTACTAGCCTAGTCTTCTCAAAGATACCTGTGAATGGGTTAGAAAATTCTAGAAGTGTGTTTTCTTTATAGGAAAGTAAAAATTAGTAGCTATTCCACTCAACCCAATTCAAGTGAATCAACCCTTCATACAATGAGGGTTAGAATTCATAGGCATGAATAATCCACCTTGAAGTGTAGGACACAAATGGGTGCTCACTACAATTGACTACTTTATCAGGTGGGTGGAAGTAATTACCTTGAAATAATCCAATGAAATAGTAGTATTGGACTTTTATGACAACATAGTGATGAGGTTTGGTGTCTCAGCTACTATAATTTTAGACAATGCCTTAGCATTTATGGGAATGAAGATAAGTGAATGGGAACTTAATCTAGGCATCTACATTAGCACATCCTCTTATTACTACCCTTAAGGTAATGGACTAGTAGAGTCCACAAATAATAATGTGCTAAGTATCATCAAGATAAATATAGATGAAAATAAATAAAATGGCATACAAAGCTAAGGATAAACTTATGGGCTTATAGAATGACTCCTAAGGTTATTATTAACAATTATCCATATATACTTGTATATGGAAGGGAATCCAAATTGATCATTTATCTTGAAATACCTACCTTGGAGTTTTCCCATAAACTTGAGTTTATAGAGAGTGAACCTATGATCATGAGGATGGTATAGCTCATGGAGATTGACAAAACTAGGGACCTTGAAATGAAGACATTAGAGTCACACCAAGCTCAGGTCAAACAATCTTTTAACAAGAGATCCACAATGAGGGACTTCAAATAAGGGGATATATTCCTTGAATGAGACTCAAATAAGGCAAAGATAGGAAAACATACCAATTTTGATAGCTTGTGGAGTGGTCCTTATTTGATCTATGGATGTAAACAACATAATGTTTTTTAGTTTGCCCAGCTAGATGGAGAGGTATTACCCATCCCAATCAATGGCATTCATTTGAAGTCTTATTTTAAGAATATTTCTCAGTTTTTGTATGATATTTTAACATTTTATATTAGTTTTATATGTTTTCCTCTAATTTACTTGAACACATTTCCTTTTAGTTGTGTGTTTCCTTTTAAATAAGTGCCTATGACACAATTTTTTATTTTAATATTTTGTTCCTTTTGCTTTAAGAAGTTTCAAAAAGGGCCAGCCTTAAGTCAATATCACATTATTTGAGAGGAATTAATTTGACTCTATGTACCCAAAGGATCATTTTAAGTCCACTAAGCCTTTACATAGCATGCATGCAACCCTAGGATGTCACTAGAAATGTTGGCCAATTTTGTCCCACATATGAAAATTTGCCTAGATGGATTAGTTTCTAAAGGTATTTGTATGGAAATATTAGATGAGTAGATTTATTTGTTAATAAGGAGATAAAATGTCACTTAAAAATCTTTTGAAACACTTTATGTAAGATTAAAGTGTGTTTTATTGATCTTTGAGAAGCAACTTTTAGAACAAGTCTAGAGTTTTAAAGTAAAGAAGACCAATAAGTTTTCATATTGTTTCAAGAATTTAGGAGCATTAAATTGATTACATAAATTCTTATAAGTTAATTCAATCCATTTAAAGGGATAATATTTCAACCACAAGTTGAGGAAAACTAGACCGTCATCAAACATCATGCAGAAATGGTCTAGTCATCTTGATAGTGCATTTTATAGGTATGATCATAAATCCTCTCATGCCCAAAAGATCATATAGAAATGATGAATTTCATTCCTATATCATCCTCTAAAAATTTCATAACTTGATGAGTTGCCTATCTCAAATTATAAATCTTCAAAGATAGACTTATAGAGTGAAATGTGCATGGGGACATCAAATTTAAGTTTCATGAAATAGCCATTTGAATTCAAATCTTCCTAGGTTGAATACAGAGTTGACAAGTGTCCAAATATCAAGAGTTAAGATTAATATCTAATGGTAAGTGGGAAATTTGATGAGCTAGTGGGTCTCAAAGATATAACAACACATGTTTGATTATGCATCGAAGATAAACGGTGAGCATCAAGTCAAAAAATCAGCATAAACACATCGATGACAAGTTTTAATATCTTGGGTTCTTAAACATAAATCTAATGGTGCACATTAATTGATAAGGCAAGTGGGTTTGGGTAGATCTACTCTATGTCTAAAATCATATAAAGTATATCTAATGGTGAGCAATGGGTCTAAAGGTTAATGGATCTTGAAGACAAATGAGAAGGTGTCAAATGTGTTAACAATGTTAACTAGCAGAATATATATGGCTCACATTCATTCTTATAGATAGACATCAATGGTACATGTGAGGTCAAAAATTTATCAAGATCATATAGAATAAATGAAGAGCTAACAACTATCACATTATGAGAAGCCTACATTGAGATCAATGGTCAAAATTTAATGTCTAAACCTAAGGGACTTCAAACAATGGTCAAATTTCACTAAGGTCAAACTAGGGTAGATATTTCAAAGGATGTCATTGAATCTCAATCAACACCTATGTTGGAGGATCTAGAACATGTAGACTCAACTTTTTTGCATTTTCAACATCATTTGTAATAAATCCTTGGCTTTCATAATTTTTAGAGGTAGAGTAGGTCTATTTAGACCTAATATGGTTCAAGGATGATGTTATGTAGTTTGTAAGATCTTCATGGATATAGCTATGTGAAAACCAATAAATGAGATTGGTTTTCAATATATATTAATATTGGTGCTCAGATATGGTGATAAGGGAAGGTTTGTGATTAATTAAGTAATGTCGTGTCCATCGACATGGTCATATCCTCAACAAATAGGCACCTACAACTACTACAAATAGACTTAAGCATGGCTCTGTCAACTCCATGGATATGAGGACTTTGTCCTCATAATGAATGCAAGTGAAGGATGGTGTAGAGTCCTAAAATGGAGATCTAGTATTTGAAAGGTAGCTAGATCATTTAATATATTTCTAGGGTAACTAATGGTTTTCTTCATAAACATGATCATGACTAGCCACCTTTAGAAAACTATTTTCTTCTAGTGTATTTTTCTTAGCCAATGAGGAGATTTGGGGGCTATTAGGACAAATAGTCAATAGAGAACTAGGGATAATTTTATCAAAAGGTGGTGGAGCATTC
The DNA here is from genome assembly GCA_037957365.1 of Torreya grandis. Taxonomy (NCBI): domain Eukaryota; kingdom Viridiplantae; phylum Streptophyta; class Pinopsida; order Cupressales; family Taxaceae; genus Torreya; species Torreya grandis. The sequence continues at coordinate 177,510 of JARHVA010007157.1, forward strand.
ATCAAAAGGTGGTAGCTCAATTAATGTTTTATATACTCATATCCCTCTTCTCTCTCTCTTTTCTCCTATATTACCCATTCTTTCCATTGGTAAGCTCTCTCTCAATTTTTAAAAGGAAAGATATCTCTAACTTTTGATAAAAAAATATTTCTCAATTATGGAAGAGCATAGACTCATATTTGATAAAGCTAGACCTTGTCAAAACATGTATGAAAGACCTCGTAAATATAATAAATATTTTATTTACATATCTCTTAATTTTGATCTGTGCTTAGTAAGCTTTTGCATGATGGAATTCAGAAGGAGGATCTTCCATGCCCATTTTCCTTCTTCCTTGACTATTTTAAGGTATTTTCTAGTTTATTTTAGGTCTAAATTTTATTTATTTATTCCACTAATGTATTATCGGTTTGAGTATTTTAATTCCTTTTATCTTCATTCATTGATTCCTAAACCTGGTGTATGAAATACTTATGCAATTAGCTAGATTTTGATATTTTGTGAACTAGTACTATCTTATGCTTCTTTAGTGTATATTTTATGCTTATGTGAGTTAGCATTTAATCTGGTTCATCACATTATTGTATTTATTATGATCCTTTTCCCCATTTATAACCCTTTTCCTAGTGTAAACATTAGTATAGGTGATCCATCAAGAGGAAGTCATCCTTTTCTGGAGGTTCAACCCCACCATAGGTGACCTACAACCTAGGGTTGTTACCATAGTGTAGATAAATTACAGAGAGCCTAAAGAACCCCCTCCAAGGGTGTAAATTTATGATACCACACTTTTATGAGGGGAATGTGTAATAAATAACTTCCTCTTCTAGATTTTGACTCTCTTCATCTTTCATCATTTCCATCTCTAACTCTTTGATTTTCCTATCCATATTCTCTTGGAATAGCTTCTATTGAAGGTGGTTAGGGGCTTCATGAAGATAAGGAGCACAATAGGGTTGGTATGAGATATAAGAGGATTATTGAGGAAGATAAGTTGAATTTTTGGTATCTACAATAGGTTGCTTCATAAAAATCTCCTTTATTTGAAATATCTATTAGATTGAATTCCAAGAAGGAAAGTTTTGAGGAACACATGAAATGTCACTCGGAATGGTATCTTGGGGAAGAATGGGTGGCATATATGAGGGTTAAAGTGGTGTATATGAATATACATAAGGTTTATGGAGTTGGGAATGTTATTATTCAAGGCTTCTTAGCTTATCTTTAATGCTTTAAATGTAACCAATGACATCTATCATCTCATTTGAGATGTTTTTCCAATTTTCTCCATCAATAGGTGCCCATTATTTCTTCATTAGTTGTAATACATTTATCATGTCATGAAAGATATGATTAGGGATATGTTGACCATATCCCTTTTGTGTATTAAGGTCTATCATGTATATTTCATAACCTAAGAGCATTTGCCTCCAACTTGAAATGGATTGATTTAGGGAATAACTAGGGACATCTTGAGCCTAAGAAGATTGATTCACTAAATCTTGAGAACCACTTGGGGTGAAGGCATAAACATTTATAATATGACATGAAGGATGCTAAGGTAAAGAATAAGCATATTAATCAAAAGAGTGATGATACATATCCAGTTATGATGACTAGGCACCTAGGCTACTTAAACTTGTTGATGAATACTTAGAGTCACCATTGATTTTTGCACACATGCCTCCAAAGGTTGATTGGATGAAGAAAAAACCAAAACTCTTCACTAGTGAACAATGTAATAAGTCCTAGTGGGTGTGCCAAAAACTATTATGACTTGAGATTGCACCCTTATGGAGGAGTTACTTAGGCATCCCCACTCCTAATCACAAAATGGGAATAACCCGAGGATATGGGTATCTTATGGTGGGCTTGAACCTCTAAAAAAGGTCGGCTTACTCTTGATGGATCACCTAGACTAAAGGTACTACTATGAAAAGGGTTAGAAAGGGGAAAAGGGCTCTTAATAAGGCTAAAATATAATGCATGAAATAAAAATGGGAAACTCCCATAAGCTTGAATCCACACTAGATCAGTAGAAGACAATGCTAGCTTACACAACCTCATAGACCAAATGACTGCATAAGTGTTTCATAGACTAGGTTTAGGTAAAACACTAATCTAGACCTGTAATAGCTTGAAAACACCCTAAAGGAGGTCATAAAAGAGGATAATTGATTAGGAATATTCTCCTTCACAATGGCATCATGAAAAACTCACTCAACATATATTTAAGGTAAGAGATAGGTAAATAAAGTCTTTTATTGCATCAAGAAGTAGTTCTTACAAATTTTTGATAGCTTTTAGTCTAATCAAGATGAGCATATTTTACAATATCTTAGAGAGTCCCCTACTCTTCAAGATTAAAGAGTCCTTGTGAGAGTCTAGAATCTAAGAGAGAGAAAGGAATAAAATAAGAGATATAGGATAAAGGGGAGGAGAGTGAAATGGCATGCCTTCCTATATTATTAAATGAGCCACCACCTTTTATGAATGCTCCACCATCCTCTCATCAAATTAGTGCCACTTTTCTATTGAAGAGTTAACTTTTTATTTGTTCCAATAGCCCTTAAATCTTCTCATTAGTTAAGCAATATGATAGAGGATAAATGTTTGTTGAATGTGATGAGTCATGATCTTGTTATGAATAAAAACCCTTGGGCACCTTGAAAATCTATTAAATGCTCAAACTAATTTATATAACTACCAGATCTCCATCTTGGGACTCTACACCATCTTCCACTTGACTTGTTTATGAAGACAAAATCCACATATCTTTAAATCTTATAGATCCATAACAATATTTGTTTTGGGTGTCCATAGGTACCTATTTGTCAAAGACAAGACCATGTTGAAGGATGAGATACTTCTCCATAACCATATATCTACCCATACATCAAAATCCGAGCATAGGTATTTTCCATAGATTGAAAAACTATCTAATTTATTGGTTTTCATATATTAATTATATCAATGAAGATCCATAGATTATATATCCTCATTCCTAAACTTTATTAGGTTTAAACAAACCTATCAAGCCTTTAAACTTTAATGGTGATAGATATTTAGAATGAATAATCTTGATTGTATGGATACATCTACTTATTGGTATTCAACTAATATCTAATGGTTTCATGACATTTTGAAACATTACTCTTGGTTCAAACTAAACCATATTCAATTTCTAATTGAAATCTCCTATCTTTGACTTTTAATATTGTTCATTGCTCTTGATCTAAGTGTTTGATATTAAGACACTTGGAAATTGCACATTTATCCTCAGGATACATTGTTAGTTTCATCTTCTCCTATAATTTAACTATGTGTCAACTCACATTTAATCTAAGGTCAATGGTCCTTTATCACTATATGCATAATTTATCTCCTTGGTCTGAATGAACATGTCCTATCGATCTCCTTTCACTTGATTGAATGTGCATCATTGATCTATTAAGTCATTGTGATCATGACACTTGTCATTGATGCATTCAATCTTAGGATCCTCTAAATTTTTGACTTGATGATTGACATTGATCTTTTAATTCATGATTAAACATGATTAATTGGATATTTTGACCCATTGATGTCATTATGTTGTCACTCACCATTAGATCTTTGATCTGATCAAATGCTAACTTTTGATCTTGTTTGAAGCACTTTTTGACTTATTGACCATACACATGCCATAAATCTTCTACTTGAGTTCCCAAGATATTAAATATTGTTATATTTATGTTCATCCTTGGAAAATTTGAGTTTAAACATATATTTGTCATAGCTTTAACTTGACATCTCTGTGCACATCTTAGACTATTGGCTTAACTTTGAAGCGTTATATCTTGAGATAGAAAAGACATCAAGATATTAAATTTGCATAAGATGATCTAGGAATAAAAATCACCATGTCAATTAATTTTTTTATCTTGAAAGGATTTCCAAGTGAATATATTAAATTCACAACTAACTTGTTATGTTCATGATGTGGGATGATAGTCTAGATCTTCTAGGCTTATAAAATTCATTTTTTCCCTTCAAAGCTCTGATGAACTAATGAGACTTTGAGAAAACCTGATTGATGTTCCTTGGAAACAATGAATCATCACTAAAACCTACTAAATCCTTTCTTTTGCAATCTTAGACCTATTTCTAAGTCATTTGATCATTCACTCAATTAGGAACTCTGCTCATCTTCAAACCACATTTAGTTAAAAGTTTCTTATGTGGGAAAATTTTTCCCAATAGGACCTTTATTTGTAGTCACATTGAGAGTCATGGAGATTTATATTAACGTTTTTATGATATATATTAAGAACATTACTCTGTATTTGTTGACTATCCCATCACCACTAGGGCTATGCTCTTGAGAGATATTTGTTCTATATCTTTTGTTATTTTTTGAAACTTGATAGTATCCTTCATATTTTTTGTGGAGATTATTTTCCTTCTAAATATTATCTATTATAATAAATACAAAGTCAAAATTTCACTGTTTAATTAGTGGATTTTTTGCATTCATATAAAACTTTTTTTTACATCACTCCACCTAGTCAACAGTATGGGGGGGTATGGTACAGATCTTGCTTATTCAGTTGTTCTATTCCTTGATAACCCTTGGTACACTAAATATTTTAAAATTATATCAGATTCAGTTGGTGAATTTTTTTTTTCAATATTGACACCTATGACCATCTCTTTTTTAAGAGCTATTATAGTGAATTCTAGTGTTAGTTATTTTTTTATGATTGAACAGTGGATCCAAACCACTCATGTAAATTTGAGTTCCATTGAGACTTTCAAGTCCATTGAGTGTGTTTTTATTTGATGGAATTCATCTAGTGCACCTCTTCAACATTATGTTCAATTATTGATCCATTTTCTTTCTTGGGACACATTTCAGCATATGTTTTTTCCTCTCTCCACTTTAGTTGTTATTACTAGTTTTTGGGTATCTTGATGTGATATATTTCATCCTTGGTGACTCTTTTTCCCAATGTTTTCAGATTAGTGTTTTAATATAATTGGCCTTGTATAGAGTACCAATTCCTATTTTACTTGGTAGTTATAGAGAATCAACATCCATGTATTATAATGAGATAGATTGATAACCATAGGGACACTTTTTCTTTTACTATGATTTATACATGGGTATTTGATTAGGCTTGGTTGATGGGACCCATTTAGTCTCTTTGTTTTCTCTTTTTTCTATCCCTATTATGTGCTTAATGGAAGGTGTTGGAGTAAAGCATATAATATTGAATTGAGAGTTTTTTGTAATTATTGGAGATATTATATTTTATGCATGTATTTATTGAGTGCACAATAATAATAAAAACTCCTATTTTATAGGTTTTTCATGAAAAAATAATTTGTTTCATGAAATACACTACCTTTCCTATTTATTAGGCACTCCCATGTACCTTTTTATTTGGTCATTATGGAGACCCAAACAGAGATTGTGAATACAATTCAAAGACTTTATTATGCATATTTTCTCTCTATGTACAATGTCTATGTTATTAGTGTTATGGTAATGGTTTTCAATAGATATATTATTAGTTATGAGTTATTTATAAACTTATTCATTCTAAATACTAATCATATTTATCCATTATGTTAACCCCCCAAGATTCTATCCTTCACATGGGATTTCTCTCTCTCTCTCTCTCTCTCTCTCTCTCTCTCTCTCTCTCTCTCTCTCTCTCTCACACACACACACACACACACACACACACACACACACACACACACTCACTCACTCACTCTCATTGGAATTATACACATTAAAGATTTATCTATATTTGTCCTAATTTGAATTTTAGATCATTATAATGACACAAATTTTTCAAAACAACTTGCTAATAGGAAAGGAAGTTACATCAACACATAGGTGTACTCATAAACCTTACTCTTTTAATTTCAATATATTTCAAGTAATTTCAACCCAAATTATATACATATATTTTATACTATAACATGCTCTTGGTTACATGCTAGTCATTGAAAAATCACTCAATTTTGGCACACACAAAGATAGGATATGCATATACACTCAAGTACACATTCCTTTTCTTTAAACTAATAATTTAATTACTAGATTTAAGGAGGGGAAATTTAGATGATATTTTATGATTGTATAAAACCTAAATTATTTTTCAATTGGTAAATTCAAACCTTGGTTGTTCCTCACAATTTTTTACCTTTCCTACTTTCACAAGTCTCACATCTAGTCTATCTTTACGCCTATTAACCTACATATCTTAGTCCAATCAATCTTATGTCGATGACCCAGGTCTTTTATCTTGCCTAGATTGCTTATTATATAATTGTCTTCAATCTCTACAAGTTTAGAATATGTACCTACTTTCCTGCTCCCTAAACACCAACCTTCAGGATAGAAAGTAATGTCAACATTATTATCATGTCCTGATGTAAATGTTTAGTTCCCTAAATTCATCCAATTTACAAATGAAACATATCCCAATGGTTATCCTATGTGATTTAATGTGAATTATTACTCAAAAAGGATTGATATAAGTACAAGATTAACCCTCATTCATTACTCACCTATCAAAAGACCAAAGAGACCAAGGAAACTTATCAAAAACACTTGATCAAGCATTCAATTGAACAAAGATTACCTATTTCCATACCAGTCATAGGAACAACACTTTTATAGGTCTAAATTACTAAAGGAGTAGCCAAAGAGCTTGATTTTCCAAGTTATAAGAGAGGTCACTATTGTACTTTATTTGCACATATTGTATCATTCATACACAATCCAATACATAAGGGATAATTACATGAGTCTAAGGCCCTCTTTTGGAGTATGGTTTATGTAGGCAGTTCCATTTGAAAGTGCATTTTTGGGGGTTATCTCTATATGATATGCCCACTAACCCATTTTCCATGAAGTTCATTATGAAGATGGAAAATTAGGATTTTTCCATTTATCAAGTAGCTAAAGTCGATGACCTAGATATGAATGCACCAGAGCAAAGGTGAAGCAAAAACTAGAAGCATCTAGGTGGTCACATAGTTTTATAGTAGGTATTTCATAAAATACACTATTGTCTAACTTCTATAATAGTGTCAATGCAATCATTTAGGGCTAATGTTACTATCTAGAGAGCCATAAGTGTTAGAGCTAAAATATAATAACTATTTTAGAATCCTCTTCCAGCCTACTTTTTGCCTATTCCAAATCTAGAACTGCATTAACATTAGAATAATCTAAGTACATCACTTATTTGTCATTTACATATCTAACATAGTTTTACTTTCCATAGTTACACTATTTTAGCATAATAAATTTAGTGTATGCTTATATCTAAGTTTATCATCTAATTGGCCTATTATGTATCTAATTATCACCCTTGTGCCATTTCATTTATATATACCCCTCTAATAGTAATATAGGACTAACTCCAAGTACTTAGATTCCATATTAAGGTCAAATAGTGTAAAATGGTGCTTATATTCTTAGATTATTCCCTCATAGTCTTGGAGGACCTACTTTGGAATGGGTCATACGCCTATCAAGGGATAAATCACATCATTTAGGGACCTCACAAAAAAATTCAAACATTTTTCCTATATTGTGGAACATTAAATTACCCTATTATATATATATATATATATATATATATATATATATATATATATATATACACACACATATATGTATATATATATATATACATATATATGTATATATATATATATGTATGTATATATATATATATGTATATATATATGTATATATATATATATATGTATATATATACATATATATACATATATATATATATATATATATATATGGATAAAGTTTCTCATCATTCTTAAAAATATGGTGAAGTATAGAAAGAATACTCCCATGTATGATAAATGAGAAATAATTGGCAATTATTTTCATTGTCAATCTAAATCAAGAACTAGGTCTTAAATTAAAACTACATTTATTAATACCTTTGATGATATTATTGAAAATGGTATTAAAATTGAGAAATCCCTCATTTCCAAAGGGATAATCAAAATATTTTCAAATAATTATCAAATTCAAACTCACTGCTCTTTAGAAAATCCAAATTTTTTAATAAGAACAAAAATGCCATTGGTGATGGAGTGTCAGATACCAAACATGTTCAAAAAATCCAAGGCTCTAATCCTCCTATATCTCAATGTGATATAGAAACTATTTCTCGATTATATATCACCTTAGTTTTGTATACTTGGAAAATATAGACTTTGGTTATTCCTCTTAGTTATAGGCCTTTCCCACTATCAAAAGGCTTGCATATGTTATCTCTCTATTCCTATTGCTTATATATTAGTTTTACCAATGTTATTATGATGATTTAAACCTTTTTATCATGATCAAAATGTTATAAACCCATTTATCTTCTATTTCTACAAGTTCTACACCTATGCATGTTTTCTACCTACCTAGACACTTTCATCCTAGTTAGACACCTATGTTGATGCTAGTGTCTTATCCCAACACAAGTGTCCAGTGCCTTAAAAGTCATTCAATTTTGAAATGTAACATATCTTTATGGTTACTCTAGGTGCTTTAATGTGAAATACTCTCAAAATGTATTGGTATAAAGACATGATTAATCCTCTTTCATTCTTCACCTAACATAGACCTAACACAAACCAAACAAATCACAAAGAAACTTACCAAAATAATTATATCAAGTAGTAAAGTGAGAAATACCTCTTTATTTGATCATATTTCCATATTAGTCATAAGGATAACATATTTAAATATCTGAATTATTGAAGGAGTATCCCAAGAGCAATATTTTCTAAGTTACACAAGGTCCCTTTTATACATGATTATCACATATTACATTATTATGCACACACAAGCCCACGTGTATGGTAAAAGTATATGAATATGAGGATCTCTTTGGAATAGTGGATATGTAGTTATCATCCACTAATAAAAGGTTTTTTGGGGTTAGCTTGACATCATGATCCCATTAGCCCATTTTTTCTACAATCACTATAAAGATGAATAACTAGGTTTTTTATATTTGATAAGGAGTGATAATCCATGAGCCAAATATGAGTACACTAGAGTAAAGGTGACATATAACCCAAAACATTATATGTGGTTACATCTAGATGCAATGGGTAATCCATACTAAACACCTGCATCTAGGTTTGATAGATGCATCAATGTCAGTATATGAGGTTTATGCAAGTGTTTTAGGTCATAAAAGTGCTTAATCTATAATTTGATGATAATACTACAATCTAATTCTAGTCTAATTTATTTCTAATCCATATCTAGATATATATTAACATCATAACCAACTAAGTATCTTGTTTTGATTAACATTTCAATATCTAGCAGAGTTTTACTTTTTATTTTTATCATATCTCATTATATAAACTCATAATATTGTTTATTTGAGTTTGAAAATTAATTAGCCAACTACAAAGATAGTCTACCACCCTTTTTACCTAGACTATATCTATCTCCTTTAACCCTAGATTCCATAATATATATTTTAGGGTTAAAAATTTAGTGAACACAACCTCAATGTCTTTTCATGTAACTCTTAGGGTGTTTTAGAACCTTGCTAATTTTTTGATTTCTAATTTACTAATTTCTTTCTCAAAAATCATTTTGTTTTAAAAATATAATGTATACATTAAAATAATGGATTACTCTCTATATTTTGTGTGTCTCTCCTATCATGTCCTCATTTTTGTATTTAGAACATTTAAAATGGTCAAAGTGGAGTCCATTCCATTTTTATAACCTTAAGGAGGGTAATAGTTACCATCCTTCTAACTAGGTGAATTTTATCACTTATTCAAGGGGTAAAGTGTCCCATCTTATAGTTCCCAAAGAGGGTAGCAAACAAACCCTTAATAAATTTATAAGTGGTACCTATAAGCATATTCAATCAGAATCACCTAGGGTTTGTGGTTGTGAAACCATAAAATATAAAGCTACCACTATGATCAAGTTAATATAAGAATTATAAAAACTAAAATAATATTTTGACTAAATCCATTAATCACTACAAAATTAGCTTTTACATATACATAACTTAAAATGTACTAATAATACCTTTACATGCTTTATTAACAAAGGATCATTTCAAAATTGAGTGTTTAAAGAAAATACATTTACAAAAACTAATTTACATAATATGAAAAAGAGTAATACAAGTCAAAGTGGAATTCTAAGGGTACTACTTAGACATAACTTGATCATGTTACCACCTTTATAACCTCTCAAAAGAACAAAATACTATTGCTAATATCATAAAATGTAGGGCAATCACACAAACCATTATTTTCCCCTAAATAATAAGATACACTACATAGTTTATATTGGTGAACCTAAACTCAATAACTCTCACTTGGGAACACAAACATTTCAAATATTCCAAACAAATCCATAAAAAATAAAAAAACTTGAAAAATTCAAAAATATTTGCAGGATTCATAGGTTATATTAGCTCCTTAGAATATATGTCATTGGTTACATATTGTTATATGGAATATAAATAATTTATATATACACATGTGTTTCACACATCCTTTGAGTGTGATGTAAACATACACATATACATGATCTATTCTCTTTTATATGTTAAGCCTTTCCTCTACTCATGTCATGTTGACAATGGGGGCATACACTTATTTGATCATGTTATATCCAAGTTATATTATTATATGATCACATTACATTATCATGTTTGATTTTATGTACTTATAATTTCCTTTATCCATGTATACATCTTCTGCATTATACTTGATATGTTATGTACTTAGCATTTTTTACTAATGCATATGATCCAAGGGTTAATATTATATGTTTATGTTGGTTGCTATGGTCCATCTTTTATTTTTTTTAAAAATCCTTACATCTATTCATTGATTTCTATTGTTATGCATAATATTAATTATTTTAGCATTTGAATATGTTCCATTAATTCTGGCCCCCATGTATATGTTTTCCTATTTTGACATTTACATATGTAACAATATTTGTATGTTGATGTTTGAATATGTAATTACTTGATTTTTAGGCATTTGACTAAGTCATGTCCTTTCAATTGTGTAGCATTTGAACATGCCCCTTATTTTATGTATCCTTAGACCATGGACTTTTTTATTTACTTTTGATTGCCTTTATGTGTGTGTTTGATTGCTTGTTGAGCTTGTAATGTTACTATCTAGACATTTCCATGATCTATATCATGCATATTATGACTTGATGTGATCACATACTATGTACCTTAATGATATATCTAACTAAACATGTTTCTCTTATATGATACATGGTTCATACATAATTTATATAATTATTTTATCTTTTGAGGTAAGTTAACTACTAATTTCTACTTCCCATCACCTCAAAATGGGGGGAATATTAGTGGTGGCATGCCATAGAGACATGGCATTCAAACTCTTCATAGATCTAGATTACATTGGGGGTATGTTTTGGAAACATGTTATCCATACTCATAGTAGTTATTAGTATCAAATTATAGTGGGAAAATGTTATGTAAACATGATCTCCAAACTTATAAAGTTTTTAAATTGGCTAAAATTCATAGTTATATGATTCAAATACACATTTATGGCATAATTTTATAATTGATACCATTCTTATACCCAAGTTTCAGCATGATACATATATGAGGTGCATATTATATTCAAAGAGAACCTAAATTACAAAATAAAAATCAATTTCAGATTTCAAAATACAACTATAAAGTTTAGCTCACCATCTTGGAATGTTATAGAGTATTATTGAGCTAATCTACTATAGTAGTTGGTTCAATTTTTGTATAGTTAACATTATTTAATCACTAAATCTTTCTAGTTTTATAGGTTGGAATTTATTAAATCATTCAACCTCACCAAATTTATAGTGTGGGTTGACTTGGATCAACTCATGTTCACCAGGTTATAAATATGATTGGGTTGCATGGTTGAGTTAATTTCAACTATCAAGTGGAAAATCACCTTTTATCAAATGTTGGGGGAATGTGTCCTTAAATATTTCTATATTTATGCACTTTATATATTTATATTTGTCCTAATATAAAATCTAATGGTTCATAATTATACATATTTTCAAATTAAATTGCCAAAATGCAAGGCAATTGCATCGATACATATGTGTCCTCTTAAACCTTTCTATTTATATTTATATAATTTAAATGATATTAATTTAATATCATATACAAAAATTATATATTGTAACATCCTCTTGGTTTTAGGTTAGTCAGCAAAAAAACACTCAAATTGGGCTTACGCAAAGGCAAGGTGTGTTATACACACTTAGGTACTTGATTAATTTCCTTTAAACTATAGATTTCATTACTATATTAAAGGGGGGGATGTAGATATGATTTTTAAATTATATATAACATAAATATTTTACACTTATAAAAATATAAACCTTGGTTATTCTTCTTGGTTTTAGACCTTTCTCATTTTTTAAAGGATCATATCTAATATCTCTTTGTGCATATTATTTATCTATTAGTCTAGCCAATGTTATTATAATGACTCAAACCTTAAATAATGCTCAAAATGTTATAAACCCCCTTATAATATGTTTATACAATTTATATACTATTTCCTATTTTCTAACTACTCAGACACTTATATCATAGTCATACACCTACAACGACACTAGTGTGTTATTCCAACATAAGTTTCTAGCGCTATATAATTAATCAAATTCACAAATGTAACATATCCCTATGATTTTATTAAGCTATTTAATGTGATATATTCTCTAAAATTATTTGAATAAATACATTATCAATCCTCATTCATTCCTTACCTAGCATAGACCTAACACATACCAAAAAACTCACAAGGTAACTTACCAAAAGCATTCTATCAAACATTCAAATGAAAAAAGATTCCTTATTTTATCTTAGTTCGATATTAGTCATAGGTACAACACATCTACATGTAAAAATTATTGAAGGAGTATCCCAAGAGCTATATTTTCCAAGTTATAAGATATGACACTATTATACATGCTTATCACATATTGCATCCTTATACACAAATAAGCCCACATGTATATGATAAATACATGAGTATATATACCTCTTAAAATTAATGGATATATAGGTATCACCCATATATAAAGGGGTATTTGAGGTTATCTTGACACTATGATCCCACTAACCTAGTCTTACCTCAATCACTATGAAGATGAAGAACTAGGGTTTTGTTATTTGATAAGGAGTAACAGTCTTTGAGTTAGATTTGAGAAAAAAAAAGTGAACGCCTTACAGAACCTAGAATATTATATGTGGTCACAAATATATCTTGTAGTTATTTTATACTAGACACCTATGTCTATGTTAAATAGAAACATCGATGTAACCACCTGAGGTTGATGCAAGTGTCTAAGGTCATAGAAGTGTTTAATCTAAAATTTGATGGCAGTCTCAAAATATAATTTTAGTCCAATTTATTTATGTTACAAATATAGATCTATATTAGCATCATGAATAGTTAAGTATTTTATTTTAATAATCATTTAAATATCTATAATAGTTGTACTTTTTTTTAGCATATATTAGTATATAAATTTAGAATATTGTTTATATAAGTTTACAAATTAACTGGCCTATGATAGAGATAGTTTATCACCCTTTTTACCTAGGTTATATCTATATCCTTTAAACCTATAATCCATAATATATATTTTGGGGTCAAACAAGTGCATGAAACATCAATTTACCTAGAGGTAAGTTGAAGATAGAATCTAGGAATTAATGGTATATAAATTTGGGTAAGCCTGTAAAGAATGTATTGAAGAAGCTCATAACCACCAACATGATTATCCCACATGAAAAAAAACATATTTATGAAATTCAAACAAAATAATAATAGTATAAGGAAAATTAATATTATGTCTATTAAAGAGTTAAAGGTCATCACACTAAAAGATGCATGCAACTCAAATTCTATATCTAAGACTTGAATGAAAAAAGAGAAATAGAAGTTGAAAGAGAGGAATTGTCTTTAAAAAATTAACAACTTGGTATATATCAGTATCCTTTCCCCAAGCATGATAAAAAATATAAAATTATACAAGGGGACCAAGTTCAATCCTCCACTTCTAATCATGTATACTATATAAGGAATCCCCATAATTATCACTCACTCATTAGCCACATTGACCATTGTAAACACTGAGTTGCCATTATCAAAATAAGGGACAAATAACTTGAACACCCTCATGTCCAAAATTTCCCTATGATTAAAATAAAACCTTGATTTTTTAACTATGTCACTACCACTCATAGTGGAAAAATCATTGTATTGGGAGAACATCCTAAATTACCTCCTCAAAGGGAACTTCCATAATTCATTATAAAAATACCTCTCTAGATAATCTTGAAGGTAAATATTACATTATCCAACATATTGAGAAAAATCCCACTCATATCTCTATTATGGATCTTCTCAAATCATCTTTTGTCCATTATGAAATTCTTAATAAAACCTACCAAGAGTCAAGAGTTATAAAAAATATTGACCTTACTCAATTTTAAGACCTTGTGGGTTATCTTTAATCCACCCAACATATTACCTTTGATCTTCAAGATATGTCTCCTCTTAGTCCTAATCATAATAAACCCTTGTATATTGAGGTCTTCATTACAAATCACAAAATTAAAAGAGTTCTTGTAGATGGTGGGTCTGGATTTAATCTCTAAAATATCAATCTAATTAATATTATAAGATATTTGGAGCCCTTTTTGGACCACATATTATCACAATCAATTCTTATCAGTAGTTAATTGACACTATTTATATTCCTGTCATGGTGGGATGTCGCACACATCAAATATTAATCTAAGTGGTATATTTTTAATTTCCATACATCTTTTTTGGTTGTCCTTTGATACATGAAATGTATTTAATACAATCCCCCCTCCTTTAGTGTCTTAAATTTACACATCTATAATGAAAGTCACAATTATCTATGATCCATAACCCTTCCAATATCTTCAAGCATTGGAGGGACTTTATCAGGATGTTATTTAATGTCTAAGCACCAAGAGTGCACCCCAAGTCAATAACAAGTCCAAAATTTATATTTACATAGATGATTTACCATCTACTTCCTCTAACCTACCCATATCTTGCTACATTAAAATTATCCCAGAAGTATGTGGTGAATATGAGTACCACACCTGTCATATTTGATGAATCCCTATATCACAACAAATTTGTGAGCATCCCAAAATTAAATAAGTTAGTTCAACCACTTATCAATTTGGAAATACAATAGTTTCTCAATTAAACCTCCTATCATAAGAATAAATCGAGTGATTTGATGACTCTTGGATATTTTAAGGACTTACATCAATGTTTCAAAATATATAATATTTAAAGTCAAATCAAATGTAAAAAAATGGACTATAAAGGAAAAGCACTTAGACTTCTTGAGCATGGCATTATAGATCATGTTTTGGCTAAATATTATTAATTATATCACGATTTGGGATATAAACCACTAGGAAGTGACCCACATAACGTCATCTCTTACACCTCCTTAGTTTTTGAGGAATCATTTTCTAAAAAATATCCTAAAATAAGGTCTGTGTATAGTCTCTACAAGGATATTACTACCATTAACCTTTTTATTAACATAGTGATTTATAATGTTAACTATGATGCCCAATAGTAAGAAGAGGAAATTTTTTATTTATTTAAAAATGATAAAGTCATACAAAATTTTATGGGAATTTGAGATGAATTACCAATTGATGATTATATGAATGGATTTGACATCACCTGGGACACTTGTCCTATAAATTGATGTGATAATCT
The DNA here is from genome assembly GCA_037957365.1 of Torreya grandis. Lineage (NCBI taxonomy): Eukaryota > Viridiplantae > Streptophyta > Pinopsida > Cupressales > Taxaceae > Torreya > Torreya grandis. Next base: position 193,359 of record JARHVA010007157.1, read on the forward strand.
TAGTACTCTGCTCATGAATCTTGAGGATGTTTTCTTTGGCATCAAAATAGGTCATTATAGTAACCTCTATTAAGATGATGCTACCATCATCCACTCAGTGACATCATCAATATTTCATGTTTTCCTTCTTCCATTGTTGATTATTTTCCTACCCTTAATGATCAATTTATCACAACCCTCAATGGCAATATATATATATATATATATGGATCAAATATGGTATTTAATTAATAAACCATAATAATACCATCATATTTGATCTAGAAACAAATAAAAATAAAAACAAGTCTAATAATTAGTTGTTATCACTCTAGAGAGCACCCTATTTGAAGATGTGTAAAACACACATCCTCTCTAGATGATACAATTGGAATTTTTTAGAGTTTAGGTGACTCTATGATGATAAGAACCTACAAAGAGGGCTGGCTCCTTTAATATTTATCTTTAAAATTAAACTATTTTGATTTTTTGAGATGAAAAGGGAGAAGGAAACTGAAATGGAAAATCTTATCTAATTGGGTGATTTACCTAAATTACTTATATTCTCTAAAATATTCTTAAAACTAAGTAAGAAAAATATATGAATCTAAATGAAAAAATTTCATTAAATCCTAACCATTACTGTTTCAAAAGAAGGCCTAAAAGAAGTTTGCAAAGCAAATTCAAAGCCTGGCAAATGACCTGTAGAGGATGAGATTTTCATAGTAGGTGTGGAAAAGACCTTAAAAAAGGGAAATTATATGCCACTTGTATTATATTAAAAAATAAAATTACACGCTATTTTGATCCAAAAAAAACATATGTGAAAAACCTTCTTTATTTGATAAATGGTGTCAATTACATTTTTTTGCTCTCTTTCCAATTTTTTTTAAAAATGGCTTCAAAAATCCAATATATAAGTATAAAACCTTAAATAAAGACAAAGTGGCATGGAAAATATAAGGATTAGTATTATTTGAGTTTAAAAAAGACTAAAATCCTTGTACAATATTAAATAAAGGCTTTAAAATTCTCCAAGTCTTTAAAAATTACATCTTTTTTGGCATAAAATTGAGAAGTGGTGGTCCCATGTTGACTTGTCAACCTTTATTTCATGAAAATCACAACATAAATTATAAGATAACTCTATATTGTAAGTGATTTTAAGTTATTTTAAGTATTTATCTTGTATGAAAAGCATGGGAGATGCATGAAACTAGTTAAACTAGTCAATCGAAGAGATTTGACACTTAAGGACTAGTTAACTCAACTTGAGCTCAACTTGCATGAATTGAAACTTTTGGATTAACTTGAGAATGATATATCCACTTAAAAAACATATTTTATATGTGGTAAATATAAAATTGATTTATTTTATAGATTTTCAATGCCATTATTTACCTGCTTGATTGACCAATTAAGCCTATTAGGCCAATTAGGCTTAATAGCATATCTTTTGGCATTTGGAATCCATTAAACCTAAAAAAGGATGCCATGAAACCTGAAAAATTAATTAAATATACCTATAAAAACTTTTATCATCACAATATATTTGATTTTGATGATAAAGCACTCGTCATTCAGTGAACAAGGTTAACTAGGCATATTTTGCTCCATTTTCCTACAGATTGGCCATTTTGATTGAGCTGGTTTGGACACTTATAAGATGATTTATAACCAAAATAAACTTTTAGGATGAATAAAAAGCCTTATTATTTTATCTCCATTGATTATATTTCATTTAAGTGTCTTGTACCTCATTTTACATGCTTTTTTACATAAAAAATATGATTTCTTCCCTCCTCTGTACATCTCCATGCATAAAATTAACATTTATATAATCCTATATAATTTTAATTGAAATTTAAAAAGGTTTAATGTTTATAAAATATGATTTTATGGCAATAAAATTAACTTTTTGTAAAACTAGTTTTTTGAGGGTTTAGGTAGGCTTTGGAGCTAAATTTTGAAAATGATGGTTCATGAAGTAAAGATGTCAAAATACATTTTTTAAATATTTATGTGTATAAAAGTAAATCCCCCAACATCCATGAAAATATTGGGTTCTCATTCATAATGTATAAAAAGTTACCATGTGGAGAAATTTGCTTGTGGGGTTTTCACTGCATTTTGAGCTGCCTGCACTCTTAATGATTGTTAATAAAAAACAATAAAAAGGTAATTTTTTTTAATTAATTATAATTAAATATTATTTATAAAAACATAATAATATTGTTCATCCAAAGACCACATGTGGTGAAAGATATGAGCATTTGAACAGGAGTCTAGGAAGGGTGTCTATAACTAAAAAAATGAAAATTTCATCAAAATGAAAATAACCCTTAAAATTCTTCCCAATTCCTTAAAACACAATCATATGTTCTGTACCATGCTATAAAAACACTCTGAAAGCACAATTTTCTTGACAAGACAATAAAACCCCTTTTTGGCCTTTATGCCTATTTTCTTGAAAAAACATGTATGAGCATGGTTTGCTTAAAATTTAGAATTTTTACAATATTTAAAGGTCTTATTATGATTTAAAAACATCATATCATTCTTTTTAAACTTTTACCTCAATTTAGAAACCTCTGTGGCACTCCAAAATGATGCCTACTCTAATGGTGATCTCCAACTGACATGCTAAGGACTGTTATAAAAAAGAAACTATCTAAAAATTTTAAATGGACATGAAATTTTTTCATAATTTTATAAAACTCATAATGACCTTGTGTAAAAAATTTGAGAAGTTGAAACAACCTATAGCTCCCAGAATGTTCAATTTTATCTCAAAATTGATCCTTGTGTATGGATTGTCTGCATATTTGAAATTGACAATGCTATTTTCAAATGATAATTACCTATTTACAATATATTTTTTACATTTTAAACCAAAATTAGTTATTTTAGGCCATAATTGATTGGTTTGACCTACTTTAAAGGGTTAATGACCAGTTTTAGGAAAGTTTCATATGATAGGGGTAGTAATTTGGCCTTGACAGACCAAAATACTAACAATTTTGATTAATTTCAGGGGTTTATCAGCCTTTTGGTAAAATAACTCAAAAAATTTGGCTATGAAAAAATTAGATATACACTAAATATTTAAAGATCTTTTATGGGCAAAGACACAAACAAGGCAACTGACACAAATATGTGCACGTATGCACTTAAAGGAATGGACAATAACAACTTGGAAAGGGAAAAATAAAATTGAAATCATGTGCATATATGCACTTAAAAAAACAACAAAAGGTATTCTATTATGTAAAAACTAACCTCCACCTTTCTGATCCTCTTGGATCAAATGGAAAGCTATTTGATGCACTTTGGAACTTTGAAACATATTTCCTTCTTTTTGATAGCTCACTTCTACAAATGGGATCACTTATATGTTCATATGTTTTGGATGATGCAGCTAGGCCTCTAAATTCCATTGTTAGGTGTATGGATTGAAGATATGGATCTAATATCTAATCATCCTCCTCCTATATTCTTCTTTATTGCATCAACACTACTATCTCTACCTCATACATAGGCTGATCATGATTTGACACATTCTCATTCAATAATTGTATTGGCAATTCAGCTAGTATACTTGAATTGATATCTTCATTTGACTCCATTTGAAGTGGTATTTTTTAAAAGTCTTTAGATCCTTGATAAGCATCCAAATATGGATGTAATATGACTTTAATTTCTTTTTGATGAATAGCTGCAATAGTACTCTTTACAAGACATTCATCAATCTCTACTTGGGGTGGAGATAGACTATCAAACTTTATACAAAAACTCTCCAAATAATCTCAAAAGGCCTCTTCATCATGATAAATTTAAAGGACATGAAATTCATTAGTTTTCTTACCATTTGAATCATGTTGATCACATATTTCTACCTTTTAGATGAAGTCAAATGAAATTTCTTGATCTGCTACACTTGTCTCATCTTTACCAAGAATATTCTTCATCACAGCAATGGCTCTATATGATTTTTCTTCATGGCTGACTTTTGAAGAAATATTTGTTTGTAATTCATCTATCTCAACTACTAGAAAATCTTGAGAATACATCTTTTTTGGCATCATGATTTTGCTCATGAGGCTAAATGATCTATTGCTTGAATTCAACATCTTGAATTATGCTTGATTGTTCCTCTTTCTTGCTTGACTCCATGATTTGGTTCCAAGATGGGAAAGAAAAAAGATATTTTTTGACCTTTTGATTTTGGTTCTCCTCCTCTTTCCTTGTCTTCAGCTCCAACTCTTTGATTTGCTTATCAATATTCTCTTGGAATATCTTATCTTTAAAGTGGTTAATTGTTTCAATAGTAGGCTATCCTATAACAATCTCTTTCTTTATTTGACAATTATCTTGGATAGAAATCCAAGAAGGGAAGGTTTGAGAAACACATGAAGAACTTGGAAAAATCAAAGGGGATCTTGGAATGATCTCCTGAGGAGGAATGGATGGCATATAATAAGAATGATATTGGAACTATTGTCCCTTGAGGCCTTTTAGTTTGTCATCAATACTTTGAATGTAACCATCTACATCCATCATCTCACCAGTGAGATTGCCCCAATTTTCTCTCTCAAGAGGTTCCTATTGCTTTTTTTTATGTTTTGAAAATAATCTCTCACATAATGTATCAGGTGAGTAGGAGTATCTTGGCCATAATAGTTTTGTGAATACAACTCTAGTGCATGCTTTTCAAGGCTCACTAAAGTTTGTTTAAATGCTAGTATGGATTGGGTAGATGTACAATGGCCATGATAAGATTGGTAAGGGGAAATATTATGATGTATTTACTATTAATATGGAGAATCTAGGCATTAATCTTATATATATGCTTGATATAGATCATCAAACTCCTGCTGAGGATCATAGTGTGGCTGGTCATACTAATTATAGTGAGGATCATATGGATCTGTACTGAAACAAGCAATTTGAGACCATTAGTAAGCCAAATACTGAAAATATTAAATATTCAAATGATAATTTATTTTAATAACTAGACTTTAGTGCCTAAAAGTTTCACTGATCTTCTAGATGCCTCCAAAAGCTAGTGTGTAGAATGATGTCCTACCGGGTGTGCTAAAAACTGTTATCACTCTAGAGAACACCCTGTTTAGATGCTCATATATTTCACCACATATGGATTTTGGATTAATTATATTTTTATGTTTTTATTAATCATGTGTAATTATAATTTATGAAAAATTTAGACCATTTGAGTTGTTTTTCTTTATTAACAATCGTTAAGAGTGTAGGCAACTCAGAATGCAGTCAAAACCCCTTAGACAGATTTCTCCACGTGGTAAATTTTTATATATTTTAAACGGGAACCAAATATTTTAAAATATGTTTGGTGGGGTCATTTTTATACACATCAATGGAAATTTTTTTGGATTTTAAGGTTTGTACTTTATGAACCATCAATTTGAAAATTCAGCTTCAAAGCCCACCTAAACCCTCAAAAAACTAGTTTTATGAAAATTTGATTTTATTTCCATAAAATCATATTGTATTAACATAAAAAAATTTCAAATTTCAATTAAACTCATGGAGGATTCCATAAATGTAAATTTTATGCATGGAGATGTATGGATGAGGGCATAAATCATGTATTTTATGGAAAAAGTATGTAAAATGAAGTACATGACACTTCAACGAAACATAATCAATGGATATAAAATTATAAGATTTTTTTTCATCATTAAATTTTATTTTGGTCATAAATAATCTTATAAGTTTCCAAACTAGCTCAATCAAAATGGTCAGTCTACAGGAAAATGGAGCAAAATAAGCCTAGTCAACCTTGTTGACTAAATGAAGAGTGTTTTCTCATCAAAATCAAAAATATTGTGATGATAAATTTTTTTTCAGATATATTTAATTATTTTTTCAGGTTTCATATAATCTTTTTTCAGGTTTAATGGATTTAAAATGCCATAAGATAGGCATTTAGGCCTAATTGGCCTAATAGGCTTAATTGGTCAATAAAGTAGGTAAAGAATGACGTTGAAAATATATCAAACGAATTAATTTTGGAGTTACCACATGGAATATATGTTTTTTAAGTGAATATATAACTATAAATTAAATATAAAAGTCTAAATTCATGCAATCTGAGCTCAAGTTGAGTTAACTAGTCCTTAAGGGTCAAATATTTTTGGTTGACTAGTTTGACTAGTTTCATCAATCTTCCATGCTTTTCATGCAAGATAAAGACTTTCAAGAACTTAAAATAATTATAAATATGGAGTTATATTCTAATTTATGGTGTGATTTTCATTCAAGTAATGTTTAAAAGTCAACATTAGCCCACCACTTGTCAATTATATGCCAAATATGAAGAACATGCAATTTTTGAAGACTTAGAGTATTTTAAAGCTTTTATTTAATATTGTAAAAGGATTATAGTCTTATTTTAACTAAAATAAGATTAATAATTCTATTTTACATTAAAATTTGGATCTATTTAAGGTTTTATACTTATATATTGGCTTTTTGAAGCCATTTTAAAAAAAATCTGGAAGGAGAGCAAAAAATTGTAATTGACACCATTTATCAAATAATGAAGATTTTTTGCATATGTTTTTTTGGATCATAATAGAGTGTAATTTGATTGTGTATTATAATAAAAGTGGCATATAATTTCCATTTTTTTATGTCATTTCCACACTTAATATGAAAATCTCATCCTCTACAGATCATTTGAAGAGCTAGGATTTGAATTTGTTTTACAAACTTCTTTCAAGCCTTCTTTTGAAACACTAAGGTTCAAGATTAAATGTAGATTTTTATTCTAGATTAATATGTGTATATTAATTAGTTCTGAAAATATTTTAGATAATATAAGAAATTTAGGTGCATCACCTAATTAGATAATATTTTCCATTTCAATTTTATTTTCCCTTTTCATCCCAAAAAATCAAAATAATTTAGTTTTAAAAGATAAATCTTAAGGAAACCAACCCTCTCTAGAGGTTATTATAATCATAGAGTCAGAAACACTCTAATAAGTTCTAATTGTATCATTTGGAGAGAGGTTTTTCTTTACACATCTTCAAACAAGGTGCTCTTTAGAGTGATAATAGTTTCTGGCACGCTCAGTGGGACATCATTTTACACACTAGCTTTTGGAGGCATCTAGAAGATCAATGCAACTTTTAGGCACTCAAATCTAGTTATAAACATCAAGTATCATTTTAATATTGATTAATTTTAGTATTTGGCTTACTAATGGTCTCAAATGGCTTGTTTCAGTATGGATCCATATAATCCTCACTATAATCAGTATGATTAGCCACACTATGATCCTCACTAGGAGTTTTAAGCTCTATATCAGGCATATATGCAGGAGTACTACCTAGATCCTCCATATGAGTAGTAAATCCATCATAATATTTTCCCTTACCAATATTATCATGTCCATTTTACATCTACCCAATCCATACTAGCATTTATACAAACTTTATTGAGCCTTGAAAAGCATGCACTAGAGTTTTATTCACAGAGTTGTTATAGCCAAGATACCCCTACTCCCTTGATCCATTATGTGAAAGATTATTTATAGAAAATAAAAGAGAAATAGGCACCTATTGAGAGAGAAAATTGGAACAATATCACTAGTGAGATGATGGATTTAGGTGGTTACATTCAAAGTATTGAGGATAAACTAAAAGGCCTCAAGGGACAACATGTCCAACCTCACTCTTCTTATATGCCATCCATTCCTCCTCAAGAGATCATTACAAGAGCCCATTTGAGTTTTCCAAGTTCTTCACATGTTTCTTGGAGATTCCTTTCTTGGATTTCTATCCAAGATAATTTTCAAAGAAAGAAAGATATTATTATCGGATAGCCTGTTATTGAAATAATTAACACTTTAAAGAGAATATTTGCTAAGATAATATTGATAAGAAGATTAGAGTTAGAGCTAAAGACAAAGAAAGAGGAGGAGAGCCAAAATCAAAAGTTCAAAAAAGATCCTTTATCTTTTCCATATTACAACCAAATCATGGATTCAAGCAAGAAAGAGGAACAATTGATTATAATTCAAGATGTCAAATTCAAGAAAGAGATCATTCAGCCTCATGAGCAAAATCATGATGCCAAAGAAGATGACTTGCAGGAGGGTTCTCAAGAGTTTGTAGTAGCTAAGATAGATGGATTACAAACAAATATCTATTCAAAAGTCATCCATGAAGAGAACTCACATACAACCATTGATGTGATGGAGAATATTCCTAGTAAAGATGAGACAAGTGCAACAGATCAAGAAATTTTATTTGACTTCATCCAAAAGGTATAAATATGTGATCACAATGCTTTAAATGGTAAGAATATTAATCAATTTCATGTCCTTTCAATTGATCATGATGAAGAGGCCTTTTGGGATGATTTAGAGATTTTTTTCCAAATTTTGATAGTCCATCTCCACCCCAAGTAGAGATTAATGAATGTTTTGTAAAGAGTAATATTGTAGTTATTCACCAAAAAGAAATTAAAATCACATTAAAACCATGTTTGGATGCTTATCAAGGATCTAAATACTTCAAGAAAATACCACTTCAAATAGAGTCAAATGAAGATATCAATCCAAGTATACTGGCTAAATTTCTAATACAATTATTGAATGAGAATGTGTCAAATCATGATTAGCCTATGAATGAGATAGAGATATTAGTCTTGATGCAACAAAGAAGAATATGGGAGGAGGCTGATTGGATCTTAAAAAATTTTATCACTCTAAAGAGCACCCTATTTGAAGATGTGTAAAACACACCCTCGATCTAGGTTATAAAATTGGAACATTTTAGAGTGTGGGTAAATATATGATGAGAACCTCTAGAGAGGGCGAGTTCCCTTAAGATTTATCTTTAAAAATTAAACTATTTTTATTTTTTGAGATGAAAAGGGAGAAGGAAACTGAAATGGAAAATATTATCTAATTAGATGATGCACCTGAATTGTTTATATTCTCTAAAATCTTTTTTAAATTGAGTAAGACAAACATATAAACCTAAAATAAAACTTTTCATTCAATCTTGAACATCAATGTTTCAAAACAAGGCCTGAAAGAAGTTTGCAAAGTAAATTCAAATCCTAGCTCTTCAAATGACCTATAGAGGATGAGATTTTCATAGTAGGTGTAGAAAATACCTAAAAAATGGGAAAGTATATGTGAATTGTATGATAATACATAATTAAATTAAACTCTATTTTGATCCAAAAAAGAGTTATGAAAAATAACTTCTTTATTTGATAAATGGTGTCAATTATAATTTTTTGCTCTCCTAGAATTTTTTTAAAATGGCTTCAAAAAGCCATTATATAAGTATAAAACCTTAAATAAATCCAAAGTGGCATGGAAAAGAGAAGGATTAGTCTTCTTTAAGTTTAAAAAAGACTAAAATACTTTTACAATATTAAATAAAGGCTTTAAAATCCTCCATGTCTTCAAAAATTGTATGTTCTTTTTTGGCAGAAAATTCAGAAGTGGTGGGCCCATGTTAACTTGTAAAACTTCCTTTCATGAAAATAATGACATAAATTAGAATATAAATCCATCTTTAAAGTGATTTTAAGTTCTTAAATTCTTTATCTTGCATGAAAAGCATGGGAGATGCATGAAACTAGTCAAATTATTCAACTGAAGAGATTTGACCCTTAAGGACTAGTTAACTCAACTTGAGCTCAACTTGAATGAATTTAAAATTTTGGATTGAATATATAATGATATATCCATTTAAAAATATATATTCCATGTGGTGACTCCAAACTTAATTCATTTTATATATTTTCAATGCCATTCTTTACCTGCTTGATTGACCAATTAAGCATATTAAGCCAATTAGGCCTAATAGCATATATTCTAACATTTGGAATACACACACACACACACACACACACACACACACACACACACATATATATATATATATATATGTCATGAAACATTATAAAATAATTAAATAGAGCTGTAAAAACTTTTGTCATCACAATATATTTGATTTTTATGAGAAAACACTTGTCATTCAGTGAACAGGGTTGACTAGGCCTATTTTGCTCCATTTTCATTCAGACTTGCCATTTTGATTGAGATGGTTTGGAAACTTATGGAGTTATTTATTAATAAAATAAAAAAAAATTATGAATAAAAATTCTTAGGATTTTATCTCCATTTATTATATTTCATTGAAGTGTCTTGTACTTCATTTTACATGTTTTATTCCACAAAAAAATGATTTATACATTCATCCATATATATCCATGCATAAAATTTAAATTTATGGAATATTATATGAGTTTAATTGACATTTTAAAAGTTTTTAGGTTTATCCAATATGATTTTATGGGAATAAAATCAACTTTTTACAAAACTAGTTTTTTGAGGGTTTAGGTGGGCTTTGGAGCTAAATTTTCAAAATGATGGTTCATGAAGTATATCCCTAAATTTTTATTTTTTTTTCCATTTATTTTTATTAAATTACCCCTAAAATATATTTAAAAATATTTGTTTCCCATTCAAAATATATAAAAAGTCACCACATGGAGAAATCTGCCTTTGAGGTTTTGACTGCATTTTGAGTTGCCTACACTCTTAATGATTGTTAATAAATAAAAACCACATAATGGTATAAATTTTTTATTTAATTATATTTAAATATTAATAATAAAAATATAATAATATCATTCATCAAAATGCCACATGTGGTGAAAGATATGAGCATCTGAACATGAGGCTAGGAAGGGTGTCTAGAATAGAAAAAATGAAAATCTCACAAAAAAAAAAAAAAAAAACCCTTAAAATTATTCAAAATGCCTAAAAATTTCATCATTTTGGATTTACCATGCTATCAAAACACTCTGAAAACACATTTTTCTTGAAATGTCAAAAAAAACCCCTTTTTAGCCTTTATGCCTATTTGCTTGCAAAAGCCTATATGAGCATGGTTTGCTTAAAATTTAGAGTTTTTACACTTTTTAAAGGTATTATTATGATTTTAAAATATCATCCCATTCTTTTAAAACTTTTAGCTAGACTTAGAAACCTCTGTGGCACTCCAGAATGATGTCTACTCCAATTGTGAGCTCCAATGGACATGCTAAGGACTATTACAAAACAACAAGTATCTCCACTTGTAAAATTTCCATTAAACTTTTTAAAAAGGTTATAAAACTCATAATTACCTTGTGTACAAAATTTCAGGTCTTGAAACCACCTGTAGCTCCTATAATGTTCAATTTTCTCTCCAAATTGATCAAAGTGCATAGATTATCTGCATATTTAAACTTGACAATGTTATTTTGAAATGATAATGACCCATTTAAAGTATATTTTTGAAAAAATTAGTGATTTTTAGGCAATAATTAATTTTTTTGACCTACTTCAAAGGGTTAATGATCACTTTTAGGAAAGTTTCATATGATAGGGGTAGTAATTTGGCCTTGATAGACCAAAATACTAAAAATAGCTATATCTAAAATCCTTTATCCCTATTGAAAACCTCCTTAATGTAATCTAGAACCATCAAAGTCAAAATAAAAATCAGCAATCAAATTCCTCTAGTGAAACCATATTTAAGGCACCATTGGGAAATCAAATTTAGATAAATTCACAAAATCAAAAAGGTTTTAAGGTGTTATTATATGGTCAAATCAACATCATAACTAATATCAATATGTCTCAAATCAAAGATTAAAAAACTATGAGGCCTTAGCTTCGTTAGTCATGTGGCACTGAGCACAAAATCCACATACAATATCCACAATGGTGTGTGTGATTTTTTGTCCTAATTTCCAATCACATATCATCCATCCACATCACCTATATTATTATCAAATCTTGTACCTAATCCAAAACCACACTATCTAGGGCATCATTATCTCTCATAGGGCTACAAATATATTTGGTTTAAATATCCAGAGAAATAAAAATAAAAATCAAGGAAGATAATGATGATTATTTAGGAGCAATTTTAGTTTAATATCAATATCATCAACATCACACATCTCACACACCTCAATTCCTATCATTTTTCATATCCAGTGGTGAAAACCAATTCTTTGGCACCTTAGATAAGCATAGTGATGAAAATTGGTCTTTGGTGTCACTTGTGGCATGCCTTTGTCTATAATCACCTCATGAAACTATCTCATGTACTTGGGGGAAATATATACATCCCATCCTCCTCCCTTTCCATCACATTTCACATAATCCATTTACAACCATTTTTATATTCATCCATTTGGATTTGGTCCCAGAAGGTGTATGCAAACAAGTTCTTAGGGAACATATTTGACATGATAGAATTTTTCAGCTTGAGGGAATCAATGGTATATAATAAACAATAAAATATTATCCTTGGAGAATTATCTACATATTCATTTTCATCCTTCACTTGCTTTTCATCCTTCATCATTATATATCTCCATCCCCTAATCAGTCCTATTTTGCTGGCTACTAAGTTTGAATTTTATTTTTCCAAAGATGATCACTACTTGTACAATTATCCATCCCACATTCTATACCTTGTACCATTTAATATTGCATACCTTTGCCTCATCATCCCTTGTCACTATTCATCAAGTCACTATGTGTATCTTTATATTTCACCCTAAAACTTGTATCATGGTCTAGGTGGAAGAATCCAATAAGGTTAAGTTGAATCATGATTTTCCCATTCCCCCATCCCTAATAAAGATGACATAACAAAGGTTAAATCATAATTACCATCAAAGTTTTTCATGTATATATTGTGTGTTTGTACCTTTTATAATTTATCTATGAATGTATTTATTGTGTGTTTTATATTCTATGTATCCTTTTTTCTTTGTATATAGTTAATATCATAACATTTTTCAATTTGATTTTTTTGTTTGTCTCTTTTTTTGTGTCTTTTCTATAATGGAATAAAGTAATGATGCCATCTTGGTATATCAATACCAATGGTGCATGTCACTAAATACTATATGTAGGTTCTTGTGTTTTATTTTTGTGTCAGTCTCTTATGCATTATAGAAAGAAGTCATCATGGTTATATATGTATCATGATGCATATTTACTAATTCTATATTAAAAATGATTATTAAATACATATCACTCAAGATATCTCAACATAATAATCCACATCATTATGTCCTAATCATGCTCATTTAATCATCATATATTATCTATCATAATCATCCATCTACATTATCCACATCTATCTCATATATCATAACATCACATATATCCAAATAAATGTCACATAAACACATACTATATTTTTACCATCCTAATTTAAACACATAAACATCATAATATAACTAACATAACATCGCATACTAATTTAACATTGCATCAACATATGAGCTAAGAAAGATGACATGAAAATTAAAATACAAGAGAAAACTCATCATTCATACAAACATCCATTATATAATAATAATTTACATAAATTTATAATACATCCTAAAAATCACATCATAAGTCTCATACATCACCATAAACATAATATACACATCATTATACTCATCACACATAATCACAGTCTATAACACATGAAACCCATAACTCAAATCATCATCATCTATATCAAAATTACATATTCAAAAATTGATATATATACTATAATAATGGGCATACATGTGTCATAATACTATACATTAATATATCTATACATCATATCTAGCTAGATCTATTTAGAGATGGTGGTGGAGGCCTTAGTGGTAAATGAACTAAATGGATAGAAGTCTTGGACCTTGAGGAACCCCTATCTGACTACTCTCTATAAATTATGGTGCCCTCTACCCCATTGGCATGACATGATCATATAAGGATATCCAAAATTTTATATTTTAGCCAAACCTCATCAATTGACTTCCCTCCTACACATAGTCTCTCCTACATAGAGTATCCCTACTTAGAATGATTGCATTATGAAATTCAACTGAGTCAGCTTAGTAAATAATGAGGTTATATATTGGTCCATATCTATAATTTCCACATCCCTATTGTAACCTTAACATGTTAATATAAATATATATGTATCCCTAGAATAAATATCCTCCTCTAGCCAATTTATCAAAGCCTCATCCTCCACTAACCTATTATGGGATAACCTAGCCTCATTAGTATGAGAAGGCCCTACTTCATTATTACCTACATTGACATCCATTATGAATTTTCATTGATATATCTCATAATTTTAAGTATCCCTAGGAGTCATTATAGTAATCTTCCTTGCATAAAACCTCTCATAAGTAGTAAAGAGTCTATAATATCAACCACCCATCAGCCCCATCCATTTCCTCCCTATCCATATCCCTAGCCCTGCCCATCTCCTCCCTAACCATTTCTTTCACCCTACCTATCTCCTCTATGTCCTTTTCCAATCCTTATCCATATCCTCCCTACCTATATATTAATAATATCCCACTCACCATCCCCATCCCCTCCCTCTTTATGTTTATCTCCATCTCTGGGATGCATAACTTGCCCTATCAATATCTACACTATATCTCCACCTCTCTCTCTTAATCACCCAATTTGTTCTACATGAACCTATACATCATACCTACCCCCTCCATCCCCATATCAATATTTTGTTTTCTTATAACATCTCAATAGTATCTCTACTAAATCCTTATCTCTGCCATTATGGATAGGCTATCATTATTTTCCATATCTACTCATGTAGATTCATTATTAGTTCCACTAGCCACATTAGTTTAACTAAGCCCCTATGAATCCATCATACATTATAATCCCATGTAACTCCTATATTAGGAATCACCATCAATTAATCCCATGACAAAACAACCATTGCATCTAATCAACAATTGTTGTATCACTGTATATTATTGTCCCCCACTATCACCTCTCTTTGGTCATGCTAGAAAAAGCAAGTGGCCCTTAAGGAATAACCTTATATCTACTAAAATATTGTTTGACCTTGTCTAATAAATATATCTTAATCATTGTTTATTATCATCCTATAAAATAACCTCCATCAACATATAACCCATATAATCAACATCCTACCCATCCCCATTGAATATGCTGATATGGAATCTATGTAATCTCATCCATCATCAGGTCATATAATGTTCATCTATAAAATGATGCATCACTTGAATGACCTTTTAAAACCCCCATAATAAACTCTAATCCATATATCATAGGTTCATGAGGGGATTGTTAGTTTCTTATCCACATAGGCCACTTTATGGTAATATGATACCATGCCTAGACCTACAATAATGTTTCACCCCTAATGCTTTGACCCCATCTATAGGTGGCTAATTATAGGTCTCAATATATAAGTGAATAATATCCCAAACTCAACCATGTCTACCACCATTTATCTTAACCTAATCTTAAAAAGTTTGTCACTCTTGTAAGACAATAATATGACACTAAAAATAGCCATGCATGTAAGGGTAAGCCAGTCTATTGTCTCCTCTCACAAACACCTATCTAAATTAAACCAACATCTATATATCATCATCATCATGTTACCAACTAATATCTACACTATCATCATCTAGGCCATCAATCACCAATACAATTGATCCCCTCTAATCAAGATATAAAAAATCTACCAGACATCTTCCAAACTCACAATCATCTCCCTAGACACAAAGTGGAAGGTACTCATCTCTAAGTGACACTGCTCCAAAAAATCTATCAATAAGGTTGCGTCTATATTTACAAGTGAAATCCATGCCATGTGATATGATCCCACTTACTCTATCATGTTGTAGTCCTCCACCATCAGCTCATGTAATCTTTTCCTCATTTTTAAATGAGTACACAAGACAAAATCACTAGAATCCACTTCTAAAATTAAAAAAATTTAGCTTATTAATTTATTTAAATTTAATAAGTAGAACATCTCCCATTTTATCAAGTTTTCATCATCATCTATTTAACAAGTAGACTATTTCCCATTTTATCAAGTTTTCATCATCATCTCTAGTTAACTTGTGCTTGTAACACCTTTTGCATCAAAATTACTTCTCTCAATATGAAATCACTTTTTATAAGGTCAAAATCACTTTTCCAATAACCATGGATTCATTCATAATCCAAGTATAAAATATCTTCTAATGATCTCAAAGCCACTAGTGTAAATTAAAAACCACTAATTCATAGAATCGGTTTCACATTGAGTCATTTTCAAAAGTTGTTTATATAAATTCAAAAACGTAGTTGTGTTTTGAATTCACTACTTTATAGATATAGCTTCATGTTATCCCATTTTTTAAAGTTTATTTGAGTTTTAAAAATACATTTTATTGTTTATTAAGCCATGAAATTGTTTACAAATCCACCCCAAAGGGAAAATCCACCAAAATCCTATACTTTTTCATAAAGCCATATCTACTTCTAATGGAGATGCATTTTAGGCTATCAAAAGTGCTTCTAAGAAAATTAGTCCCAAAATATGCCTCTTTTTTCCCAATTTGGGCCCTAATAATGCTAGTAAATGTAAAATTTAATCAAACTTAAACCATTTATGGGTCACCATAGTCCTTTTTTATTTGATGCTCTTATACTTACTCTTCTTGATGGTGGATGTGCAACACATGATTCATTTTCATCTCGCATCAAACCCAAAATTAAAATGGTAAGAGATAAGGTGTAAATGAATAGGAATTCACTCTTTATACCCCTATTTAACCTAAATTCCCCATATTTTAACCTTCCTAACATCTTATCTTTGCCTAATAATATACTTTTTCTCCCCCATTCCCATCTCATCCCTCATCTCACTTGATTTACTAACCCAATTAAATATCTACCCCTTATCTATCATAAATATTCTTAGTAAATCCACCCATAATTATCCCTCTTAGTCTTCCTAGGAAACCTTGACACATCCCTTCATCATTTTATTTCCTTGTCCATCATTTCTTTCTTCCCATGTTGGGAGAAATACGTTGGCCTAAAGCCCATATGGCCTATGTAGGTAACACTGAATCACATGAGGTGTCAAAGGTCATCTCAATCGTAATCATATCACTCCCATAATAATCCATCCTCTTCATAATCATGTCAATATCTCTAATAATTTTTAAATCTATCACATCTTTCATCTATAATCAATCATCAGTCAATAAAAATCAATCATATAGGGACACATCACTCTTCATCAACTAATTCATTATTTAGTTGAATATTTCTTCTCTCTTTATCATGTGTATTTTCCTTGGATATATCTAAAGATCAAGTCATAACTTACTCAATCATCCAATCAAGCCCATAACTCTCCCTATCATGATTTTTTTCTTGGGATATGTCTAAAGCTCATGGATTTATTTGTATTATCATCTAAAGTCTACATCTTCCCCCTTCACTTGGGGCACATCCAAGGTCATAACTTTATCATATTTTTCACCCTTGCATATTTATTTTCATAGGATATCATCCATTGAAAATATAAATCAAATTTAAGATCATGGTATGACAACATCACAACATATTTATCCCATTTATCACATCCAACCCAATCCCTCTTTCTTCTCTTTGTGCATCCCACCCCTCATTTTATTTTAAGTGGCCATATATCTCATCCCTCCCCAAATTAAATTTCAATGGGGCATCAACTATCCTAACTTACTAATTCTCACAACCATTTTCTTTATTGAAATACCCATAGTTTTTCCAATTTTAATGAACTTTCAAAAAGGTGAAAAATATATACATCTAAATTTCACAAATCCATCACTCATTACTAATTTCATTCTAATTATACTTATTAATTTCTTTTATATCATTATTCATATTTTTTTGATATACCCCCTTACACTTTGATGGATTGAATAAAGGTAAGTTAAGCTTATAGCATCGAATAAGATAATGTATGCACCAAGTGCTCCATCTAAATCAAATGTCAAGTTCTAAAGAAAGCTAAACTATAAATTCAAATCTATCAAGATAAAAAATGAAGTGAATTAAATAATTAATATAATATAAAAACCATATAACAAGATTAAATTGATAGATCCACCCAGGAAGAAATTTAAAAGGTTACCACATCTCCATATGATGTTAAAAATATTATTGATTATAATCTAATCTCTCTATGTCCTCCATTTGAGATTGATTTGACCATGTCATAACCTAAGGGCTTCAATAGTAATTCATATGGTGCCTTCCATATATGCATTAGGCATTCCAAGAAAAAATGTTACAGGCTAATTCATAAGATAGAAAATCTCATCAATGATAATAATATTGATGTCATCACACTTACAAAGGAAACAAGACCACAATAGAATAATAAAAAAAGTTGAAATTTTTTAGTAATCCTTTTCCCAATCATGGTCCAATACAAAATATAGATAATTTCTAAGTACATCATGCATACAATGTGCATCCTCATCCTAAGACATATGGAAATCTAATAAATGGAATTATAGGAACATTTACATGTACATTAACATATCTAGTGATCACATTTGATGATAATGAAATCAATGATGATGACTTTGATAGGCATGATCTTTTTATTGACACATCAATAAGAAACCTATTTATATTTTTATGATTAAAAATTGATTAAGAAAAAATACATGCATAATGATACTCCTTCACATTTTGGGATACATAGAGTAAGATTTATAGGCTACATCAAAGATAGAGCATTTTATGAGAATACATAAGATAATTTATGACATATAATATTACCTCTCCAATTTAGTTTAGTAACAATGGCTAGTCCATTTATAGTATTACCATGTATAGGGTTTTTTAATATGTTATTAGGATGCCCTTAGATATATAAACTTTGAGAAATACCATTTACAATATATGGATGCCTCAACTACATACAATGAAATAAAATGGTCAAAGTTAAAGTCATACCATATGAGTACCCTCTACAATAGTGTTAAATCTTCATCCAACACCACAACCACAATTGGTTGTGGCACCTATTTAATAGTACCATATAAATGTAATTATAAAAGTTTCTCTAAATCACAATATGTAGATATTTAGTGCACCCATCCAAGAGAATAACTCAAATTCATTTATGGAACATATACAAAAAAAATATCTACAACTAGTTAAAAATTAAGATATATCATCTCAAGCAACAATCTTAATTTAAAATATTTACTCAAATTTCAAAAAAACTAAATATTATATAATGCATCCTAAGGAAATTTCGTGTGTTCCATAATAAACAAAGGTAGTTATATAAAAAAACATCACCAAGTCCTACACCTTATATAGTTACACAATTAGCTACATATACTATAAATAGTGATCAAAATAATTATGATATGGCATTTGATGTTTTTTCTAATTCATATGCATCTACATGTGGCATTCCTCATCCATGAAAACCCAAGATTCAACTCTTTGATCCAATCATATATTGTGACCCTTCCATTGATGTTATCACAGGCTAGTTCCCCTTCCAAATATTTAAAAAATACACAAAATATTAAATATTAAAAAATAAAAATAAATCAAATATTGAAAAAATACAAAAACATCTAAAATATTTTCAAAAAAAAAAATAGGACCTAAGCATGAAATAATATGTTATTTACTTATTTATATGTGTTACTTATCATATATGTTGGTAGATATCATATTATTTTCTATACACATAATATTTTCACAAGGTATTTGATTATGATGCAAGACATACATTAAATATGATTTCTTAGATGTTGGAATCCCCTCTACCTATTGGGCATGCCTATGCTAGGGGAATCTAAATTTTATAGGCTACATTATAACAAGTTATATCTATCTATGATGTCAAATGCAATGTTAAGCTACATATCCTAAAAATGTCTTATTAAATCACTTATATTTTACATAGATATGTTACATTATTTAAAAAAAATGACATTGATATGTGTGGGTTGAATATCCTATTTTTCACTTGTTATATGATCCCTCGATGTTTTTTTCCTTGCATAATAGGTTAAAATTTTGTTTCTTATTTTACGGGTACCTTGTCCCTTATGTGAAAACTATTTGAGAATCTCTATGAGATCATTTTTTGGTATGTATTACTTTTGAACATGTCCATTTATTGTGGCCCTTGGCTTTAAGTATGCAATACTAAATTATGATATATTTGAACATGCCCCTTGTATATGACCTTTGGCCATGTTGTATGACATGGAATGAGATTATTGTGTTATGACTTTATCCTTGTTGAGCTTGATTAATGATTCTATGATATACATCATGCACTACTAGGGAATCATCTATTTCAAATATACTTACTTTAATACATAATTCCATACTATATCTATCTAGACATGACACATGTATGCCTTAGATTCAATATATTATTGAATAGAATATATTAATGTAAAGTATTGAATTCAATGTAAAGTATTTGAATAGAATACATGAATGTAAATTATTGAATTCAATATATTCAATGTAAAGTATTTGAATGGATTAAATGAATGTAAATTATTGAATTCAATATGACACATGTAAAGTATTTGAATAGAATATATTAGAGTGATTGAAATTGAATGGCAACAAACAAAATGAATGTAAAGTATTGAATTCAATAATGTGAAAGTAATTAAAAAAATGTATAACTATGAAATAAAAATAAATAATTAGATATTTTCCCACAAATTTGATGGTGTTGACTAACAGATGGTTGAAATAATGAAACATGACCATACTTTGGAAGTGCCTAAAATTTGTGACTAAAGGTGAAAGAGGTCATAACCATCTAGTTTAGGTTAGAACCAAATACCAATTTTGACCTAATTTTTCAACCTTTAACCTAGATAAAAAACTAAAAACTCATTTTTTGATTTTATATGGCAGCTTGAATTAAGTTTGTATGCAAAGTTTTGAATTTCAGAAGTGTGTGGAAGGTCTACAAATAGCTTCTCAAATGTTGACCCTAGCAAGTTATGTAATGATTGAAAACTTGTAAATAGAAAAATATAAATTTTAATTAAGTTGAGATGACCCCAATCACCCCCATGATGACTAAAAATTACTTACATATCTAATATTCTAAAGAGGTTTGTCAATCTGATATAGTTGTCCCACTTAGAGTGCTTTGTGAGATTTTTTTCCTTTGACTATATGAATGCATCTAGGGATGGATTTAAAATTTGATCATAATTCTTTTTGGATATAATTATATATTATTCTTATTTTTTTAAGGGTTTCTTTGAATAATTATAATTTGAACTGGGAATAATATGAAATCTTTGCTCAATGTGCAAAAGTGTAAGTATGCCTTTGTATTGAAATTACAAAGTGGTAGAATAAATTACTTGAGTTTACCTTTATATCAATCCAAATGGGTAAAAACTCATGCTAATTTTTATTAAAAAATGGATAAATAATAGTATAATAAGTACAAGCCCATCAAGTTTGGGTCAAAACCAACTACCATTATTGACCCAACTAGTTGGTCTTGTCATGTAAGCAAGAAATGTGAAATTTATGGTATAAGAATTCCATATAGATGTTTATATTGTTTTTAGAATTTAAAACATTTTTTATGTGCTAGATAATAATTTGAAAGATAAATAGGTCCACACAATTTCTTAAGATAGGGTAAGGTGGGTAAATAGGTCCTGATTAAATCTATAAGTTAATTAAATTGAAACTAGGACAAAACTGAAATAATCAAGTATTTATGACCTTATTTAAATGTCTACATTTAACCCCCTTTTATTATAGAAATAAAATTACTAGATTAAATTAAACATATACCTTGGTTTGTAAGACACGCTTTGTCTTTGAGATAATATTTTAGTCATGTAGGGCATTATAGTCTTTGGCAAACTTTAAGAAATGCATGAAGTAGTTGCTTTTTTATTTTGACAGCTATATTTTTAAAAACCTTAAATTTGAAAATTTATTGAACTTGAAATTTTAATATGCTTGGATTTAAAATTTGAAAATATTTAAATTTAAAAATTTCTTGAACTTGAAATAGAGAAAAGAAGGAATACACTTATATGTGTGGAACCAATGTTGCTTCTATAAATTTTCTTGGAGATGATTCTTCCTTGAAGCATTAGAGAATAGTTGTTTCCTATGAATCACTTGGAGAAGATTAGTTCCTTAGTTGAACTAATGGATAATTTGAGGGTGATTAATACATAAATTAAATTTGCACTTTTTAAAATAAATAACACCCATTGAGGGATGTATAAACTTCAATTTAAATCATCTAGTCTTTATAACCCTAAGACGTGAAATGGGTTGAAATATACAATGGATTCACATTAATAATGATATAGGGAACTAAACTTATAAGTCATGAATTATGTTCTTAAATTAAATAAACCACTAAAAATGTCTTGTAGATTCAATTCAATTTTTTTTCTTGAATGGATGGTCAAAAGAGAATTGATAGCATCCATGCTCCTACCATATCCATAGATAGAAAGTAGTATTAAAATTTTAAAAAATAGTTGATGAGATTCATTATGTCTTATTAAGTTAATTAACTGAGTTCAATCAATATCATATCAAACCAAGATCATTGTCTAATAGTCGTCAGTAGTAAGGAATGTAAAATGGTGACTAATTGTTATGTTTTAGGTGGGGGAGTTATGGATCATTTAATCCTCAAGTTATAATCTAGCCACTTAAATTTAAATCTAACTTATTGATTTTGTAAACAAACATTCTTTTTGAATTAATTTTATTTTTAATCGAAACACACTTTCTCAAATTGAAATTGCTTGAAAAGAAACACACTTATAGTGTATTTACATAAATGTGAATTTCTTGAAAATAAACATAGTTAATATATTTTCTATGAAATGTAAAGGATTTTTAAATTAAATTCTTTAACATTACATTTTCTTATAACATATAAATTAACACATAGTCTTATATGTGAGACACAAACCATAACACTTTCCATAAAAGAATGAATTGTAGTATATAAAAAACAAAACAATATGACTTAAACATATAAATACCAAACATAGATCCTAATTCCTTGGTTAAGTGGGACTTTACTATCCCTCAGAATAGGATTTAAACACATAAAGTTTTAGAAACTTCATAAAATGAATTTATCATCACTTTTGTAAATGTATACTGTGTTGGAAATGAAAAGTCCCACTTGATCTTACTATTTTTATGTCTATATCAATTCTCTATCTTAATAAAAAGGATGTTGTTTATATATCACAACATTTTTTAATAGAAAATAAAAATATACATCCTAACAAGATCAAAAATAAGTATGACCTTTTTATTAAAAAATAAAATCATAGCAACTCACTTTCCACTTTCCAAAGAAATAAGTGAAAAAGTCTTGAATTTTATTTCACATGTGATTCCAAGTCTGTTATCAGTTTCAACTTATTTTGAAGATCATATCGATTTGATATTAAGTTTATAACAAATCAAAACATTTTAACTATATTCAATCATGAGAAAACTTCTAGAAATACCATGGCTAAAATTAGAAATACTATTTATAGAAAGTCTAGTTATAGCTTCCATAATTATTTCCAAAATAATATTAGACTACTTATTATAAAGTATGTGTATATTTTTTCATATTAATATGTCCTTTTAAAAACTTATATAAGTATTTATAACCAATTTTGGACATCTCTTGAGAGAAACTGGGGATTTTTAGATCCAAACTGGTGATCTCTAGAGTCAAACTAGTGATCTCTAGAGCTAGAATGGGGTTCTACAAAATAAGTATGGGCTTGGTATTAATATTATTTTACTCCCAAAATAATTTTATTCAAATATAATACATTTATATGACCTATACGTATAAAATTTATGTCTTTCCCATGAAATTTTTATAACAAAGTAGTTTTAAGTAACAATAACTTACATAGACTAAGGTAAAATACTCATTTTCTACATTGGATTAGTAATGAGCTCTATTAAGCACATATAAATATAATTAAAAGGAATAATTTTAGGTGAATAATAAGTTAATTACTTGGATCTAATGATACATTTAATGGGATCATCATTTTCACACTTAATTTATTGTAAGTCCTTTTGCAAGTTAAGATATCCTTTATGTATCTTAAGTGTTTAAAGAGCACACAAATGTTGATTAGTTACTTTTTAGTCAAAATGATAAAAATAAATGAATAAAAATAAACTATAACTAATCACTCTTACCTAATAAATATGGGATCATAACATAATGACAAGATCATAAAATAGAGATAAAAACAACACAAGTAATTTAGCTCTTTTGTCAAATTTGATGTCCACTTATTCGCATAAGGATGTCCATTTTTAGTCTATGAAATTAGATAATATTGTAAATGACCATGGTAATATAACTTATGTAATTATCACTTGTATCATTGATTTACTATTGGCTTCAATTGGTGTGAAGCTTGGCATAAAATGGGCATTATAACACTACTCTCAATAGCTTCTTGAAGGCATTCCTACAAAATAACCTTACACAAAAAGATTTTTGGCATATGGTGTGGGAAATTATATTTATATCTATAAGAACTAACTATAATCCTAGGGAGGTTAGATTAAATTCTAACTTTGATTCAGTCTAAAATAACTTAGGTTGAGTTAGGCTAACCCTAGATTGGGTCAAAACACTCATGAAATCTTGACACCTCAGTTTTAGATATTTACGAGCCATGCTAACTCACTTTAGATATTTTTGAGGTTATGTGTCACATTTTTGGAATATTTAAGAATTAATAAATCACTTTATTAGCTCCCTTGACCTTTGACTTCATATTTGGCTATTTTTAAAAAAATAAAATTCACTAATTCAAATTAGAGTTTTTTCTTAGGCATGTTAATTACGATTTGTAATATAATAAATCTTGATTAGTGATTTCTGTATTTTCACAATTGTTTTAAAAGTTTGAAATTATTAACTCAACAAGCTAAAAACATCAAATACTAGGTCATAATTTGACTAAGGTTAAAGTTGAACTAGTTTATGGGTGTATATAGGGTAATACCCTAAATAATCAAGCCTTGTCATGTTTATAAGTGATTAAATACCTTACATGGATAAATTTGGGTAATTCAAGTGATTTATATGATTAAATTATTTTGTGTGTTAAAAATTAAATTGAATCTTAGTTTAGGCATAGAATTGGCCAACATTGAGTGTTTACAGTTTACCCCAATTTGAGAAGGTGTTACGAGACATATGTATAGTCACATATTGCAAATAATGAAAAATTTGTTAAGAAGAAAAATCATACAAATGATGTAATGATTCACCTAACAATGTTTGGAAAACCTATGATTTTTCCTCAAGGTAGTGGCCAACACATATAATTGATGGCTGGGCCCTCAAAAAAATCAAGAAGATTTGGATAGGATTAATCTAATCATGATAATAATTTTAGGCATTAATTAAAATATTGATTTTCCCAAAGGTGGTTATAATTAGTAATAGAGGTTGAGACAAATATTTTTCTAGAGGTAGTTATAATTAGTATCACAGGTTTGTGCCCCAATAGGGTGGATGGGTCAAAATAATGATTTTCCTAAAGGTGGTTATAATAATTTTGACAACCTAGATAGAATAATGACTTTACCCTAGCAGGGAATATTTGATCATGATAAAATTATTTTGCCCCAGTAGGGTAGGTTGGAAATCATAACTCAAGGATATTACTTATCACATAGATTAAAGATGATTGAGTGCAAACATAGGTGCAATGGTTTAATGACTAAAGAACATATAAAAAACTAAGAATAGGAGGATGTATAAAGTGATGAAAGATATGATTGGAATAATAATGATGGTCAATCTGACCCAAGATACATCATATATCTAAGCACTATGTATGTATTCCAAATAGACCTCAGTCCAATGTAGTTAATCCAAGATATGAGAGAAAATGGGATGAGGAATATAATAGAAGAATAAGAATTGATCAATGTGGATGATTTGATTGTACCTACCAATGCATAGATGTTCATATTTATTATCATTGATAAAATCAAAATGGTCAATGAGTTTATTTGATCAAGGAGCAAGGGATAATTGTTGATGTGCCACAATCAAGCCAAAAACATTCATGTAATGAACTTGTAATCATAGATTATGGTGAACTAATTCAGAGGATAGATATAAATTTGAGTTACCTTCTAATATGAGGATGCATGTCCTAAATAATAAGGATTATAATTTATTTGTGATTTAACTACTCTAGGTTTGGGTGATGTTTGGGATATGCCAAGTTGTAATCTTAGATAAGTACTACCATACCATTGATATAATAGTCTCTTTATGCCTAATTTTTTTGGTAGATTACGATATTATGAATTATAGTTTTGAATAACTAAAATGACAATATATACCCTAAGCATTGAAAACTCAGTTTAAATGTAGATATAAACAACCTAGGAATAAGATATGAACAATCCAATCCTAAGTGTAAATATATCAAATAAACCAAGTGTAAGACTAAATACATGCAAACACAACTTAAATAAAAGATGTATAGTAAATACTTAAGGGTAAATAAAATGTAACCACCCTATGGAAACTAAGGAAAACACAAAAATAAAGAAACAAAAACAAACAAACAAACAAATAAACAAATAAATAAAACAAACAAGCAAAATTTAAAAAATAAATAAATAAAGACAAACAAACTAACTAAACAAACAAACTATACATAGATAGATTATATAAATTATACAAACAAACAAAAAAAACACCAATAAACAAAATAAATAAACAAACAAACAAATAAACCAAAACAAATAATAATTCACTTAACAAATTATTATAAACATACCAAGGTAAGCAAATAAACTAAGCTAAACAAATATAAATATACAAACAATCCTTAGTCATAATGTTAGTACAAATAGAATACAAATTGTTTATGCATGTGTAATAGGGGTGTTACTCTTGTAGATAAGGTGATTCCTAAGCTAGGTAGAAATGGTATAGGTAAAATAACATAAGAACAAATGGCACAATGTTGTCCCTAGGTTATATGGAATAATGAAACAAATAAGATGGTAAATAGTTTAAAATTAAGGGTTAGCCGAGATGACTCTAGATGCACTAGGAAAGTGGATGTTGCCTACATAGTTCCATGGACACAAGGTCCAACATGAA
Organism: Torreya grandis; assembly: GCA_037957365.1. Classification (NCBI taxonomy): domain Eukaryota; kingdom Viridiplantae; phylum Streptophyta; class Pinopsida; order Cupressales; family Taxaceae; genus Torreya; species Torreya grandis. The sequence goes on from JARHVA010007157.1 coordinate 220,412, forward strand.
CTTCAAGCCAAATTTATTTCTCCTATGATATGGGATAGAAAAAATGATGTTAATGAAAACATGATTGATTTAAAGAGGAAAATAGGAATCATCTCAAAAAATTGTGAATGCATAAGAAAAGAGGGGGATGATGTTCACAGTAATGAAATCATCAACACAAAAAAATAACACAAATGCAAGAGCATGGTTTAGGCTAAAGCCACACTAAAATTTAAGAGACTAGTATCCAAAACTATACTAAATTAGAAATTCATAGTGTTTATTACATCAATGGCTTAGATTGAGCATGAGATCACAAAAAAGAGATAGCATTGGTTGTGATTGATCACAAAATGGTGAAATAATTAGCTAAAGTTGCTTACAAAATGATGATATAATTGGTTAAAGTTTCTCTAAAAATGGTGAGAGCATTGGATGAATTTGATTGCAGAATGGTGAGAGCATTCAAATGGAAAATGCTCGTAAAATGATGAGAGTGTAAGAAAATCCAAGTGGTCATTAGTGTGTCAAATTTTAAATGCATAATGATCACAACATCAATTCATAAAATAGAAAGATAATATGACTAAGGCAAATAAGTATGGGGAAACTAAAGGATAATTAGTTTATTATGAAATAGTTGGGAGTTTCATAATCCTTAAGTCAAAGAAGTGGTTTAAAAATAAAGGAAGGTGATCGTGGCTAACCTAACTTGAGATAACCCATGTATCAAAGTGCTACCTACATAGTCCATGCAAACCTTATGCTGATGTAGTCTCCTATAAATGGGAGGAAAGGGAATAAGGTGGTCTATAAATGAAGTTGGCTATGTAAGAAAGTTGATCCCTAAAATTTTTGATAGCTTTATATTTCATGTGGTTCTAAGCCAATTTTCATGATTTTTTAATTTTTAGGATTTTCTTAGGTATTTTAAAAAATTTAATCATTTTTCAAATTACTTCAAGTGATTTTGTAATTTTATAGGCATCTCAACTCAATCAATAATTATGAGATACAAAATGGTCCAACTTGAAAAACAACGAGAGCATGACTTAAGTTACTCATAAAATGGTGAGAGTGTTCAAACTTAAATTGATCAAAAAATGGTGAAAACATTAAAATAATGGTGTTTGAGATGACCTCATAAAACATTGATACTTGAATAATTATTCCCATTGGACCTCAAGCCATTATAGTTCCATATATAGTGGTGAAAGTTGATTTAAATGCTTCCAATGTTTATGGTGTTTTAGGTATCTCAACTCAATAGATAATTATGAGATACAACATGACCTAACTCAAAAAATGGTGAGAGCATTTGGATTTAAAATTCTTGTAAAATGATGATAGTGTAGTAAAGGGGTGACTGAGCTAACCTCAATGTAAATCAAGCACTGCCTACATAGTCCTATAGGATATCAAGTCATTATAGCTCTATCTACACAAAAGGCATCTATTTTAACCTTTTAGGACTTAACAAGTGTAAATATTATGTTTGATTAAAGTGATGAGTATAATAAATCATGGAAATAATATACAATAAATATTGTCATTGATTTAATATAGAATTTACTAGCTTTGAATTTTCTAAAAATAGTAATAAATAGTACAAATAAAGACTTAACTGGAAAACACCCAATATGGGTGATCTGAGTGCTGGAAACTGAGATGGAAGTTGGTCTAAGTGTCATAAAATAGATCCCTATATTATAACCCCTCATAGATAGTAGTAAAATAATTAGATAATAACACCATTATCTTTAAAATGGTGATAGCATAATATATTCAAGAATGTATTAAATATCTAGGTGTACCTGTGTTTGGATCTCTACAGTATATTCCTACATGCACAAGTTTTGTAACACTATATTTTTCATGTAATATATTTTTATTATATAAAACCCTAATCTTCCATATAACTAGGGCATGATCTAAAAAATGTGTTATTTATCAGGGTAGGCTAGATATCCTTAACACCTCATTATGAAGAGAGTTGCCTACATAACAAAACTCTGAGGAGGGATCAAGTTTGATGTACTTTTCCCCACCTAATTTTTGGTGAAAGTGCAAGTGATGCTAGTATTATATTGGCCTTGAGTGCCTTGAGTGTACATGAAACTAGAAATCTAGAAAATTTGAGATTAGGGATGTTTTGAATGGTAGTATGCAATAATAGGGTAGAATAGGGATTGATAACCTTAATTGTGCTCAACTTTTTTATATTCAAATGTGTGTTTTTCATTTGATTTTCATATAGTGGTTAGAGGGATAAATTTCAAGTGTGTGTGTGTGTGTGTGTGTGTGTGTGTGTGTGTGTGTGTGTGTGTATATATATATATATATATATATATATATAGTTTTTTTTTCTTGAATAAGTGATAAAAATATATTTAGGTTGACCCTATGAGGTTAAATTTTTTAAAAAGATGTCTATTATGGAAAAGAGAGGGAAAAGGGAATTACCACCATTTTGGGGACACTAATGCTACATGGTGCTAGTGTCCTTATTATAGTGCTAGTTTCAAACTAGTATAATACTATTAATGAAGGGATAAGATCAAAAAATGAGGGTTTGGGACTATTTTGGAACTGACTAGGGATACTTGTGGCCCACACAAAGGTTGACTAAGTGTGATGATAGGCTCTATAATAGGTCTAAGGCTAAACTATGGATATGTAGTCTAAAGTATCACTCTTATCACTCAAATACCACTTTTGGGTGATTAAATTTTCCCTTCATTTATTATATAAATGAAACAAAGGAAACTAATTAGGATAAAGTAAAAATAAGTGTACCTAGACTTACCTAGAAAGTGAAGCCCATGATATTGAATCTTAGTATCTGAAGCTAGGTTTATGTATGTGAAGCATGATATAATGCATTTCCTTGAATTAAACATTCATAAATCAGTCCTTAATTAAGATATATAGAAATAAAAAGAAGATTTTGAGTAAAAAAGTAAAATTGAGTAAAGAGATAGGAAGGAGGAAAGTAATGAATACATTATACTAGGTATGCAAACCAATACATGAACTTGGTGATAACCTATGTGTGTGCATGAATATAGTGATCAATTGATGAATATATTGGACTAAGATAATGAATTAATCAATCCACATGTGTGGGTGAATCAATAAATCAATTCAATTTTTAATCTATCATTTCCCACCCCTACTTGGTGGATCATGACATGTAAATAGCTTGGACTATAATGATAGTGTGTTTAACCCTCTCATGTGGGTGCATCAAGAACTAAAGTAGGATATGACTCCATTTCCCACCCATTTTTAGTATATGAATCTAAAAATAAAATACAAAAATTATTGTAGATTTATAACTAAGTATATCTAATTATGTATGTCATCTCTACATCCACTTAGGTACATTAAGAAGTTTCAAGTCACTCCAGAATGCCAAAAATTATAGATAGAATAAGGCATGAAACCAATGTGAAACCTAGAATATAATTTCAATTATATATATCATAGAGAATGACATGAAATTTTTCATTCCATATGATCAACCAATGTGTAAGTGTGCATACAAAAACAATGTACCATGCACATGCCCCCAAATCTGATATCTGAGTATTTAGATTCTATAGTTAATTTTAATAAATTGTATTTGGGTATCTAAACTTAAAATGGGAATGGTTATTCCATGCATGATGACTCCAATCTAACCAAACCAATATGAATATAGTATGAACTAGTATGAATCTGATCAAAACTAAGTATAATTGATAAATCTATAACTAAATCTATACAAACATGTAATGTACCTATTATCCTATTTTGGCCAATCTAGGTTTTTCTAAAGTTGAGGATACTAGATAGTAGCACCATATATTATATAGTATTGAATTGTGACACTAGTGTCCCCAATTTGGAGCTAGTATGCTTTTGGTCTAAATTCTATGTAGTTATACTACCTTTTGGGTCACTATTTTCCCATTATGTTTACTTATGTTTAATTTTATGTAACTAATCTTGTGTGATAAAAAACATACTATGAGTGAAATATAAGAGCCTAATCTCTATGAAAACCCCCTTTGAATTCCCCCTTTTTTAAAGGGAGTTGTTTAACCTATGAAATAACTATCCTTAAAATAAAAATCTCTATAAAATGTGTGCTTGTTGGAGCATATATGATAAATGCATTATAATCTAATATAATGTGCATACATAACATTAGAGTGTAAGATTATCTAAGCATAATTATGTAATTTAATATTTATGTCATGTCTAGCATTCACAAGGGGGTTAAGATAGATGTAATCAATGTATGTAAGAGCATATCTAAGTAAAACTAGGTAGCTACCTAAGGGGATGGGGTATGATATCCATAACAACACCTAAATAGGAAGGGTAAATGCACAAGGTTCCTCATGGCATAAACAAATAGTGTGTGTAATAAGAAAATACAAGTTTCATGGTTATGACACATGCAATAAATTATACATATAAAACATGAAATACAAAAATTAGACCAAGGGGCCACAATACAAGGGACTTGGGAACATCTCATTAAATCTAAAAAAATAAGACATACAAGGACATGTTTAAATGTCCACATATGCAAGCAATAATTAAGTTAGCTTAAATCCACATAGAAATACATCCAAATTTTTGGATACATAATTAAGAAAGAACACACAAGGACATGGTCAAATTTTCAAATCATACATATTATGAATAGAAGTAGTGTATATCTAAAGAATAATTTCATATTTAAATTCCCATGAATAGAAGAAGCATATATGAAAAATAAAATCTAAATCATAAAATATATATATGAATGTATGAGTGGATATGTAATGTGAAAATGTGTAATAAAAAGGATTTACATATGATGAGTCTAAAGTAGTAGTATCTAGAAAAAAAATATGAGTATTAGTAGTAATGATCAATATAAATATATAACAATGATAAAACTAGAATGTAAAGTATATAAAGATAGAACCTAGTGATCAAAACTTTGTATAGGATTCCCTTAAGTGTGTGAATGTGTCAAGTGAATAACCATGAATCAATGTATATTCTCCCAGTGGGTAGATAATAACAAGTCTAGATTAGTATAATGGACCTGAGTCCTATAAGCAATCTCTAAGCACTCGATAAGAACAAGTGAAGCATATATGTATGATAAAAATTAATAGACTAAGATAAAAAACATATGTAGTGTCTGAAAAATATAAGAAATGTAAACATATCAATGCATATAATCTATAAATTTTGTGTTTTCTGAGTAAATTTTGAATGTTTTTTTGTTTTTTGAATGTTATATTTTTTTGTATTTTTTTGATATAATCTAGGTACAAGAAACATGAAAATGAACTATGTGTAAGGAGAAAGAGATAAGTAAATTATGTATAAGTAAGGAGGAACCATACTAACCAATGAGTCTCATGGGAGACTCGTTATCATTGTGACCTATGCCAAATAAGAGAACTATGATTATGTGTGTTGTTTAAAAGGGAAATTGTGGTCCCATAATCTACTATACTATGTGATCTATATTTTTATTTGTTTATACCTATGTAGTGGTTATATGAATATGTGGTATTAATTGTGGTGTCATGTGAAATTTAGGGGTCTTAGGAACCCATCAAGTATAATAAACTATAGTTGACATAGGTTCTCTATGTTGAGATCCCTAAGAACCCAATAATACTGATCTCAACAAAAAGTGAGTGGAGGAAGGCCCTCTAGAATTTGTGGTATATCTATGATGTAGGGGTCTCTCTAATAATGGTCTCTATGAGAGAGTATGTATAAATTTTGATACTATAGGAATAGACCTTATCTACACTAGTGGCTCTACTAAACTCTATGATATATCAATAAGAACTATACTCTAAAATGTAACTAATAATTTTGTTATATCTGGTAACTATTCTATAACTATAAGTAGTCATTGTGTTATAACTAGTTATGGAATAGATAGAGTATACTCATATAGAAGACCCTCAAATTTGACCACTTAATTTACATGTATGTATTTTAGGCATCTTTACACTATGGATTGAATGGATCATAGTTTTTTTATGCATGGCCTACCCAATAACATATCAAAAATGCCTACATTAGGTACTACTAAGAACTGAGTGGCCATATGTGCTAGTCCAACCTATAATGGAAGCACAATATCCCTAATGGAGATCTAAACATGACCACTAAAACCATTTTTTAACTATCTATGTAGAATATATATACTACTCTAAATACACTAAAATGTTGTTAATTGTCATAGTGCACTTGTTAATTCTTGGCATGTTGTCAACCATAACACTCTAGATAGGATGATGATATATATAAGTTCATATAAAGAGTATATGTAAATATATATCACCACTAATAACCTCCTACTATGATAAGGTGATGAGTGGTCTATATGTAACTTTAGTGTGGTACATACCAATGATATTGTCTAATGGGTGTGCCTCTTCTATAATAGTGTGATATGATGTTGGTGGTGGATATTCATGATATGTGTAGTGAACACTTGAAGTGATCCATGACTCATTATCTATGTGATTTGGAAATGGATATAAGAATATATTTAATGCATTATATTATATTTTATATACTTTTTGTGCCTATGTGGGTGTACCCACATCAATAATTTTAGCCTCAATCAAATATTGTATCTTATGTTTCAAGCTAATGTATATGTTCTTTTTATGACTAGTGCATTGTGATATTCATAGAATGTGTTATAACATTAGCTCTTTAGAATAGGCCATGTTGTATCAACCTATTTTATAGGAGGTAAGGATGTGGCATTACATTCTAAGGGATACTATAAAACCTATTCTAACATTGCTAGAAGGTTGGTGAAGACTCTACATGGAGGAGTCGATAAAACCAATCAAAGAAATGGCTCTAAAGTTGTGTTAACTATGGCATTTTGATCACTCTTGTTATTGATGTTCCTTACCTTGTATGGAGGATTAATTTAATTCTTATCAGCTGATTCTAATTCATTTTTATATTTTAGTTTGCCCATTGATATAAGCTTGACCTCTCTTTATTTTATTGTGTGGCACAAATGTGTGAATGCTAGAAATTTATTGGAGAAGATATATTCATGTAATGTTGGTAGAATAATATATTCAAAGATATACTAAATATCTTTTTATACCATGGGGATAGTCAATTTAGATAATATAGTCTTGTATCATAAGACATACTCTACAATTTGACTTTTGTTTAACTATGTAATTTGAGCATATGAGATCTTGTCACTAATATTTATGGAGAAGTGTGATAAAAACATGTTTGCCAAAGGATTGAATGTTATGATAGATTGATTTATTAAGTTATAAAACCATTGTAATAAGTAATCATTTAGACTTCAAGGAAACAACTTTGTGAGAAGCCAATCATTAGACATGTAGTCCAAACATGTTACATGAAAATCTTGGATATGGTGTTTTGGGTCACCCTTACCATCATAAAATTTAAGTTTAGGTGCCAAAAATATATATGGAAAAGGAGTTACCACTATGTGGTGTGCCAAAGGTTTATTTAAGATAACATTATAATCTAAGGCATGTGATTGTGTAGTGGTTCCTCTCTCAAGATGTAGGAACTTAGCTTGTAGAGTATAAACCTCATACATAAGGGATTGTACATCTTAAGTGGAGGAACTAGCCACAAAAGGTGTAGTTATCACTAAAGTTTGTTGAATTTCAATTATTGGTTACACTAGCTAAGTTGGTCACAATATAGGTGTAACAATGTTGTTAACTAGGGTAGTTGAATATTGATAGTTGTTTGACTTATTCTTAATTTAAATTATGGTTTGAAAAATCTATGCATGATCAAGGGGTTTTTCTTAAATTTTATCTCTAAAGATATGTAGGATCTCATCCTTATTGACAATTAGGATTTTATTTTTAAGTGAAGGGAGAGTGTCCCAATTTGCCACTTGTGTATCGTATTGATCTTATGATCTTAATCAATTCTCAAAACATTATTTATAGATGTACTTTGTTAGAATTTTTTATTTTAATACATAACATTTATTGCCACAAATTGTCAAGGTGAAGATGCATATACATGATTGACATTAGTTTGCTTGGGGGACTTTTATCTTGTAATATGAATTTCTAATGTTACAATATTTTCATGTAATCATTGATTATAATTTTGTAATTTTAAATTTTTTACACCCAACATTCCCTCTTTACATAGGAAATGGGGACCCACCTCTTTTATAATTATGGTCTTTGATTTTGGTATTGGTAGCATTAACACTATATATCTTTATGGACTTGGATTTACCTTTTTAGGATTTTTGAAGTAGATCCTTTAGGACTTTGTCATGGATAAATGTCTTGTGAATTACACCCTTCAAATTGATATTAGAAAATAAATTACCTTTAGTAGATTTCCCTTCAGATCTTGTTCCTTCTTTTCCCTTTTTAGACAAATCCTTCAAACATTTTATCTAAAGGAAAATTTCACCCTTCGTGCCCAATGGAACTATCTTTCTTGCATTATATAACCTACCCTTCAAGATTTTGGAAATGAACCTTAAGTGTAAATTATTACCCTTCAAGAAATCAAACTAGTCTTTTAAGCTTCTACGAAGTAGACCCTTTAGACACTCATTGCCATGAAGGTGATCCTCCAAATTTTCTCACCTACCCTTCAAGACCATCTGATCCGACCCTTTGGCCTTTGCATAGTTAACCTTTCCACTCCAATTTAGCCTTATCTTGTAGGGCACATACCCATAATTTCTCTCAAAAATTACCTTTGAAATCTCAAAACATTCAGAATGACTCTTCAGACTATTCTTTTGGAACTTCCTTCGGGACCTTTTAGTCATTTCTTTAGAACTTTTATTTTGAGAATTTTTGTTTGATGTAAAATATTTGAATAAATTATTCTAAAGGACACTTCCCTTTTGGAACTCATAAGCCTACCCTTTGAATTTTGTTGAAGCTACCCTTTAGGCTTTTTGAAAAGGTCCCTTATGTGTATGAAAGTATCCTTTGGGAATTTTTGAAATGCCTTTCATCCTTTTCCTTTGGAACTTTTGTTCCACACCCTTATATTATTCCTTAGGACCTTTTGTTTTGGGACTTTTGTCAAATACATAAATACCAAAATAATTTTTATAGGGTACCTATCCTTCTCTCTCTACCACACATACCCTTAAGACTTATGACAAAGTACCCTCTAATGTGATCACTAACCCTTTGGAACCTTTTTTTGGAACTTCTACCCTCAACCCAATTTCCTCCAAACATGGTACCCAAAATAATTATACCCTCCAAATTAGAGGTACATACCCTTTACAACTTTTGAAGTGCCCCTTAACTATAGGGAAATATCCCTTTGGAATGTTAAACTACTCTTCAAAGATTTTGAGTAGACCCTTTAGGACTTGTGTCGCAGACCAAAGTGACCTATGATGTAGACCCTTCAGATCAAAAGTACCCTATGGGGAAATTGAAAAGGTCCTTAACTATGAAAATTAACCCTTAAAAAATAGTTTTTTGGATTCCTCACCATAATGATATATTTCCTTGAAGAAATTGTCCTAGACATTTTGTCCAAAACAAATCACCGAAAGAAAAAATCCACTGGCATTGACCTCAACATATTTCACTCAATGTTAATCTAATTAACTTAACTTTTAACCATGCCTTATTTTCGTCCAAATAAGGGTAAAATTTTTCCTATTAACATTACTAAATATCCCCACCAACCTAAGGTGAAAAGGTTGAATTGAAAGGAGAAAAGTTAAGATTGAATATTTATATTGCATGAACTAGTATTTAATGTAGGATCTTATATAGGCAATACCTATCCATTGGAGTCATCATTTGCACTCAATATATCTTAAAATCGAAGTATCCTTGATTCTTATCATCACACAAGAGCCTTAGTTCCTATTTTGAAAGAGCATATAATAGACTGCAAGTAATCTAGAGCTAAGTCAATAATGTTGGTATATGAGTATACACAATAGGTAGCATATTAAACAAAGAAAGAATGAATGCATATCCATGGCATCATCATCAAGGTCATCATGGGAAACTAATCCTCCTTTTGAGTTATCAATTAAGGATTCCATAGAGTTTAAGGACACTATATTCAATGCAAAGCTATTCAAAAACAAATATCAAAATTACTCATAGCTATGAGATGTTATAGATTTAGTGGATGATTTTTTAGTAGATTATGAAACAAAAATAGAAAATGAGTTGTTTTTAAAATAATTGTTGGCTTAAAAATTCCAAATGTTGTATTTCACTACTACCAAACTAGAGTTCATGCCATTCATAGACCTTCTCAAGGATTTATTTTTTGTAGGCAAAATATCATAAGATGCATATTCATTTCATTCTCATAGAAATATGGTGGTCATGTGCATCTCTAGGGATGATTTTCAAAGATATTTATCTCTCACCACACTAGATGCTTTCTTTGACAAGCACACCTTGGTGCAATTCAATAAAGAGAATTCACTCCAAAAATCATCGTAATCATGGTTATTGCCCAACAAAACCATGTCATGGAAAGGTAATAAGTTGAGTGGATCATTGTTGATAAATAAATTCAAAATGGGCATCCACATATGTATGACTCTATTAAATAGATTATATGGTATGGCCACTATTCATTTTATAAACCTAGATTGGATACCCTTTCTCTATATCATGTTATCAAATGATGTTACTTATGTCCTAGGAGAAATAATTAGTTTTAGGATAAGGGAGAAGATTTTACACAAGGATATATGTCCTACCCTAATAGGATATTTATATATGATGTCGTATTTGGTTGACATAGTCATGGGTACATGTTATAAGGACCTAGGTCATTTATGGTCTCTAGCCACAGATTATATTAAGAATAGAATATGTGACTATTACCCATTCATGCACATCTATGCCTACCAGAGGCACTGTTGGACATTTTTATTGAGTTGCCTACATTAGAACTATCCCATCAACTAGAGTTGATGGAAGATAATCCCATGCATGTGAGATTGGTATAACTCATGGAGATTGAAGAAATGAGAGACATTGTAATGAAAACACTAGAATCACATCAAGCTCAAGTCAAAAAAGCCTTTGAAAAGGGATCCATAGCAAGGGAGTTCAAGGAAGGGGATCTAGTCCTCAAGTGGGATTCAAATAAAGCTAAGCCAAAAAACTATACCAAATTTGATAGCTTTTGGAGTGGTCATTATTTGATCTACAAATAACATAATGCTTTTTATCTGGCCCAACTAGATGGAGAGGTGTTACCCATCTAAGTCAATGGGATTTATCTAAAGCCTTGTTATTATCAGAGTTTTTATCCATTGTATTTATTTCAATTTTTGTATAGTTTTTCATGTTTTCTTCTAAGTTCTTTTTGCACATCCTTTTTGGTTGTGTGTTTCTCTTCCCTAAGTGCCTTGGGCATAATTTTGTTTTGTTCTTGATGCCCTTATTGCTTCAAGCAAATTTTCTAGTTAGAGCCAGCCTTGTCAAAATAAAATAGTGACTCCATACCTAATATATTAGATGAATTAAATGAGTTAGGTTATTCAAGCATACAGGCATGTTTCCTTGTGAGTCACTAGAAATGTTGGCCATTTTTGGCCCATATAAGAATTTTTTTGCCTAAGTCTAAAAAGATGGACATGGTCATGAGGAAATGATAAGTATGAAGACTTCAGGTTCTCTCAAGTAGGATACTTTAGTTTTGTGGAGCTACTTTCCTTAGCTTATTTTATAAGTTACAAGCAGATACCCCCCAAATAGTTTTTTCAAAGGGTCTTTTCTCAAGAAAATTACCCATTCAAGAAGCTTGAAGTGAGATAGGGGAAGAAACCTGAGAGCACTTACAAAATTCAAAAAAGCACTTAATGAATTCCTAAAGAAATTGCCTATGAGAAAATAAGTTATGAAAAATTGTCTATAGAAAAGGCCTTCGGGAAAAAGTTTGCAAAAGAAGGCATTCTCAAAATCTGAAGGATTCTTTTCAAGAAGCCAAAGGGCACTTTTCTTAGCAATAAGTAAAGATACCACTTAATTTTTTTTGAAAGGTACTTAGTAAGAAGTCCAAAGGAACTCCTTTGGAAAAGTGCCCAAGGACAAAAGCTGAACAAAGGAATTCCTTCAAAATTAATTCCTTCAAAAGGAATTCCTTTAGGAAGAAGTGTTGAAGAAAAAAATCTGAAAGAACTTTTCAAATTTCCCTAAAGGGATGTTCCTTTGAGAAAGGTTCATTTTCAAAAAGCTAAAGGTATTTTAAAATAAGTTTAAATGGTACTTTTTTGAAAAAATGCGTAAGGACAAAATGTAAAGGGTCCTTTCCCTTTGAAAAGGTACATTTGTACAATTTTTGAAGGGGCATTTTTTTCAATTGTCAAAGGGCACTTTTCTCAGCAAAAGGGGGCACGTACAAATTTTATGGTCCATTTAAAAAATCCAAAGGGTCCTTTCCTTTTAGAAAGAGAATTTATTGAGGAGAAAAGGTTTGAAAAGATGGTCTAAAAGGAATAAGTCTTAAAAAAATTCCAAGGCAAAGATCCCGTAGAATTATTTCTTTCAGTAAAAATTTCCACTACAATTTTCCCAAAGACCTAATTATTTTAGGAAAATTATCTACATTGGAAAAGTGTGAAATAATTAGGCCGAAGTCAAAAGGGTCAAAGGAATTTTCTAAAGGACACTCGAAGGTAGATTTATTTCATAACTTTTGTCCTGAAGCAAAAGACTTTTTCAACAAAGCCAAAGTGTCCATTTCAAAAAAAAAATTGGTTTCTTTTCAAAAAGTCAAAGGGTTCATTTACAAAGTTTTGAAGGGTAATTTCCCTTCAAGAAAGGGAATTTTTCAAAGTTTTTAAGGGTACTTTCCCTTTAGAAAAGGATACTTATCAAAAGGTCAGAGGAAATTATTCAGGGGAAATTGTTTGGGGAAAAAGTCTGAAGACATGATTTCCTTCGAATAAAGTGTCCATGAGAAAATGCATAAGTAAATTGGTCACATAAAAAATTCCATAAGAAAGTGTCCAAAGGGTCAATCCTATAGGAAAGTGTTCTGAGGAAATGACTTAAAAGGATTAATGAAATTCTCACCAGTGTCAAAGTTCAAGCTTAGCAAATAGCCATTGGGATTTAAATATCCTATGATGGGCCCACAAATGTCAAAATATAAACCCATACAAGTAGCCATTTGGATTTGAAAAGCGTAAGATGTTTGTGTAGATGTCAAAGATGGGTCTCATAATATATGCCTTTTAGACCTAATAAATATCAAAAGAAGCTACATAATCTGTAGACTTACATCGACATAAATGGATATAATAAAACCAATGTCCTTAGATTGGTTTTCCATCTATAGGGAAGATCTAGTCTAGGTTTTTAATTAGGAGTTGGTATATGAAATTAATATAGAGGCCCTCATGCTTTGACATGGACATCATCTCTAATAAATAACCACTCAGCATAAAAGCAACTTGGCTCAGTCTAAATTCAAAGATATGGGGATTTCATCCTTATACATGTAGGACATGCAAAGTGAAGGAGCACACCAAGTTTTAAATGCAAGGATCAAATCATTCACACTTGGCACAAACATGAAATACTTTTGACATGGCTCTCTCAACTCCAAAAAGGGAGACTTGAATGCACAAGGGGCTTTAGGAGATTTATGATGATATTAGGTTGTTCATCTCATGATTAAGGTAGTTGCATGTTTTGAATGAAAAATATCTCATGGACAATAGTGGTGGTTGTAGCCATTTACGACCCCCCCTCTCTATTTTCTCACACAATCCCCTTATTCTCTCATCCATTTATGCTATATATAAAGGCTTTTGATCTAAAAAAGATATCCCTATACTAATGATAGAGTTACTATTCCAAAATCGAAAACCTTACTACTAACTCCATCACATAATGGGATTAGTTGGGTGATTTATTTTGTAAGATATTTGGAGACAATAATGACCACTTGTCACTTGGTACATAACTAATGACAATTAAGAGGTCTCCTCATGAGATTATACAGTATTTCAATACCAAGTTTCAAAAGACATGGGATATAATTATAGTCTCTATTAGGCCTACTCCTAACTATTCTTTCCTTTACTATCTAAAATATCTTAATACTGATATTGTAGTAATGATTCAATCTATGGGAAGAAACACACTATCAAATACCTATGAGATGGCAATCAAAGTAGAGAACAATATAGTATAAGTTGTCAAGCTTAGTCCTAGACCTCTAATGCCTCTTTTCCCTAAAATTAAACCACCCCCTATGGTTTTACCCCCACTTGATGTTATTATTCTAGCTCCAACAATTACTGCTATACCTTCACCTAAGTAAGAAAAGGCCTCCACTAGTGGATCAAGTGATTCCCAAGACAAAAAAAACTTCCAATAGCTTAAGAGCATGTTTCAATACTTTAGAAATGAATTGGTGAATGTGAAGAGGAATCAAGCTCAGTTCAATAAACCTTATCAAGCTCCATATCAGCCTTAATATAAGTCATGTCAAGCAAATAGGCCATCATACAAAGGAAATTTCCAAGGACAAGGTCAAGGATAGGGGTAGCCTAACTATGCTAGACAAAATAACTATAATCTAAATGTTGTAAGTACCTCTAATACTTTGGTCCCTACTCAGAACAACATTTATCAAGAGAGGGTACAATGCCTTAGAATTAGTCTTTTGATCAGTCAATTATCCCAACTAATGGTTTTAACTAGGTATTCAATGACCAATGGTAGTAAGTTGCTGCTTATGGATACAATCAAGCCTTAATGCCTCAAAACATAGAGATCCCTATGATGATAAAACTAGGGTAGTCTCCATAAGACCAATTATTGACTAGGTACCAAACTATCTAGATGCTACAATGGTCATCAGTGAGAAAGAAGAGTGCTATGCACTCAATTAGCAAGCTAATTCTAGCCAAGAATATATTCTAGTGGTAGTTAATACAAGGTTCAAAATAAATAATATGGATGGTAATAAAGAGGTGATCAAAGACCCTCCTACTATTAATCCATTACTATCAAATCCAACTAGACCTAATACTACTCCAAAGGTTCCCATAACACTAAAGAATTATAATCAAGGGACCCATTTTGATCCACAAAATTCATAAATTCAACAAACAACAGTAGTGGTCCCCAAAGCATAGGTGAAGCTTGGTGGTCAACCAATCAACATTGTTGAGTAAATGAAGAAATATAGTGTGAGTGTACTAATGTGGGACATGCTTTCCATGACCATTCAAGTAGACATCCTTCAAGAAGGTTTGTCCAAGATAGGTGTTATAACAACTAAAGGTAAATAACCAAGCAAATAAATTGAGGTCCTTACCAATGAAACCTATGGTCCTATGGGAGAAGGACCAAGTAAGGTGGTCAAACCTCCTCCATTCTACATTTCATTAATCATTGGTGATTCTTTGGTGCATAATTACATGGTATATAGTGGAGCTAACACTTCAATAATGCCAAAGTCTATAGTTGATTAGATAAACCTCAAATATGAGCCATATACTAAGGGAGTTCTATAGCTTGATGGTTCTTCCACAAAGCCATCTAGTATCATCAAGGAATTGAGCTTGACCCTGCATACTTATCTTAGTGTTTCGATGGTTTAGGATATGTTGAACCATGATGTAAATCCTCAGTTTGCATTATGCCTTTCTAGAGAATTCATAGCCAAAATTGGGGGTTATCTAACAACAAATTAGTCCTACATGGCTTTCACAACAAGGTATGGGTCTAAGGAATCAGTCAAAGCTGAGCCCATGGCATAATTTCAAATTGAAACCCATTATCTAGATATCATAAACCTCAATTCTAATATCCTTAATACTTATTCTTGGATGAGCTATGGGGGATAATCAATTTCTTAACCCTTTGGAAGGTGTTGAAGAAAGAGACATGGGTGTCTATTTATTACATGAATAAAATCAACTCATGCCTTCCCTCATTGGACCTAAAAAAGACCTAAATCATATATGGAAGTTATTATTTGATGGCTCAAGATAGAAAATGGAGTAGATGTAGGGGCAATGTTGGTTTCTCCCTCTAATGATAAGTATTTTTCTTCTTACATGTTCCAATTTAGTTGCTCATGCAATGCTGCTGAGTATGAAGGTCTTATCCATGGCCTTCATTAGGATAGTAAGAGGGGAATAAAGAAGTTATAGGTATATGGGGATAGTGAGATAATAGTGAATTAGATCAAAGGCCAAAACATCACAAATAATCCTTTGATGAAATCCTACAAACATAGAGTGTGGCATATGTTTGAAGACTGTGAGGCCTTCAACATCCAATCAGTGCTAAGGAATCAAAATCAGCATGTTGATAAGTTTTCAATTGTGGGGGATTAGTTTTATATCCCAAATGAGTTGAATAATCCCAAATTACAAACACATATTAAAGTATTAGTGCAACCATTAGTGTTAGATAATGAGGCTCATTGACAAGTCTTTGATAGTGACAAGTAGATTGATTGTTTCTTGTAGTAGGAAGTAGAGTTTTCCTTAATAAACCAAGGTAAATTTCAACATCAGTATGAGGATCAAATTATTTAACTAAAATATAACAAAATTCCTAAAGTTTTTTTCACACTTGAAAGTCTTTTCCATGAGGGAGACCATATGAGGAAAGACAAAGCAGTGATGTCAACTGATGAGGAGAACTATGAAAGAGTCCTTATTTTTAAGGACAAGCTCCTCAAGCTTGAAAAGGTAAGAAATGAGGTATAAATACATTATTTCATTGAAATTTGTAAATAATATTAATACATATTTTATTGGGAATATATTGATTTGAGAGGCTTTGATCCTAAGCTAGCCCAACATACTATAGAAATAAAGGCCACTGTTAAGCTTGTGAGGTAGAAGCAAAGGCCTATCAATAAAAAAATTGAAGAGATAATGGGGAAATAATTGACCAAATTTATTTAATCTAATATCATTTTCCCCATCAAACACTCTTCATGAATAGCCAACCTAGTACCTATGAGGAAGAAGAACATTGAGATCTGATTCTGTGTTGAATTCAAAGACTTGAATAGGGTCTCTTCAAAAGATCACTATCCCTTACCATCCTTAGAGAGACTCCTTAAAATGGTTACTAGTTCATAATGATTCTCTCTTTTAGATGGGTACTCAAGATACAACTAGGTGTTGGTAAGAGAAGAATATTAATACAAGACTGTGTTAACCATAAAGTGGGGCACATATGCTTATCAAAAGATGGTTTTTGGCCTATCAAATATTGGGGTCACTTTTCAAAGATTAATGGACATGGAATTCCAAGGATTTATAAATTTTATGGTGTTTTTATACTTATATGACATAAAAAATTTCTCCAAGAGGGTTCGTGATCACTTAGATGACCTACGATTGATCTTTGAAGGATGCAAGGAATATGGGATCTCTTTGAATCCCAAGAAATGTGTGTTTGATGTCTAAGAGGGAAAACTCTTGGGACATATTATCTAAAAATAGGGATTATCTATTGATATTTATTGAATAAGTACCATCTTATCCTTATCCTTACCCAACCATAAGAAGGGACTCCAAAGTTATCTTGGGAAAATAAACTTTATGAGAATATTTATACTAGGTTTTACAAACTTGGTCAAACCCATCACTACCATGCTAAATAAAAACCAAGTGTTCACTTAGAAAAATTAAGGTAAATAAAAATTTGAGGCTATAAATAAATCCATTACACAATCACCCACACTCATGAATCCTAATTTCTCAAAAGATTTCATATTTTATGCCTTTGCCAATATTGACAATATATCAGCTATGCTGATGCAAAAGAATGGTGAAGGATTGGAGTAGCCAATAACATTTTAAAGTTAGAGGCTTGATGGGTATGAGGTGAGGTATAATTGTTTATAAAAACAAGTTCTTGTAGTGGTAATAATATTTTAAAATTCAATCCAATGCTATCCAATAGCAAAATCTATCTTATGGTGTCTCATCCTGGAGTGAGAGACTTCCTTATTAATAAATACTTGAATGAAAAGAGAGCTAGTTGGATTACCAAGGTCATGGAGTATGACTTAGATATCAAGTTCACTAAGCTAGTGAGAGTAAGAGGCTTGTGTGAGAATATGGTTGATGAACTTCATGAAGACAAAGAAATTATCTTGGTAACACAAGATAACTCAAATAGATGCACCTCCACCTCACACTAGTTGGCTCCAGGATATGATATATTTCTTGATAACAAGTGAGTGGCCATAAGGTATGGATAGGGTAAAGATAAGGTATTTTAGACTTAAATTCATAGTTTATGCATTGGTTGATGGGGTTTTATTCAGAAAGGACCTCAATGGAGTGCTCCTAAGGTGCATAGATGATGACCAAGTGACAAGGCTCTTGGAGTAATTCCATGATGGGCTTATAGGAGGCTATTTTTCTCCAAGGATTATAGTGGAAAAAGTGATGAGATCTAGTTATTATTGGCCCAAAATATTTAATAATGCACATTCATGGGTAATAAAGTGTCAAAAGTGTGCTTTCTTTATGGGTAAGCAAAAATTTGGCTATGCTTCCTCTCAACCCAATTTTGGTAGAGAAACCCTTCATGTGATGGGGGATAGATTTCATATGAATGATCAACCCTTATTCAATTTCAAGGCATAGATGGGTGATTAATGCAAACAAATACTTCACCAGGTGGGTGGAAACCATTGCATTTAAAGAAGCTAATGAATTGACAGTCCTAGACTTTTATGACAATATTGTGACTAAGTTTGGTTTTCCATCCACTATCATATTTGATAATGCATTAGCATTCCTCAGTATAAAAATGAGTGAATGGGATCTCAAGATGGGAATATATCTCAACACCTCTTCTAAATATTATCCTTAAGGAAATGGATTGGTTGAGTCCATAAATAAAAATTTGCTAAGAATCATTAGCAGAACTATGGAGGAGAATAAGAGGACATGGCACACTAAATTAAAAACAACCTTATGGGATAACAAGGTGACTCCTAATGATACAATTATCAATTATCCATATGTCTTAGTATATGTAATAGAGGCCAAGTTGCCCATTTCTCTTGAGATGCCTATATTAGAACTAGCCCATCGATTGGAGTTGATGGAAGATGACCCTATGCATGTGAGACTGGCAGAACTCATGGAACTTGAATAAATAAGAGACCTTATAATGAAAAACTATAATCACATCAAGCTCACGTCAAGAAATCCTTTGACAAGAAATCCATAGCAAGGGACTTCAAAGAAGGGGATCTAGTCCTCAAGTGGGATTTAAATAAGGCCAAGCCAGACAACCATACTAAATTTGATAACTTGTGGAGTGGTCCTTATTTGATCCATAGATGAAAAAACCATAATGATTTTTAATTGTCCCAGCTAGATGGAGAGGTACTACCCATCCTACTCAATGGGATTCATCTAAAACCTTTCTATTAGCAGAGTTTGTAGCCATTGTATATATTGTACTTTTTGTATAGTTTTTTCATGTTTTCTTCTAAGTTCCTTATGTACATCCTTTTTAGTTGTGTGTTTTCCTTCCTTAAGTGCATTGGGAACATTTTTTTTTTCTTTCTATCCTTATTGCTTTAAGGGGAGTTTCCAATTATAACTAGCCTTGTCAAAAGAAAGTAGTGACTTTGTGCCCAATAGATCAAATGAAGCAAATGAGCTAGGTTCTCTGAGCATAGCACGCATACTTCCCTATGAGTTGCCAAAAATTTTGGCCATTTTTATCCCACATACCAAAATCTTTGCCTAAGTCTAAAAAGATGGACATGTTCATGGAGAAATGATAAGTATGAAGACTTCAGGGTTTTTCAAGTAGGAGACTTTTAATTTGTGGAGCTACTTTCCTTAGCCCATTTTATAAGTTGTAAGTAGGTGCCCCACAATAGTTTTCCTAAAGGGTATTTTCTCAATAAAATTACCCATTCAAGAAGCTCTAAGTGAGCTAGGGGAAGAAACCTAAGGAAACTTGCAAAATTCCAAAAAGCATTGAGTGAGGTCCCAAAGAAATTACCCGTGGGAAAATAGGTTATGGAAAATTGTCCAAGGAAAAGTCCTTAAGGAAAAATTATACAAAATGATGCATTCTCAAAATCTGAAGGATTCTTTTCAAGAAGTTGAAGGGCACTTTTCCCAATAATAAGTAAAGATCCCACTTACTTTTTTTTTCTAAAAGGCACTTAGCAAGAATTCTGAAGGAACTCCTTCGAAAAAGTGCCCAAGGACAAAAACTAAAGGAATTTTTATTGAAAGAATTCATTCAAAAGGAATTCCTTTGGGAAGAAGTTCCCAAACAAAAAATTTGAAGGGACTCTTCAAGTTTCCCGAAGGGGATAGTCCTTTTGGGAAGGTTCATTTTTAAAAAGATGAAGGTTGTTTAAAAGAAGTCTGAAGGGTACCTTTTTAGAAAAGTGCCTAAGGACAAAATTAAAAGGGTCCTTTCCCTTTGAAAAAGTACATTTTCAATATTTCTAAAGGGGCATTTTTTTCAAATGTCGAATGGCACTTTTATTGACAAAAGGAGGCACTTGTAAATTTGACGGTTCATTTTAAAAATTTGAAGGGCCCTTTCCTTTTAGAAAGGGCATTTATTGAGGATAAAATGTTCAAAAAATTTGATCCAAAAGGTATAAGTCCAAAAAAACTATCCAAGGTAAAGATCTCATAGACTTATTTATTTCGACAAAAGGTTTGGCTACAATTTTCCTGAAGACCTAATTATTTCAAGAAAATTGTCCACATTGAAAAAGTTTGAAAGAATTAGGCTAAAGTCAAAAAGGCCAAGGGAATTTTCTAAATGACACATTTCCTTTAGGAAAATTATCTGAGATAATTTTTTTAAGGTAGATTTCTTTCAAAACTTTTGTCTTTAAGTAAAAGACCTTTTCAAAAAAGTTAAAGGGTCCATTTCAAAAAATCCAAAGGTTTCTTTTCAAAAAGGTAAAGGGTTCATTTAACAAGTTTTTAAGGGTAATTTCCCTTAAAAATAGGGCATTTTAAAAAGTTTTTAAGGGTACTTTGCCTTCAAAAAAGGACACTTAGCAAAAGGCTGAAGGTAATTGTTCAGGAGAAATTATTCGGGGAAAAAGTCTTAAGACATGATTTCCTTTAGATAAAGTGTCCATGGCAAAGTGCATAAAGAAATTGATCAAAGAAAAAATATTGTAGGAAAGTGTCCAAAGGGTCAATCCTATGGGAAAGTGTCCAAAGGAAATGATCCAAAAGGATTAATGATGTTCCCACTAGTGTTAAATTTCAAGCTCAGCAAATAGCCATTGGGATTTAAATATCCTATGATGGGCCCACAAATGTCAAAATTTGAACCCCTACAAGTATCCATTTGGATCTAAAAATAATGAGATGTTTGTGTAGATATAAAATATGGGTCTCATAAAATAGGCCTTTTATACCTAATAAAGATATAAAAAAATCTATGCAATCTATAGAATTACATTGACATAAATGGATACAAGAAAACCAATGTCCTTAGATTGGTTTTCCATCTATAGGAAAAAATTTGTTTAGGTTTCAAATAAAGAGTTAGTATATTCAATTAATATAGAGGCCCTCATACTTTAACATGGACATCATCTCTAACAAAAAACCACTTAATGTAGAAGCAACATGGCTTGGTCTAGATTTAAAAATAAGGGGATTTCATCCTTATACATGCAGGACATGCAAAGTTAAGGAGCATGCCAAGTTTTTAATGTAAGGATAAAATAATTCACACTTAGTGGATACAGGAAGCTACCTTTGACATGGATCTCTTAGCTCCAAAAAGGGAGACTTGAATGCATGAGGGGCTTGAAGAGATTTGTGGTAATCTTAGGTGGTTCATCTCATGATCAAGTCAGTTGCATGCTTTGAATTCAAAAGAGCTCATGGATAATAGTGGTGGTTATACCATTTATGACCCCCACTCTCCATTTTATCAAATAATACCCCTCTTCTTTCATCCCTTTATGCTATATATAGAGGCTTTTGAGTCCAAAAAAGACATATTTGGATTGGTGATAGAGTTACTCTATTAAAATTGCCTTATAACACTCTCTTGAAGTAATAAGATAAACTTTCTGATTCTAATTTGGAGTGAAGTGTGCATCATTAGGGTTTTAACTTTTAGAATGTATGTCTCTTTTCATCATTTATGAATCCTCCATGTACCTAATGAGTGTTGTCTATCTCCTCAATTAATCAATATTCAATTGATGTCTTATCAACCAGGGCTAGTGTCCAAAGCTATCTGCAGTAATGAATGGGATGGTAGATCTAGAAGGCTACTTATGGGGGTGATTTTTGATCCTATTCTAAATTTGACTAAAGAAAAGAATGTTTCATAAACTACATGATTCATGCTTTTGATAAAAAAATAAAAAAATAAAATCAATCCACTCTTTTGCTAGAAGTAAAAGATCACACTCCTATTTTACGTTTGTAGGGAAAGTAAGTTCACACTCCTACTTACGAAAGGAAATTTGCTTCACACTTCTACTATAAAAGAAAACATACTTGTGTAGAAAATAAATGAAATAAAAAAAATACTCTTTTTAAACTATGAATTTGTTTTAATGTTTTTATAAATAAATGTGAACAGTAACAAGATTCTAATTAATTATAACAACAAATTAATAAAATAGAACATAAATACTGTACACAGTTCCTAGTTCCAAAGAGAGTGGGCCCTTGCTCCTCTCAGACTCAGAAATAAAGATTAATCAATGCTAGAAACTAAAGTATTAATTTATAGAAATGAAATGATTACAATCTGGCTAAAACCTATATGCTTTTATAATATTTGATTCTTGATTCTCTATGTTCTCTATATCTTCTATTATATTCATAGTCAAAAGTCTTACACTTTATACTAATACAATCAACTCCAAAGAGTATACAAAAGAATAGGACTCCTTGGTCGATCCCTTCATCTAAAGATAGGACATGGAATTTCCAAGAGATATAATTATTTTGATGAAATAGATATCCTATCCTATAATAGTCCTAAAATCTGATTACATACAATTTTATCAAAAGCAAGTCCTTCAAAATAGTAGGTAGTTATTTTCCTTATTTGAATCCAGTTGGAATGGTTCTTTCTTATCCTATCTAGCCTCCAGCTTCCCATTTGTGGCTTTTCCTTATAGAATTCTTGGAATTGACCCTACAAAATTGAGAGGAATGAGCCTGCAGAGTCCATAGAAATGAGCCTACAGAGTCCATAGAAATAAGCTTGCAAAGTCTATAGAGACAAGCCTATAGGGTCCATAGAAACAAGCCTATAGAGTCCATAGAAATTAGTCTACAAAGTATATAGAAACAAGCCTATAGAGTCCATAGAAACAATCCTACAGAGTCAGTAAAAACAATCCTATAGAGTCCGTAGAAATAAGCTTGTGTCTTTTTCCTTAGCATTCTTCACACCAAAGATCACTAAAACATGTTATGTATTAGACATTAATGACAAAGTAAAGGTTTAGTCTTTGGTTCAATATAAACAAGACAAATATCTATTTTCCATGTAATATCTATCTAAGAATCTAAGATTTGCATAAGATAATATCCTTCAAGATATGTATTGAGAGAAATATTATGTCAATAATGAGCCATATTTTAAGCTCATCATCTCCCTCAAGCTTTACCTTTTACAAGTCCCATTGCAAACATTTATTGGCATTTATAACTCTGGCTTTTACTTTTCATACTTTGATTCAAGTCATATTCATCAAATTCATTTGTTATATGTTTAGCTAAATTGCTTGTAAATCCCTGATGTGTTTGAATCATTTGTTTCCATATACTGAATTGCTCCTCTAATTGTGGATCCCAACTCTACCATCCTAGAATAGGTATGATCAACAAAGGGGGTCTATATCTCATGCTAATCCATTTCTATTCTCCCCTAGAGTTGATTACCTCTATCAAAATTTCTATAACTGAGGATGCTCTCCTCATACTCCATCTTAAGTTATTTGGGGACATGACCTCTCACCTTTTAAGAGGCACTAAAAGTTGGTCCCATATATTTACACTTGCAACCACTACTAAATCAAAAATCTATCTTGAAAACAAATCAAAATAAATATCACAATCATATAAAGCCTATAAATAATGTGTTTTAACATCATCATTTAACAAAGCATAGTTAAAATTTTGTTTGATCAATCTGGGAATAGGATAGGCTGGTCTGACACATAATCTTGTAGTCTTAGCATGATTTGTATAGTACTCAAATATACCTTTACATGCTATTTGATTTTTGAATGTAGAATGTAATTCTGTTAGTTTAACTTCTCCTACATGAAGGTTTATCAAAAACTTATTGTGCTCATGATTTCTTAGAATCAATTCATGCAAATAAAATTCACAAAGTAAATCGTGCTGATCAGGTTCAACACTATAGAAAATTTCTAAAAATGTTGTTGGATACAAAATTTTATAAGGAATATGATAGGAGATACATAGAAGCTACCACCTATAAAATTATTCAAATAAAAACAAAATGAATGTAGAAGAAGGATTCTTACATGCCAAAAGAGTTTCCCCTAATTTGCATGCATCCTGCAAATTTTTCTTCTAACTCTTGGACTTTAGCTTTTAATTATTTATTTTCATTTTTCAAGAGTTTGTTTAAAGAAGTTACATATTTTTTTTTTGTTTAAGTAAATAATATTCTTCTTCTATTTGATATAGTATTTGTAAGGAAGGAATACCTAGATCACTTGTTTGAAAACCATGGTGAACAAATACCTGAGGAGGAGAAGGTGCAATAGTAGGTACTTCAGAAGGGTTTACCAAATTTTGTAATATCCTATTTTACTTCTTCAAACTTTTTACATATATCCAAAGATCTATATATTTAGCTTCATGTTCTTTTATTATTTCCTGTAATCTATGAATTTTTGTTGCATGATCAACAGACACTGTATCTGATTTCTACACCAAATATGACTTGATATGATCCTTGTTTTGCAATTGACTGATCAAGTCAACAATGTTAGCTATCTATTATTGTTTAATATCTTGAGCTTGATAAAGATACAAAGTTAGCTACATAATAGGATCATTTAGATTAGATGATTTTCCTTTCTCATTAATACATACGGTTTTCCCTTTATCCATTGTAGTTTCAACTAGAATAGGTGGTTCTCCCACCATATTTAATTCCTCTACCATGTGTGGCTCTTCCTCTAGATTTTGTTCCTCCATTATGATTGGAGAGTTCCTTTTAGAAGGAATTTATTCAATATCTAGAGGTGTAAGAATATTATGATGTATGGGGAAATGAGACACCATTTTAAGACTATCTAAAATATCTATAGCTTCTTGTTCATTTTATTCTATTAAAATGAGCCTTCTCCTTCTTTTAGTTAATATTTGAGCTACACTTGGTTGGATTTCCTTCTCAACTACCAAACCCTTGGTCTTATTAAGTTCTGTAGCAACCTTCCATCTCAATTTTCTTCTTCTTGACAAGGGAACTAGTTGTGCAATAGAATCATGAGGTTCTTGTGGGGACCTTGAAACTTTAGGGTTTTGAGACCTGATGATTCTTCTTAAAGAATAAGAAGAAGGATTTTATGTTGGGATTGCAATCTATGATTTCTTCCTTGGTGTTATTTTCTCAACTGATATAGTAGGTGAAGATGAGAATTCTTATGGTGAATTTGTTGTTTCTTGTGTAGGCAAATCTATAATTTGTTATGTTATATTGTTATAAAATTCCTCCCAGACCTCTTGACCTTGCTGAAGGAAATGATGATGGATAATAAGATGAATAAGGCCATGATTCCTAAGAGAAGCATTAGGGGTTGTAGACATAACTTGTAGAGCACCATATAAGAAAGATGGGAGGTTAATTTTGTACTGAGGGTTTTATCTCCCATGCTTAAGATGTATTAACATTTTTCATGGTGTCTCCCCCTAAAAGACTATGTTTTCCTTCACAAATGATATATTTGAGTACCCACTTGGCTAAAAATTTCCAAGGTTCAGGAAGTGAATTTATTTTAATCCCTTTTGATTTACCCTTGGAATCTACTAAACATGAAGTTTTGGTCTGCTCATTACCATTAAACTGACTAATTAAAGAATGAAAAATCTGCTTATAGCTCTCATTCCCTCTTCTGGAACTTGTATAATTTGGCTTATAATTTGAGTTTTAATAGGAATAACAATGCCTTTCATAATTGAAAATTTAGGAGTGAAATTGGTAATGAATTAACTTACCATTGTTTCATCAAAACCCTAGAACTTTTCAATGAAAGGTAGCCAGCTATTAGCTCTAAACACTAATACAAAAGCTTTATCTTTATGAAACTTTGCTAGATCCTTTAGCTCTGATCTTGTCTTCTATCCCATTTCTATGTAGAGTTATAGTCAGATTGATTCCTTTAACTCTAATTAAGGTGTAGACCAATATTTTGTTGAAGTTGGTAGGCAACAGTCATTGAGGATAGGTAGACTAGCTTCTATTGAAGTCTATAGAAAGGAAATAGTTCATTTGAAATGTTACAACTGCATGAGTCCATAGTTTGGTATGATGATTTGATATAGTTAGGCACCGCATGTTTCTATGGAGTGTGTCAGCTATTTTCTCTCATCAATACAAGTTATATGAAATGATGACATGCCATATTGATGGTGATAGTGATTCATTATTTCATTTAAAACCTCTTTTTATGACATCCCATCATTATGATACTTGACTCAATTGATGATATAAAAGTTGCACACTTATCCATACACCTTTGGTGGCTTGGTTGCATTATTTCTCATTATGGCATGTGTCATTCCATTTTGGAAGATTCAAATTTGGTTCATCTCCAAAGAATAGTGTCTTAATCAAATCGAAGATAATTAGTTAACTAAACATAGATAAATAAAATATATGTCTTACTTACTTTAACCTTAGACGTTATCCTTTGCTCACCATGTATCCTAAAAAAATAGGTTTGCATGGATTAGTTTATTACATGGAGATGACCAATCATAGTGTCATGATGAGATTTTCTTATAATTTTTTATTTTTGCCCTTTGGCCAGCCATTGCTCGTTTTCTATCCAAAGCCATTTTTTTATAATGCATAGCCAGCCAGCAAGTTGGTTTTTTGGGCATGCATTGTCAATAGCATCCCTAGAAGGACGTTCACTATTGATGATTTTTATTTATTATTCTTTTTTTGTGGACTATAGGATTATCAAGGAACATGTTCACTGGAAGAAGCAGAGCTTTCCAGAATAGCTACTTGATCCTTTAATTTTTGAATAAATTCATCTTTATTGAGAGGTTTCTAATAGAGCTTCAATCTATGTCCATTGACTAATAGATCTCTTCTACTATCATCAATATGTATCAGATTCATAGAACTATTTTCATAGACCTCTTCAATCTCATAAGGTCCCAACCATCTTTGTTGTAGTTTTCCTTTAAATTTTTGAAATTTAGAATCAAACAACAGTGCTCAATCTCCTTTTTAAAACTTCTATTGCTTGATTTATGCATCATGCCAAACTTTTCTATGATGTTGTACCTGTTTAGTTCTTTATAGTTCTTCCATCCTCATTCATCAAGTTAATTAAGCTGTAGGAGTCTTTCTTTCTATATTTCTTCTAATTCAACTCCTACTTCTACAACTATTTTAAAAGTTTGTTATTCAAATTCAACAGAGAATAAAGGCTTCTTAGCATAAACCAATTCATAAGGTAAAAATCTAGTTGTTGTTTTCCAAGTAGTACTATAGGCCCAAATAGCCTTTGGTACCTTATCTACCCAATTCTTTCTATTGGAATTAACAACCTTGGTTAAAATGGTTTCCAATTCTCTATTGGTGACTTCAACTTATTCATTAGCCTGTGGATGGTATGGAGATATTTTTCTATGCTGAGTTTGATACACTTGCATGAAATGCTTTATCATGTTTGACATGAACTACAATTTTTGATCTGAGACTAACTCTCTTGGAGCAACAAATTTTTGCATGATTTTGAAATATAAGAAATCAGCTACCATCTCCTCTCTTGCATGAGTTAATGCTTCCACTTCTGCCCACTTGGTCACATATTCTATACATACTAAAAGATATTCTTTTCCTCTAGAAGGAGGATCCACTAGATTGATAAAATCAATTCCCTATTTCTCAAATGGTTTTAAAACCAATTGAGGATGAGGGTGTAGAGGCATCTTTGTTGAAAGATTAGGATATCTAATTCACTGACAAACATCACAGGGTCTGACATATCTTTTTACTTGTTGATGAAGATGAGGCCAATAATATCCTACTCCCATGATTTTATGTATGGTTCTTTGAGCTGAGTAATGACTTCCTAGTTCATCATGACAAGCTTTGATGATATCATAAACTTCACCATTTGTCACACACCTATGAAACACATGATCAAGTCTAAGTTTAAATAACATTCCATTAATCCATTTAAAATAACTTTCTTTGATTAAATGTTTCTTTTCTTTTTGTGAAAAGTGCAGAGGAAATTTTCCTGTGGTGAGGTAATTGGCTATATTAGCAAACCATAGAGATTGTGCTGAAATAACAAATAATTGTTCATCTAGAAAGTCATCTTCCACTAGTTCTTCTTCACTTGTAGTGTTCATTCTTGACAATAAATTAGAAACCACGTTAGACTTCCCTGGTTTGTCTATAATAGTAACATCAAATTCTTGTAAGAGCAATAGCCATCTAATAATCCTACCTCCCATAATTGGTTTTGTTTGTAAGATATCTAATAGTTGAATGATATGCATAGACAAATACCTTATAACCTATTATTTAGTGTTTGAATTTGTTAATTGCATAAATTATATTTAATAATTCCCTCTTAGTTGTGGTGAAATTTCTTTTAGCAGGTGTCATGGTTTTGCTAGTATAATATATATCATACACATTACCCTCTTCATCCTTTTGTTCAAGAACTGCTCCTAGTGCTATATTGGAAGCATTTGTGTATATATGGAATGGCTTAGTCCAATTTAGTCCTCTCAATACTAGATTATTAACAATTTTAAATTTGATGGTCTCAAAGGCATGCTGGTAACTATCAATCCATTTGAATTTACTATCTTTTGTAAGCAAGGCAAACATAGGGGCAGCTATTTGGCTAAACTTATCTATGAAGTGTCTGTAGTAACCAATATGTCCTAAAAAAATTTTAAATTCAATTTGTGTTTTTGGAAAGGGTAAATTGGAGATTATTTTGACTTTCTTTGGATCTACTTGAATGCCTTTTGTAGAAATATGGTGCCCCAAGACTATTCCTTCATCCATCATCAACAAACATTTCTCATGGCTCAAAGATAATTGATTTTCCTTGCATCTGATCAGTATTCTCTCCAAATTGATAAGATTTTCTTCATAAGTTTCACCATAAATAGTGAAATCATCCATATATACCTCAACACAATCATTTATAAGTTCAGAGAATATTGCTAGAACTACTCTTTGGAAGGTTGCTAGAGCATTATAGAGTCCAAATAGAAGTACTCAGTAAGCAAAAGTTCCCCAAGGGTAGGTAAACATGGTTTTATCTTGATCTTCAACTACTACCATTATCTGGTTATACCCACTAAACCCATCTAAGAAAGAAAAAATTATCTTTCATGTCAAGTTATTAAGAACTTGATCAATGAAAGGTAAAGGAAAGTAATCTCTTAATGTTGCTTTGTTCAGTTCTCTATAATCTACACATACTCTTAACCTTTTGTTTTTCTTAGGAATAATTACTAGAGGTGACACCCACTGGCTATCTGAGATGGAGTAAATAAACCCAACTTCTAGCAACTTTTGGATTTCTATTTTAACTATTTCCTTTAATGTTAGGTTTATTCTTCTTTGTGGTTGTATGATCGGTTTGACAGATTCTATGTAAATGCGATGAGTGCATATGCTAGGGTGAATTTATTTCATGTCATTATAATCCCAAGAAAAATCCTTGGTATGTCTTTCCAATGCTTTAAAAAGTTGATCTTCTTCATTTGTTAACCAACTATTGATTTTCAAAAGCTTTCTAAGTAATACCATGATTGGTTTTGTACTTGGGTAGTTGGATTCTATTTTCTTAAACTCACTAATTAATTATTTCAGAGGACATGGATGAGGAAGTAGCTTATGAAACATAGTTACATTATCAACAAACTATTTTTTAGGAGGAATCAGTCTTGCTAAGGAATAATGAAATGCATCTAAGAAATGAGTTTGCTGTTGTTTTGCCAATTTCCACACACTTTCCTGAATCAATCTATGATTATATGATGAATTACTAGAATAAGTAGAATTGGAGGTTTCATAATATTATATTTGACCCAAGAATCCTAAACTAAGGTAATCCATTATTTCTAGACTGGTCGAGTTCATAGCTTTTAGACTGGTAGAGTCCGTAGCTTCTGGCCTGGTAGAGTCCATAGTTTCTGGACTGGCAGAGTCTGTAGATTCTAGGTATATGTCTCCATTCAATTTTTCCAAGTGTTTCTTAATTATGATCATGGATAAGGAAGAAATTTTGTTTAATATTTTATCTGATTCATCCACCCAAAGTTCTTGTATGCAATTTTTTGATGGTTTTACAGAAGGATACAAGGAGATACATTTGGATTTTAACCCATTAGAAATGGTCATATCTCTTGACTTGAAATCAATCAATGCTACTACATTAGCCAACCATGGTCTACCTAGGATTATAAGATCTCCTAGATTCTTTGTTTTGGGTTGCAAGACCATAAAATCTACTGGATATTCCCAAGATTATATTAACACTTCAACATTTTCTATAGTCCCCTTTGATTTCATTACTGACTAGTCCACCATTTAAATAATGGTAGTTGTGGGTTGAATTTTCATAAGAGATAATTCATGGAGAGTATAAATTGTCATGACATTGATTTCTACTCATAAATTTACCAAGACATTAGGAATTTCTTTTTCTCCAATTATAACTGTGATCACTGGGCTTCCTAGATTTGCATATTTTGGAGCTAATAGTTTTCCTGCTAATAAATCAGCAACTTTTCCATCAACATGAATGGTTCCAAGATATTTTAATTTCCTCCTAGGTGTATTAATACAAATGTTTTTGATGATCTTATTTAATTTAGGTATATTCCTAATAGCTTGTAGAAGGGGTACCTCAATATTGATCTTTTGTAACTCATGGACCAAGTTTGAGTCTAGTTTAATATCAATTTCTCTTAATCTTTTAGGAAAAGGAACTACTGGTGTAGTAGTGTTTATTTTGTTTATTTTAGGGCTTATTTTGATTTCAGCTTCTCGAATGCTTAATTGAGATGATTCTATCTTTTTATTTTCATCAGGTATCTCAAAAATGAAAACTGGAGATTTTTGTATAGTTTTCCCTGATCTCAAATGCATGTCTGAATACTCAATAACTCCAACATTGATTGTTTCTTCTTGTTCATTAACATAAATAGGTGCTATTTTTTTTATTTTTTGTATTTTTTATTGGTTGTGTAGGCATTGAGGGCTGATTGATTATCCTTGTTGCTAAATAACTAGGGGTGGCATAATGGTTTGTTGTTGAAGTGGTCTTCTTGGTTGGGTGAATTATGACTGTGGGTTCCACTGCTGATTCCATTTTTGATATGGCTATGGCATCATCCATGGAGGTGTTGGCATCCAATCTTGTCCCACCCATAGATTTTGAATTGATGGAATTTGGGGTTGATTCCAAAATGGTGGAGGAACTGAAACATTCTATGGTGTCATCCATGGACTAACTAGATTTCTTGCATTAAACTATCTTTGAGCCTATTTTTTTGGGGAAGAGTTTTGTCTTTGAATATAATTTACTTCTTCAATGGATTGGACTTGTGTTTTTATTTGATTATTTAAAATAGGTAGAAGGATGCAATATTTGGTATCATGATCTATTACAACACAAATCCCACATGATGGAACATTGGTTCTATCTAGGGGGCAGTCTCTAAAGGTGTGTTTCTGTCTGCACTTAGGATAGTAGATTACTAAGGGTTGTATTGAATTTACTTTAGATTAAAGGCCATCTAAAGTAATGTTTAGTGTAACTAAAATATCTATCTTTAGATTAGCAAATTCTTCCATTAATTTACCCACTTCACTATATTTCCCCAACTTTTATTTCCTAATTCCAGGTTTCATTCGAGAGTAATTGGTAAATTTCTCTGAAATTTGATCAAAATCCAACTTATTTATATCTCCTCCACCCATCAGATTTAAGTCATTTCTAGTGTCTTTGTCCAATCCTTTCAAGAAAACCAATTTCTTAACATCTTCAATGAGTAGATAATTATTTATTTTATGAGTGAACATGAATCTATCCAAATAATCCTCTAAAGATTCATCCTCATTCTATTTGATTTTAAAGAAATCCTCTTTTCTTTCTCACACTCAGTAGTAATCTTGGTATTTGTTCAAGAATTATGTTTTCATGTCATCCCATGTTCTAATAGAATTGTCAGGTAAACCCATGAAGCATCTTATAGCTACATCTTTAAGTGTAGAGGGAAATAGTTTTAATTTCTAGCTATTAGTTGTGTAATCATAGGTTTGACACATCACCTTAAACTCAAATAGGAATTGATCAAGATATTCTATAGATCATCCCCAAAAATTTGGTAGATTAGCTGGTGAAATATTTTGCAGGTGGGTTTGATCATTAGGATCTGCAACAATAGGAAAGGAAAAAGTCCTTCCTAGTTATGTGAACTGTTGATTTTATTTGAGAGCCATTTCTATTTTTGATGATATGTCAAAGCTAGGATGATCTTCCCACTGAATGTTTATGGTCTCAGTTATGGGTTGTTCTAAGTTCTCAAAATTTTCTTCAACTATGGATTTTTGAAATGTTTCTTCTAAGTTTTTATAAATCTCTAAATAATTTCTTCCTACAAGAGATTGATCTTGAAGAATTTGTCCTATGGGGCTTGTGTGTGGTAATGGCCTGGTTTCTATTCCAGTTTTAGAAGATTCTTGCAAATAGGTTTCACTTGTATCTTCTGGTTCACTACTCATAGATGTTGAATAAGTGTCCACTTGTGTTCTTGGATGGTACATCAATTTATTGACCATTTTGAGATTTTTTTGTATGATTTTTTATAATTTTTCTATTTTTCACTCTAGATCAGTAATTATTACCTTACTAGCACCTTGTGTTCCTTGATAATGGTGCAAAAAATGATGAGTGTCATCTATGTCCTCATTTAATCAATATTCAATTGATGTCTTATCAACTAGGGTTGGTGTCCAAAGCTATTTGTAGTAAGGTATGGGATGGTAGATCTAGAAGGTTGCTTATAGGGGTGCTTGCTGATCCTATTCAAACTTTGACTAAAGAAAGGAATGTGTCCTAAACTATGTGATTCATGCTTTTGCTAAAAAAAGAAAGAAATCAAATCAATCCACTCTTTTTCTGGAAGTAAAAGATCACACTCATATTTTACGTTTGTAAGGAAATTAAATGCACACTCTTACTTATGAAAGGAAATTTTCTTCACACTTTTGTTGTAAAAGAAAAAATATTTTGCATAGAAAAGAAATGAAATAAGAAAATGCTCTTTTTAAACTATGAATTTGTTTTGATGTTTTTATAAATAAATGCAAATAGTAACAAGATTCTAATTAATTATAACAATGAATTAATTAAAAAACAACATAAAAACTATACATAGTTCTTGGTTCCAAGGAGACTGGGCCCTTACTCCTCTCAGACTTAGGAACAAAGATTAATCAGTGCTAGAAAATGAAATATTAATTCATAGAAATGAAATGATTACAATCTAGGTAAAACCTGTATGCTTTTATAATATTTGATTCTTGATTCTCTATTTTCTCAATATCTTCTATTATATTCATAGTCCAAGGTCTTACACTTTATACTAATACAATCAATTCCAAATAGGATGAAAAAGAATAAGACTCCTTGGTCAATCCCTTCATCCAAATATATGAGATTAGATTTCCAAGAGATCCAATTATTTCATTGAAATAAATATCCTATCCTATAATAGTCCTAAAATCTGATTACATATAAGTTTATCAAAAGCAAGTCCTTTAAAATAGTAGGTGATTATTTTCCTTATTTGATTCTAGCTGAAATGGTTATTTCTTATCCTATCTGGCCTCTAGCTTCCCATTTATGGCTTTGTCCTTACAAAATTCTTGGAATTGACCCTACAAAGTTGTAAGGAATGAGCCTATGGAGTCTGTAGAAATGACCCTATGGAGTCCATATAAATAAGCCTGTGGAGTTCATAGAAACAAGCCTGTAGAGTTTTTAGAAACAAGCATGTAGAGTCCATAAAAATAAGCCTATGGAGTTTGTAGAAACAAGCCTATAGAGTCAATAAAAAAAATCCTACAGAGTCCATAGAAACAATCCTATAGAGTCCATAGAAACAATCTTGTGTCTTTTTCCTAAGCATTCTTCACACCAAAGATCACTAGAACATGTTATGTATTAGAAATTAATGACAAAGTAAAGGTTTAGTCTTTGGTTCAATATAGACAAGACAAATATCTATTTTCCATGTAATAGCTATCTAATAATCTAATATTTACATAAGATAATATCCTTCAAGAGATGGATTGGGGGAAATATTATGTCAATAATGAGCCATATTCTAAGCTCATCAACACCTTTCTTCAATTCTTTTGGTTCCTTGTAGGTTGTGTGAAGTGTTAGACTTTGGTGCCTTCTTGAAGTGTCACAATTTTATAGTGTCTCATATAGACCTATTTATTTTTATCTTTCAAATTATAAGGTTTTCCTTCAACGTCCACACAAATACTTATGGTTTTGGTCTTGAGATAGGATCAAATTAGTCTGTGTCTTGATTAAATTCATTAGTAGTCATTAAGGCTTATAGGTTGAAAGTATATCATTCCATATTTGGTGCATCACCATTCTTAGTTTAGATTTCCCTTTCATGTTATATTTCTTTCCATTTTCCTTATTCAATAGTAGGTTTTAGTGTGGGAAACAAGCCAAAGTGAAGCATTTAACGAGCTAGCCTCATTAAAAATCCTAGAGGTTCAATCTTGCTATAGGATACCCATAGCCTGAGGTTGTTCTAATATTGTAGTTAGGAGTGAGAGAGCCTAAAAAACTCTCCCACAAGGGTGAAATTCAATCCTAAAATAGGCACATGGTCAGAGTTTGTGAGGATGTATACCCCCATATATGATAATATATATATGGCTCCCCAATGCCATGTATTTGAGGGAACATTATGAAAGACTTGAATGGGAAGGGTGATTACTTCCTATATCTAAACATCATATTTATATTGATTTGGGGTAACAAGGTGTAACCCCTATGTATTCCCAAGAATGTACCTAATAAGCTAGCAGAGCAAGAGATATATTTATATCTATAAAACAATATAGAGGAAGACTTGGCAAGATAAAATAAGATTTTCTTCTTTGGAAGTCTTATCACCATTGGTAGGATAACATATATAATGAGGAAGCATCTTGGTGATGTTACAACAAAGTGAAAATGATATGGTTTTTCGACAATACTATGTAGATACTAGGACCCTCATGGGCACATCCAACAACACATTTGTAGACTCAACTTCAATTATTACCACTAGCCATATTGTTAAGATTTTATCTTTTTGAATTTTATAATTGATGAGAAGGTATTAGAGTAGGCAAAGATAGATAGTTGATAAGAAGATCATTTAAGGATGATCTAAGCAGAGCCCACCATCACCACCAAGGAATTAGACCAATGAATATCCCTTATTATAGGGTGGAAGCATTCATAATTTTGAAGTGGGTAGTCTCATGAGCAAAGAGATTACTCTTCTAAAGTACCCCCCTTAGAATTAAATTTGAAGATAGTCAAGTAAGAACCTAGGATTCTAGGATCAAGTGTAGGAAGAGGAGCCAAATGAGACCCCATTAGTTTGGACTCTAATGAAGAAGATAGGTAGAATACTAATACCATTCTAGTTTACATGGCTACCACTAGTGTGTCTCATATTTCATAAATTGGGTAGCCCCTACATAAACAATAGTCTATTTCTCTTGTGATTCTCTTACTCAATAGAGTGCTCCCTTGGTTTATATAAGGAAAATAAGTACTCCCTTGGAAATTCCAACAACACAAGTATCTATAGTTATACCTATGCCACCTCCCAACTTTCAATCATAAAGAGATGAAGCTCTCATCCAAGACTAGATAGAAGACTCAAATGAGGAGGATAAATTGAAAAAATCAAAGGTTCTTAGTCTTCATGGTACTCCCATTGAGGTATAGCTTTAAGGTACCTCGAGCCTCCCTACCTTTATTTTAGCCTCAATTTATATTATTGATTGACCCATCTCCTCTATATAAGTTCCTACCATCTCATACACTCCTCTCATTGATCCCTCCACCACCTCCACTAAATCTTTTCCCACAACTATCCCTTTTGTACCCATTGGCTTTACTGCTATGAGAAATCATAGAAATAAGAAATAATCTAGGAAGGTGCTGACCATTTTGGCCACACCCCAGTTACATGTTCAATCCACATAACTCTCCCTCCCATTCCCCAATTCCACTTCTATTGAGGAAACCATTGTAACCAACACAAGCATATGAAGGAAAGAAAAGTCACACATTGTGGTAGTCTACCCACTTCCTCAAATTGGAGGAGTGGACTAGTTTAAGATTATATGGCCTTACTTTCCAAATGTATTGACAAGGGTAGCCAAGAAGTAAAGGAAAGAAGAGGAGGAGCTAGAATAGGAACTTGATGTCACAACCTCCAATATGCCTAGCAATATCCCACATTGGTCCATGAAATTAAAGCAACAAGATTCACAAAGGCCCAATTACAAGATGACTAAGTTACCCTTTGTAACTAACTTATTCGATCCTCCCACTTAATCTATCCAAAGGGTTAATAAAAGGAACCTTGAAGATGATGATGGATCTAATATCATCCTTGAAGAATGATAGTCAGTGTTCTCTCTCACAAAGAGGTAAAATAGGTAGCCAAAAGAACCTATTTTTGAAGAAAATATATCAAACCCTGGTTAAGAACACAAGGATGCAATTTTGGCTATCCATTAAGGGATAAAACTATCTCATTGGGATCTATAAGAATTGTGAGAACTATAGATAAAAATTTGGAAACTCAAAGAATATTCAACAACTGTGCATGTTTCTACAAGTATACAGGATGGGGTAAGAGAGGTTGCTTCAAAATGATATGGCTCCTTGGAGGCCATCAAATTCATGAAAGTTGAGATGGAACCTCATACAAGCCAAGCTAATCAACTCTGTAACTCCCTAGCCCAAGATAACAGAAGGCTCAAAATGTTAGTTGCCTACATAGGTAACTCACTATACAGTCACCTGGACTTGATGACTACATTTGAGGCATATAATGCCCTAAATCTAGTAATGATTAGACATGAGGAGGTCAAGGAGTGGTTGAATTCATTTTCATCCATGATCCTAGACTACCAAACACATCAGGCCCAACTCCTTCAAATTTTGAATGATTTCAAGTTATTTAAAGTAAAAGATTCTATAAGTGGGATAATTAGTAAAATCAATTTTGATAACATCATCTAGGAGGTGATAGATAATTTCAAGGGGAGCATTCAAGTTTTGATAGTGGATGATATTGAAGTGGAACTAAGTAAGGTAAGAAGGAAGGTGATAGAGGTAGAGATATTTAGAAGTAAGTTTTAACTTACTAAAGATGAACATGTGAGACTCCTCAAGCAAACAAGGAGACTCCACTGACCTTCACTCCTTAAATTAGACATTATTTGGTAGTGGCATGAGGAAGTAGATAAATTTTACAAGGACAATAAAGTGAAGAAGAATCAAGTTTCTACCAGTAGAGCCATGCCTTCAACTTTTACTCCAACTAAGACCCATTCAACACTCTACCAATGTAGCCCTAGCCTGACATGCACCTCAATTTTATAATGGTCCTTCTTTAGCTTCCTCTATGAGATTAACTTAATATTTTTTACATGCACATTTTGCATTTTATTATAAAGTTAATTATTTCTATTTATAACTCCCATTTGGTTTTTGACTTTGGTTAGAAATACATGTTTTAACCACTTCATGTAAATGTCATATAAAGACTTAGAGGATGAGGCAACCCCTCACCAATATCTATAAATACTTTTGTATCACCCACATCAAAAGGGGGAAATAATTTTGAAATATATATTAGCAAGCCATTTTTGGTCATCAGGGGTAGTATTATGAGTATTCTCTTTCCAATTATATGTAATTAGTAGTTATTTTTATGGATGTTTATTTTAATAATCTTCAAGTGTGCTAGTGTTGTGAATAGATTTTTGATTGATTTGATTAGTATATTGATCCTATATGTTCAAATAGCTATTAAATATTGGTGAATATTGATTAAAATAGCAAATATAAAGATTGAATCATATTTATAGAATGTGTATTTATTTTTTCTTGGTATAGTCTTTTGAGTGTGTGTTGAAGCTACCTTTGATAATTCACTTTACCCGAGCTATAATCTCCTTTTAAAGGATGTGAAATATCTAACCTGAATGGAGAAATATTTATTTGAGGCTAGTGAACTTCCTATACTTTTTTTCCTTAGATTATGTAGCTATACCTATTTGTATGTGTGCACTTACTGCTAGTGACAAGTACTAGTTTTAAGAGAACATAGGTCTATACAAAATCCATCCACAAAAGTGATTGTTTAAATACCATAAGAATTTATTTTTTTCCTTAAATTATCCTCTCTTTGGTATTTTTTATAAGAATCTACCCACCTTATATTAAAATCTAGCCACTCATCCAACTCACGTAGGAGACCATCTTCTTGTAGGAATCGCACCTCCCTCCAAAAAAACCTTATCAACAACCTGTATTCTTTATCACTATTCCGTCAATAGGTTGAAAAAACCACATACCTATAACTCATGCCTCAAAGTGGATTTTAGCTCCATTGAGATCCTAAAATGTTAGAGTTTACCTTGTCAATTATGGTATGCATACAACCTGCATCAATAGTTAGCTTGCAATAGAAGGAGGGTCCCAATTTCTTCCATATAATAAAGGTTAACCCTTGTGTAGAGTTAAACTAGAGTTACCCAGAAGAGTGACCAGATCTAATTCTTAGGTTGGTCTATTAGTATCACCCTTAGTAAGCCATAAAAGACCTATAATTATGTTGATAGCTCTAGTTTAGATTGACCCACTTCTGCTAAGGCAACCTTCACCTATAAGGAATGTGTTACTTGTTAATCAATTAATGGCCTAGTAACAACCTTGGCTAGTTGGATCTACAATTTCCAACCTAGGGTATGTACATGAGATTCCTTAGAACCATAAAAATACCTACAGACCTTCACTCTTTTGAGAGTAAGGATAGTAGAAGAGCACATTAAGGCCTTTAAAGCCACACTACAATTGATGAATGTAGTAGATGAAGATGTTACATTTTAGTTATTTCTATTTAATTTGATGGATGCAACTTATGATTGGTATTTAAATTTAATATAAAATTCCATAACCTCTTGGGTGTAGTGCCAAACAACTTTTCTTGTGTAGTTTGGATAGTTAACTAATCTAGGGCTGGTATACTAGCACTTCACTAGCATCAAATGAGAACCCATTGAACCAATTCATGCATTCAATGTAAGGTGGAAAAAGACGTACAATTGGCTAACTCCAGACTATAGACCATAACTAACATTGGTGTTAGAGATGTACAAGAATGCCTTGGACCCTATCATTATAGTATTCTTGAGAAGGGCTATTACCACCAATACTCTAGCATTAGTGTTTGAGGAAGCAATCAATATCAATAAGAAACTCAATCCCTAAACACCTATGACACACAATAACAATAATAGGATCCTAACAATGAATCCAATACCATAGTGAAGTAGAATGTGCCTGCGTATAATTAGAACTAGTTATATGTACTTCCCCCACTAACATATATGATGTAAGCCAATCTTATCTACCTAAACACTCATGTGAAAAATAATGGTACCAACACAATTAGTAAGTATTTACTCCTCCTAAAACTATTTTACAAAGTACAAATTCTAAAAAGGCTAATTAGACTCTATCTAAAAGATGGTTCAAAAGTTAGGTAATGAATTTCTAAACATGCATAAAAAATTGGGTAATACCAATACTCAGATGAGCAACTAGAACACCAAGTGCTTGAGATATAATAAGCCCTTTAATCAACCTACAAATAGTGTTGAGCAATCTAGTAAACTCCCAAAAATAAACATCACTGAAACAATTCTCCCGAATTAGTGTATAATATACAACATGCCCCAACATGGCGAGCTTGATTATGTCAAATTATATATAAAATTTGAGATATTTCAAAGAGAAGTGATGAGGTAAGATTAGATGAACAATCCACCATAATTGTATTAAGATCTAGGACCTGCCATCATAGCCATGTTCTTTAAGACTCGTGACCTTCCCTTCCTAGGAGAGGACAACAAGGAACCTAATGATAATTCCAAATAATTACATGCTTTCCTTTAGTTCTAGAGGGGTGCATATATTACAAGGAATAGGAAACCTCTAACCTTCTCAACTCCTTGAAATACCACATCATTTCCACCTAATCCCATGGCAAATAATAAGCCCCTCCTCCAAGAGGGAGTGATTTATTACTAAGCAAAGATGAACTAAAAAAATCAAGTAGATAAAACATCATAGAAGATATGAAGAAAATAAAGGTGAATATCACACTTCATGAGTTATCTCAAACCATAGAACAAAAGGAGTTACTATGGAGATCTATCAATAGAAAGATGCCTATGGAGAAGACTAAGACAGCTCTAGACAAAGCCAAGGAAGTAAAATTCACTGATACCAATGTCATTTACAAGAACAAGCCCAAGGTACCATCCTTTTTACTAACCATCAAAGCATTTGGTAAAAAATTCCACAATTATTTAGTCAATTTTGGGGCATCTGCTACTATTATACATATTTCTATATGTGAAAACCTTGGCCTTACTCCCAGTCCTTCAAAGAGATCTATTTCCCAACTAGACAAAACCATGGTACCAGTGGTGGGAGAGATAAACAATGTGCATATTCAAGTAGCATCAAAACTAAGACTCCAAATGAATATTGATATCTTGGTAGTGGACATACCAGAAGCCTATGAATTATTATTTAGTAGGGATTGGTCTAAAATGCTTAATGGATACCATTCCATAGATTTTTCACACATTGGTTATCATGGAGAGGGGTCAAAAATCAAATCTAAATTGATAGGAAGCCCAGAATGAAGTATCCCATCACTAAATACAATGTAAATGAAGAGGTGAAGTATGATTCTCCCTCATTAGACATCTACACTTTTAGCACATAGTTTATTGTAGAACACATAGCCTGAAGGATAAAACCAACTATGGACAATGCATTTTGATGGAGCTAAGTCCAAGAAGGTATCAAGAGTGGGAATTGAGCTAATAAACCCTTAAGGAAATATGTTTTAGGCCACTTACAGGTTACAGTTTCCATGTACAAATAATAGATTTGAGTATGAGGCCCTAATCTTAGGCTTATGGTTTGCACTGAAGAACAATGTAAAACAAATTAAGGTATTTGGGGACTTAGAGCTAGTAGTCTGCCAAATTAGAAATAAATACCAATTAAAACTATCTTATTTAAAGAAGTATAAGCATAGAGTATGGGATTCGATCAATACCTTTGAAGCTTTCAACATAATAACACTCCTTAGAGAGAAAAATCAGGTTGTTGATTAACTCATTGTCACTATTGCCAATTTGGATCCATTTCAAGAGTCTAAGGTAAGGAAATTTTATATTAAACTACTACCTATTCCATCTATTCTAGATAATGTGGATAATTTTTTGGTTTTTGAAGATGACTAGTAAATTATCCAATTCTTGACTACTTTAGGAGAGTTTTAGTCCTAAATCATAGATGACAGAGATGTTAGTCATCAAGAAGATAAATAAAGAAGGCATTCTCTAGCCCAAGGAAAACTGAATACCAACTAGTTTAATCTTTGTGGAGAGGTCATTTGACTTCGATCCATGGGCATAACAACTTTGGTATCCCAAGGTCAATGAATCTAATTTTAAGAAAGAAAATTTAGGGGACAAACATAACCTACATTATATCAACATTGGTCTAAGTTGCACTTTTGAAGAGAGACACAAAATTAAGGATCTGATTACTCAATATGGGGATGTCATCACTTAGACATATGAAGACTTAAAAATATATGATCCATAAGTCATCACACATATAATCCCCTTGAAATTGTATCATAAACCATTTAGATAGAGATAGAGGATGGTTAATCTTATCCTAAAACCCCTCATTCAGAAGGAACTAGAAAATTTACTAAGTGCTAAAATCATTTTTCCAATCCAGCATTCCACTTGGATGGATAATTTGGTCCCAATAAGGAAGAAGAGTGGAGAAATCAGACTCTACATAGACTTCAAGAATCTAAATAAAGCCTTAGAAAAGGACAATTATCCTCTACCTTCTCTAGATATAGTCATATAAATAGTAAGTGGCTCTAAAATGATGTCCTTCCTAGATGGATTTTTGAGCTACAATTAGGAATTAGTGTAGCCCAAAGATCAGATGAAGATAACATTTACTATGAAATGGGGAATGTATGTGTATAAAAGGATTTCATTTGGCCTGACCAATGCATGAGCTACCTTCTAATGTGCCGTTGAACATGCATTCAAGGGATTAATAGGGAAGTGTATAATTATCTACATGGATGACCTGATGGTATTCTCAAAGAATTGACAAGATCATGTAAGCCACCTATAGTCTATATTTAATTGGTGTAGGAAATTTGGTGTTTTATTAAACCCAAAAAAGAGTATATTTGGCATTACTAAAGGTAAGCTGTTGGGACACATCATCATGAAGGATGGAATAACTATTGATCTAAACTAGGTGCAAATGATTTCAAAGATTCAGTCCCCCAATAAAAAAAGGAATTAAAATCATTTTTTGGGAAAATAAACTTCGTAAGGAAGTTCATTTTAGGATTTGTAGAAATTGTCAAGCCCTTGAATGCCATGCTCAAAAAGGATGCTAAGATATAGTGGACCCTCAAGGCTAAAATGTCTTTTTAGGATATCAAAGATGTTATATCATAAGCTCTAATTTTAATCAATCCTAACTTTATAAATTATTTATATCTATACTCCTTAACTTTAGAACATATGGTTGTTGCAATCATCACTTAGAAGAAGCATAAGATAAAACATCCTATCACTTTTATGAGCACCAATTTGAAGGATGTTGAGCTTCGATACTCCATGATTTACAAACAAATCTTCATCCTTGTCAAAGTAGTTAATAAATTTTGAAATTATATCTTGAGGAATAAAACCATCACTATTGTACTTGACCTTATTGTTAAGCTCACCTTATCACAAAATGAACTGGGAGAATGCTGAGGAAAATGGATGACCAAATTCCAAGAGCTAAACATAGAGATCTATCCTATAAATATTATTAGAGGGCAAGGAATTATTCAACTCATAACTAAGCCAGATCCCTATATCACCATTAAAGAGGTATATCAATCTTAGGTATCTAAAGGTGAATGGTATACACATATAATTTAGTACTTACTGATAGTAACATGTTCTCTAGAATATAATAGAGAGAGAAAAATATCTTTGAGGTTTAAGGCTATTTAGTACATGATTAAAAAGGGAATCCTCTATACATGAAACTATAAAGGAATCTATTGCAGATGTGTGGCTATAGAGGAAGCTATAGAGATCCTAAATAATTTGTATCAAAACATAGGTAGTGGCCATCCTTCAAGGAACACTAAAGCTCACAAGATCTTGAGGTTGGGCTATTATTGACTAATAATTTTCAAACATACTCACACACATGTTAGAACCTACCATGAAATTCAAATTTTGACTAAAAGAGAAGTACACCTAGCCATGTCACTACAACTAATTATTGAAGGAAGGCCATTTTCCTGATGGGGTTTAGACTTCATTGTCATATCAACATAAATTATTTAGTTGGCCATAAATTTGTACTCATATCCATAGACTATTGTATAAGATGGACTAAAGTTATCACTATGAAACATTGTCGAGCACATGATGTAATTCATTTTTTGGAAGAATATATAACAACTCAGTTTGGCATACCCATTGCTTTGGTGTATGGTAATGGACCTAATTTCATATCAATGAAGTTTACTGAGTGGGCACATGATAATCAAATCATCATTAGGTCAGATTTAAACCATTACCCTTAGGGAAATGGGTTAGCATAGTCAATGAATAAATATTTGATTGATGCAATCAATAAATATATAGGAGACAAGCCTAAATAATGACATAATTTATTAAATTATGTTCTTTGGTTAGACCAGACAAGGCACAAGCAAGCTCTTCATACCTTACCTTTTTTTCTAGTGTATAGACAAAGACCTATCTTCCCTATCACATTAAAGCTACCCACTTATCAATTCATTCAATACTACATGGAGCCTAGTGAAAAAGATGAGTCTATACTATTGGATATAATTGAGATGGAAGATTCTAGGAATGAGGCATTACAAACATTCAACAAATATCAAGATTAGGTTAAATGATGGTTTGATAATAGGGAAAAATTCAAAGCATTCAATATTTCAGACCTAGTGCTACTATGGGATAAATCCCATGAAAATAAAGGATAATATGAAAAAATTTCCCTATTATGGATTGGGCCTTATCAAATTTCATAAATCATAGGTGATAACACATTTCGACTAAAAGACCTTCAAAGCAATGAGCTGACATATCTGATAAATAGA
Organism: Torreya grandis; assembly: GCA_037957365.1. NCBI lineage: Eukaryota > Viridiplantae > Streptophyta > Pinopsida > Cupressales > Taxaceae > Torreya > Torreya grandis. The sequence continues at coordinate 265,236 of JARHVA010007157.1, forward strand.
TAGTTTCTAAAGCATTATTTCAAGGTTGTTCCATCTATGGATATTACTAATTAAGGATGATAAAAATAAGTTTAGATTAGGAGTAGATTAGATTTCCTACTTTCTAGACTAGTCTTTCTTGCTTTTAGTTTTTGTTTCCTAGATTATATTTTAGAATTTTGTTAGATTAGTTGTTGTGTTTTCCTAGATGATCATAATTATGTTTATTTTTCTTTAACCAATTTGAAATTCAGACTAACCATGCTCATAACCAATGAAAAAAGGGAATTAGAAGTTGTGTCATTTTGGACTAGCTCACAAGTGGGATGTATCTTTGATTTTCTTTGGGTTTTGAGACAAAGGTAAGTAATCATGCATTATTTTGAATGATTTCATAGTTGAATACCTTTACTAGGCATGTGGAAGTTGCTCTTAGAGTGTTTTATGTGAATTTATAAAGTTTTCTTGTTTCATTGGATCAAACGCACTCATCACCTAAAACTTGTTGAAAATGATAAATCTAGGTTTAGATTTGGTTAGTGAGGATGTCTTAGTAATGATTTGTCTCAAAATTTTACCATCTCATCGGGGTTTCATTTCTTCTCCCATATATAAAACAAAAAAATAATGATGAGTTCAAATAACAAATGAAAATCTAAAGAAAAAGGGCTCACATGATGAAGTAAGGTTAATGTACCATAAATCATGATCGAGTAAAGGGGAAATAACAAAGTGAGAAGAAAAGGATCGCAAAGTACCTTTGTTAGGGTTATGGATGCTTGGCTAGAAGTAGAGTAATGTCTGAGCCTCCCTTGTCTTTATGAATTATAATAGATACTGGAATGAGACCTACAACCATGTCAAAACTTTAGAAAAACTCATCATAGTAGAATTTAAATGAATCTCACATTCTAACACACATAGATCTAAGAAATTTGAAAGCAACTATGTCATGTAAATCTACTTACAAGTCTCTTTCATGTTTTTGATTTAAATATTTTTCCATGACACACTTCAAGATTGATTCACAATTGTAATCTAGAGTTCTGGATTCTTGAATACTCAGGAGTATTCCCCCTGTGAGTCATCATTTGTTGCACCCAACATCCCCTCTTTCCATAGGAAATGGGGACCCACCTTTTTTTCTAAGTATGGTCTTTGATTTCAGTATTGGTATAATTTAAACTATATATCTTTATGGACTTGGATTTACCTTTTTGGGCTTTTCAAAGTAGACCCTTTGGGAATTTGTCATGGATAAATGTCTTAAAAATTAGATCCTTTAGATTGTTATCATAAAATAAAGTACCTTCAACAATTTTTCCTTTGGATCTTGTTCCTTCTTTTCCCTTAGCCAAATCCTTCAAACATTTTATCCAAAAGAATTTTCACCCTTCATGCCCAATGGACCTATCTTTCTCACTTTATGTATCCTACCCTTTATTATTTTGGAAATTAACCTTGAGTGTATGGTAGTACCCTTTAAGAAATCAGACTAGTCCTTTTAGCCTCTATGAAGTAGACCCTTCAAACACTCAATTCTATGAAGTTGATCCTCAAAAGTCTTTCTCACCTACCCTTCAAGACCATCCTATCTGGCCCTTTGGCCTTTCCATATTTGACATTTTTAGTCCCCTTTGGCCTTATCTTATAGGGAACATACCCTTTGGGTCTCTCTAAAATCACCCTATAACATCTCAAAACATTCAAAATTACCCTTCGGACTATTCTTTCGAAACTTCTTTTGGGACCCTTTAGTCATTTCTTCATAACTTCTATTTTGAGCATTTTTATCTAATGCAAAATCTTTGAAGAAATTCTTCCAAAAGACACTTCCCTTTTGGAACTCCTAAGCCTACCCTTCAAATTTTACTGAAGCTACCCTTCAGGGTTTTTGAAATGGTCCCTTATGTGTATGAAAGTATCCTTCAAGAATTTTTGGAAATGCTTTTCATCCTTTTCCTTTGAAACTTTTGTTTTTTACCATTGCCTTATTCCTTTGGACCTTCTATTTTAGGCCTTTTGTGTAATACACAAATATTGAAACAATTCCCATAGGGTACCTATCCTTCACTTTCCCCCATGCATACCCTTTGGTATTATGACAAAGTACCCTTCGATGTGATCACTAACCCTTAAAAACTTGTTTTGGGAACATCTATCCTCATCCCAATTTCCTATGAACATGGTACCAGAAATAATTATACCCTCCAAGTTAGATGCACATAAACTTCAAAAAAAATTAATTGCCCCTTAACCATAGGTAAATACCCCTTCAAAATGTTAAACTACCCTTCAAGGATTCTGAAGCAGTTCCTTTGGGACTTATGTCATGGACCAAAGTGCCCTATGAAGTAGACCCTTTAGATCAAAAGTACCCTTCAGGGAAATTGAAAAGGTCCTTAAATACAAAAATTGACCCTTTAAAATTAGTGTTTTGGATTCCTCAACATAATGATATATTTCCTAAGAAAAATTATCTTGAACATTTTGTCCAAAACAAATCACTGAAATAAATAATACACTGACATTGACCTAAACACATTTCCCTCAATGTTAATCTAGTTAACTTCAATTTTAACCATGCATTATTTTCATCCAAACAAGGGTAAAATATTTCCTATTAACATTAATAAATACCCCTACCAACCTAAGGTGACAAATTTGAATTGAAAGGAACAAAGTTAACACTGCATATTTATATCACATGAACTAGTATTTAGTGTAGGATTGTATATAGGCAATACATAGCCATTAGAGTCATCATTTGCACTCAATATATCTTAGGACTAAAGTATCCTTAATTCCCAGTATCACACAAGATCCCTAGTTTCTATTTTGAAAGAGCATATAGTAGACTACAAGTAAGTTAGAGCTAACTCAATCATGTTGGTATACAAGTATAAGTAGTAGGTAGCATATTGAACAAAGTAATCATGAATTCATATCCATGGCATCCTCATCAAGGCCTCATGGGGAACTAATCCTCCCTCTAAGTTCTCAATTAAGGATTCCAAGAGTTTAAGGACATTGTATTTGATATAGAGGTATTCGACAACAAATATCAAAATTACTCATAGTTATGGGATGTTATAGATTCAATGGATGTTTTTTCAATAGATTATGAAACAACACTAGAAAATGAGTTGTTTTTCAAAGAATTGATAGCTTACAAATTCCAAAGGTTACATTTTACTACTGCCAAACTAGAGGTCATGTCATGTATAGAACTTCTCAAGGATTTTTTTAATAAGAAAAATATCACAAGATGCATATTTGTTTCATTCTCATAGTGATACAATGGTCACGTGCATCTCTAGAGATGACTTTCAAAGATCTTTATCTATCACCACACTAGATGCTTGCTTTGACAAGAACACCTAGCGTAATTTAATAAATATAATTCACTCCAAGGAGCATTGCAATCATAGTTTCTTCCCAATGAAACCATGACATGGAAAGGTAAGAATCTAAGTGGATCATTACTGATCAATAAATTTAAAATGGGCATCTACATAGGTAGGGCTCTATTAAATAGATTATATGGTATACACACTATTCATTTTGTAAACCTAGATTGGGTACCCTTGATCTATATGATGTTATCACATGATGCTTCATATGATTTATAAGAAATAACTAGTTTTAGTCTAAGGGAGTAAATTTGCATAAGGATAGATGTCCTACCCTTACAGGAGATTTGTATATGATGTCATATCTAGTTGATGCAATCAGGGTACATGTTATAAGGACCTAGGTCATTTATGATCCCTAGCCACAAAGTGTATTAGGAATATAATATGTGACCATTACCCATTCATGCACATCTATACCTACTAGAGGCATATGGTCAGAATCTATGAGGATGTATATCCCTAGATATGGCAAGCTATCTATGGCTCCCCAGTGCCATGTATTAGAGGGAACATTATGAAGAACTTGACTGGGAAGGTTGAATAATTCCTATATCCATACATCACTATTATATTAATTTTGGGACACAAGGTGGAATCCCTATGTCTTCCCAAACATGTACCTGATAAGCTAGTAGATTAAGAGATAGCTTTCTAGCTATGAAACAACATATAAGAAGACTTGGTGAGACAAAAGAAAGATTTATTCTTTGGGAGTCTTATCAACATTGGTAGGATAACATAGATGATGAGGAAAAATCTTGGTGATGTTGTAACAAATTGAAACTAATATGGTTTCCCCAAAATGTCACACAGAGATTAGGACCCTCATGGGCACATCCCACAACACATTCATGGACTCAACATCCCTTATTTCCACCAACCATACTATTATGATTTTTTTTCAATTTTTTAATCGATGAGGAGGCATTAGAGTGTTTAAAGATAGTTTGTTTATAAGAAGATCAGTTGAGGATGATCCAAGCAGGGCCCACCATCACCACCAAGGAAGTAGACCAATGAATAGCCCTTTTTAGAGTGTAAAATCATTCGAACTTTTGGATCAAGAAGTCACATAAGCAAGGAATTTATTATTCTCAAGGACCCCCCTTGGAATTAAAGCTAATGATATTTAAGTAAGAGCATGGGATTTTGGGATGAAGTGTAGGAAGAGGAAGAGCCAAAAGAGACCCCATTAGTTGTGACTTTCATGAAGAAGATAAGTAGACTATTGATACCATTCTAGTTTCTATGGATACCCCTAGTGTGTCTCATATTTCATCAATTAGTGTATCCCCTACATAAGAAAAAGTCCCATCCTCTCATGATTATCTTACTCAAGAGAGGGATTCCTTGGTTTATGTTAGGAAACCAAGAACCCCCATGGGTAGTCCAACAACATGTGTATCCATAGGCATGCTTATGTCACCTCTTAGCTTTCAATCACAAGGAGATGAAGCTATCATCCAAAACTAGATAGAAAAAATAAATAAGGAGGATAAATTAGAAGAAACAAAGGCTCTTAGTCTTTATAGTACTCCCATAAAGCTATAGCTTCAAGGTACCTCGACTCTCCCTACCTTTTATTTAGCCTCAATTTATATCATTGATGCCCCCATCTCCTCTATAGAAGTTCCTACCATCTCATCCACTCCTCTCATTGATCCCTCCACCACCTCCACTACATCATTTCTCATAATTGTCCCCTATGTACTCATTAACATTGATGCTATGATAATTTACAAAAATAAGAAATCATCCAAGAAGGTGATGACCAACTTCTACTCACCTAATTACAAGTAAAGCAAAGCATAAGCATAAGCATGATAAGGAAAGCAAAGCCACACATTGTGGTAGTCCACACACTTCCTTAAATTAGAGGAGTGTACTGGTCTAAGATTATATGGCCTTCCTTGCCATATGTATTGACAAGGATAGCCATGAAGCAAAATAAATAAGAGGAGTATCTAGAACAATAAGTTGTTATCATAGATGCTAATATGCTTGGTAATATCCCACACTAGGCCATGGAATTAAGGCAACAAGATTTGTAAAGGCCTAGTTACAAGATGATTGAGTTACCCTCTATAGCTACCTTGTTTGATCCCCCTATTGGCTTTATCCAAAGGGTTAAGAAAAGGAAGATTAAAGATGACCATGGAGCTAGTATCATCTTTGAAGAGTGATAGTTAGTGTTCTCCCTCACAAAGAGGTATAAAAAGTAACTAGGAGAACCTATTTCTAAATAAAATATCTTAGACCTAGCTCAAGCACATAAGGATTCAGTGGTGGCTATCTATGAGAGAATAAGTGTGGGAACTATAGGTAAAAATTGGGAAACTCAAAGAATAGTCAACAATCATGCATGTTTTTGCAAGTATAGAGGTTGAGGTAAGAAAGGCTACTTTAAAATGCTACAGCTCCTTAAAGGCCATGGAATTCATGAAAGCTAAAATGTAACCTCATAAAATCCAAGCCAATCAAATCTAAAGCTCCCTATCCCAAGATAACATGAGTCTCAAAATGTTCATTTCTTACATAGGTGACTCACTATATAGTCACCTAGACATAATGACTACATTCAAGGCATCTAATGCCTTGAATCAAGTAATTTTTAGAAATGAAGAGGTCAAGGAATAGTTGAAGGAAAGTTTAGCCATGATCCTAGACTACCAGGCACATAAGGCCCAACTCCTTTAAATTTTGAATGATTTCAAGTTATTCAAAGTAAAAGATTCTATAGGTAGGTTAATTAGTAGAATCAATTTTGATAACCTCATCTAGGAGGTGATAGATAATTTCAAGGGGATCATTTAGGGTTTGATGATGGAGGATATTGAAGTGGAACTAAGTAAGGTAATAAGGAAGGTGACAGATGTGAAGCTATTTAGAAGTAATTTTCAACTTACTAAAGATGAACATGTGAGACTCCTCAAACAACCAAGGAGACTCCATCAACATTCACTCCTTAACTTAGACATTATTCATTAGTATCATGAGGTAATGAATAAATTTTACAAGGATAATAAACTAAATAATAAGCATGTTTCTATTAGTAGAGCCATATCTTCAGCTTCTACTCCAACTAAGGCCCATGTATCACTATAGAAAATATATCCCTAGCCTAGAATGTGCCTCAATTTTATAATGTTCCCTTTTTAGCTTCTTATATGATATTAACTTATTATTTTGTACATGCACATGTTGCATTTTATTTTAAATTCAATTCTTTCTATTTTATACCTCCCATTTAGTTTTTGACTTCGATTAGAACTACATATTTTAACCACTTCATGTAAACATCATAAAAAGACTTGGAGGATGAGGCAAACCCTCACAAAGATCTATAAATACTTTTATATAACCTACATCAAAAGAGGAAAAATAATTTTAGAATATAGACCAGTGATCCATTTTTGGTCATTAGGCATAGTACTCTGAGTATTTTATTTCTAATTATATGTAATTAGTAGTTATTTTTGTGGGTGTTTGTTTCAATAATCTTCAAGTGTACTAGTGTTTCAAATAGATTCTTGATTGATTTAATTAATATACTGATCTTATATGTGTAAATAGCTATTAAATATTGGTGAATATTGATTAAAATAACCAAGTTAAAGATTAAATCATACTTTGGAATGTGTATTTGTTGTTTCTTGGTATAGTTTTATGAGTGTGTGCTGAAGTTACCTCTAATAGTTCACTTTGCCTGAGCCATTATATCCTTTTATAGGGTGTGCAATAACTACCCTAAATGGAGCAATTTTTTTCTGAGGCTAGTGAACTTCCTATAATTTTTTTCCTTAGATTCTATAGCCATACCTATTTTCATGTGTGCACTTGTTGCTAGAAATAGGTATTGGTTTTAAGAGAACACCGGTCTATCTAGAATCCATCCATAGAAGTGATTGTTCAAATACCATAGGAATATTTTCTACCTTACCTTACCCTCTCTTTGGTGTTTGTTACAAGAATCTACCCACCTTAGATTAAAAACTAGCCACCCATCCAACTCACCTAGGAGACCATATTCCTATAGGAATCACACCTCTATCCAAAAAAACTTAAAAACAATCTATAATTTACTGTTATTCCTTTAGTAGGTTAAACAAACCACATACCTATAACTTATGCCCTAGAGTGGATTTTACCTCCATTGAGATCCTAAAATGTTAGAGGTTACCTCATCAACTATGGTGTGCATAAAACCCACATAAATAGAATTGAAATACTCATACTTGTAATTTTATCCCTTAGAGTCTCACAAGTGTAGACCCTAGTTTCTTATAATTGAACATGTAGGCACACACCCTATAGGAAAGATATGTGAATAGGCTAAGTATGGGAATTAGTGATAATGGTATAGGCTACTTCATCTCACTAAGTGGTGATAGCATGGACCTAGTTAGAGGGAAAGTATATATCACCCTCAAGAGATGAGGAGGATAATTAGATTCATTTATGTACATAATATATGACATTGAAACTTGAAACATAATTTTTAGCTTATTTGCTAAATCCTTTATGTGTGTACATGTTTGATTGTCAATGGAATTCCACATAGGAGAAAGATAACATGCTATCAACAATGACATATATTAAAATTGATATAAAACATCATCTATACATGTGTTTATGTATTTTCTGAGTTCATTCCAAATTAAATGGAACAAGCATGAAAATGAAAGTATTAAATTTTTCAAAAAAAAAAAAAATTATTCTATCATTGTGATCATGATTATATTTAATACAAACTAGAAGATATATGGATATAAAATCTAAGTATTGGAAATGTGAACCCTATGTTTGATTAAAGTTCTAAGTATACTAAATCAAGAAAATAATATGTAATAAATACAACCACTGATTTAATATAGAATTGATTTTTCTAAAAGTAGTGATAAATAGTTTAAATAAAGACTTAGGTGGAAAACACTTGATACAAATGATTTGAATGCTAGAAACTAAGATAAAAGCTAGTCTAAGTGTCATAAACTAGATCCCTATATCAAAACCCCTCCTATATAGTAGTTTCATAATTATACTATGGCACGATTATTTTTAAATTTATGGTAGTGTCTTGATATTCGTAGTAGTGTCCTCTATGTAGGATTGTCCTAAACTTTTGGGTGTACCTACATCTAGATATCTAGGGTCTATTACTATGAACATAATTTATGGAACCCTATATTGTAATTATAATTACTTATTTATACAAAACTATAATCCTCCATATATTATGGTATGAGATAAAAGGTATGTTCATTAGTAGGGTAGTCTATCCATCCTCAACACCTCTCTATGAAGAGATTTTCCTACATTCCAATACTCCAAGGATGGATCAATCCTGATGTAGTTCTCCCCATCAAAGTGTTGATGTAAGTACAAGTGATACTAGTATGGTAGTGTCTTTGAGTTCCTTGAGTGTATTTGAGATTGGAAATCTATAAAATTTGAGTTTAGGGATACTATAGATGGCAATATGGAGAAGTAGGGAATAATAGGGATTGATAACCTTAATTGTGCTCAACTTGTTTCATGTTCAAATATGTATTTTGTAGCTAATTTTCATCTAGTGGTTAGATGTATAAAAGCTAGGTATATATATAATTTTATTATTTGTGCAAGTGATATAAGATGTCTAGGATGACCCTAAGATGTTCTAGGTTTTAAAAAGATGTCTGTTTGGGAAAAAAGAGGGAAAAATACATTAGCACCACATGGTGTTAGTGTCCATATTATGTCATAGTGTCCATTTGGCAAAACACTAGGAATGAAGGGATAGGATCGAGAAATTAGGGTCTGAAATTGATTTGTAGCTGACTAGGGACACTTATGGCCCACATAAAAGTTGAATAAGTTTTATAATAGGATCTAGGATAGGTCTAGGGATAAGATAGGGATTGGTAGTCTCAAGCACCACTCTTAGCACTTAAATACCAGTTTTGGGTGATTACATTATCTGACTAATTATCAAAAAGTTTAGGTATAGGTAAATGACAAGGTATGGAAATAGTGATGGAAAGGTAATGTAACAATAAATGGTAGAGGTGTTTATTCCTAATTTTCCCAAAGGTGGTTATAATTAATAAAAAATAAAAAATATTAGTGATATTAATTTTCCCACAAGTGGTTATAATTAGTAACAAGAGTAGTGAACGTAACAACAAATGAAATATACAATTGTCAAGACCATTGTCATACTTATTTCATATAATACCATTCAAATGTTTAATTCTAAAATAACTGGTAGAATTGAATCTATCATCAACCACTAAACATGCCTGAAGTACAAATGAATTGGAACCAAGGTTGAACATGATAGGCAAGGTGAATGGAAGGGTATGAAACAATAGAAAGGTAATGTATATAGTTTTTTTGTTCTTATTAATGTGGAGATGCATGTCCTAGTTAACATATGATACAACCAAAATAGTCAATTATGTAAATTGTTAGTCCACACCTCTTCTAGATAGTTTCTCTATCAAGAACCTACTTATAATTTGGGGTTTAATAATGTTTTTTTGATATTCATTGGTCATTGATTTTTTTTCCTCCAAACTTTGAGACAAGATGTCCTTGTAGCCTTTTGTAAAGGAAAGTGCATCCAAGGATGGTAAATAGGGATAAACATTGACTAAAATTTCTATTTTGGGAATGTAATATAGGTATAAAATGAATAAATGGATTAGAATGGAATATATAATAGCTAGGAAAAAAATGAAGATTAGGATTTTTAGGGACACACAATGTTGTTGATTCTAGATCTGACATATTTTGATTATGGAAGGGCCAAATACTTATAAATATGCTCTTGATAGGACCACTAGAATTTTCTATTATTCAGGCCTAAGAGATGTTACCATCTAATTATGTTGTAGAATGGAAGATGTATTGATGTTGTCTTTGATAATGTCTTCATTAAGTAGTGAATAATTGTTTTGATCAACTATTGGTGCCTCGAAGAGGCTTTCACCAATAAATTTGCCTTGATAATTCCATATCAACTTTGAGAAGGTTTCAATAAGGAATGTTAACATTTGAATTTGATTATCTTTTAACACATTAAACAACGTTTCACTAGAAGATGTTGATTTTAGACTTTGATTTCCCCATAGCACCTCTGAAAAGGTTTCACTAGGAGTTTGTTCTTATCCTACATGAATGTGGGCTAGATTCCCTTAAATTATATAACTGATATGTCTCTATGGATGTAGTTCAACAAGGTATAATTATGTCAGTCCCAATTGACACTTGTGGGAGGTGGAATGTCAATATAATGCTTAGGATGGTTTGTGTTGATGTCATTTAGAATGGTAATGGAATGATAAGAGGAATCATAATCCTCTTAAAATATACTAGGATAACATGTGTCGATACTAAATTAATCATCCTAAAAATTCATATAAGGATCACAAATATTTTCAATTGATCTATAAGGAATGTGTAACCATTGTCGTAACATCTATGAATGTATTCTTATTCTGAAGTTAGGTCTAGCTCAAGGGACTTTGAATCTAATGTTAATTCTAATTATGATGTTAAATCTGATATCAGTTCAAAAATAGAACCTAAATTCAATGTTGATTCTTCATCTAATGTGATGATAAATATGTTATGTTGACTAATTTATACGGGATGAGTAATGGCCTGGGGTTAAACAATGGGCTATTAAAAAATAAGATTAGTCAAGAAGGACTCCACGAATACTATCTTGTCAAATTGAGGATTCTCAACAAAAGGGAAATGGTTAATAGGCAACTCCACAAAGACTCTCTTGGAAAAGTGAGGCTCCTTTACAACAAGGAAATTATATAAATAATGATTTGCCCAAAGTTAGTTATAATCATTAGGGGGTAACTCAACCAAGACTGGCTTAGGAAAGTGAGACTCCTAAACTAAAGGGAAAGGGTCAATAAGAAACTCCACAGAGACTAAATTTTCAAAGTGAGGCTCCTTAAAAATAGGGCAATGGTCAAAGGGTGGTTTAACATAGGTTAACTCATTATAAATACATGTTTCAAAAAAACATAACAAACTAGTTAGTTCTTTGGACTTGGCTTATAATTGATTACAAAATATCAAATTTTAACACATTTTGGTCTTTAAATGATAAATCTTAGAGAGGTAATTATTGGATCAATGATCACTTTGGATTTTTTAAAGTGGGGGAAGTTTAAAAATGGATGAATAATGACCTATAGATCAATAATGAGTTCTTTATAAATAGGCTCATCTAAGATGGTCTCAACAGAGACTGACTATGGGTCTATGATGGGAATTATGATACATCTATTCATAATTGAGAAACCTTATTAGGATAATGAGCTACCATATTTGAAAGGGCCCAAAATGTTAATCATTGGGTGATATGGAGCTTGGTTATTAATGTAGGCCAAATGAAGAGGGCATAGAATATTAATCCTTGGGAATTATGGATCTTGGTTGCTAATGCATGCCAAAGGAGGAGGGATTATAATAATAACCCTTGGGCACTATGGAGCTTAGTTTCTAACACAGGATAAATGAAGAGGGCTTGGAATTATAATCCTTGGATGTTGTACAATTTGGTTTCTAATGTAGGTAAAATGAGGAACACCTATAATGGTAATCCTTTGTCACTATGGAGCTTAGTTACTAGCACAAGATAAATAGTGAGAGCCTAGAATGGTAATCCTTGAGTGTTTTGGAGCTTGGTTACTAACATAGGCAAAAGGAGGAGGGCCTAAAATTGTAATCCTTGGGAACTATGTATCTTGGTTACTCATGCAAGTTAAAGGAGGATTACTAGAATAGGTAGTGGATTGAGTACTGTTATCAATGAAAAGGTAAACTTGGTACTTTAATTGGCCCAAAGAAGGGAGATATTGACATATGATAATTAGCATGGTTGGGTTTAGAAATTATCCCAAAGAGGGTAGTCTTGGTCTATGAAAATAGTCTTGGATTTTGATCTAGGTCATATTTCACTTGATTAGAATGGTATAAAATGGGTAAAAAATGACCCCAATTAGATTTTAATATGGGTTCAAAAAAAACCCTGATTTGGCATGATGGGTCAAGTTAGTTGAATTATTTGATGTTTAGCAATGACCTAGCTTTTCATGTGTTTAATTTAAACATGAAAAAAACTTTTTCTAAGAAGAGGGTACTAATGTGACCAAAGGTGGTTATAATTATAGGCATAGGTATATCAATGACATAGGTACCACAAAACTCTAAATTAGACTAGGGCTAAGGTACTACGTTACCTAAAGGCAGTTATAATTAGTGACAAAAGTATCTAGACAAAGTAGAATAATCATGAAATACATCAAAAGGATAACAATGATTTTCCCAAAGGAAGTTATAATAATTTAACATGAAAAAAAAGGATAGACTTAGAAATAAAATATTAATCTAACACAAGAACTCAAAAATAATGTAAACTAAGGCAATTAGCTTGGGTGACACTTGGTAATTAGATCACTAAGACTCAATGTTTGATTTAAAAGAGACTATTTGAATAATAAAACTAGGTAATTTAGAATTAAGCACAACAAACTTCAAATAAAGCATGTGAAAAAAACTTGACTTGAAGGAATCTATAAATAAGGTATAAAACAATAAATAACTGCTAGGTTCCAGGCAAGGGGTCTTATAGATCAAATAGGAAATCAACCTAAGTAATGTAATCCAAACACAAAAGTTAGACTACCTAAGCCCAAATTAGATGAGGCTTTGGCATAAAACTAATTCTTTTAATATTTTTACTTCAAAAGATTGAATTTTAAATTTAATACAAAAAGACTCGGATGTTCTAAGGCAAATGGGTTAGACCCAAAATGAGTAACATTACCATGCATTTGAAATAAAAAGGTATAATAGTGGTTTTAGAACTTGGTTTCAAATGTGACAAGTGTTTTGGAATTATTTATGAAGTGTAATAATGCTCCTTCAAACAAATGGTCAACAATGGTTTCAAACTAAAAATCCAAGGTAAATGTTTGAAACCAAACAAGTAGCTTAATGATGCCATGTTTAAATAAGTGACACACATGATTTTAGAATAAAAATTTAAGGAAAAAGTGCATGAAATAGAATAGGTAGAGTAAAAAATCTTAGGATAAAGTGGTGAGAATATAATGTGATGGTTTTGGACTCATTTTGACATGAAAATGCAATCAAACAATTTTTGTCTAAAACACACATGTAAATCAAAGAAAATATAAATAGTATTGATGTCTCATTCTATCCCTAAAACTGATAGGGGTGTGCATATATTATACCAAAGTTTGTACTAATATACCAATTCTCTATAGGAATTATGTATTAATCCAAAAATTAAAGAACAAGTGCAGGTAGATTTTTTTTCACCCCCCTCTATCTTTCAAGCATCTGTACATGGTATGAACTAAGAGTGAGGATCACTGGGCATTTAGCAAGAAATTTCATGTAATTATGGTTGACTAAAATTTATATGTTTTAAAATTAATTAAATGATCCCAAGTGTGGATAACACAAAGGGTGTGTCACATCAATTGGGTTCAAATTCACTCACTTACTATTCAAAGGTCTATTCCTTTGTATAACATCCTCAACCATGCATTTCTTAGTGAAGTCTGATGTTTAGTGAAAATTGACCTAAGTTTTCATTAGGATAAAATAGGATAGACACTCAACACCCTAGAAATACCAATATCTTGTGGCCGATGATATACATCACCATAAAATGGGTTTGGTACAATGTTGGGAGATGAAACCCTAGGTCAATACAACCCTAAATAACTTGTTATGAGGAAGAAAAATACCACCCAAAATCCAAATGTAATAAAATAAATTTAAATACTTTATATTCCATTTTGTGGTTCACCCAAGTCACTTGGAGATTGTAGATAACATACGTGACATTATTTATGGCAATACTAAACAAACAAGGCAATAAACCAAGCGCTTCTGGTCATCTAGTTCCCTATAGGGGATGGGAAAGAGCATACTCTCAATAGTTTTGGGTTTTACACAAACAAAGAATTTAATTTATGAAATTTTAAAATAGCTAATGAATAAAAAACAAACAAAAAATGAAAAAGGTCTTAAGAGATCTAACTAAGGTATATGTTCTTTTTAATAGCACCAACTCAAATGTGAATGAAATTTTAACCCATTGGCCTTGTTTGCACTTGTAAAAACTTTGAAATGATAAAAGATAAGTTTCATTAGTTTTATTTTAAATGATAAAAATAAGTGTATGTAATATTTAGAAGTGTTTATTCCTCTCTATCTCCACCTTGGTTCCTACAAAAATGTTAAGGGGTTTACTTGTCTTTAGGCCAAAATGTAAATCAATAAACAAAATTCCATTTTGAGCTTTCAGGTTTTTGGAAACACAAAGTGAATCTATCATTTATTAAATATATCAGTCATATAACATGTTTTTCCAAGTCTTACTTGGCATGTGTGAGCTGAAGATGATAAGAAAACAATACTTTTGCATAATTTACAAGCTAATTGTCATTGTTTATTGATTGTTATAGGGTTTTCAAAATTAAAAGAAATGTGTATGAAAGATTAAAAAAATATATAAATATATAAAATGATATAAAATTCCATAAAATGGTTATTCATTCCCATCCACACTTATAAGATTCTAAACATGAAGGAAATCTATAGATTCTCACCAATGCATCAGTCATCATGGGAAAATACAGATTTGTTATTTTGAGGGACTTGAGTTGCATGTAAGGAATGATAGATGGTTTTTATAATGTGTTAGAGTCCATTAAAATCCATCCAAAAATCTTTAGATCATTCCAAGGACCTAAGAAGGAAAACTAGTGGGTCATGTTCTTATTACTCACCAAGGGTCTGTGTATAGGCATGCCAACATAAAGGTAATGATAAATGATGACAAATGTTACAGTCATAGTATGGTTTGAGGAATATGATATTATGAACATTTCATGGAAAATTTTAGGTTTTTATTAATTACAAACATGGTCCAATATGAAGGATAAATAAGGTTAAAATGGCCAAAAATCAAATCTACAGGTCTGCAAACATGTAGCTCTCTTTTTCACACAAAATGAGATGAATATTGCTTAAGAGTTGAAATTTGAAGGTCAAAAGAGGGGTCAAATTAATTTTCATACATTTTTTAAATTTAACAAGTCAATTTTATGATAAATTATGTTATTATATACCTATAATGGGCCCTAAGAGTCAATAAGCCATACAGACCTTAAACAAGTGCATACATGCTTGTAGATGAAAGATGGGAGAAATCCATATTACAAGAAGCCATAAGTTTTATGATAGTGATTTGAGGATTGAGAAATTTTTAAATGGATATAAATCTTATAGATTAAATATATATCTATTTAATCTATAGTATAGTGATCTATAGGTGGACAAAAATATAGGCACTAGGTCAAAAGATAGAACTGAAATATGCCTGTTTGAGAAATGCATAGAGACCTACAAGTTATTGAGGGTTAGATGATGAAGTATAAATATATAATCCATAAAAAGGTGATTATTAATACAAATAAACAATATATGAGGTTTTCAACTCCTCAAATATGAGGAATAATGGCTCACATAGGCTTCAAGTGTTAGATTCTCCAATTGGCCTACAAACCCTCAATACATGAAAACATAGTTTTTAGGGATTATGAAGGGATAATACCCATTTAGGGTCATTTAAAAACATGTCATAGGTATTTATAGACATAAACTAATTATTAAAAAATAACATCAAAGTCTTATGCCCTATTTTTCTATATAAACCTCTCTTGAGTTCATTGATAGAGCTATGTTGCCCAAGAAAGATTACTTCTCCACATAATAATTCTTTTGAGAAAGTTCATAGGATCAGTTTGAAATTATATATGTTTTGGAGGTCTTCATAATCCATTATTATTGTATTAGTTATTTAATTAAAAACTACAGGTTATGAACAGGTGTTAAGAGTGTGTTGGGACCAACATACCCCCATTTTTTAAAAATTGGGACCCTTGAGAAAACTTAGGAATTGGATGTAGGAAATTATCATGTTAAGGTCATTTGTAGATTTTTAAGATCATCCAATTTATCAAAATAAATCTTACTTGGTTATGTTTTTATTAATTTTGACTAATGGTGCTAATAAATGGTATCTATTGCTTTTAGTTGTAGGTTCCATGGCATTTGCCCTTGAGAAATTCATGTTTCAAAACCCTATCAGAACCCTTAGTTTAATTTTGAATATTTATGGGAAAAAATTGTGGGGACCTTTTAAAAAACCATTTTGGACCTAAGTATAAAGTTCATATTTTATGTTTAGTCATTTTTTAAACATTACTAAAACATAACCTAAAATGCTTGGTCCCCTTTGTTATTCTCCCCTTTACAGTTCTGTATGCCTAACTAATTTCCATTTTTTAGGATCCTTTTAATATTTCCTAACTTAACCTAAGGTTTTAACCCTAAGGCCCCATTATATTTATTAATACAAATGGGATGTTAGTATTAACATCTTAGCTTAAGTTCTGGTTCCTCAAGTCCACTTTTATGTTAGCTCAGTCCTTTATTTATATCTTAGCCTAAGGTTTTAATCCTAAGGCCCTGAAGTATTTACTAATATAATAAATACCTTAGTCTTAACACCTTATCCTAAGTCTTTTATATCATCATAGTCCTAACTTAACTTCATTACATCTTGTAGGATCTAACAACCCTCACTTTATCAAAGTATTTGATTCAAGAAAAGCCCAAACTTTGACTTTAAAAGCATGCATCTTGGATGATATGATAGTTCATACTTCCTCACAGACCTTTGATTATATGGCATGAGGAAAACTAATATAATACTACACATAACCCATCAAACTAATAATATTCAAGCTCTGAAATCATGATCAACGGTTCTCACTTGCTCATGAAAACTTGATCAAATGGACCGAGGCATAGTTGAAAATTCAAAGAGATAAAGAAATCCCAAAGGGTCAACATGTGACACCCTTACATTTGATAATCAAAATCAAATTAGTCATTCCTAACAAAGCAACCAATCATGAGCAAATTCTCAGATCATGATCTTATGACTATTGCTTCATCATGGATTTTAATCTAATGGAGTGAACTAAGTCGAAGATCCTAGGAATCTTGGCAAAGGTGCCAAGTGACACTCTTGCATTGGCTCATAATAATTTTATGATCTTAAAATTAATGTTTGTGTGACCATTATTTGATTTCCATGAGGATGTATTTGACATTTGTATAACTGTCAACTTCAAGCCCATCAAATTAAAAGATTCACTAGCTTAAAATTGATGTTCACGTAACCATCATTTGATGTTCATGAGGACATATTTGGTGTCCACAAGACTGCCAAATTTAATATAATGAATTATCCTACTTATGATCAAAATACACTCCAAAACCTTTCTAAAATGCTTGGAAATTACTTTACAAGCTAAGGGAAGTACTCAAAAAATGCTCAAACACTAGAAATATTCAATCAGTAAAAATGGAAATGGTATTATGGTCTCAGTAAATGAAAAATAAACCTAGTCTAAGTCTATACTTTAAGGTCCTCATGATATTTTATTCAAACATAATGAACCTTAAATTATATATTTATACTAAGTCTATTTTAGAAAGAGAGTCCCTATAATGTAGAATTTAGACCAAATATTTCTAGCTAAAAGTTTTAATGTGTTTTGTTAATACAATAAAATCCTATCGTTATTAGACTATTATGTCATGTTGATCCTTAGTATATTTTATAATATTTAGAATAAATATTTTATACCAATGCATATATTGTGTTTATTTAAACATAATGTAAACATTGGCTTGAAATATTTAGCCATGGTCCCTTTTGTATAATTTAGAAAACTTAGACATAAATCCCTTAGCCTAAGGTTTGCTTTGTGATTAATAAATATGTAATAAACCTTAGACTAAGAAATTTAAGCCTAAGTCCCATTTTAATAGTGTACTAAATTAAAGTTTGGACATCTATGTAGATCAACAGTTTGTGCTTTATCATTGGTAGATGATATAGCGATGCGAGGCTCCCATGGACTTTTAAACAAGGCCTGAAGAGCCCATGAGCTTGATGTGTGGTGAAAGAAAATTTGAAGAAAACTTGGTAGGATGAATTGATTGTTCACATTTTTTCATTGGATATTGATCTAATATCATGAAGGCACCCATAGATTTTCAAAGGTGTGCAATCTCTCCACATAGTGAAAGCTCATTTGATAAATCACTGACATAGAATATGAAGCATGGGGAAGACATGCAAAGATTGAAAGTGTCACAACCATAGGGTATGGTTAAAAGGAGCTAATCATAAGTAAAATTCCAAATTATGATCAATGACTCATGCTAATCTAGGATTTTGATCTGAAGGTGAGAAATAAAAGATGGTATTTTAAATACCAATAGCTAGTGCTCAGAGGAATTTATAGAAAAAGTCATGAAAGGTCCAGAC
This sequence comes from Torreya grandis, assembly GCA_037957365.1. Taxonomy (NCBI): domain Eukaryota; kingdom Viridiplantae; phylum Streptophyta; class Pinopsida; order Cupressales; family Taxaceae; genus Torreya; species Torreya grandis. The sequence continues at coordinate 284,085 of JARHVA010007157.1, forward strand.
CAATGCCACATAGGCACCACACAAGCAAAAAAAGACAAAATAGAAGATCTTATGGGCTTAAAAGTTGAAAGGTATAAAGGCAAAGGTCCAAATCAAATCCAAGGCAAGCATAAGCTAGAGTCTAATATATCCTACCATTAAAGCTATAAAGCCCTAATCTTTGTATAAAAGTGACATAATTGAATTCATTTGGTCATAATTTGATCTAAAGAAAGCTTGACTATGTTTTTAAGTTCAAAAGAGCTTTCATAGAGACCATTTGCTATCCGAGATAAGCAATTTATAGAATAAGAGACCATGGCATCTTATGGAGAGAAATAAAAAGAGGAGACAAAGATCTACTTTTTGACAGACAATGAGGGATGGATCATCAAGGATATTGAATTATACCTTGCAACCCTAAATGTCCCAAGAATTAGGAATTAGTCCAAATTCTTCTTCATGGTGGAGAAATTAAAACCCATTACAAAGGAGGAGTAGAGGATTACTATGGTGAGTAGAAGGCATTATGACTTGGTTGTTATCTAGATGGATGGACTCTACCATGTTGCTACAAAACTTAATGTACTACATTGTATAGACATCATTGCTCCTATATTATTTGACTGTAGGGTAGATAATGAGTGGATCATCAAGGAGGGAAATTATAAAAATATATCCTATATTTCTCTTATAGCTTTTGATAAATATTATAATCTCCCCCTTCCCCCATGTGGACCTATCCAAAATCAAGGAATGGACTAGCAACCATGACCTAGACTCTATCTTTAGACCTTAGCTACACCAAGAACCCCATATCTTTAGGGATTTTGAGGGAAAAATCCTAATAGTATAATTCAAGGAGGGCATCAAGGTTATAATAACCCTATTGAACTAAGATTATAGAGCCCCTTCAACCACCTATGTGAACAAAATATGGGTCCCCTATATACATTTCATGGTGGAACAAAAGCTCACCCCTCAAATTAGAGATTTGATCAATGTCTTCTTGGCTAGGTAGTTCACGACCATTAAAAGGAATACCTCAAAATAATTTTACATAATGTCATACCTAATGGATGCCCTTCTTTCCTCAATAAACTTCCTTGGTATTATAAACTAGTCTCTTGAGGGGAAAACTCCCATTTCCCACCATTAATATAAGTTGTATATCTTTAAGTAAAAGAACCATATGTAGTTTATTTGTGATTTCATCTACCTAGCCATAGTGGAGGCTATCATAGGTGTTCTCATGCCTATGGTCCACCCACTCATCAAGAAGTATGTTGAAATTATGGGTTACATCTAGTACTACCTTAACTACATATTCATCAAGATATAAGGGATCATGTCCCAACCTTATAGATTGCTAGTATATGTTCCAAATAAGCTTGTTGAGAAAGAAATTGCATTCCAATTCATAAATAGCATTGATGGGATTTGTAAATAAAAGAGGAAGGGTCTTATCTACCCCTTACCTCTGACCATTGGAAGAACTATACTTTAAGATTATAAATAGGTTGATACCATGGCTAAGCATGGGGATTCATTTGGATATCAACTTGATGAACTCAAGATGTGGGATCCTAAGAACATAGTGAGTAGTCATTTGAGGGATAATAATTTCCCTAAGATTGAATATATACATCAGCTCATTATTCATGACACCCTTTATATTAAGGACAATAATTATGAAGAGGTGTTGGCAAAGATCTAAGGGCACAACATAAATATAGAACATAAATTGACCAAGGATGACAACCCATCTAGAGAGGCCTATAAAATGCATCCTTTGTAGTATCACTTAACACCTAAACCATCTATGATAGCCTAGAAATAACCCCAAGTAGAACAACCATAGCCACAACCTTAGGGTAAAATTGTGTTAAACTAGAATGAACAAGGTCCTGGCAAGGAGAAAGTAGGATACGTGAAATTGGAAGAGAGACCTAGAGAGGGTCCCTCATCTTCAACACTCCCATAAAGGCCACCTTCCCAAGTTTAGTACATAGAAATGATAACCTTAGAGCTAGAAGAGACACTTGAGGGTGCCCTCAAGGAACTTTTAGAGGCATATGATAGTAATAGGGAAGAGGAGCTATCTAAAGAGGATAAAGAGAAATATCTTTCTCTTAGTATGTTCCCTATGGCATCCAAAGAGAAGAGGAAGGTAGAGCTAGCATTGGTTCCTATTGGACCAAGGAATAGACCAAGATTGACCTTCACTCACCCCATTAGTGAATTCAATCTATACAATGATGAATTTATAATTCATGGACCAATCATTCCTGACTGGTTCATTTATGGAAAATTACAAAAGATCCATACTCTTTCCCATTCATGGGCCATGAAAAATGTGGAAGTGCATGATTACATGAATCCATGGATTAGATCCATGGTAAAAGAGAAAGAAAAAAGGATAATTGTGGTCTCTCTAGGACCTAAAATCAAGAGAATGGATGCTCTCAGAGTATCATGTAGCATAGATATCAGAACTTATAAAATTTATAGAGTCATCCACAAATATTAAATTTAATCTACAGATAGTTAGATGAGAAAGGTTTACCACTAAGACAACCATGGTGGGAGCAAAGGAATTCACCTTCTAAAAGGTGGAACCTTTTATAGGTTTGACCCTAGTGGGCATTCAATAGCTTGGTGAAGCCACCATTCATGAAGAATATGTTGAGAGCTTGATCAAATCCCAATAAACATAAGCAAAAGTAGGGGTTAGAGGAATGAAACGAAGGATATATTATTTGGAAAGGAAAAAAATATTAGAGACATTGGGAATTCTATCAGTATCTGAGGCAATGACCAAGATGCTTGATGATTTATTTTATGACATGTTTTAGGCACTCAAAGTATTGAAGCTAAGGTAGAGTTAATTAGCACATCAAATTTCATTGGCCAAGAACATGTTCACCCAATGACAAGCTTCAAAAGAAAAAATAGCCAAACTTCTCAACATCCAAGTAAATAATGAGATTCAAGGCTTCAAAACCATTAGTTTGGGACACTTGAGCACAATTCTAGGAATTATGGTTGATAAGGTTCAAATTTTGAGTGCATGGCACAATAATGTGAAAAGACTCCTAGAATATTATAAGGGGCTAATTATAAGGATTGAACAACTTCTTGGGACTTTGCTTATAGACCCTACATAACCCACTATCCTTATAATCATAAGTGATGAAGAATTCAAACATAGGGATAATTTAGTAACCCAAGAAATCAAAGGAGAGAGCCAAGGAAAATTTGGGCCTGATAATAGTAAGATCCTAGATATGATATTCAATGATGGAGAAAGAATAAATGAATCTAGGAGTATTAAATAAGCCATGGCTAGAAATGATATAGAACTTGAAGATTTAGCATATCAAAATGAAGACCGTATCTTAAATCTTGTTATGGATCTAAAGCTAGTTGATGAGAAACATGTTAAGGCCATGAGTATCTTCCAACAACAACAAGTAGAGGCCCCACTATAAAATTAGACAATATTCTATTTCGTATAATTTTGAAACTTTTGAAATAAAATATTCCATTGTAAAGGCATATTCTATTTTGTTATCATATTTGCCTCTAAGTCAGTCAAATTGTAGAAATCAAGTGTATTCTAGAACCATCTTAAGAAGGATAGACATCCTTGTCTTTTGTACACTTGTATATTGTAACTGACAGGTATACTACCTAATATTTTTATAAAGGCATGTATTACCATTTTTTAGAGAGAGAATGTTAAGCAAATTTTATATATTTTAAGAAACTAATATAATCAAGGAGTTCTGCAAAGATTATCCACATTTGATATGTCAATTGCTAATATAGATTTTCTCTTAATTGTTAGTTTATGTCTTTAATTTGAATGGTGTCTTTGAATTTTAAGTTGTAATTTCTAATCATAAGGTTTTTAATTTTTTGCATATGCTAAAATAGTTGGAGGATCTTAGGTTTTGATTCATTTTATTTTGCTTTGTATTCAGATGTGCAAATGTTATTTGATTATAGTAGTAAATCCTTAAAGTAGACATGGTTCTTACTTGTGACTCTTTACATTATCATTTAAAGTTTGTCTATTATATAGTGTATTTTTAGATTAGGATATAATGAATTATATATTGGTTGAATATATACTCAATTACAATTGATGTTTTGTCATAATGTTTGAGACTAAAATTGGAAATCACTCATTTCTTTTCTTCCTTACCCATCCCTTTACTTTTTTTTTACACAAAATCACTTTAGTCTTAGATTCATTATAAATATCCACTAAGATTACTTTATATCTTAAATCCAGATCACAATTCACTAAGTATTAACATAGATTCTCTATAATTCACCAAGAATGGACCACATTGGCTCCTAACCATCACTCATTATAAATTTATGGGACACCAATACATATCTCTACTACTATTTCACCATATGTGACATTAAGTTGCCATAACCTAATACTCATGCTTTAAATTCATCAAATTATACAATGAGAAGTGTTATTTGAACACTAAGGAACCCTATGGTGCATTTAAAGGCATCAACAAGGTGGTTCCTCACTAGCACTAGAAGGAGGGGCTAAATTATTTGAATCTTTATTGATCTTAGTATGTTTTGATCTAATATTAGTGTATCTTTGTGTTTCTAATTGAGTTATTTTCTTATAAGTATAAATATCATTGATATTTTTTGTTTGTGACACATCTTTGTGCTTCCTTAGACAAATATTGAAGTTATTTGGAATTTGGTGCTTATTTTTGATAATTTAGCTTAAAATTTAAAAATCCATAGTATTTGAGGTCAGGATGGTTCATTTTGATCAAAGGTTAGCATATATTTCATAGATTTGAATTCATTTAGGCTTAGACTTATAAAGATAGACCATATTCATGTAATTGAACACATCTTTGAGCTAATTTAGTCAAAGATCAATGTCTTTTATAGTTTTTCATACAATCTTTGAAAAATAAGCTCAATGTGCAGGTCTAACTCTTATTTTTTATAATAATTAGCTTGATACATCATATTTTAGGTAGGACCTTAAAATTTCAAATTGGAATTACTTAGGATTAGAACAAGATCACACTTAGAAACCAGGCAACCTTTGCTTGAGCTTAAAGTTCAGAGAAAATCTAGGCATGACAAATGTAGATGGAGGAGATCCAAATCTTTGCCAACCTCACCTCTTCAAGGTATTTTTTCCTTCAACTTTCACATAGGTATGGATTGGTTGGGAGAATATTCAATTAATGTACCAGGTGTGGTGCATGACCTCCCACAAAACCTAGAAAAGTATTTGCCCACATTTAGTCTAATAGGTATAGTAATTGTTGAAGAACATATAAAGTATTTTAAAGCTACCTTAAGATTGTTAAATTTAGTGCATAAAGATGTGTCCTACATGTTATTCCCCTTTACCTTTAAGGATACAGCTTATGAATGATTTTTAAATTTTCTTGATAATTATATCATAAATTGGGATGATTTCAACAATGTGTTTATAGACCAATTTGGTAATATTGTCAGTCCTTATGTCATTTACCATCAATTCACCATTATTAGAAGGGATGTTAGTGAGACTATTAGGTCTTTTAATGTTATTTTTTAGAAAATATATATCAGGACCATAGAACCCTATAATCCTGATGATGTCTTAACTTTAGAAATAAACAAAGATGTAGTGGATCCCATGACCTCTATATTCTTGAAGAGATCTATTCTAGCTATAACTTCATTGGCCCAAGCTTATTATAAATTAGTGACCATTAATGATTAAATGCATCCCCAAGGACAAATTCTTACTCAATCCTAAACATCAACCCACATATGCTTATGACAAACTTATTCCCCAATAATAACTAGAATATCCTAGCCTTAAACCAACTTCTAAACTTAAATAAATTTCCTTTAAGTCATCCAGCTCCCAATTAGAATTTAGGATTCTTGAGTCATCCTAATAATGGATTCAATGTAAATGATCAAAATGATTTAGTACCAATTTTTGGTGTTAAAAAAATAAGTAAATAATTATAAAAATCTTAAAAATGAAAATGAGTCTATCTTAAAGGTGGTCCAAAAGTTGAGCATTAATTTTCTTCAGCTACAAAAATAAGTTAGAAATACTGCTAAAAGTTTAGGTAAGAACTTCTAATTTCAAATGTATAATAGGCCATGTAATACATTTCATAATGATAATTTTCACAATAACAAGGCTAATGAACCATCTTATAATAATAAGAATATAGACATTAACCTTACTCATATTACATTTCTTGATTATTATAAGGTACATTGAATAGCCAAGCATGGTGAAATTGATTGCATAATGGTTTTCAAAGCCTTTGAGGATTTAAAATAAGAGTTGGACACATTTGAAGTGGTCCCAAACAAGGAAAGTGGTGCAAGGGCTTATGGATTTAAGTCATCTGATCAAGCCTTCATGGTTGATACTTTTGATTTCCCCTTTCAAGAGGAAAATGAACCTAATGAGATCCCTAAGGAGAACCAAGGATTTCAATAGTTTTTTAATAAGACATATCCCTTGAGAAATAGATAAGAGGTAACCATTAACTACCTCAACACCCACAAATAATTTTGGAACCCCTCCAAACACCTCTTCAATCAACACTCTAGAACCACCTAAAGGGAGTACTTCTAAACCCAATTTTGTTATTCCTAGTTATTCTAATAATAATAATATATATAACATTATTGAGGACATGAAGAAGATAAAGGCTAATATCACTTTGCATGAACTAAATTAGATCACAAAACAAAGGGACCTCCTACTAGAATCTCTATCAAATAAGTCCAACAATCCACCCAAGGATGATCATGCCAATGTGAGTGTGTACAATGCCAAGGCTAAGTCTCCTCCTTTCTTTCTCATTTTCAAGATGTTTGGTAAAAGCTTCCATAATTACTTATTAGACTTAGGTGAATCTACCAATATCATAACTATAGGTATATTCAAACAACTCAACCTAACTCCTATTAACTCTAATAGAGTGGTAACTTAGCTAGACAAGTCTAGAGTTAGGGTAATTGGGGAGATTTTAAATGTTCACATGCAACAAAATTCTAAGACTAAGGTGCAAAAATCTATTGATATTTAAGTTGTTGATATACCTGATGTTTATAGAATCTGATTGAGTAGGGAATGGACCAAGGATTTTAATGGTTACTTGTCCACAAATTGCTCACATTTGTGACTACCTTGGAAGGGAGTTTTAAATCAAATTAGGTTAAAATAGAGCCAAGGCTGAAACACATGATAACTAAGTACAATGTTGTGAAAAAGAGGGTAAACATAATATACTTAGACTTAGGGGTTTTCACCCTAGATATTGATAAGGTATGTGATCCCAAGGGTACTCATGTTGTTCTTGGACTATGGAAATTACATTTTGATGTTGCTAGGTGTAACACTAGATCACGTGTTGGTGTTGTCTTAATTAACCTTACTAATATAAATTACCATGCTTCTTATAGGTTCAAATTACCTTGTATTAATAATATTTCTAAATATGAAGCCCTTATATTAGGTTTAAATTTTTATATAAAGAATAAGGTCAAAGAAATACTAGTTAATGGGGATTCAGAACTAGTGGTCAATAAGTAAGGAGTAAATACCAATGAAAGATCTCATATCTTAAAGGGTATAAGTTTAGAGTTTCAAATTTGATTGAGTCCTTTTATTATTTTATCATCACTTCTATCCCAAGGGAGGAAAACCAAGATACTGATGAGTTGGCATCTACTACAACCAACCTCATACTGAACTAAGATTCTCCCAATTTTAGCATTGATCTAATCCATTGTCTTTCAGTACCTGATAATGTTAACCATTTTCAAGTTCTCAATGGTAATCAATAGATATTGTATTTCATGACTAATTCTAGAGCATTTTATGCTCATTTATTGATGAAACTGCATCTAGGGAGGACAAGTTTGATGGTAAAGCCATTTAGTTGAATGACAACAAGATCCCCAAGGGGATGATTTATTTTGAGAGGTTGTTTGATCAAGACAAATTGGTTGAAATTTCTAAGGTTCCCAAGTTAAGTGGTAAGCATTATAAAGTTTTTTATCTTGGCCTCCATGACCAAATCTAGCTAGTAAATGTTGGAAAATCCTACACAAACATTGAGAACAAGAAGGATAAAGAGCTCCTTACCCAATACAAAGATGTTATATCATGGTAATATGATGAATTAAATATCTTTGATATAAGAGTTATTACCTATAATATACCTCTTAAGGAAATTTTTAAACCATTCAAGTAGAAGGAGAGGCTTTTAAACTGTATCCTAGACCCCATGATCTTTAAAGAAGTCAAGAGATTACTAGATGCTAGAATAGTCTTCCCAATCAAACATTATACCTAGGTGGCTAACTTGGTCCCAACTAAGAAGAAGAATGGTGAGATTAGTCTTTGTATAAACTTCATAAACTTAAACAAAGGATCAAAAAAGGTTAGCTATCCCCTTCCCTCTCTAGACCAAGTGATTTAAATTGTTTCAAGTTTAGCTATGATGTCTTTTCTTGATGTCTTTGTAGGTCACACTCAGGTGTTGGTTGATAGAGAGGATAGAATGAAAACAATATTCAAAATAAAATGGGGAACCTTTGCTTAAAAGATAATGCCCTTTGGGATAATCAATTTAGGATCAACTTTTAAAAGGGCCATAGACCATGCCTTGCAAGGCCTAATAGGTAAGTTTATTATTATATATATGGATGATCTAATAGTTTTTTTTAAAAATAGGGAAGATAACTTCAAGCACTTACAACAAGTTTTTGAGAGATGTAAAAGGTATGGAATTTCCTTAAACCCTAAGAAAAGTATTTTCTATGTTACAGAGGGAAAATTAATAGGGCACGTTATAAACAAAGATGGGGTCTCTATAGATCCTAAAGGAGTGGAGTCCATATCTAGAATAGAACCTCCAAATATTAAGAAAGAGATAAAGTCATTCTTTGGTAAAATAAAATTTGTAATAAAGTTTATTTCTAGCTTTACAAAAATTGTCAAGCCACTAAATGACATGGTAAAAAAGGATGCCAAAGTCACATGGAATGAATAATCTAGAAAGGAATTCAATGATATCAAGGAGGCCATTAGCCAAGCTCTAGTGTTCATAAGTCCTGAATTCTCAAGGGACTTCTACCTCTATTCCTTTGCATCTGAACACACTATGGTTGTAGCATTGACTCAGAAGATTTAAGGGTGTGATCACCCAATAGATTTTATGATCACTAACTTTAAGAATGCTAAGTCAAATTATTCATTGATTTATAAGTAGGCATATGCATTAGTTAATGTAGTTAAGATATTTAGATATTATATCCTTAGAAATAAGGTACATTCTATCTTACCTAACCCAACCAGCAAACTTATGTTCAGTTAGAATGAGCTAGGAGAACGTAGAGGTAAGTTGATGTCAATTTTATAGGAATATGACTTGGAGATGAAAACAAAAAAATTGGTAAGATGCCACAGTTTGATCTAGATGATTTATATTGTTAACCCTAGGTTAAATATTATGCAAGTAGATCAACAAAACTTTCAAGCTAGTGAAAGGTATTTATCCTCTAGGATTATCTAGGGAGCAAAAGAGGGCCCTCAGGTTGATGGAAACCTAGTACCTGATCAAGGATGGGGTCTTATATAGAATAAATTTTGAAGGGATTTACTTGAGATATGTATCACAAAAATAATCCACCCAAATCATGAGCACCTTTCATGAAAATCTAGGTAGTAGACATCCATCTGGGAGGACCAAGGTGCATAAAATTCTCAGAGATAGATATTATTGGCCAACTATTTTTAAGGATGCTCATAAACATGTGATGGAATGCCACTTATGTCATATTTTTAGCACCAAGGATCCAAAGGCAGAAATGCCTTTGCAACCTATCATGGTTGATATAACCTTTGCTCAATGGGGGTTAGACTTTGTTGGGGTGATCAACCCTAATTCATCTGAAGGTCAAAAATATGTCATAACTACCACTGACTATTATACAAGGTAAACTAAAGATGCAACTGCTAAATAATGTAGGATTAAAAAAGTGACCAACTTCTTAAAAGAAAACATCTATACTAGGTTTGGAACTCTAGTCTCTCTAGTGTGTGATAATGGATCTACCTTCATAGCTATAGAAATGACTGAATGGGCTTATGATAATAACACCACTCTCAAGTTTGTATCCAACCATTAGCCCCAAGCGAATAGATTCTTTGAATCTAAAATAAAAACCTAATGAAGGCAATCAAAAATTCTATTGTAAATAAGCCCAGGACCTAGCATAAACTCCTTAAGTTTACACTATGGGAAGATAGGATAAGGATTGAACAAGTTTTAATATCCTCACCATTTCTATTGGTGTATGGATAAGAACCCATTTTTCCTATCACTCTTAAGTTTCCCATATATAGATTTATGTAATAATACATGGAAGAAAGCCAGGATCTTGCTAACTCTAGATTGATGGACATAATTCAAATGGAAGATTTAAGAGAGAAAGCCTTTGCTAATTTTGGTACACATCAAACCATAGTGAAGAGGTGGTTTGAAAAAAGTTCAAAGATTAAGGTGTTTAGATAAGGAGACCTACTTCTCCTTTAGGACAAAGCATCTAATCCTAAGGGTAAACATGTAAAATTCATACCATTATGGATTGGCCCATACCAAATTGTAGAAACACCAGGAAACAACACCTTCAAGCTCAAAGATCTATAAAGAGAAAAGTTTAGATTTCCCACCAATGGTCAATACCTCGAGCACTACTTTTATGTTTCTCCTCCTAAGGTCTTTATGGAATGAACTATAAGATGGTTAGATGTAGATTAGGTAGGCTAGCTAGTTTCTATTTAGTTTTTTCCTTCTTGTTCCTTGTTTGTGAATAATCTTGTATAATTTATTTACATTTTTTTTCCTACTTTCTATTATGTGTTTCTTTCTTGTTGCCTTGTTCCTTGATTTTAATAAGTCCTTTTGGACAATCTTGAACTTCAAATTATGATGTTTTATTAAAGCATGCCCAAAATTCAAGAATATAGGTGTGAGCGCTAGGTATAAGATGACTAAGGACTTAAAATTTAAGTATAATGTTGTAATTTTTAGAAACTAGTAAAGACCAATAAAAGAAGTAAATCATTTCATGAAAACCTGACCATTATCTTTACCCCAAATTTCATTTAAGAAGACTTGCATTTGTAGGGTTAGAACTCAGACTGTCATGCTATATCCATACTAGCACCTAATCAACATCTTTTCCTAGGATAATGGTTTCATCCATAGGTGATTATCTAAAGATTAGGCACTTGTCCAAATCCTAAAACTTATCTATTTTGGTTCCCAACCTTATTGAAAGCATAAAAGTCTAGAGAAAATACAAAAAAGGATATAATACAAAATCAAAAGCTTTTAGGTATAGGTGATTTTTGCAAAATCTATCAAGGCTATTAATGTCTAGCTGGCAATGGAGCAAGGCCTAGAGTGGAGCTAAAGGCATCATTTTTGGGGTTATGGTGCCTATCTAGCAGTAGAGCAATGCCTAAGCCTTTCCTAAACTAAAAATCATGGTTCTTAATGAACATCTTAACATGCTATAAATCAAGGGTTAGTGATCAAGGATAAGAAATATAGAAGTTGTTAATTAAACCCCATGGCAAATAGTAAGTGGAATCAAAGCACATACACATTATGGCTATGTCTTGGTGTTTAACCCTAAGTCTATAAATGCAAGGCTTTTTTCAACCATGACCTAATATGGATGATCATATTGATCAAGTGGAGTGTATGACCTAATTATTTGTCTAAATTAGACTCTCTAGGTTGTAACATATTGATATGATTCCCTCATGAGTCACCATTTGTTAGAACCAACATACCACCATTTTTTGAAAATTAGGACCCTTGAGAAACCTTAGGAATTAGACATATGAATTTAGCATGTTAATTTCATTTTTATAATTTGAATATCATCCACTTTATCAAAAGTAAGATTACTTGGGTATATTTTAATTTAATTTTGAATAACAGTGCTAATAAATGGTCTCTATTATTTTTAGTTGTAGGTTCTATGGAATTTATCCCTAATAAATTCATGTTTCAAAACCCTAGAAAAACCCTCAATTTAAATTTGAATACTAGTGGGAAACAATTGGTGGGGACCTTTTAAAAATCCATTTTGGACCTAAGTATAAAGTTCATATTTTAAGTTTAGTCATGTTTTAAACATGACTAAAACTTAACATAAAATGCTTGGTCCCCTTTGTTATTTTCCCTTTTAAAACTATGCATTCCTAACTAATTTTTGTTTTGTAGGATCCTTTTAATATTTCCTAACTTAAACTAAGGTTTTAACCCTATGACCCCATTGTATTTATTAATATAAATGGGACCTTATTCTTAACATCTTGGCTTAAGTTCCATTTCCTCGAGTCCACTTTTTTTTTAGCTCAGTCCCTTGTTTATATCTCAGCCTAAGATTTTAATCCTAAGGCCCCAAATTATTTATTAATACAATCAAGACCTTAGTCTTAAAAATTTATCCTAATTCTTTTATATTATTTTAGTCCTAACTTAACTTCCTTACATCTTGTAGGATCTAATGACCCTCACTTTATCATGGCATTCGATATAATGAAGTGAGAAAATCCCAATCCCAAACTTTAACTTAAATAATGTGCATCTTAGATGATCTAATAGTTCATGCTTCCTTATGACCCTTTGATCATATGGCATGAGGAAAACTAATATAAACCTACACATAACCCCTTAGACCAATCATATTCAAGATCTTGAACCATGATCAATGGTTCTCACTTGTAAAAACTTGATCAGATGGAGTAGGGCATAATTGAAAATTTAAAGGGATATGAAAAACCTAAAGGGTCAATATGAGACACCATTAAATTTGATAATCAAAGTAAAATGCATCCTTCATGACAAAGAAACCAATCATGAGGAAACTCTCAAATCATGATCTTATGACACTCACTTCATCACAAATTTTAATCTGATAGAGCGAATCAATTCCAAGATCCTAGGAAAGCCCACAAAGGTGCCAAGTGGCAGTCTCACATTAAATCACAATAATTTGATGAGATTAAAATTTATGTTCATGTAACCATCATTTGACATCTATGAGGATGTATTTGACATCCACATGACTATCAACTTTAAGCCCATCAAATTAAAATATTTACTAGCTTAAAATTAATGTTCATGAAATCATCATTCAATGTCTGTGAGGATGTATTTGATGTCTACAATACCATAAAATTTAAGATAATGAATTATCTAGCTCAAGATAAAAATACAATCCAAAACCTTGCTGAAATGCTTAGAAATTGCTTTACAAGATAAGGGAAGTGCTTAGAAAATGATCAAACACTAGAAATATTCAATCTAGAAAAATGAAAATGGTTTTATGGTTTAAGTATATGAAAAATAAACCTATTCTAAGTTTATACTTTAATTTCCCCATGACATTTTATTTAAACATTATGAACCTTAAACTATAGACTTATACTAAGTCTTGTTTTAAGAAGAGAGTCCTTATAATATAGAATTTAGACCTAATGCGTCTAGTTAAAGGTTTTAATGTGTTTTTTCAATACAATAAAATCCTATTGTTATTAGACAATTATGTCATGTTGATCCTTTTGATCATATTTTATAATCCTTGGCATAAATATTTTATACAAATTCATACATTGTGTTTATTTAAAAACCATGTAAACATTGGCTTGAAACATTTAGCCATGATCCCATTTGTATAATTCATAAAACTTAGACATAAATACCTTAGCCTAAGGTTTGCTTCATGCTTAATAAACATTTAATAAACCTTAACCTAAGGAATTTAAGCATAAGTCCTATTTTAATAATGTACTAACTTAAATTTTAGACATATATGCAGATTAATGGTTCACACTTTGTCACTAAAATATGATCCAATGACATGAGGCTCCCATGGAATTTTCAATGAGTCCTTGACAGCCCACAAGATTGATGTGTGGTTAAAGCATATTTGAAGTAAACTTGGTAGGATAATCCTATAGTTTGTGCTTTATCAATGGAGATTAATCTAATGATGCAAAGGCACCCATGACTTTTCAAAGGCACATGAGCTCATCGCATGGTGAAGGCTTGTTCGATAACACTAACATAAGAATGAAGCATAAGGAAAACATGAAAAGATTCCAAGTCTCACAACCATAGGTATTCATTAAAAGGAGCCAATCATAGGTAATAACCTAGATTATGATCAATGACTCATGCTAATCTAGTATTTTGATTCGATGATGTGACATAAAAGATGGTATTTTAGATACCAATGGCTAGTGCTCAAAATAATTTATGAAAAATGCCATGAAAGGTATAGAACAATGCCACATAGGCACCACACAAGTAGAAAAGGATGAAATACAAGATCTAGTGGGTATAAAAATGCAAAGGTATAAATCCAAAGGTCCAAATCAAATCCAATGCATGTATAAGCTAGAGTCTGATATATCCTACCATTAAAGCTACAAAATCCTAAACCCTACATATAACTAACCCAATTTAATTCATTTGCTCATAATTTGATCCAGTGAGAGCTTGACTATGTTTTTGAGCATAAAAGAGCTTTCATAGAGACCATTTTCTATCTAGGATAAGTGATTTATAGAAGAAGAGACCATTACAATGCAAAAATAACATTGGAAGATGGAGACCAAGCTCTACTTATCGATAGAAAACAAGGGATCAATCTTTAAGGATACCAAATTAGACTTTGTAGCCCTAAATGTCCTAGGTATTAGGAATTGGTCCAAACTCTTCTTTATGGTGGATTAATTGAAACCCAATACAAAGGAGGAGTAGAGGATTGTTACAATAAGTAGAAGGCATTATGACTTGGTTGTTGTCCAGATGGCTAGACTCCACCATGTTGTTCAGAAACCCAAGGTACTACATTGTATATACATACTTGCTCCTATCTTTATTGACTATAGGGTAGATAATGAGTGGATCATCATAGAGGGAAATTACAAAAAGATAGCCTATATTTCTCTTGTACATTTTGATGAATATTATAAGCTCCATCTCCCCCATGTAGACTTATCCAAAATTAAGGAATGGACTAGCAACCATGACCTGGACTCTATCCTTAGATCTTGACTTCACCAAGGACCCCATATCTTTAAGGACTTTGAGGGTAAAATCCAATAGTCCAATATAGGGAAGGCATAATATTTATAATTATCATATTTAACTAAGCCTTTAGAGCCCCTTCAACCACCTATGTGAATAAAATATGGGTCCCCTATATACATTTCATGGTGGAACAAAAGCTCACCCCTTAAATTGGAGATTTGATCAGTGTCTTCGTAGCCAAACAATTCACTTCTATTAAAAGGAAGACCTCCAAGAAATTTTACATGATGTCATACATAATAGATTACCTTCTTACCTCAATCAACTTCCCTAGTATTATGAATCAGTCTCTTAAGGGAAAAACCACCATTTCCCACCATTACTCTAAGTTTCATATCTTTAATTATAAGAACCATATTTAGTTTATTTGTGAATATGTCTACCTAGCCATAATGGATTCTATCATAGGTGTTATCATACCTAGGGTACACCGACTCATTAGGAAGTATGTTGAAATGATGGGTGACATCTGGTACTACCCTGACTACACAATCATCAAGATTGAAGGGATTATGTCCCAACCTTATAGATTACTAGTATATGTTCTAAGTAAACTTGTCGATTAATAAATTGACTCCCAACTCATGAATGGAATTAATTAAATTTTCAAAGAAAAGATAAATTTTCTTCACCACTCCTTCCCTTTAACCATTGGAAGAATATACTTTAGGATTGGACATAGGTTGATACTATGGCTAAGCATAGGGATTCATTTGGATTTCAACTTGATGAACTCAAGATGTGGGATCTTAAGAACATAGTGAGTAGTCATGTGAAGGAGAAGAAGCTCCCTAAGCCTGAGTACATGCATCATCTTAGTGTTCATGACACCATTTATATTAAGGATAATAATTATGAATAAGTGTTGGCCAAGATGTAAGGGCACAACATCAAACTAGAACATGGATTGACCAAATATGATAAACCATATGGAGAGGCATGGAAAATGCATCCTTTATGGTATTACTTATTACCTAGACCATTTGGGATAACCTAGAAACAACCCCAAGTAAAATGACCACAACCATAGCTTTAGGGGCAAATTGTGCAAGGCTAGGATGAACATGGACATGGCAAGGAGAAAGTAGGAGAAGTAAACTTGGAAGAGAGACTTAGAGAGGGGACCTCATCTTCAACACTCCCACAGAGGCCACATTTCCTAGTTTAGTACATAGATATGATAGCCTTAGATATAGAAGAGACACTCGAAAAGGGTGCCCTTTAATAATATATAGAGGCATATGATACTAATAGGGAAGAGGTATTGTCTAAAGAAGATAAAGTGAAAGAGCTTTCTCTTAGTATGGTCCATGTGGCATCCCAAGAGAAGAGGAAGGTGGATCTAACATTGGTTCCTATTATACCAAGTAAGAGACAAATATTGACCTTAACTCACCCCACTAGTGAATTCATTTATTTAGTGATGAATTCTCAATTCATTAGCTAATCATTCCTAACTGGTTCATTTATGGAAAATTACAAAATATCCCTACTCTTTCCCATTCATGGGCCATGTCAAATGTGGAAGTGCATGATGACATGAAGCCATGGATTAGGGCCAAGGTAAAAAAGTAATAAGAAAGGAGAATTATGGTCTCCTTAAGACCTAAAAGTAAGAGAATGGATGTTCTAGGAGCATCAAGTAGCATAAGTATAAAGGTATTTTTACCTCTAAAAATTATAGAGTCATCTATAATTGTGAAATTCAATCAAGAGATAGCTAGATTGGAAAAGGTTACCACCAAGAAAACCATGGTGGGAGAAAAGGAATTCACCTTCCAAAAGGTGGAGCCTTTTATAGGTTTGACCACATTGGGGGGTTAATAACTTGGTGAAGACACCATTCATAAAGAAGATGTTGAGATCTTGATCAAAGCCCAATCAACACAAGAAAGATTAGGGGTCAGCGGAATGAAATAGAGGATCTATAATTTGGAAAGGGAAAAATAAAACCTAGAGACACATGCAATTCTATCAGTACCTGAGGTAATGACCAAGATGTTTGATGAGTCATTTTATGGCATGTTTGAGGCACTTAAATAAATGAAGTTGAGGTAGAGTGCATTAATATGATAGAGTGTATTCGCTAAGAGCTTGGTCACCTAATGGAAAGATTTAAAAGATAAAATTGCCAAACTTCTCAACATCAAAGCAAGGAAGCATATCCTAGGATTCAAAACCATTAGTTTGGGACACTTGATCACAATTATGGGAACTTTGGTTGACAAGGTTCAAAGTTTGAGTGTATGGCACAATAAGGTGGAAAGAATCCTAGAAGATGATAAGGATATAATTGAAAGGATTGAACAGCTTCTTGAGACTATGCTTACAGACCTTGTATAACCCACTACCCTTGGAATCATAAGTGATGAAGAATTAAAATATAGGGATACTTTGGTAACCCAAGAAATCAAAGGAAAGAGCAAAGACAAATCTAGGGCTAATGACAATAAGATCTTAGATATGATATTTAATTCTAGAGAAAGGATAAATTAATCTAGGAGCATTAAAGAAGCCATGGCCAAAAATGATAGAGAACTCAAAGACTTGGTAGATCAAGAGGAAGATATTATCCTAAAGCCTATTGTGGATCTAAAGCTAGTTAATGAGCAACATGTTAAGGCCATGAGCATCCTTTGACAACTACAGCTAGAGGCCCCACTAATAAATTAGATAATATTCTATTTTATATAATTTTGTAACTTTTAAAATAGAATATTCCATTGTAAAGGCATATGATAGTTTGTTAGTATATTTACCTCTGGGTCAATCTAATTATAAAAATTAAGTGTATTCTTGAACCATCTTAAGGACAACTATCCTTGTCTTTTGTATACATGTATATTGTAACTGACTAGTATACTACTTAATATTTATATAAAGGCATGCATTACCATTTTTAAGAGAGAATTTTGAGAAAATTTTGTATACTTAAAGTAATTAATATAATCAAGGATTTATGCAAAGATTGTCCACATTTGATATGTCAATTACTGATACAAATTTTTTCTCAATTGTTAGTTTATGTCTTGAATTTGAATGGTGTCTTTGAATTCTGAGTTGTATTTTCTAATCACAGGGTTTTTAATTTTTTCCATATGCTAAAATAGTTGGAGGATCTTAGGTTTTGCTTCATTTTATTTTGCTTTGTATTCAAATGTGTAAATGTTATTTGATTATAGTAGTAAATCCTTACAGTAGACCTGGTTCTTACTTGTGACTCTTTACATTATCCTTTGAATTTTTCCTAGTATATAGTGTAATTTGAGCTTAGGATATGTTACCTTATATATTGGTTGAATTTATACTCAATTACAATTGATGCTTTCTCATAATGTTTGAGACTAAAATTGGCAATCACTCATTTATTTTCTACCTTACCCATCCCTTTAATCTTTTTTACACTAGATCACATTAATCTTACCTTCATTATAAATATCCACTTATATCAGTTTGTATCTTAAATATAGATCAAAATTCACTAAGTATTAACATAGATTCTTTGTAATTTACCAAGAATGGACCATGATGGTTCCCAATCATAATTCATTATAAATTTATGGGACACCAATACATATTTATGCCACTATTTCACCATAGGTAAAATCAAGTTTCCAAAACCTACTACTCATGCTCTGAATTCATTGAAATCTAAAATGATAAGTCTTCTTTGAACACTAAGGAACCCTGTGGTGCATTTAGATGCATCAACATAGTGTAAGGTACTTACAAATTTCTTAAGTAAGCCGAAGAGGTTCCCAAACATTGCTCAGATCTTTATTGACAACTTGAATGGTACCCAAAACTCTTAGGGGTAGTTATCAAGGCTTATGACCACAAAATTTTAATTATTTTTCTTAGGTAAATGGCCTCATCTTTATGAACCATTATTAAGACTATAAAGTGCTTATAGGCTACCAAGAAGCATTTTAATGACATGATAAGATATATTTTACTTAAAATGCCTTTAAATATAATATTTGACCTTTAAATGACCAATATTACCTTCTTATAACTCATTTTCACTTGATTGAGCCATTGGGTGGTACATGTGAAGGTACAATGCATGGAATTGACCATAAATGCATGGATATAGGCCTAATTCTGAGTATGTTGGGTTGTGGAAAGATTCCAAATAAATTGAAGATGATTAGAAAGATAGGGTAGAGATTCCATGATAATTTACATACCTTAATAGGTCTTTTAATGGGACATATAATCCATTTGAGTCACCAAGTTGGGTCAAGAAGGGAAAAATGCACTATTTACTAGCCAAGAATTTTACCTACAAGCCTATGGAGTAATTTAAGAGACCTTAATCTAAATGTATTGAGTTGCCTCATGATGTTTTAGGCCTCAATATTTCATTTTCAAGCTTTAGAACCTACAAATTTCTTTAAAAAACCACTTCAAATCCCTCTTGAGCATGTATAAGCACTTAGGTTAGGGTTTTAACCATTTCATGTTTTACACATATGTACAGAGTCCCAAGTCCTAAAATTTGGCATGGATCATGTTTAGGGGGTATGTATATTTAATAAAACACTTATTTAGAGTTTCATATGTGTGGGAGGTCATCAAAGCCAAAACTCATTTTTAGGCCTAGAGGCCTAATTAGAGATATAAACAAATAGAACAAGTACAGTTCCACTCATGGTTGGGCTATGAAATTTATAAAAAATATGCAAGGTCATACTAGTTACTCAAAACTATTCCTCTTTTCACAAACCATTTATATATTTTTCTATACAAGGAGCTCTATGTGTTTTCAAGGCTACAAGGAATTAGAGACAAATGCAAACTTTGGGTGCAAAATCAAGTGTTGGAGAGTGATTTATGCACCCAAGGAATTTGTTTAATGTTTTCTAAGGTTTATGTATTCCTTTAATGAATATAGGTTTCAATCACAAAGTTGGAATCAATATTTGATGTTTGTAAGCAAGGAGAGGTGTAGTGGACCAAATGGATTTTAAGACACCTAAGAAGGTGTAATCATCATTGTAATTCTATTATAAAGAGATTATGAACTTATGAAAGGTTTAAAGAATAAGGGAAAAGATAATTTCAACATGAATTGATGATTAAGAGTGTCATTTGTCACTTTTCAACCCAAAATAAGGGTAGTTTGAAGAAAAAGACAAAGGTGTCAAGCAACTAGACAAAATCCTATTCCATTTAGGAGATGAAACATCATAAAAGAAGTAACAAATGTCCTTGAAGGTCTTATGAAACTATTATTCAACCTAATGATTGATTATAACTCCTAATTTACACTTTTATTACTCACTTTGATGCCCCTTCTCTCTCTCTTCTACTCTTATTTCTCTATAAATCAACCTTGTTTAGCTTTGTATTCATCCTCTACCTAGGCATGGTGAATCCCTACCCACTTTTTTCCTTTGATCAATGATAAAATACTAGTTTTACCTCCTCATTTGACTATATGTAGTGTGTGTGAATGAATAATTGGTATTTTCAAGTGTTTTGATTAGTCTTCCTTGGCATGTTATCCTTTTCAAATACCCATATGTAGTTTGAAAGCTTCTATGTAGGTCATGTGAAGTGTGCAAGTGATGTATGAGGGTGAGTGATTTTTCTACTCATTAGTGTCATTATATGACCTCTTGATTATTCCTCCTAACCCAAACATATATCAAAACCACCATAATGAAGTGCTAATATAGGATATGCATATTAGGAGTAGTGTGTGTTCAAGTTATTCTTATGGTTGATGTGCACATGTAGCTAGTTGGTAGTGTTCAACTAGTGTTGGTGTATCAACTCTATAGTTAGGTTTACTACATATTATCCTTCTCCCTTTTCTACTTCAAGTAGTAGTGTAGAGTTGTGAGTCTAATTGATACATTAATGGGAGATATTGCTATAATATAGATATTTAATCCACCTATTGGGCCACCCATAGCCTAGGATTATCTCCACATTACCTCAAATTTAGAAGTCTTGAATAATATTCCAAGGGTGAAAATTTGGGTGATGATAGTTTTAGAATGCTCAGTGGGACAAAGGTCCAAGTTGTTTGAAGGATTATTATTTTTTTCCTTGGACATATCATCCTTTACAAGTATTTAATAAAAATCAATGGTGACTTTGAGCTCATCATCTAGTTCTAGCAGCCTAGACAATTATTCAAATTAAGTTATATCTTCAATTCATTATCTTGATGAGGTTTTTATGGATTATTTTAAAGTAAATTTAAATTTCATCCAAATTAATGAGGTATATCAAACCTATAGTTCTCCTTATCAGACTCACGATGACTCTTATGATTATTCCACTTTCCCCTCATATGACACCAGCTATATGCCTCAACATCCTTATCAATCTTGTTATCCTCCTTACTATCAAGATTATAACTTGTGTCCTCTTTATGATTCATATCAATCCTATGATCAACCTATACTCCCCCCACATTCTATGATGATGCATATGAATAAAATTTCCTTCAACCAAGTTATGTTCCTCTCCCTCCTCCACTATCTTTCCAAGACTATCAAGATAAATTGGATGAGATAGAGAATAAGATATTAGCCTGTAAAAAAATTATTTGTTAAAATTTTCAATATGATGATGTGCTTGGGATTTTTAATGATGCATCTATATCCTCTACTGGTCCATTAGAGAGGAGTGATTTATGTGAAATTTTATTGGATAAGATGAAAACTTGGGAGAGCAAAAAAATGAGTTAAATCATTTAATTCAAGATCAATTTTGTACCTGATACTAGCCTTCTTATGCACCTCTTCCTCATCAAGTCACTGCCTAACCTCAAATAGAGCTTATAAGAGAGCCAATTCAATCTCCAAGGGAACCTACTAGTTTCAAAGTACCAACTTCGAATAAAGTAGTTAAGTCCTAGGAAAAACAAGAGGAAGAGTGCCTAGATAAGGGAATTAAAGTCAATAAATAAGACCTTGTGCCTATTCAAGCCCCATTCCCACTCCTTAAGAACCTAAATCTTTTCCATCTTGGATGTCTATCAAATAATTCATCCAAAACAAAAGGTAAGTCCTTGTTAAGAAGGTTTAAAATCAAGTTTCAACTATAAATGAACCTCAAAAAGGCTATAAGAAGAATGAATTGTTTGTTGAAAATAATGAGACACTCATAACACAATTGAATTTGCTCTCTTCTATGAATTGTTATAAGAATATTCCATCCCTAAGACCTCAATTTGAAAAATCTATCCCTTGGTCCCCAAGACAACTCATGAATATATCCATCACCCTCCCACCATTTCCTTTTTTGATAAAGAACCTATCTTATGGGAGGAAAATGAATAAAATCAAGTTGTATTTATAGATGATGAAGATAATTCAAGTGAAATTGATGAATAAAATTAAATTGGGACACCTCTTGGTGAAGATAAATACAAGTTAGTATTTAGAGGTGGGAAAGAAGGCGATCTTCCTCAAAGTAAGTAACATTCTGGTATTAATGTTGTAGTATAAATTAGGTAGGATGTAGGGATCCATAGTGGACTTCAAGTAGCTTAAAATAAGGACCCAGATCATTTTATTTTAGGTACTCTTCAAGATGTTCATTCTGCTTCAGCCATAGGGATTCCAAATGAATAACTTCTAGAATATAGAATAAAATTTGAACATGAGATTATAGTAGTAAATAATGTTCTAGAAGATGGCCTTGATAACATGCTTCAAGTGGGATGTCCATTTTCATCTAATCTTGTTGATTTTGAATCTGATCTTGATGTTGAAGGTTCCTTAAGCCAATAATAAGAGGTCTTAAATAAACTTGAAATGGATCCTAAGGAGATCTTAGATGAAGTTAAAGTGGTTACTATAAGGCAAGAAGTTGAATTTGAAGAGGCTGACCCCCTATTACATCATGATTACATAAAGGGGATTAAGATTATTGACAACCCCATATATCTTAAAGATAAATATGAGGATGTTATTCAAGTTGGCCTCATTCAAATTGACCAAAATAAGGATCCAAATGAGGATTGGTATTGATACATTGAGTCCCTTCAAGAGATTAAAGTCCTTTATAAAGATACATTTCTTATTATAGATCATGCTCATAAGGATGTTGATCAAGACACATATATTTAATACCATGATATAACTTAGAATGAGTATGAAAAACTCCTTTAATATCTTGGTGAACATGTAATAGCTGATAAGTAATATGGTATCTCCTAAGTGTCATGGAGACCTAGGAACAACTCATAGATGGATCATCATTGGATGAGGTTGCAAATATCACTATAATTCATAATGTGATAAATGTTAAGGATCTTTTCAAGATCAAGGAACAATAAAAGGTAAGTATCTAAGCATAAGGTGAGGTTGTCTTCCTAGGTGACTTGTTTTTTGCTATGGATTCACTTGAGAATATACCAATAAGATTGGCAATCAAGACGATGGTGAAAACAACAAGATCAAGGTCTAAGAGTAAACTTGCCTTATGCCATTTTCCACCTCATAGAGAAAAATATCTAAAAATCTTCCCTTTTGATCGAGGAGGAAGAAGATATGTTTAGGTCAGTTATTTATACCAGTTGCTTATGTTGTGTCTCATTTTCTCTAAGTTTTTGGCTAGCACGTGTGTTTTCTTATTTCCTTTGATTTCTATGATTTTATTTTATATGTGTTTAGAAGTCAATTAAGTCATATTATATTGGTCAACATCAATTTAGGTATGAGTTTGAGTGAAAGTGACTATGGACCATTTTTTATCCTTAGGCCTATAAAGGTGTCAACTTAAGTATTGGGATCTTTGGTCCATCATGAAAACTTCATAGTTTTCATATCTCTTGAAGAATCAGGGAAACTCAAAGAAATGTTCATTAACTGTCAAGTGAAGGGGGTAATTCTCAATGTCTCAACATTGTCATTTATATGTTTGGATGTCTTTGATAAGTATAATCATGGTGTTGAGTAGGTTTGGATGTCTTTGACAAAGGATTGAACCAGTCTTATGATCTAGAGTACCTAAATGAAGATGGTTGAATATGGAAGCTGATGACTCATCATGAGCTTATCTAATTAATTAAATATATGAATATCATGGTGGACTATAGGCATTGGAAGGGTGATAAAGATACATGGAAGTTTATTTCAAAATCTTAAGAAGGCTATAACATACTCTTGTGATATTCATTAGCAATCTTATTTTGGGATTATATGTATGTTGTTTAAAAGGAAGGTTTTGGTCTTAAAATGACAAACTTTGACCTCAAAATTACACTAAATCATCAATAACATCTTTAAATCACCCTCATTGTCCTTATATTTCTTCAGTCAACCAAATAATGCTTTGAAATTATCTCCTCTACAAGTTTAGAAGGTTTTTTTCCCTTCAAATGAGCTCACACATATGAAAATAGCTATCCTTTTGCTCTTAAAAATGTGTTCCTCATTTTGGGATGCATTTTTGACTCACAATTTCCTTATTTTTTCACTAAAATGGTGGTTTTAAACTGAAATAAGATGAAATGAAGGAGAAATTCCAAGATTTAATAATGTTTTCAGGTGATATGGATCTTTATTATATGAATTTACTTAGGAGAAGTCTTAAAAATGTAAGAAGGTCTTGTTATAGGCACATGGTGAAGAGATTATAATTTTTAAAGTATTAATAATCCAAAAATAACTGTTTTTTCCTTTTTTAGTTCATTGATATACATAAAGAGCACTTCAGGTTTGTGCTCAATCCATAAAGGAGAGAGAAAGAAGACCCAAGTTCTTGACCAAAAAATAGACTTTATGACCTAAAAATCATGGGTATTAGTTTTTTATTTAATATTACAAAATTTATGAACAAATTATAATAAATTTAGTGTTTTTTTCACCATTCACATCTACACAAGGCAAGAGAATCAATAAAGTTTTGTGGAGTTTCTAATTATTTTGGTCAAACTAGTGATTGTTCTTAATTCCTTAGGTCTTGAAGTGATCTTTCATGGCTTCCCCAACATTTGTATCCACATGTGTGAGTATATGTAGCTAAAGAATACATAAAATACCATGTTTTTATTCTTTAGGTATGCTTGAAGATAGTGTATGGTTCAATGGTTGATCCATGGTTGTCAAATCACAATAAAATGTTATATGATGTGTTTCATTCATGATAATGTGCCTTTATTTTAGGTTTCTCAAAGTTTCATAAATTTATTATAGATTATAAACCATAAATATCCCCTCAACACCCTCATAGTCTCATTTAGTATATGTTAAGGTAACTTATCCTATGCTAAGGTAATTTGGAGAATCTTATGTTTCTTTTTTCACTACATATGCTTCATAAAGAACCTCCAAAATGGTATCCCATATTAAATCATATGCATAGATATGTATGGAGTCATTTAGGATATTTTGAGTATGGGTTCATAATTCATTCCACTCCCTCATATATCATTCCATGTTCATAACTTTGTCATTTCCATTGACCATTGTTATATGCTCATCACCCCATCTTAGTATCCATATATACTCCATTATCACCACACATATTTTCATCATTCCTTATCCACATCCATATCATGAATCCAAGTATTCGTTACTAGTAATTGTTGTCAAGGATCATCATGGTCATGAAACTAGGTTATATATCCTTAATCCATGCTAAAATAGTGAATATTCACCTACATCAAAGGCAAAACATAGTCTAGTATGCTTCATGAAAAGTTGTAGATAGAGGAAGATATGAAATGTCTCAATGAATTAATTTTGAACTATGTCCTAATTTTTTTAAATGAATGCAATATATTAATAACCATGTTATTTAACTTATCAATGCCTCTTCCTATCTCAATCTTTATAATAAATAGTGGATCATCACCTACAGTCATATGCTAAGACATATTTAGGATACCTCTACAATGTGAGCTTTCTATGTAAGAGGATTTGGTTTGGATAATAATCATGGTTTTTAACTTTTTTATAAATTACATATGGTCCATATGGTATACCAAGGAGATATATCCTATAATTATTCATGAATGATGAGTCACATTTAATGCACCAATTATAACTTATAGGCTTTTGGAGAATCAATTAGTTTGTTCCCAAAGAGAGAGAATAGATGTTATATGAGTAAATAGGTTTGAGCAAACTAAAGTATTTATAAAAGTTCAAGGATGTGGTAATATTTTCATAAACCTAATGAGACAACCAATGTGCATCTACAACCAGCTTAGTGGAGTTATGTAGCCAGGTGGAGCAAAACTTAATTTGATAAAGGATTGAAGGAAGATGATGACTATTGGTATGTTTGAGGGAGTGAAGTATATTTTATGATGATTAATAAAATGTATTATAACCCATAAATCACTCATACACCTTTAAAAATATGAAATTATCATAAAATAGCTTGTATAGTTGAAACCTAAGGGAAATTGTAGTCACAATCAGTGCAATAGCTAGGCTTGAGGAGTTTTATGGTTTTGAAGCCTCTATAGAAGGAGTTAGGCTCTAAAAATTTGTAAAAGTGGTATTTATCACTATATTAATATTTTAATACTATAATAAACACTATATTATTTTTGGAAACATTCACTTTTTGTCTCAAAAATACCCTAGTCTTTTAGCACTTAATAATCAGATTGGGTGGACTATTTGAAGGCTTGTAGATAAGAAATGAAGATTGGGATTAATGTATATGTTTTTGAAGAAATAAATGGTGATATAAAGTCTTCATACACTTTTTGGGATTTATATCACTTATTTTTCAAGTCAAAATTCCCTTGAGGGCTAATATATGCAGACAAACCTTAAACCTGGTAAGAGAAATGTTAGCCATTTTAACCCACATGCCAAGCTTCTACTTGAATGGATGAGATGAAAAAATTTATAAATGGAATGAATGGTTAAAATATCACATGTAGATTTAAATTATTTTGAAACACTTTAAGTAAACTTAAAGTGTAGTTTTTCAAATATTGATGAAGCAGGTTCTTATGGTGATCAATGCAGTTAGGATCATGGAATGAGTTCACACAGGTCTCGGAGACTCATCAAAGCTTTGAAAGATTGAGCAATAGTTTAAGCAAAAGTATAGAATAATGAGAACATCATGTTACATCATGCATAAATTAATGGGTCATCTTTATTGTACATTCAATAAGTTTTCTTAGGAAGCCTCTTAGGGCTAAAGGATCATATGGACATGATGCTTTTAGTACATAGATCATCCTATGAAAATTACATGTCTTGATGAGTTTATTATCTCAAGATATAAAGATTTAAATTTAGACTTATAGACTAAAAAAATCACACTGATATCAAATTTAAGCTTCATGAAATAGCCATTTGAATTCAAATATTCCTAGGTTAAATGTGGAGCTAACAAGTGTCCAAATCTTGGTAGCTAAGATCAAATCTAATGGTGAGCGGGTGACCTAACAATGTTAGTGGGTCCTAAATATCCAATAAATTGTATTTAATCATGAATCAAAGATCAATGATGAGTATCAAGTTAAAAGGTCAGCATGAACACATTTATGACTAAGTGTCAAGATATCAAGTACCTAAACATATATCTAATAGTATGTGGTAATTGATAAAGTCAATGGGTCTAGGTAGATTGATGGTACATGTGTAATTATACAAAATAGATCAATGGTAATTAGTTATTTAAAAGGTCATTATATCCTAAGAGTAAATGAGAAGTTGAAAAGTGTCTCAACCATGTTAAGATGGTAGAAGATTAATGGTACACATTCATTCATATAGAGAAAGATCTATGATGCATAGGAGGTTAAGAAGTCAAAGGGATGACAACATGATCCTAAGGATAAATGTATAGTTGAAAATTGGAAAAATATGGGGATCCCCGATCAAGATCAATGGTCGACATCAATAATCAAACTAAGGAACTTCAAAGGAAAAAAAATTCAAATAAGGTTGAACTAGAGGGTTCCATGGAGGTAGACACATTAGATGAATGATATCAACACCCTAAGTATGTAAAATACATAAATTCAAGATCAAACATGATCTAGATAACTAAAATTAGACTCTATAGAGTCTTCTAACACCATCAAATCCCTATAAATATTTTTTATGGATTCTAGATGTAGGTTTTACATCTCAAGACCCTAGCCTATAGATATACATTTTCAATCATAAATTTATGAAAACCAATAAGGTGATTGGTTTTCATCCATATTAGATCTATATTCAAGATTTAGAAGCAATGGTAGAATGGTGACTACACAAGGAATGTCAGAAAGAACATTATAAACAAGCTCAATTAACTTCTTGGTAATGTGAGGAACATCAAGCATGATTGAAGAATATAATTAAGGGCATTAATGTTGAATAACTCAAGAGGGATTCATGTTTTGGTGGGGATTGATTCTTATAACTGGTCTTGATCTTCACATTCTCCATCATGCCAGTGAAAGATATAGTGACATTAATGTAGATGGAGGCTTAAGAAGGATTATGGTGGTAGTTGTATAGTCATATAAAATTTGTAAATTGGTATTTTGAGTGTGGTTTATGAAACCCCATCTATAGGTCATTTTTGCATGCTCTTAGGACCCTTATAGATACCTTTTTCTCATTAGCAGTCATATAAAACCTTCTAAATAGTCATTCCACCTTAGCCATATAATATTCCCCATACTATTCTTGTTCCCCTAGGTCTTGAGCCTATAGGATAGGAGCACCCCATTTGCACTATAGTTCCCCATAGAGAAGTGTCCCATTTTTGGTAGTCTTGTCCATTTGCAATTTAAACCCCAACAATCATTTTCATCTTGTCCTTATCTATAATTAGGTCTACTTAGCATGAATACATCTAACCCATGACCAATTATTCCTTATAAAATCCCTCTCAAAGCTCATTTACAAGGAGGTGACCAAACTTACAAAGTAAACAAGAATACAAACAAAGCATTAAGGAAAACTTCCTTAATATTTGCACACAACCACCCAAAATAGTTAAAAACCTACACAAATCCTCATACCAATCCCTATCCACCTCAAACACTATCAATTTGGCATTTGCATTTGCATCACACTATTTCACAAAGCACACTAGGTGGGATAACTACATATGGCTTGATCTCTCTTCAGAGTATTAGTATGTAGGCAACATGCCCACATAAGTAGTGTGGATTGCATGTTCAGTACATCTTTCACACTAACCCCCCACTTTCTCAAGTGATTCAAATGTAATTTTTATCAATCATGATGGAGGGTTGGGGTTTGAAGACAAAATCAGCTCCACAACAAGTTTCATGGATGACCAGTACTTGATTTGTCATAGGCACGCTCACACAAGCACATTGTAACCACCCAAAAAGTTTAAGGTCTTTGTGATTAGTTTAGATAATATTAGTAGGAATGGACAATAACATCGAACATCAAAGTATCCACTTTTTAGTGCTCCTATCCTTTTTCCCAATGAAAGCTAGATGTAGGTTTATGACACCTTCATATTCCTTCATAGCCATTTTCAACCTTTGTATTAGCCATCTTAGTTTGTTTTCCAACTAAGTTATATGTCTTCTTATGTATTGATATTTTTAGAAAGGTCAAAAAGACAAATAGTTACACAAATTAGGACTGTATTTATTGATATATATTTTACTGATTTATTAATCTAGACCCTTAAATAAAATAGAAATAAAATTCCATTATTCCCAAATAAGTTAAAATATTTGGTGAACCTGACTTACTTCGTTTGTGCATAAAAATCCTAGAAACTATAGGGAAAATTCCTTTCTGATTTTAGCAATATTCTTCTAATTTTTTTTGCATATATAAATCATAATTTCACATTTAATTTTTAAAATTCACCATAGTAATTTTAAAAATCATTTCTTTTAAACCCTATTTTAATATACTAGGTCCCTATGCTTTTGAGGTATCACCTTACATGTTAGTGAGCTTTGTATCCTTTTTTATGCATATTTTAGTTTGTTATTTTTAAGACTTTACATTTATTTTATTTAGTACTTTCCTTATATCACATTTTTCTTATTACAAATTCTTGCAAAAAATTCAATCCATTTTCAATTTGTTTTCCTACTTTAATAATAGACCAATACAATATCTTTGATGAAACTAATAAGAGGGAACTTCAAGACCTTTTAATTAAAAATATTGATATGCAAGATGATATGCTTAAAATACTAAAATAAGAATTAAAAAAATCAAACAATGGTCAATCATCTCAAACCATAAAACAAGCAATTACAAATGACACTATAGGGGCAACTATGTCTCAATAACCCCTTATATTAGCCCAACCTTCATATGTGGCACCACCAGTTATGGCTAGTACATCTTCACCTCCTGATGTGGCTGATGTTGTGTAAGAGATCAAATCTCTTCAATATATGGTACTACATATTGAACAAGGCTCCTCTAGACCAACACAAGATTTGGACTCTTTTTCTCTACTTCATACACCATTTGCATTCCATATTACTTCTACACCCTTACCACTAGGTTTTGATTAACCCAAGCTCACTCTATGTGATGGCAAAGGTGATTCATAGACACATTTGAGAGCATTTCACATAGCATGCTTGGACTATGTGCCAAAAGACTAGTTACTAACTAAGCTATTTCCATGGAGTTTAAAGGATTATGCTCTACAGTGGTTCTATAGTCTACCAAATCAATCAGCCAAATCCTTTAATCCTTTAACTAACATGTTCCTATCTCATTTTAGAATTAACATATGTGATAAGTTTTCTTATTTCCAAGTTTCATAATAGAAACAAAGGTCAAATGAGCATCTCATAGATTATGTTTTTAGATATAAGACTATCTTGGCTAAAATGACTAGCCCCATGGCCGATCAAGAATTACAAGATCTATTCAAAAAAATTCTTCTTCCAAATTTGTATGGGTCAATAATGTTCAAAACATTTTCTTCCTTCATAGAGTTATTTCATACACTAAAGGGAAGGGAAGTCAAATTACTTTCAATGGGTAAAATCAAGTACACAAGCATATCAAAAACAATAAACAAGTGTAACAATAATGTCCCATACAAAGTAAAGGTTAATGGTAACAAAAGTCAAAATCAACCTATAGCTAATTCAATTTTAGAGCCCCCTCAGTGAGTGGTTTTATCAACACCTCCTCAATGAGCCTTTACCAATCTACTAGTATCTCCAGCTAGAGTCTTACAATAGCTATTGGAATGTGATGTCCTATCTCTCCCTCCTATTTGGGAAGTTGATATGACAAATCCTCCTCCACATGGATATGATTAGAATACATTATATGATTTTCATAGGGCACTAAGCCACATAGTGAATAAATACATCAATTTGTGACACAAAATATAAGACTTGATAGATGGAAACCATATTGATCTTAGCACTTTAGTTGAGCCTCCTCAAGAAAAACAAATATAGGACAAGGCTCTAAAAATTTTCTTAGATCCTTTCCCATAGCATTCTAAATAGGTGACAGGGGGCACATCAGGTTTTTACCACACATATCATTCATACCCTCCACCAACTACATACTAGGCACCTTCATTTGAGTCACATCCTTTAATAAACATGATTAGTGTGTATAATTCCAAAGTTTTAGCTAGACCTTCAATATTCTCATAGCAAGAGATAGTTGAGGATGATTTAGATTACTATGCACTCTTTATTATAGCTTACATTGATCACCATCCCATGCATAGTGTTCTCATAGAAAATGGATCTAGTGTGAACATGTGCACTATGAGATTACTTTAACACTTGGGATATTCAGAGCAAGATATCACCCAAACAAAAACAATTATTAGTGGATTTAGTGGACACATACATATTTCATTGGGTGAGATTATAATTCTTTTACAGGTTAGTCTAGCACATGTTTCCACACCATTTACTATTATTCCTAGTGTAGGAGTCTTCGACATGTTTCTTTGTTGAACATGGATCTATAAACTTTATGTAGTACCTTTTATAGTTCATAGATACATGAAATACATTCACACTAATCAGGTTGTTATAGCTAGTGGAGTTGCATATGAGTTACCATTGCCCACTTAGAGCCATCTCCTATTCTAAAATCACCAATTTCAATTCTTCCACCAATTATAGTTCTTCCTCTAATTGAGATGTAGACACATTTAAGGCCTCCCTCACCATAAAATAGAGTTGATACACTTCCATAGAGGCCTCTCTTAAAGTGACCACTACATTATCAATAGTTTGAGGACTCTAGATAGATTTTAGCTACAGTATTCACACCTAGGGTAGTATCATTGGGGTCTCATACCTCTACACATAGATCTCATTTTCAAAGAATTTTTTCTACTACCAGATGGGTCCTTAAGAGACCCACAATTTCATCCATGTTTTAGAGTTACAGGGTGACCCCATAATCAGTTTCCACGATAGAGAATTCAAAGCACTTACAACATACATAACTTTCATAGTCACAATCTTAGCCCTTCCATCATGTTTCACGATCATGCATGATCCCTCTCCTTGATACAAGACACCATGATAGGGAGTCTCTTATGAGACTCATCAATTAGTATCATTTCACCTCAGTCCTTGTACATAATTTCTTATCTTACTTATATATAGTGTATTTTTTCTTACTTTTACATAGCTTATTTTAAAATACCAAAAATAATATAATATTTAAAAATACCAAAAATAATATAATATTTCAAAATTTAAAAACATTTAAATAACTCAAAACACCAAAAACTTTTCAACTATAGGCATTATCCAGGCTTTACATTTCTACTACCATGCTAGACTTACATTTTCTTTTTCTATGTTATTGTTTATCGATTTATCTACATTACCATGCTTCACTTGATCTTATTTAAGTGTGTGCAGTGATACCTAAATCCTTGATTGATTCACTCTACCCATTGAGGGGGAATCTTAATTTTAAATTTGAGACATACATTGATATATCTAACTACCAAAGGCATCTTCTACATGACTACACCATCCAGGTTATGCCATTCCTACGCCACACACTCTAGTTATCATGTTGATGTACATTACTTACTAGCTTACACAAATTATTTTATCGACACTCACTAGGATATAACACTTGTGTATTTCTTAGCATCTACCTAGTCTTGTACTACATGTTTTACATACTTTCACTTCTTGCTTTGATCAATTAAATGCAATAGTATTTCTAACATTTACATACCTTCTTTTTTTGCTTTGAGTAGCTAGATGTGATTACATTTATTAGTTATTATTTTGTTACTTATGTGTGCCTTAGTACATTTTCCAATGTCCTTTGCTTGTACTTTTGTATGTACTTATGTTTTTCATATCAATCTTGCTTATTTACAATTATATGTATACGTGGGCATTTGAACATGCATTATATGCTTGTTTTTCCTAGTTTGATTGACATGTGCCCATGTCCCTTGTTTGTTTGGCCCCTTGGCCTCTTTTGTATGCTTCTTCCTTCTTACCTTGCATGCTTGTTTGATTATTAGTTGTTTGAAATTCCATGATCCAAATCATGCATTATCTTGCCTTCTTGGATGCCATAATGGACATCATTCTCTATCCCTCCTCGAAAACTAACCATATTTCTAATTTTAGTTCAATATTTACACATGATATTACATTGCTACATCTATCTATGCATACCCCTATTAATCTAAAAATCTCCAACATAAAATATGCTATATCTTGAGACATACTTTCAATCATTATTATTATATCAAGTATTTCATAGCATAACACACTTATAGGGCTCTTTCTCTGATAGAAATCAATGAAGTGTCTTCATTTCTACTCTCAAAAGAGGGTGCAATAAATAGGGGTTTTGTCACAAATATCAAAGCCCTCTACTAGTCAAAATTAGTTTTAGAACACCTAAAATAATAATCAAAAATCAAAACACACATAAAAAACTAGAAAAATAGGAATAAACATAGAATAATCATTAGAATAGTAAATTACAAGAGCATCCCATTCAGACTATAGTGCCTTACACTAAAAATTCTAATTTTTGGTGTTCCTTTCCAAACAAATAAAAAATTAGAATTTTTAAAAATAGACAAAAAGGTAAGGTCAATTATAGTTTTGTCAGATATAGTCCAATTTAGATTGGGTAGTTTTAGTACAATTTTACTCAGATTATCTAGATATAGGGGGAATCATACATAGCATGATGGCTCTCACTTCTAGTTTTAGATTGGGTAGTTGGTTCAACTTCCAAATTAGAATCCATGTTATAAACACTAGTGTCTAGGGGTAATATGCATGGTACATTTTCCTTTTTTTCTTTTTAGTTCATTATATTACTCAAGCATTCTC
This sequence comes from Torreya grandis, assembly GCA_037957365.1. Classification (NCBI taxonomy): domain Eukaryota; kingdom Viridiplantae; phylum Streptophyta; class Pinopsida; order Cupressales; family Taxaceae; genus Torreya; species Torreya grandis. Next base: position 318,537 of record JARHVA010007157.1, read on the forward strand.
AGTAGTCACATGCCTTATTCCATTTTAAAGTGGTTGGCATCATTTCAGAGTGGATTTTATATAAGCCTAGTTCTCAATTTTGGAGTGGCTTTCATACAAGACTAATCTCCACCTTTTAAAGTGGCCAAGATTAGCCTAGTTATTAGTACACATTTGGTTATCCATATCACATTTTTAGATTATAGAGCATTCATGGGCTTCATAATCCATATCATATGACATACATTTATATCGATATCAATTCATAATTCACACTTAGTGGGAAATGATGGAGCTAAAGGACTAGATAACCTTTATATTCTTGAGCCATTTACTCAGAGGGATTGGACACATAGTCTAAACATTGATGAAAACATTCATGATCACATAGATTCACTACATAATGGGTGACAATGAAGCCAAATGGCCATCCTTTATATTCTTGAGCCAACCTTTGGGAATTGAGCACTCAACTCCATTCACAATATTACTCTTGATGTAATAAATACCTAGAATCACTAAACATCATAGTAGATGTATGCTTCATGTTGTACTCTCTCTATGCACACTCAACATCACACATCTTCAGGGGCTTCACCCTTATATGTAAGTTTAAGTACACTTTCTATTTTTCCTTTATCCTAGTATTTCACTTTGTTGCATCACTAAAATAAAATGGGGGTCAAATGTAGTTATATAAAATGTCCAAATTGGTATTTTGAGTGTGGATTGTGACACCCCATCCATAGATCATTTTTTCATGCTCTTATGACGCTTCTAGATATATTTTTGCTCATTACCAATGATCTAGAATCTTCTAAATGATCATTCCACCTCAGCTAGATAATATTCCCCATGTCAATCTTATTCCCCTAGGTCTAGAGCTTGTAGGATAAGAATGACCCATTTAAAATATAATTCCCCATAGATAAGTGTCCTATTTTTAACAAGCATATCCATTTATACTTTGAGCCTCGATAGTCATTTTCCTTTGGTCCTTATCCTTAATTAGGTTGGCTTAACATGAATACATCTGACCCATGACTAATTATTCCATATAAAATCCCACTCAAAGCTCATTTACAATGAGGTAACCAAACTTACAAATTAGGCAAGAATACAAACAAAGCACTGAGGCAAAATTCCCTATTCCTTTCAAACAATCACCCAACATAGTTGCAAACCTACTCAAATCCTCATACCAATCCCTAGCCACCTCAAGCACTATCAATTTGGCATTTGCATCTGCATCACACTATTGCAAAAATCACACTAGGTGTGAGAACTACATATGGCTTAATCCTTCTTCAAATTATTGGTATGTAGGTAGCATTCCCACATAAGGGTATGGATTTCACATTTAGTACATATTTCAAACTAACCCCACTCTTTCTCAAGTGACTCAAATGCCATTTTATCAAGCATGATGGAGGGTTAGGGTTTGAAGACAAAATCAACTTCATAATGAGTTCCATCAATGATCAACACTTGATTTTTCATAGACATGCTCACACAAGCACAACCCAACTATCCAAAAAGGTTTACATCTTTGTGACTCATTTGGATAATAGCAGTAAGAATGGACAACAACATCAAACATTAAAGTGTCTACTTTTTAGTGTTCCTATCTTTTTGCCAAAAAAAATATAGATTTAGGTTTAAAACATCTTCCCAGTCCTACATAGCCATTTTCAACCTCTATAATAGCCATTTTAGTCTATTTTCTAGCCAAGTTATATTTATTCTTATTTATTACAATTTTTAGAAAGGTGAAAAAAAATAGATGCATAAATCAGGACTATACTTATTGATATATTTAGTACTAATTTATTAATCTAAAACCTTAACTAAAATAGGAATAAAAATTTATTATTTCCAAATAAGTTAAAAAAATTGGTGAACCCAACTTACTTCATTTGTGCACAAAAATCCTAAAAAACCCTAAGAAAAATTCCTTATTGATTTTAGCAATATTCTTATGACTTTTCCTACATATATAAATCATAATTTCACATTTAATTTTAAAAATTCACCATAGTAATTTTAAAAATCATTTATTTTAAACCCTAGTAGAATATACTAGGTCCTTATGCTTTTGAGGTATCACATTACATGTTAGTGAGTTTTGTATAATTTTATTACATATTCTAGTTTCCTATTTTTAGGACTTTACATTTCCTTTATTCATTATTTTCCTTCTATCACATTTTTATTATTGCAACTTATTGCAAAAATTTCAATCCATGTTCACTTTATTTTCTTACTTTAACAATGACCCAATATACTAGCTTTGATAAAACTAATAAGAGGGAACTTCAAGAACTTTTAACTAAAAACCTTGATATGCAAGATGATATTCTTAAAATACTACAAGAAGAATAAAAAATTTTAAAAATGGTCAATCCAATCAAACCATAGAACAACAAATTTCAAATGACACTATGGAGGAAACTATGTCTCAACAACCCCTTATAGCATCACAACCTTCATATGTGGCACCACTAGTTATAGTTAATACATCTTCACCTTTTGATGTGGTTACCTTTGTTTAAGATATCAAATCTATTCAATCCAAGGTGCTACATATTGATTAAGGTTCCTCTAGACTAACACAAGCTTTGGACTCTTTCACTCTACTTCATACATCATTGGCATGCCATATTGCTTATACACCCTTGCTACCAGGTTTTATTTAACCCAAAATCACTCTATATGATGGCAAGAGTGATCTAGAGATACACTTGAGAGCTTTTCATACATCATGCTTGGACTATGTGCCAAATGACTAGTTATTAACCAAGCTATGTTCATTGAGTTTAAATGATTATGCTCTATAGTGGTTTTTTAGTCTATTAGATCAATCAGTCAAAGACTTTAATCCTTTATCTAACATGTTCTTAGCTCATTTTAGTATTAACATATGTGATAAGGTTTCTTATGACCAAGTTTCATAATAGAAACAAAGGTCAAATTAACATCTCACAGATTATGTTCTTATATATAAGACTATCTTGGCTAAAATGACTAGCCCCATGGCCAAATAAGAATTACAAGATATCTTCAAACAAAGTCTTCTACCAACTTTGCATGAGTCAATAATGTTCAAAAAAAATTCTTCCTTCACTAAGTTATGTCATACACTAAAGGAAAGGTAAGTCAAATTAATTTTAATGGGAGAACTCAAGTACATAAGCATATCAAAAACAACAAACAAGAATAAAAATAAAGTCCCATACAAAGTAAAGGTTAATGATATAAAAAATCAAAATCAACCTATAGTTAATGTGGCTTCACATCCCCTTCAACAAGTGGTTTTATTAGTGCTTCCTCAGTGAGCCTTTACCAATCTACCAATATCTCTAGCTAGATTCTTATAGTAGCTATTAGAATGCAATGCCCTATCTCTCCCTTATATTTGATAAGTTGATATGATAAATCCTCTTCCATATGGATATGATCAAAATGCATTCTATGATTTTTATAGGGCACTAAGCCACATAATGAATAGATGCATCAATTTTTGACACAAGATATAAGACTTGATAGATGGAAACCTTATTGATCTCAACACTCTAGTTGAGCCTCCTCAAGCAAAATAAACATAGGACAAGGTTATAAATTTTTTCTAATATCCTTTCCCACAACACTCTAAAAAGTAAATAGGGGCACATTAGGTGTTTAACATGCATATCATGCACACTCTCCACCAGCTACATACCAAGCACCTTTATTTAAGTCACATCCTTTGAACAACATGATTGGTGTTTATAATTCTAGAGTTCTAGCTAGACCTTCGATCTCCTTCTCAGAGCAAGAGATAGTTAAGGATGATTTAGATTACTATGCACTCTTTATCAAAGCTTGCATTGATCACCATCCCATTCATAGTGTTCTCATAGACAATGTATCTAGTGTGAACATGTGCACTATGACATTACTTCAACATTTAGGATATTTGGAGCAAGATATAACCCTGATGGACATAGTTATCAATGGATTTAGTGGACACATACAAAGTTTATTGGGTGAGATTGTACTTCCTCTATAGGTTGTTCTAGCACATGTGGCCACACCATTTACTATTTTTCCTAGTGAAGGATTCATTGACATGTCACTTAGTCGACCATAGATCTATAAACTTTGTGTATTACATTTTATAGTTCACAAATTCATGAAATACACATATTATAATTAGGTTGTTATTGTTGGTGGAGATTTGTATGAGTTACCACCCCCACTTTAAATCCATTTCCTACTCTATAGTCACTAGTTTTAGCTCCTCCACTAGTTATAGTTCTTCCTCTAGTTGAGATTTAGACGTAGTTGAGGCCTCCCTTTCTAATAAAGAGAGTTCATACACTTCAATGGAGGCCTCTCTTCAGGTGATCACTACATCAGTGATAGTTTCAAGACTCTAGATAGTTTCTAGCTACAATATTCACACCTAGGGTAGTATCATTGAGGTCTCATACCTCTACACATAGAGCACATTTTTAGAGAGCTTATTCTAATAAAATATGGGTTATTAAGAGCCCCATAATTACATCCACTTCTTAAAGTTACAAGGGGACCCCAAAGTTAGTTTTCACTATAGATATTTTAGAGCACTTATAACATACATAACTTTCATAGTCATAGTCTCATATCTTCCATCGTGCTTCACAATCATGCACAATCTCTCTCCTTGATATATGACACCATGATAGGGAGTCTCTTATGAGGCTCATCTATTACTATTATTTATTATTAGTATTTCTTGTACATAATTTCTCAACTTACTTGTACATAGTGTCTTTTTTCTTAATTTTACATAGCTTATTTCAAAATACCAAAAATAATATAATATTTCAAAATACCAAAAATAATATAATAATTCAAAATACAAAAACATTCAAATAACTCAAAACACTAAAAACTTTTCAATGGTATGCATTATCCATGCTTTACATTTCTATTACCATGATAGACTTAAATTGTGTTGTTCTATGTTATTATTTTTCAATTTATCTACATTACCATAATTCACTTGATCTTCTTTAAGTGTGTGTAGTGACACCTAGATAATTGATTGCTTCAATCTACCAATTAAGGGGGAAACCTAATTTTACATTCAAGAAATACATCAACATATCTACCCACTAAGGGAATCTTCTACAAGACTACACCATCTAGGTTATGTCATTCCTACACCACACACTCTAGTTATCATGTTGATGTACATTACTTACTAGCTTACATAGATTATTCTATCGACACTCACTAGTATATAGCACTTGTGTATTTCTTAGCATCTACCTGGTTTTGTACTACATGTTTTGTATACTTTTACTTCTTTATTTGGTCAATTATATGTGATAGTATTTATAAAATTTACATACCTTCCTTTCTTACTTGAGTATCTACATGTGATTACATTTCTCAGTTCTTATTTTGTTACTTGTGTGTGCCTTAGGACATTTTCCAATGTCCTTTGTTGCACTCTTGTATGTGCTTGTGGCCCTCATGCCAATCTTGCTTATTTTCAATTATGTGTGTATGTGGGCATTTGAACATGCCTTATGTGATTGATTTTCCTTGTTTGAGTGTCATGTGACCATGTCCCTTGTTTACTTGTCCCTGTTTCTATGCAAAATTGCTTTCTACATTCAAAGAAGAAATAAGAAACTAAAAGAAATGGTCAAAGCTAGAAGATACTTGATAAAGTCGTGCGCACCAAAATCAGACGTTGGAAGATTCTCCTCTTTGGCTGTGGAGGAATGACACCTAAGAAGAAAAGAGACTGAAACACGGAAAAACGTTAGTCAAAGATATGGTGGGCTGTCAGGCAAATGCCCGATCCTGGAAATATGAAGACTTCCTAGAAGGATATCAACCCACTGATAAAAAAAGCAGAATATTGGACTAAAGTAGATATAATGAAAGATAAAATGACAAAAATAAGGGACAAAAAATAAAATGCATACCTGATAATGAAGTAAACTATTCTGTACAGTCACCGATGTTGGTCTCTATAGTGCTAGCATCGGTTAGGAAAGTGCCGACGTCGGTTAAAGTGCCGGCATCGGTCGGGGTAGTGACCTGCGTCGGTCAGGGCAAGTTCTGGATAGAATATAGGTGAGTTGCAGAAGGTCTAGTAGAGTTGAGATGAGGTCTTGGTCAGGATCAGGATAGGGTCTGGGGGCTTTAGTCGAAGTAAGGTCAAGTTTGGACAGGGTCTGGGGGTTTTTGTTGAGTCTAGACAGAGTTATAGATTTGGATAGTGGGCAGAGATGTAAAGAAGGGACTCAGGGTTCAAGGCTATGGTCTGAAGATCCGGGGTGATAGAAATAGAAATAACAAACAAATAATAACCAAAAAAAAATAAAAACAAACAGAGGAAATTCTTACCTGTCAGAAGATTTGATAAAAGCCATGATTGAAGTCGTCGAAGCGTTGCCGTAAGTTGATCGAAGCGAATGCGGATTGGTCGAATGCTAGAGTTGGTTGGTTGCTAGAGCTAATTGGTTGCAAGAGTCTGTGAATATCAGAGTTTGGGATCGATTGATTGATCAGCCTTCGGGATTGATCGGTGGATGCTGATGAAGGCAAGGGACGGTTCAAGAGACGGTTCGATAACCAATCAAGGAACCGATTGGGAACCAAATGATAACTGATAACGGGTAACGGTAAGGTGACCGATGTCGGTAGGATTTCTGATGTTAGCTGATAGGTGACCGACATCTGTGATGTCGGCTGGGTAACGACCATCGTTGGCAGATGCACAATGGGGATAGAGTCTAGCTTTAGCTCTGTGCTCATTTTTACATGCTGCCAAGGTCAAGGCTAGTGGAAAAAGTGGTCGACAAGGGTTAAATAGGTGAAGAAGAATAAAATGGGGAATGACAAGGGGAGTCGACACAATTTCGGTGTCTACATTTGCCCCTTTTTATCTTGTTGGTTATTCTGGGTGAACTACAAGACAAAAATAGGAGTGATTGCCCCAGGTGAGGGATAAGGTTGATTTCATCTTGTTGGTTGTTCAAATGAACTGCAAGACAAAAATAGGAAGTGGATTGCCCTGATTATGGATGAGGTATTCCCCCTCAAAGCAAGAGTCGAGGGAAGGGAACTGAGAATCAGGTGCTGATTTGACAAAGAGTGGATGAAAAAGAGGTGAGGGTGAATGCTGCAAAAGGTGTGATTGCGTGCATATCACTGCACGAGATGGTTAGGTCAAAGTGTCACAGGTCAAGGGTCAAGGAGTGCCAAAATTAAAGTAATCGGGCCCCAACATTTAGTCATCTGCTGATCGAGTTATTCAATTGAAGCTGAAGCTCCAAATGGGTCATCACGTTCTAGGTATCCCAAGCTCAAGAAGTGCCCCTAAAAACATAAAAAAGTCACAAGTAGTGCGGATCAATCGGCATGCGATCCTATACTTGTGAGGGTCTAAAAAAAGTTTGCGCACAATTCTACTAACCAGTCATGAGGTAGCATACATGCAAAAACAACCAAGGCAACAGTGTCTTGGAAGTGGTCAAGGTCAGAGGAGATAGGCATAGTCTCCAATGGGTGGTGGTCAAGGGGGAGGAATGGATGAAAGGATGTGGCCAAGCTAACCCCAGAAGACAGTCATGTCATCTGAGTGCTGCCTACATAGCCCTGGTCATAGGGCCTCAGGCCAATGTAGTTCAGATAAAGGGTCTGAGTAGTAGACAGGGGGTCAAAATGGTCGATAGATTGGTCTTGGTTATGATGAAATGATGAGGAGAAGAGATGTTGTAGCCTTTTCCAAATGGTGTATTTGGCAACATTGGTTGAGAGGTCTTTCATCCCGAGCAATATTCCATATTCGTGATGGATGTATGCTAAAAATGAATGGAGGTCTATTTATGCTTCAGCAAGTATTGGTTTATGCTGAACATAAAGTGCGGTGGGTTGATAGTTTCCACATTTATTTATGTCCATAGAAACTAAGGGGAATAGGCTATGGGGGTGGTCTAAAAAAAGAGTTGATCTGAGTCAATTGACAAGTGATGAAGGTGAATGTGACCAAAGTGCAGAAGAAGTGAAAAGCATATTGCTCTTTCATTGACAAGGACCAAAAAGATAGCATAGATAGGGGTTATGAGGACCAAGAGCCCCATTCATGCATGACGTCGTTGACCATAGCTATGTTAGAGCGGTAATCAAATCACTTCGACATTAAAGTGAGCTCGAAGTCCCTTGAGCAGGTGATAGGAGGAGGAAAAAGGGGAACCTGTTTTAAGAGCAGAGATAACTTTGCCCCTTTTTATAGGAGACCCTAAGACAACTATAAGTCAAGTCCATGACTCATTTTTTTTTTTGAGGTGCAGACTGATCAATGTGGGAAGTCTGCATAGAGATGTCATTTGCTTGGTGGTCAGTTGTGAAGCTGATCAATGCGAGAAGCTTCTAAAATAGTGTTGTTTATTGCCAGATTAGTCCTAGCCATCCTTCGAGGGAGTGGTCTAGATCTTTATTTAATATAAGGGCTTTTGAATAGCTATCCTTCGAGGGAGCAGTCTATTAATTACAGCAATGATAGTATAGTTGTCCTTCGAGGGAGCAGTCTACCTTTTGATTTGATATTGATATAGTGACCATGGATATTGTGACATCTTGATTTGTTTTTAGAGAAATGTGAGTCATGGATGAGATTATAGAAGGTCAAGGGCTCCCTTTTATTAGGACAAAGCATCCATACAACATAAAAGGGTTATAGGAATTGTTAAGAGGAAATTAAGGTTGAAAGGAATTAGGACTAAGAGGACGGGGATTGCTCAAGGGATGAGCTCAAGTTAAGTGTCAAGTGGACAAGTACTCGACTAGCAGTAGAACGGTCACAGATGCAACACATTAAGAGGCTTAGGTTCTGGTCATCCATCAAGAGAAGACAGACGATAAGTCCCTGATCCATACTTGTGCGTGATAATAAAAGGTCCAAGCCAATTAGGAGCAAACTTGCCTCGTTTAGTTTGATCCATATTGGTCACGTGTTGATTCTCTTTGAGGACGAGGTCTCCGATGTTGAAATCTCGTTCTCACAGATTTTTGTCATAGGTGCGCTTGATGCGATGTTGATAGACATGGAGATGATTAAGGGTAGCAAGACGGTGTTCATCAAGTAACTCAAGTTGAGCTAAGTGATCTTGATGAAAGTCATCATTGGAAAGAATATCATGTAGATAAATGTGGAGAGATGGGATCTGTACTTTGAGAGGTAAGATAGCCTCTGTTCTGTACACGAGAGAAAAAGGGGTAGCACCCGTGGAGGTTTGGATGCTAGTGTGGTAAGCCCACAAAGCGAAGGGAATGTGAATGTGCCAATCCCTGCCTATGTCACTAACCACTTTCATGAGAATTTTGGTGAGAATTTTATTGGAAGCCTCGGCCTGCCCATTTGCTTGTGGGTAGTAAGGTGAAGAGAAACTGAGTTTGATGCCGAATGAGTCACATAGCTTTTAGACAGTCTTGTTTTTTAAGGACTTGCCGTTATCGGTAATGATTTTATGAGGGACACCAAAATGACAGATGATATGGGTGGTGATGAAGTTGACGATCTTGTCAGCTTTTGTGGAGATGAGAGGAATAACTTCCACCCACTTGGTGAAATATTCAGTGGCTGTGATGATGGATTGATGACAAAGAGATGAATGAGGGTTAATCTCACCGATGAGATCTAAACCCCACTGAGAAAAAGGCCAGAAATCTTGAGCAATTTGTAAGGCATGACTAGGAAGATGAAGCAAGTTAGAGTGCTGTTGACACTTGATGCAATGCCAAACATAATCGCTATAGTCTTGATGAAGGGTAGGCTAATAATAGCCCAAACGAAGGATGCGCTTGGCAACCGAATTCCCACTAAAATGTCTGCCACAAATCCCATCATGGACTTGCTGAATGGCTTGAGATGCTTCAGTGGAGGTGAGACAGCGAAGAAGGAGGCTGTTGAAGCCTCGCTTATAGAGAAGACCCCCTAGCATGGTATAGCAAGTGGTACACTTGATAAAAGCTCGTCATGCATTACTAGAGAGGTTGGGAGGAATGATAGAGAGAGATAAGAAGTCTACAAGTTGCTTATACCAAGCATCTTGTGGGCTAGGGTCTATAGTGTTGACATGATGAATGTGAGGAGAGATATATGAAGGTAATGGCACATGACGCACCGTGACAAAAAGTCTGGATGCAGATGAGGAAGATGGGATATGCGAAGCGAGAGAAGCCATGGTGTCAGAAAACTTATTCATGGATCGAGGAACAGTCTGTAGGAGGTAATGATCGAAAGATGCAAGGAGAATGTCAGAATAGTTTTTGTACCTTTGCAAAATTTCATTTTTACAGAGGTATGAACTATTGACCTAATTGACGATGAGTTGCGAGTCATCGAAGATGTTGATGGACTTGATGCTGAGAGAGAGGGTGGTCTGAAGTCCCAAAATTAAGGCCTCATATTCAACCATATTATTGGTATAATCAAAGTCGAGTTTAAAAGACAAAGGCATGGGCTCCCCTTTGAGTGGGATGAGAATGACCCCAGCACCCCCACCAAGTTGACATTTGGAGCCGTCAAAGAACATAATCATCTAATAGGTGGTGTCGTTAGAGGAAAGCACAGCGATAGACTCATCTGAGAACTCACACTGCGAAGGTTGATTGTCAGGAAGAGGGGCATCTGCTAGTTAATCAGCGATGGTTTACCCCTTGATAGATTTCTGCTGGATGAATTCAAGGTCAAACTCAGCAAGTAGCATGAGCCACCGAGCCATACGTTGATTCTGATATGGCTTGGAGTGCATATACTTGAGAGGGTTGATGTGGGTGATGACAAAGGTTTTGTGACTAAGAAGATAGTGGTGAAGCTTAGTAGCAGCAAAGACTAACGCCAAATAGAGTTTCTCAATATGGGTATATCGAGTTTCATAGTCGACTAGTGTTTGGCTGATAGAATAGACTGCTTGCTCACAATGATGTTCGTCTCAGTGCGCGATCATGGCACCTAACGAATGATGAGTGGCTGAGATATAAAGGTAGAAGGGTTGGTCATCTTTAGGTGGAATGAGAACTGGTGGAGAGACTAGATAGCATTTTAAGGCTTCAAAAGCCTCTTGACAGTCCTTATCCCATGTAAAAGAGACATCCTTCTTAAGGAGATGATGAAAAGGTTGGCAACAGTCAGAAAGCTATGAGATGAAACGATGAATGAACTGGAGCTTACCTTGCAAATTGTGAAGCTGCTTGAGATTGGACGGGGGCAGCATTTCGAGGATAGCGCGAATCTTAGCGGGATCTATCTCGATGCCACGGAAGGAAATGATGAAGCCGAGAAGCTTGCCAGAGAGGACCCCAAAGACACATTTCTTGGGGTTAAGACAAACATTGTACTGAAGAAGATGATAAAAGATGATTTTGAGAATGGTCAGATGGTCACGGCAAAGCTTGGACTTGCCGAGTAGGTCATCCACATGTCCTCCATGATTTTGTGAAGGAGATCATGGAAAATGTAGGTCATGGCATGCTGATAAGTGGCACCTGCATTTTTCAAGCCGAAAGGCATGACTCGATAGCAGAAAGTCCCCCATGGGGTAATGAAAGTATTCTTGTGCTGATCTTCTGGAGCAACAGGATTTGATTGTATCCTAAAAATCTGTCCATAAGAGATAGCATCTCATGGCCGGCCATAAGATCAACAAGATGGTCAATGTTAGGAAGAGGAAAGTCATCTTTAGGACAGGCTAGATTAAGGTCGCGATAGTCTATGCAAATCCGAATCCCCCTAGTTGCCTTGGTGACTGGGACGATGTTAGAGATCCACTGTGCATAATCGATGGGCTGGATGAAGGAGACAAAAAGGAGGCACTGAAGCTCCTCTTTGACAAGGAGGGCAACGTGAGGATGCATCTTTTGAAGCTTTTGTCTGATAGGATTAGCCTCTAGTTTGGTGACAATGTTATGGGTAATGACGGTGGGGTCGATGCCAGGCATATCACTGTAAGTCCAGGCAAAGGCCTTGCTATGGTCGGAGAGGAACTGGGTATAGTCAAGTTGCTCCTGAACATCTAAAGATTGTCCAATCTTTAAGACATAAGGAACATCAGAAGAAGGAAGGTTGATGTCAATGGCTGATTCATTTAACATAACCTGGGTCTCAGAAGGGAGGGAGCGCTGGATGAAAGAATCGTCAGCACCCATGTAAGAAAGAATGGTGTCATCATCAACGCAGTGAACAGTGTGAATGGTTGCCGACTCATCTTCAATCATACTGGGAAAAATGAGAGGGAGAGAATTGGACACCTCATTGAGCTGATAAGTCAAGGGGTCTAGGTGGATGGTGTTTATGTAAAAAAAACTAGGAGGAATGGAAACCACTGACTCCGTAGGTGAAGGGGGTAGAACAGGTGAGTGTGGAGGAGATTGGTCAATGATTGGTTCAAGACAAAGGTCTACAGGGTCTTGAGTGGGGTCGTGATATCCCAGACCATACCGTTTCTTGGCATCGTCATCATTGAGCAGTTGGATGGGCTGATGGGAGCCCTGCTCATAGCGTCCGAAACCAAAACCCTTCCATGCACACCTGTAAAGGTAAGTGTGTGCAAAGGCAGGGTTGCCAAGAAATGAGAAATCTGATGTGAAAGGTTGAGGTGAAGAAAGAGGATTACCATCAGTAGGAGCTTGATTAAGCCCCCCATAGACGAGGTTGGTGCGGAGGTGAGGGGGACCATAAGGTATGATCATCCCTATTTGATGGTCGTAGCTGGGGTTGTGATGAAGGCGTTCATACTCTTGTGGAGTTTGGAACATGTCTAAAGCCAGCAAGTGATACTCTCCCAATGAAAGTCTTTGGAAGACGTCTTCCATGGGGTCTGTGGTTGTCACTTGAAGGGGAGGTGTAAGGGCGACTACCTATTGCAAACTGGTTGAAGCTTTCATGGATGGAGGCGGTGCTGGGGTTAATGGCTTGATAGGAATGAGGACATCGTTTGGACGATAGGTGGTGTTGCAAGTTTTGAAGGGTGAAGGGTCAGTGGGAATGGTGTGGACTTGTCTGTCATGCTCGAATTTCACACAATAGTGGAGGGTTAAGGGGACACAGGCCATGGTGCGGATCCAGGGTCGGCCCAGCAAGATGTTGTATTGAAACTCTCCTTCAATGATGTAGAAGAGATCTGGGACTATGCGTGGACCAACACAAATATGAGGGACGACTGTGCCAATGGTCGTGGTAGTAGTGTCATTAAAAGAGCGCAAGATTGTGTCAGTTTTGGAGACACAATTCTTGGGAAGAGCCAACTGATCAAAGGCATGGGTGGAGATGATGTTGATGCTAGCACCTCCATCGATCATAACACGTTTAATGCGTGTTCGATCGATATAGGCAGTGATGAAGAGGGCAGCGTCCTGATCTTCTGTGTTGGATGTGGGAATCTCAGAATCGCTGAATGTGATGGAGGCAACAGGGGCTAAGGAGTGGACAAGGGCAGCAAGTGGCTAGGGATCCTCGGGTTAGACCTTCGCTGCCTGCAGGGCTTGGATGAGGGCCTGATGATGTTGGGGCGAGGTCTGGATGAGATCATAGAGGGACATCTTCACAGGCGTCTGGTGAAGCTATTTCAACATGGAGTCATGGATTGGTCTGGAAGAAGAAGAAGAAGAGGAGGGTTGAGGTACGCCAAGGATAGAATTCTTAGGTTTAGGTGGTTGAGGTGGATTAACAAAAGGGTAGGTCCAAGGAATGGTGGCTTTTTCTTTTGCCTTGTCCTTTTGTGACCTAGTGGTGATGTGAATGGCATTGATTTCAAAGATGGGAGGTGAAGGTGATGAAGGGGTTGTAACCAGTTGATGAGATGTGGATGGGCTTGATGAGGTTGAAGGGTTATGAGAAGGAGTCAGGGGTTGGTCGAAAGTGTCCTCAAAGAGAAGAGTGTCTTTCTCCAGATAACAGCGAATGACAGCCTTGAAGGCATAGCAAGTCTCGGTGTCGTGTCCTGGTGTACGATGATATAAACAAATCTTTGTGTCATCAAACCAAGAGGGTTTAGACCTAAGAGGTTGGAAGGGCTTGATGGGTGGAAGAGTTATGCTAAAAGTTTGCAAAAGTCATTGTAAGATCAAAGAGTATGATCCCTCTAAAGGGTCCGTGCTCATAGATGTATGTGATGTCGGTGACTTTTGCTTGGGCGAAGTTGGAGGGGGTTTTCATACCACCTTCTGGGTTGATGGTGCGATGACAGGCGGAGATGGTACATTCTTCATGAGAGGTACCTCTCTTTTGGGAGAGGGTAGGCTTGCGGTAGGTAAAGGAAGCAAAGGAGGCAACCGGTTTTGATTAGAGTTTGAAGTGGGAAGGACTCTGGTTAGGGTTGAAGGATGCGGGCCCAAAATGGAAGGCAATGGTGATGGAAGAGGAGGCGTTCACCTTTGTGGTTTGGTAGTCTTTTGTGATTTAGGTTGAAGACTACTATTGGTTGAGGTCTGGTTTAAGTCCACCTTCACTTGTGGATGAGTGAGGTTGGAGACGGGGTGAACGCCAAGTGACTTGATAGGTTTAGGCAGAGTAGATGAGGGTTTTGGTTTTGATGAGGTTGATGAATATGTAGACGGTCTAGAGGCAGAAATCTGATTTTTGTTGATAGTCTTAGGAGGTTCTGCCATGGGAGGATTAGCAGCATGAGATGAGAGGGCCCGAGCTTGTTGAAGAGCTGTGAGATGGTCCCACAATCCCTGATGCTCCACTTTCTTAGAAGGGAGAAGTTTGAGTCTCTCCACTAGTCGGGAAAATGGCTAAGAAGATGTGGGATGAAGTTTGGGCTCTTGAGAAGATGTCGACGATTGTGGGACTGATGGTGAGATGGGTGTAGTAGTCTCGGGCCCAAAGCATGGTGAAGTCATGATAGGTTCATCTTTGGTTGGAGATGAAGGAGAGATAGGTTCTTCCCTAGGTGGAGAAGAAACTGGAGAATGAAGCTCCTCAAGTGGGTAAAGGGCAGGGATGATAGTGCCCTCCACTTGCGGTCGAGGAGTAGGAAAGGTTGGGTCCTCCATGGGCAACAAGAAGGAAGATGGTGAAACCGGTGGTGTTGGTAAGGTCGAGGCGTCCTCCAAAATGAGAGAAGTTGATGGAGAACTAATCGGATAAAGAGGTTCCTCCACATGTGATGGGTTGATGGATGAACTCACCTCTTGAAGTTGGTTAGAAATTAGGGGCAAGACCGTATTGACTGTTTGAATATTATGTTCGTGGGTATTATCAGTCAAGGTCTAGACGTTGTTTTGGGTTGGTGGATGATTGGGGAACGGTTGTTTGAAGATATTGATACCCTGATTAGGAGGGGCATTGGGATTGTTGAGGATGAGGTCACCCTTTTCCAACATGTCTTGGATTATGTTTTTAAGGGTTTTATAGTTGCCCGTGTCATGACCTTTAACACGGTGGTAGTGGCAGAAGTCATTTTCCCTATACCACGCAGGGATGGTGCATGAGGGATCAAATTGTGGTGGTGGTTAGATCTGAGGGAGATTAAGGGCCCCTTGTTTGACGAGTTTTTCTAGCACAGACGCGTATGATTCTCCAAGTGGAGTAAACTATCACTGTATGTATCTCTATTGAAATTGGTGAGTGGCACTCATAGATGTGGATGGTTCAGGTTGATTAGTTAAAGGTGAAGAGGAAGAAGATCTAACAACCACAGCATTTGTTGAAGCTTTAGATTTAGGATTGGATGAGGAAGGCTTAGAAGAGGGGTCATTGGTTTTGGAGTTGGGATTCTTGCTCTGCAACTTGATTTTATTCTCCTCGATAGCACGTAACTCAAGTTTATGAGCCACCGTGAAGGCTTCGTCAAAAGTGCGAAATGTCTGAACCCTCAAGGTAGAAGAAATATGTCTAGCGCAGGCTTGAGAGAAAAGTTCAATAAGCTTAGGCTAAGGTAAGGAAAATGAAAGTTGATTGATAAGGCCCCTCCACCGAGCGACAAAATCAGTAATGGATTCATCCTCGAACTGGTGGATAGAATAGAGGTCTGTGATGGAGACCTTCTTGGTGATATTGATGGATAAATGATCGAGGAAGAGTTGGGCCAGCTGAGTGAACATAAAGATGGAATGGCTGGGAAGAGAGCTATACCAGTCAAGTGCAGCACCTGAGAGAGACATGGGAAACATGCGTAAGAGCAATGCATCATCATGGCTGATAAGGTAACAGGCATGTCTGAATGCCCGTAAGTGTTGTTGTGGGTCTTCCTTACTCTGGAAATGAGAAAACTTAAGAAGTTCCCACTGGTTGGGATATGGTCTGATGGGGACAGAAGGATGGATGGGCTCATTGCAAATTTATTCGTACAAGAGAGTGTTGCATGAGCCAAAAATGGAGGTCTCTAGGTTGGACATTTTATCCATCAGCATCTTGATAATATCTACTGATGGATTGGCGGGTGGAATGCCTCCTAGATTGTAAGGTGCTTGAAAGAGGCTGGAAGAGGTATACGACGTAGTCGGTTGTACCAATAAGGGCGCAATATATGGATGACTAGTCATAGGGGCAGAAGATGTGACTAAGGATGGTTGGATAGAAGGCATGGCTAGGTTTGATGTTGTCATGGGAGGTTGGTTAGAGGTGACATGGGCCAATGGATAGGTAGCCACCCTAGTGTTGATAGGAGTAAGGGTAGGCAGAATAGAGACGACCAAGTTTTGAAAGGGGGTAGAAAGTGGTTGAGTGGGCTGAGATTGATAGGGGGCTGAAACCCCGGTGAAAGTGGGCCCAGCGATGGAAGGAGAGGCCACACTTGGATGGTTGGTAAAAGGTTGGTCATTGGTTGAGGCAACAGCCTAGGTATCTAAGGGTTGAACTACAGACGCCGTTGATACGGCCACAGTCTCGAGGAAAGAAGTCGACATTCCGTAAATTAGATTGCCCAAGGGGTCTCGCGTTCGGCTATTCGCGAGATAGTGTTGCAAGGCTTTTACATTGAGGTCCAAGAATTGTGTGAAATCTTGGTCCCCTTCTGGGATAATAGGCATTTGGGTCAGAGATGGACTAGTAGGAGTTCTTTCAGTTTTCAAGTTGAACTCCATTATAGGGCTGGTTATAGGCAGGGTAGACGGAAGAGGATGATGCCTCGCGTGATCGACTAGAGCCTTGGCTTGGCTACGAGTCAGAACCATTCAAGGCAAGGAAGAACATCCTCACAAGCTCAAGCAAGCAGATAAGAACTAAAAAAGGACGAAGACACAAGTAGATCCTAAAACCCTAGAAGTAAATTATTAGGATTATAGTGGCTTATGCCTTAGAATGTGTGTAGAGGAAGATTGGCTTCTGAGTCAGGTTCTAGAAGAAGCAGTCTATGGATGGTTTTGAGTTTTTTTATGGTGCTCAAGAAGTCTGTGTTAGCTTCCATACATGCCTGGTGCTAAGGAGCAAGCTCCCCTCACTTCATGATTCCAGTGGTTAGCTGGTTTCGCTTAGCCAAAATATACTTCCACTATAGTTTAGACTCTGCCAGAGAACAGAGTGGGCTTTCCCCTTGGTGATGAAATCCAAGTAGGATCGCCGGGATGGGTAAGGTATCCATTGGGGGATGAAATCCCAGTCGGGCC
This sequence comes from Torreya grandis, assembly GCA_037957365.1. Classification (NCBI taxonomy): domain Eukaryota; kingdom Viridiplantae; phylum Streptophyta; class Pinopsida; order Cupressales; family Taxaceae; genus Torreya; species Torreya grandis. Next base: position 336,111 of record JARHVA010007157.1, read on the forward strand.
TTGTCTCAAGTAAGTTAAACTGTTTGTTTTGTGTAAGTGATTTGGTCGTGTAAGATTAAGTGATCTAGATTAATTCAATATGCGGTTTAATTACTATGTGTGGTCTAAGAGATGCAGGCAAACAAAAATGAATGCAAAGTGTTTTAATGCCCAAGTCGAAATGTTTGTTCATATGAAGACGAATGGAGAAAGAGTCGAAGAATATGAGCTTTAGCTAGTCTAGAAGTGCAAGAAAGAAAGAAATATTCTTTTTATTTCCTGCTTATGATGTCGTTTAAGAAGAGACGAAAGGAGGCGAAAAGGAAGAAACTTAATGCACCTATATGAATGAAAGAAAGAAAGAACCCAAGGAAGGCCTTAGTGTCCCACCAGGTGTGCCAGTATGTTTCTATGCAAAATTGCTTTCTACATTCAAAGAAGAAATAAGAAACTAAAAGAAATGGTCAAAGCTAGAAGATACTTGATAAAGTCGTACGCACCGAAATCAGACGTTGGAAGATTCTCCTCTTTGGCTGTGGAGGAATGACACCTGAGAAGAAAAGAGACTGAAACACAGAAAAACGTTAGTCAAAGATATGGTGGGTTGTTAGGTGAATGCCCGATCCTGGAAATATGAAGACTTCCTAGAAGGATATCAACCCACTGATAAAAAAAAGCAGAATATTGGACTAAAGTAGATATAATGAAAGATAAAATGATAGAAATAAGGGATAGAAAATAAAATGCGTACCTGATAATGAAGTAAACTATTTTGTACAGTCGCCGATGTCAGTCTTTATAGTGCCGACGTCGGTTAGGAAAGTGCCGACGTTGGTTAAAGTGCCGACGTCGGTCGGGGTAGTGACTGGCGTCGGTCAGGGCAAGTTCTAGACAGAATCTAGGCGAGTTGCAGAAGGTCTGGTAGAGTCAGGATGAGGTCTTGGTCAGGATCGCGACAGGGTCTGGGGGCTTTAGTCAAAGTAAGGTCAAGTTTGGATAGGGTCTGGGGGTTTTGGTCGAGTCTAGACAGAGTTATAGATTTGGATAGTGGGTAGAGATGTAAAGAAGGGACTCAGGGTTCAAGGCTACGGTCTGAAGATCCAGGGTGATAGAAATAGAAATAACAAACAAATAATAATCAGAAAGAAATAAAAACAAATAGAGGAAACACTTACCTGTCAGAAGATATGATAAAAGCCATGATTGAAGTCATCAAAGCATTGCCGTAAGTTGATCGAAGCGAATGCAGATTGGTCGAATGCTGGAGTTGGTTGGTTGCTAGAGCTGATTGGTTGCAAGAGTTTGTGAATGTCAGAGTTTGGGATTGATTGATTGATTAGCCTTCGGGATTGATCGGTGGATGCTAATGAAGGCGAGGGACGGTTCAAGAGACGGTTTGATAACTGATCAGGGAACCGATTGGGAACCGAATGATAACTGATAACGGGTAATGGTAAGGTGATCGACGTCAGTAGGATTGTCGACGTCAGCTGATAGTGACTGACGTCGGTGACGTTGGCTAGGTAATGACCGTCGTCGACTGATGCACAATGGGGATAGAGTCTAGCTTTAGCTCTGTGCTCATTTTTACATGTTGCCAGGGTCAAGGCTAGTGGGAAAAGTGGTCGACAAGGGTTAAATAGGTGAAGAAGAATAAAATGGGGAATGACCAGGGGAGTCGACACGATTTCGGTGTCTACAGTCCCCTTGGCCTCTTTTGTATTCTTATTGATTCTTTCCTTATGTGTTTGTTTGCTTATTAGTTATTTACAATGCCATGATCCACATCATGAATTATCTTGCCTTCTTAGATGCCATGATGGACATCGTACTCAATGTCTCCTTGAAACTAACCATATTTCTAATTTTAGTTTAGTATACTTCACCTGCTATTACATTGCTACATCTATCTAGGCATACCCCTATTAATATAACAATCTTCAACACAAACTATGTTATATCTTAAGACATATTTTTTATTATCATTACTATATCATGTATTTTATATCATAACACACTTGTAGGGATATTTCTTATAAGGGAAATAATTATAGGTTATTCATTCCTACCCTTATGAGAGGGGGCAAAAAATAGGGGTTTTATCATAGAAATCAGAGCCCTCTATTGGTCAAAATTAGGTTTTAGAACACTCAAAACAACAATCAAAATTCAAAACACATATAATAGACTAGAAAATAGGGATGCACATAGAACAATCATCATAAATAGTAAAGGATAATATCACCCCATTTGGACTATAATGAACTACAATAATGTGTCCACTTTTTGGTGTTCCTATCCAAAAAGCCAAAAACCCAAAATTTTTAGAAATAGATAAAAAGATAAGGTCAAATATAGTATTGTTAACTATAATATAGTTTATATTGGGTAGTTCTAGTATATTTATAATAATATTATCTAGATATAGGGGGCATTATGTGTGGCTTGATGGCTTTCACTTCTAGTTTTAGATTGGGTAGTTGGTACAACTTTTAGATCAGAATCCATGTTATAAACACTAGTGATTGGGGGAAATGTGTGTAGCACATTTTTCTTATTTTCTTTTTAGTTCATTGTATTACCTAAGTATTCATAGTAATTACATGCCTTATTCTATGCGGAGGTGGTTCGCATCATTTTGGAGTGGATTTCATATAAGCTTAGTTCTCAATTTTGGAGTGGCTTTCATACAAGCCTAATCTCCACCTTTTAGAGTGGTGAAGATTAGCCTAGTTCTTATTACACATTGTAAAATTATAGAGCATTCATTGAATTCATGATCCATATGATACAACACACATTCATACTAGTATCAATTCATAGTTCACACCTAGTGGGAAATGATAGAGCCAAAGGAGTAACTATCCTTTGTATTATAAGCCACCTACTTAGAGGGATTGGACACACAATCTAAACATTTGTTAACACATGCATGATCACATAGCTTCACTACATAGTGGGTGATGATAGAGTCAAAGGTCTAGCCTTTGTATTCTTGATCCATCCTTAGGGAATTGAGCACGTAGCTCCATTCATGATATTAATCTTGGTGTAGCACATGCCTTTAATCCATAAACATCATAATAGATGTGCACTTCATGTTATTATCTCTCTATTCACACTTATCATCACAAATATTCAAGGTCTTCACCCTTATACATAAGTTTAGGTATGTTTTCTATTTTTCCTTTATCCTAATATTTCACTTTGATGTATCACTAGAATAAAGGGGGGGGAATTTAGTCGTATAAAATGTCTAAATTGGTAGTTTTAGTGTGGATTTTGACACCCCATCCATAGGTACTTTTTCCGTGCTCTTATAACCCTTTTAGACACCTTTTTACTCATTACCAGTCATCCAGAACATTCTAAATGGTCATTCCACCTCAGCTAAATAGTATTCCTTGTGCCAATCCTGTTCCCCTAGGTCTTGATCTTATAGGATAGGAGCACCACATTTTTACTATAGCACCCTATAGAGAAGTGTCCCATTTTTGGTGGTCCTATCAATTTGCACTTTGGGACCCAATGATCATTTTAATTTGATCCTTATCCTTAATTAGGTCAGCCTAACATGAATACATTTGACCCATGACCAATTATTCCTTATAAAATCCCACTCAAATCTCATTTATAAGGAGGTGACCAAACTTAGAAAACAATCAAGAATACAAACAAAGCACTAAGGAAAACGTCCCTATCCTTTACACACAATCACCCAACACAACTATAAACCTAATCAAATCTTCATACCAATCCCTAAACACCTCAAACACTATAAATTTGGAATTTTCATTTGTATCATAGAATTTAATAAAACAAATTAGGTGGGATAAGTACATATGGCTTGATCCCTCTTCATAGTATTGTTATGTAGTCAGCATGCCCACACAACGGGTGTGAATTGCACATTCAGTACATATTTCACACTAACCCCCCTCTTTCTCAAGTGACTCAAATGTCATTTTATCAATCATGATGGAGAGTTAGGGTTTGAAGAAAAAAATTATCTCCATAATGAGTTATGTTGATGACTAGCACTCAATTTTTCATAGGCATGCTCACACATGCATAGTAAAACTACCCAAAAAGTTTCAAGTCTCTATGTTTAGTTTGGGTAATATAAATAGGAATAGATAATAGTGATACAAACCAAAGTGTCAACTTTTTATCCCTCCTATCCTTTCATCCAACAAAATCTAGATTCAAGTTTATGACACCTTCCTAGTCTTGCATAGTCATTTTTAGCCTCTGTATCAACTACCTCAATATATTTTCTAAGTTATATTTATTATTATTTATTTTTATTTTTATAAAGTTGAAAAATACAAATAGTTTCACAAATTAGGACTGTATTTATTACTATATTCTATACTAGTTTACTAATCTACACCCTTAACTAAAATAGGAATAAAACTCCATTATTCCAAAATAAGTTAAAATAAGTTGTTATGAGTGGAATTGGGTTCACTAATGACCCCTTTAGTGCCAATTTTTATCTCTATAACCTTATTTATTCCTATAAATACTAGATTTGAGCTCTTGATTTGTATCCCTCAGCTGGGTATAACAAACCTCTGCTAAAATCACTTTGTAAACTCTTTGAAGCAATATAAGACAATTTCATATTCTAGTTTAATGCTAAGTGTGCTTTATTGAAATTTGATTTAGAAAATGTATGTTATCTATTCATCATATGTATGTCCTTAATGTACCTTGACTTAAGACTATTAGTTCCTTTTAGGTTGTGTGACATGTTAGATTTTGAGGTATCATCTTACATAGATCTATTTCTTTTTGTCCTTCAATTTTTAGGTCTCTTTTAAACCTTCATATAAAATACTCATCTTGTAACTCTTTCACATAATCTTATAGACCCTTGAATCCATTGGATTCATTAGTAGTCATAAAAGTGTCCAAGTTGAGAGTGGATAATTAGATATTTGGTGCATCACCACACTTAGAGTAGGTTTTTATTGATGCATTCTCTCCCATTTTCATCCTAATAGATAACGTTTCAAGAAAAGGATTCAAATTATCATATCTAAGGAGCTAACCTCATTAAAAATCCTATAGTTCTAACCTAAAATTAGGTAACCCATAGCCTAGGGTCATTCCCATGTTGGACTAGGTTTGAGAGTAGGACTTGAACACTTCTACTTTCAGCTAGGGTGTAACCTAGAACCTCCAATAGTTTTTGGCACACTTGGTGGGACACATTATCTTTAGCATATCTAAATTCTTGGGTTGAAAAGAAGTATTTATAGTATAGGAAGGCATCCACCATATTTAGAAGCTAAATATTCTCTAAGTTGTAGAGTTCATAACATCATTCAAATAGACCTCTCATGCCAAAGGTTACTAGAAGGTCAGCTAGTAAAGGTACCCCCTTTGAATTTATTAAACTACCTTTTACTTTATATAAAATAAAAATATTCAATAGGATATGTCCTTACCCCTAAAATAAATATTCATCTCCTAGTCATCCTATTTTTTTAAGTAGTATAACCCCAACTATGTAAATGACAAGGCCCAAAATGCAAAATTTTATACCCTTCAATGGTGTTATCCCTCTTAACCTTCAAAATGATGATGATATCCATGTTTTATCTTTTAAGATTATACCATACTTTATAGGATAAAACTCCACCACCCATGTTAATCACATTGTTGACATTGCAAACCTTTGTTTAGTACATAACATTACATAAGAGAATGTAGCCATGAGACTACTAGCCACATCCTTGAAAGGCAAAGCCCTTCAATGGTATAGAGGTTTATATCCTACCTTAATAAACACTAGGGATGAGTTTGGTGAGTGCCTATGTAAACATTTTGAGGATAGAAGTGACCATGTGTCACTTGTTGAACAACTCACCTTAATCAAGAGGGCATCACAAGAATCTATGGTTGATTTTAACTATATATTATAAAAGACTTTGGATAGGATCCCTATCATCATTAAACCCACATACAGTTATGATTTTATTTACTATTTGAGATCATTCAATTCAAACATTGCAGTCATGATCTAATCTATAAGTGGGACAACTCTATCTGGGGCTTATGAGATAGCTATAAGCACATAAAACTATTTGATACATGTAGGGAAACTCATGACAAGACCTATAATGCCATTTTTTTCTTAAGATTCAACCAACCCTACCTACCATTTCTCCATTATCCACTCTAAATAATCAAGCCCAACCTAATGATATTCAAGTGAAAATTTTTGTAAGGATTGAGAGCTTGATGAAGGCATTTAGTGGCTTTGGAGAGACAATAATAGACTTGATATAGGCCATACCAAGGTCCTTTCCAAGCCCAATACCCTACTCAATCCTAAAATAGACCCCCTTATCCATAAAATCAATAATCCTAAGGCCAAATTACTCAAGGTATGTCTTATAATAGTTACAACCCCATAACTACAAGTAGTTCAAGAGCCATGGTCCCCACATAAGATAACCTTGCACAAGAAATTCAATGGAAATCAGGAGGCCAGTCCAATGAGATGGTAATGGCTAAAAGTGGAGAAATGTATTAGGATCCTAGTTGCCAACATGATCCTTCACTTCAAGGCCATGACATAAAGCTTCCTCCACCATAAGGCCCTCCAATGAATCAAGATAATATTCCTACCTTGACAACATTGGAAGCTTAAATTCAATACCAAGCAAACATGGGTAAGGCTAACACCACATGCATAAAATTTCGAGAAGGGGAGCATATTTTTGAGCATGTATCAGGAAACATGGTGCAAACTACTCAAAGGGTAGATGAACAACCAATACAAGGGATACAAGGAGGATGTTGTATGTCAATTCGGGGTAGCCTAACACTTCTTCAACACCTCCACAAATAATTAAACATCTTACCACTTCTAATATAATTGCTAAAGCTCTTGTAACTTAGCAAATACCCCAATATCATGGACAATAGTAAATGTCTCATTTTATTCCTCATGTCACTCAAGTGTCAAGTGATATTTTTACTTCCAAGGTACACTTCAAAGGTACTGGTCTTCCTTTAAATATTGTGGATCATATGAAAAAGGTTAATTTCATTATGTATATGTATGATGCTCTATATATTATAGGATATAAAGAGATTCTTCAGGAAGATCTCTCCAAGCCTTCTCATGTGAATGAGATAGCTGATTAGGTGAACATTATTTTTATGAATAATAGTCAACCTAGTCAAATTCAAGTTCCTAGTCAAGATCAATTTCATAATTTTGTTCATTCCCCCTAAGGTACTCAAACCCCCTCCATTATATTTTTTAGTCATCATAGGGGACTACTTAGTGCATGATTTTATGATATATTTAGGATCTTCAACCTTAGCTATGCCTAAATCCATAGCAAATAAGCTTGAGATTAAGTATGTGCCTAATGAAAAAGGTGTTATCTAATTAGATGGTTACCCCACTAAAATAGTAGGTATATTAAAATATCTTAAGATCACATTGGCAACTTGCCCAAATTGTGTCATCACTTAGGATGTAATGGTGGTAGACCTAACCTCATATTTTTCCCTATGCTTATATAGGGACTTTACTATAAAAATTAGGGGTTATTTATCCTCTAACTGGTCATACATGGTTTTCAAGACCAGATATGGGACTAGGGTCACTATTAGCTCAGAGCCTATCTTTAGGTTCCATCTAGATCCCTATATGCCTAACCTTACAAATGTCAACTATACCATATTTGAAAAGGATGAAAATGTTAGTGAACAAAAGCCTCATGACCATCTTGAAGGCATTTTAGACTTATACCTAGATGAATGGGTATATATAAATCATGGACTTGATCCCTATATCAATATTGAAAAAGTAGGCTTAAGGGTGTATTGTATGCATGAGGAGGGTGTTTTTATACATTGCCTAACTAACACCGCTCAAGAGGAAGATGGTCTATGGACTCTATTATTTGATGGATCAAGGTCAAGTAATGGTAGTGGAGCTACATCCATGTTGGTTTCACCCTCAGGTCAGAAGTATTATTTAGCTATAAGATTTCAATTGAGTTATACTTCAAACATAGCTGAATATAAATTTATTTTACATGGTTTGCAAGAGGTAAGGAGAAGAGGTGTCAAACTTCATCAAGTCAAGGGTGATAGTGAGCTTGTTTTTCAATATATGAGAGGCATAAGTGCAATAAAAAACCATTAATTGAAATCTTAAAATAACCTTGCATGGGATCTCATAGAGGAATCATTAACATTTAGTATACAATTTATACAAAGAGAGGCAAATCAAAATGTAGATAGGCTTGTAGCCATTGGAGCTCAGTATGAGGTTGTAGAAGGAGTCAAAATAAAACATACTCAAGACAATATCAAGGTCATATACAAGCTAGCTACACCAAAAAATGAGGTGAGTTGGTAGGTGTTTGATAACGATAACCAAATTATATGTTATTTGATGCAAGAGGAAGAATTATGTCATAAGAACCAAAACAAATTCCAACATCAATATGATGATATGATAGTGAAGATGAGATCTAACAAGATACCTAAGGGGATTGTGACATTATAAATCATATTCAATGAATATGACCAAGTGAGAAGAGGCAAGGCATGTATCTTAGCCAAAGAGGAACATTATGAAAGGATAGTGATCTTCAAGGATAATTTTTTAAACTTGGGAAAGATCAAAATAGTAGAAGAGAGCTTCATTTGTTTCCTTATGATAAGATTCATATGATTTATTTTCATGGGAATATAAGGATTCTAAGGGTTTTGATCCTAAATTTGCACAACATACCATTGAATTATAGAACAAAATAAGACTAATCAGGTAGAAATAAAGGCCTATCAACCCAAAAGTGGAGGAGTTAATGAGAAGGGAACTATTTAAGTTAATTGAATCAAAGATAATAATCCTCATTAAACATTCCTCATGGGTGGCAAACCTTGTACTAGTGAGGAAGAAGAATGGGGAAATACATTTATGTGTTGACTTTAGGGATGTTAATAAAGAATTCCTAAAAGACCACTACCCACTACCCTCAATGGATTATAATCTTCAAAATGTGGTAGGTTCTTAGAGATTCTCATTATTTGATGTCTACTCTGGTTATAATAAAATTATGGTCAAGGAAGAAGATAGGCATAAGACTACCTTCACCACAAAATGGGGCACTTATGCATACATGAAAATGCCCTTTGGACTATCTAATGTTGGAGTAACATTATAGACAAAAATGGATGTTGATTTTGAAGGTTTGATAAATGAAATGGTAATCATCTACCTAGATGACATCACTATTTTCTCAAAGGGCCCATCTGATCACATTGCTCACTTGAGGCTAGTATTTGAAACATGTAGAGAATTTGGTGTGTTATTAAATCCTAAAAAATGTATATTTGGTGTTCATGAGGGTAGGTTATTATGCCATGTAGTGTCCAAGGATGGTCTTTCCATATATCCTAAAAGAGTTGATTCCATATTATCCTTACCCTTGCCCAAGCATAAGAAGGGTCTACATAGCTTCTTAGGAAAGAGTAATTTTATAAGAAGGTTTATCCCAGGGTTTACAAAGCTGGTCAAGCCTCTTACTCACATGTTAAGAAAAGGCAAGGAGTTTACATGGAAAAAATAAGGTAGTAAGGGTTTTGAGGACATCAAGGAGGACATATCTCATTCCCCTACACTTATTAATATGATTTGAACAAATAATTTGACTTATATGCCTTTTCTACATTGGATTTAATCTCTACTATGTTGATATAATAGAATGAGCAAGGTTTCGAATAAATTATTGATTTATTTATTTATGCCTTAGAGGGGTATAAGAAGAGGTGTAAATTTGTATATAAACATGTTATTTCATTATTGAGAGGTTTGAATAACTTTAGGCATATGGTCTCCAATAGTAAGATCATAATCATGGTGGTTCACCCAAATATTAAAGAGTTTATACTCAATAGAGACCTCAATGAGAAAAAAGTTGGATGGGTGACAAAATGCATGGAGTATGAACTTGAAATTAGAGTTAAAAAATTTTTAATGTGTAGACAGTTATGTGAACACCTTGCAATAAAGGTAAATCAAGATAAAAATCAATTGTTAGTAGTCCATGACAACTAATAGGTAGCTGCAGACAACACACCTTTCAATTAGACACATGATAGAACTAGATTTATTAAGTCAAGACAATGTCATATGGTTTTAGATAGAGCCAAGAGAAGGAAATTTAGGCTGAAAAGTATACCTTATGTCTTGATAGATGTATTACTTTTCAATAGAGACATAAGAGGCATGCTTATGAGGTGTGTGGAATCATGACAAATAGACAAGTTGCTTGAGTAGTTCCATGATGGTCCAGCTGGTGGGAGATTTTTTACCAAGACCACATCCTCCAAGATTATTATATCTAGTTAATTTTGTCCCATAATGTTTAGAGATGAACACTCTTGGGTAAGGAGTGCCCAAAATGTGTATTGTTTGTTGGCAAGAAGAAACTGGTTGCCCTCCCCTTATAAACTATACAAGTAGAATAACCTTTCATGAAATGGGGCTTAGATTTCATAGGGATGATACACCCCCATTCAATTAAAGGACAAAAATTGATCATTAAAACTATAAAATAATTTACAAGGTGGGTTGAAGCAACTACCATCAAGGAAGCTACTAAAGATTCTATCTTGGACTTTTATGATAGCCTTATGGCTAGATTGATGTGCCTTATACAATCATTTTTGACAATGAATTAGCCTTAAATATTAAAAAAATATGTGAGTGGGATATTTAACATGGAATTTATCTCAAAGCATCATCTAACTATTATACATAGGGAAATGGACTAGCAGAGTCCAAAAATAAGAACTTATTGAGGATTATCAAGAGAACTATGGAAGATGATTAGAGGGAGTGACATACTAGACTAATGACTACCCTATAGGTAGATAGAGTGACACATAATAAATCTATAGGACACTTTCCATAACTTTTTGTTTATGATAAGGAGGCTAAAATTCTTATATCTCTTGAATTTCTTGCATTAGAGATTATACGTCAACTTGAGCTCTTAGAAGATGATGGTATGCAGGCAAGGTTAAATAAGCTAAGACTAGTAGAGGATACAAGGGACACTATTATGCATAATATGTGGTCTAATAAAAACTAATTCAAGAGGTCATTTAAACAAATATATTCCTCAAAGACATTCTAATAAGGTTATATAGTCCTCAAATAGGATGAGGACTGTGTAAAACTAGGAAAACACTCCAATTTTGATAGTCTTTAGAGTGGGCCTTATGTTATCATAGTTTACAAGGAGAGAAATGCCTTTGATATTGATAAGTTAAATGGAGAGAGCCTTCCCATCCCTATCAATGGGAGGTATCTTAAATTCTAATGCTAGTGTCGTTTCATGATCTTTATACATAAGTAGATAGGTCTATCTTTACCCCCAATGCTCTTGCATACTGATTTATTTGTTATTTTCAATTGTTTGGTGTGTTTTGTTTCTATCTTTTTATTTTTGTGTGTCCATTTAATTTAAGGTGTTTCCAAGATTTAGGCTGAATATTTTTGTAAGTAATGTTTCATTTGTCTAATCATAAGTAAGCTTGATCAAATTCTAGGTTCCATGACTAGCAGGTTGGTCAAGCTAGCTGAGTCACTAGAATTATTGGCCATTTTGTCCTAAATGCCAAGATTTTACCTGAGTGGATGGATAGGATAAAGTTCTATATTTAATGAGTGGCTCAAAGATCACATGTTTCTTGCAAATATTTTTAAAAACTTTAAGTAAACTTAAAGTGTAGTTTGTCAAAATTTTAAGGAAACAAGTTCTCATGGTGATCAATGCAATCAAGATCATGCAATGAGTTTGCATAGGCCTTAGAGACTAATTATAGATTTGAAATATCAATAAATAGTTCAATCACAAGTTTAGAAGAACCAAATTATCATGACACATCACATATAAATGAATGGGTTAGCTTTATTGTGCATTCAATAAGTTTTATCAAGAAGCCTCTTAGAGTCGAAGGATCATATGGACATGATTATTTTAATGCCTAGATCATCCTCTACAAAGTTCATGTCTTGATGACCTTTCTATCTAAAGATATAAAGATTCAAATTTAGACTTGTAGAGTGAAATGGGCATGCAAATGGCAAGTTTAAGCTTTGTGAAATAGTTGTTTGAATTCAAATGTTTTGAAGTTGAATATGGAGTTGATAAGTGTCCAAATCTCAAGATCTAAGATCAAATCTAATGGTGAGTGGGTGACCTAACAATGTCAGTGGGTCCTAAAGATCCAATAGAGTGTATTTTATTGTGCATCAAATATCAATGGTAAACATCAAGTTAAAAGGTTAGCATGAACACATTTATGACAAGTGTCAAGATCTTAAGTACCTAAACAAAGATCCAATACTACACGATGACTAACAAGGTTAGTGGCTCTAGGTAGATAAATGGTATGCATGTAATATACAAATTAGATAAATAATGAGCAGTGAGTCAAAAGGTTAATGGATTCTAAGAGCAAGTGAGAAGGTGACAACTATCTCAATCACATTAAGTTGGTAGAAGATTGATGGTACACATTCATTAATATAAAAAAATATCTATGATGCATAGGAGGTTAATAATTCAAATTATTTACATTATAATCCTAAGGATGAATGCATAGATTATAATTGGCAAAATATGGGGAGCTTAGATCAGGATCGATGATCGACATCAAAAGTCAAAAACTAAGGAAATTAAATGGAGTTAAAATTTGACTAAGGTCAAAGTAGAGGGTGCTATGGAGGTAGACATGTTAGAAAAAGGATCTCATGACCTTGAGTAGGTAAAATACATAAATTCAAGATCAAATTTGATCTAGATAACTAAGATTAGAATCTATAGAGCTGTCTAAGACCATTAAATCCCTGTAAAGCTTTTTGAGAGATTCTAGACGTAGGTTTTACATCTCAAGACCCTAGCCTACATATCTACATTTGCAATCATAACTATATTAAAAATAATAGGATGATTGGTTTTCATCCATAGTATATCTATATTTAGTATTTAAAAGCAATGGAATAATGGTGACTGAACAAGGAATGTCAAAAAGAACATCATGAGCAAGCTCAAGTAACTGCCTAGCAACATGAGGAACATCAAGCATGATTAAAAAAGATAGTGAAGGGCATTAATGCCAAATATCTTGAGAGTGATTCATGTTGTGGTGGGGATTGATTCCTATATTTGGTTTTGATATTCACATTCTACATCATGCTAGTGAAATACATAGTGACATTAATGCAGAAGGAGGATCAAAAAGGATTATGGTGGTAGCAATTCTAAGTGGAATTGGGCTCATTAATGAACCCTTCAGTACCAATATTTATCTCTCTAACCTTATTTATTCCTATAAATACTAGATTTTATTTATTTATTTTTATCCCTTGGTTGGGTATAGCAAACCTACACTAAAATCACTTTGTAAACTCTTTGAAGCAATAAAAGACAATTTCAGATTTTAGTATAATACTAAGTGTGCTTTATTAAAGTTTGATTTATATAATGTATGTTGTCTATTAATAATTTTTAGGTCCTTCATATACCTTGATTTAATACTATTAGTTCCTTATAGGTTATGTGAAGTTTTAGCTATTGAGTTTATCTTGAAGTGTCAAAAGTCTATAGCATCTTACATAGATCTATCTCTTTATGTCCTTCAAGTTTTAGGTCTCTTTTCAACCTTCATAAAAAATACTCATGTTTGGAACTCTATAATAAAATCTTATCAAACCTTGTCTCCATTAGATTAATTATTAGTCATGAAAGTTTCGAAGTTGAGAGTGGATCATTAAACATTTGGTGTATCACCACACTTAAAATAGGTTTTCATTCATGTATTCTCTCCCCCTTTCATCCCAATAGATCAAGTTTTAAGAAAAGGATTCAAATTTCCATATCTAAAGAGATATCCTCATTAAAAATCCTAAAGGTATAACCCAAAATTAGGTAACCCATAGCCTAGGGTCATTCCCATTTGAAATAGGTTTGAGAGTAGGACTTGAACACTTCTATTTTTAGCTAAGGTGTAACTTAGAACCTCCAACAAGACCCTGCTATCATATTGAGATAGATCCAGGTCTTCTTTGCATTTTTATGGTCATATAAATGATGTGGAGAGTCAATGAAATATTGAAAGAAGTGCTTGGATTATGGCAATGCAATAAAATTATCATTTTGTTTGTTAAACCTTCTGTTTTCTTACATATTGTAGATAATCATTCAACACACATTTCCTATGTTCATATCTTAACCCATATCTTTCATGGGAACTTCTGATGGTTAGATAATTATAAGGGGTCAATGTAATTCAAATCCATGACAAGATATTTTTATTTAGGGGTCTATACTCTATGAATCATTGCTCAGAGTCCTTAACCTCCAAAACCCTTGTAAAAACCTTGAAAGACACTTGATGAAGGAAATATGCCTCAAAGTGCATCCAAATGAAGTGTTTGAGCCATGAACTGATGCTTTTGGTCTTATTAACTCTCTTAAGCATCACAACAGCCTGTTAGTTGGCATGTTTAGAGGTCATGTTATACAGACTAAGCATGAGAAGCCCAATTTAAGCCTATGAGCAAGAAAATGAAGGGGATTACCATATATAATGAATTATAGAAGGGATAATGGGTCTTAAACTCCCTAAAAACATTGAAATAATCATTTCTAAGGGTATCTATGACTGGTTCTGTAGGTATATAGACTTGTGTGTTTAGATAGGAGAATATATGCATGTAGATAAAGGGCAAATTGATTATTTAATATCAACACAATTACTCCAAAGGACTTCATAGATGTTATTTATTTTATATATAGTATATAATAGCCTTAAAACTCACAATGAGGCCAAAACTCTTAGAACCATGTATTATACATATGCTCATCTATTAGTCTCCTTGAACAGAGTCATCTAAAAGAGGAAGTATAAGGAAAAATTAGTTCATAAGGACACATAAAATCTTCATGAACAATATTATCATGTTTTTAGGGATATCTATAGTAGATATGAGTTCTAGGAAAGATACTATAGTTGGTCATTTTAATATTAAGACACCTAACACTACCCAAAAAGCATGTTTCTTCCTTGAGAGGTGACTTCACATGCTCACTATTGTATTGAGATTTTAGATGGGAGTATGGGATCTTTAGAAAAGGTGGAGGGATTATTATAATAGTGTTTTGTGGAATTGGTTTAGATATTTCATGCCTAAACTTTATGAATCATTGTTAAGAATCCTTGGTACTCTTAAACCTCCATAAAATCCTAATTATGACCTAATTGGGAAGATTTGAGGGAAAATCCATTAAAACATATCGAAATCACTTGACCAAGTACTAGATCATCTAGTACACTTAGAATGGGTCATGACTATGGTACTTTGTTTTATGGATGGTGTATGGACCTATCAAAAAATAGCATTTTATCAAGAAAAAGAGAAGAAAAAGAGGTACAAGTTAGTTTAGGAATTTTAAAACCATTTGAGGTGTTTGTATTATTATTTTTTACTTCTTTTAGTCATTATATTTCCAAAAACATGCATGAAAAGGCCTTTGTGACTCTCTTCTAATCAGCCATTTTGTGAGACCTAGTCAAAATAGCCTAATTACTCAATAAAAGTTAAATTATTCATGAAGTAACTCTTGAGCATTTAAAAACTATTTTTGGAGTTAATGAACTATCTAGAGACATACATTGTTACCCTTTAAGAAATCAAGTTACATAGTTATGAGAATTCATGAAGGTTTCTTGGTAGTTGTATGGATATGGTCAACCCATAAAGAGAGGTAGTTAGTTGATGCTTTATGAAAGATGGTTTTTTATGACTATTAAATGTTATTAATAGATAAGAGAAAAGGAATTCAATGAATATGGTGTTCATAAACCTTTCATGGGTCAAATGTTACTAAAAATAGGCTTTGACCATCTTACAAGCACCCTTTCAAATCACTTTAATGTATAAAAAACTATTGTAATTGTCATGAAGGGTGGTTACGGTCTTTTGACTTATTCAAGTAATTATACACCACTCTCCATATTTATATCTTCATGTAATTATATTTATTAAATTTTTAAGGCCTTGATTTGTATCCTTTAGGTTGGTTTAACAAAACTCTACATAAATTATATATTGCACCTTGAATAATAAGAAAATATTGTTGCAGAGTTATTCATTGGTATTAATGTGTATATTGATTTTTTACTTGAAAAAAAGTATGAGTCTCATATTAATTTATAGGTCATCTCCTTTACCTAATGATATGTTTTCATCATCTATAGGTCATATTAAGTGTTAAGAGATAGAAGTTGTGTTGAAGAGTGAGTTTATAGTGTCTTATATAAACCTCCATTATTTTACCTTCAATTTGTAAACCCTTTATCTAACCTCTATATGAAATACTTATGTTTAAGAATGTGTTTAAAAATTTGTTGTACCCAACACACCTCTTTTCCCCTAAGGAAATGGGGAAAATTTTCTTTCAAATTATGGTCTTGACAATGAGCCCCTCTTCTATGTGTTTATGCAAAATATGGGAGAAGATTTACTTTTGGACTTTTCATACTTTACCAAAATGGCATTGGTATTATGTTCATTGAATAATTATTTCTATTGAGATTATTATATTTTTAGGCTCATATTTATCAAACTTGTGTAATTTATCTCTATTGGGTTTTATGTTTTTATCTTACCTTTTCCAATGTTTGATCTTCAAAACTTTTATTCCATAAGAACTAGTCAAGTTTATTGTGTTAGACATTTTCTCTAAGATAATTTCCCTAAAACATTCCCCCAAACCAATTGAATTCCTTCAAACATTTTGTTTGAGAGATTTTGACCTGTGATTTTGACCTTTTAGGACCTTTGTACTAGGCCTCTTGCCATTCAAACCTACCCTTCAAGACTTTTGTCCTGGGCCCTTTCCCACCAAAATGTATCCTAAAAATTAGACCCTTCAATAATTTTTCCCATGAAGTAGACCCTTAACACCTTTTTCATATGCCCTTTGGGACTTTTCCCTTAGACTAATTCTTTCGGGCCTTTTGATTGAGACCAATTCCTTCAGGATTTGTGTCTCAAACATTTTGTCCAACAAAAAATTCTGGGCTTTATGTGTTGGAAATTTTGTTTGATGAAATTAGGGAACATTCCCTTCACATCTTTTTGAGCATACCCTTTAGACTTTTTTTCCATGAGCCTTTTACCTGATGAAATAGACTCTTGGGGATAATTGATTTGGACATTTGGTTTGAAATAATTTCCTTGACAAAATTCATGCCTTGGAAAAAAATGCCAAAATAATTTCCCTAAAAAAATTTATGTCCTCAATAAAAATGTTGCAATAATTGCACTGCATAAAAATGCCACAATAATTACCCTGAAACAATACCCTACAACCAAGTGGCACCCTTACTTAAAGAGAATTTTTGTTATGTTTTGAGCTTAATATAATATTTTATCCTAGGTCCCAATTCTATTTTATTCATCCAACTAAGAACTTAGGCCATAATATTTATACAGGGTCCTTTTCCAAAGTATTATGCTAAGTCCTCTTTTCATTTGTGATTATAGAGTAGAGCAAACTAGGAAATGATAAGGGTTGAGCTCACATGAATTTAATTTGATTTGATGGCCATGTGGATGTCTTTGCAATTTGAATGAATGTTAAAATTAGGCTCATAGAGAAAAGGACATAAGTTTAAATTATGATGGTCATGTGGACATAATTAATGACTATGAGGATGTATTTGATAGTTGTGTGGATGCCAAATTTAGGATCAATAACTAAAAGATATGTGATTAAATTTTTATGGTCACATGGACATTATTTATGGTCATGAGGACATATTTGATGATCACATGGATGTCAAATGTAAGATCATAAATTAGCTATTTAGAATCAAAGGTTAGTGGTCCTAGGTAGATTAATGGATAGTGTTGACCCATAAAGTTAATCTAATAGTGTGAGGTTGACAAATAATTTTCAATAGAATTAGGACATGATACTTTCAAGCTCATATGAGTCAATAATTCAAAGTGATAAGATATACAAACTCTGTTAGCTTGGGCACAACAGATCAATAACACATGGCAAATGTAGAAAATCAAAAGGTCCTAAAACTAGTTAAAGACTACCACTTGGCATAAAAAAATATTTGAGCTATGATTATAAAGAGCATAGAGGTCCCATAGAGATACAAAATGGCATGCTCATGTTTATCATACAATAGATCGACAGTGCGAGTCCTAGGTGGACTTTTCAAAGATCCAAACTTAGTGAGAGGCTTAGGCAACATGTAATGCACAATCATATTAATATTAGTCACAATTAAACAAAATCATTGGTTCTAGAAAATTGAGACAATGATACTTGTCTTTAACACAAGTCTATGTTTCATTTTGAAGGCAACTAATCTGAAAGATCAATAGGTTATTCTCACAACCTATAAAAGGAGGCATGTACAATTTTGGTAAATAGAACATATTTTAAAGTTTTGCATGTAGTTTAAGCTATAACTATTAAAATTTCCTTCATATTTATACACATGCACATGTTTTATATCTTTTTCAAAGTCTATTTTAAACTAATAACTATAAATAGACTCTTATATGATTTTAGACCATAGTTAGAATTCAAGCTCTAAATATCATGTAACACCCTCGCATGAACTTAGAGTATGAGACGAACCCTTCCCCAAGTCTCTATAAAAAATTATAATGAAACTTGGATTTTATTTAGAGAATTTTGAATATAGGTGCAACATCAATTTTGATCATCAGTAAATGTGTTTGTGCATTTTCTTTGCAATTTCTGTGTAATTAGTTATTACTTTTTTTATTGTATGTTTCAATAATCCTTAATGTAAAATAGATGTGAATGTATTATTGATTATTTTGATTGATGTACTAATCTGTAGATTTGCAATAGATCTTGAAATATTGGTAAAACATATTGGTTAAAATAGTTAAGTTATTTGATTCATAATTTGGATCGTGCATGAGTGTTTTTTTAGATGTAGTTTTATGTGTGTGTGTAAAAGCTACCTCAGATAATTCACTAGCCCAAGCCATAATCTCCTAATTAAGGGTGTGAAATAACTACCCTAAAAGTAATAACCTTTGTTTTAGGCCTATGAATTTCTTGTATCTATATTTCTTTAGACTGTTTAATCATGTTTGATTGTGTGTGTGCAATTGTTGTTAGTAATAGACATAGGTTCTAAGACAACTTGTCCTTTTAGAAACCAACTAGGGAAGTGATTCCTAAAAACCATAGAGCCTTATTTTCTACCTTTACCTTCCCTCCTTTTTGAGTTTATTTTAAGATCTACCCACTCTAGATTATAATCCATCCACCCATCCAACTCACATAGAGATTTAATACCCTTATTAGGAACCATATCTCTATCTAAGAACCTTGTCAATAACTTACATACCCTATTCGCTATTCTATCAAGAGCTTGTAATCAATTACATACCTAAAACTCATGCCTTGGAATGGATTTTACCTCCATTGATATCCTAAAATGTTAGAGGCTACCTCATTCAACTATGGTGTGCATAAAACTTACATCAACATTTCCACTAGTGCTAGAAGGAGGGTCTACACCTCTTATAATAGTAGTTATCATTTACATAGAATTATACTAGATTCATATAGGATAGTGACTAGATCTAATTCTTAGGTTAGTTTCCTATTTTCACCCTTGTCAAATCATAGGAGACCTAGAACTATGCTGACATCCCTTGTCTAGAATAATCCACCTTTTCTTTTGAGGAACTCCTTACCCATAGGGAGCCCTTTACTTGTTAATAAACCAATGATCCAAAAACCACCTTGGTTAGTTGGATCTACTATTTCCATCCCAATAGATGTCCATGATTTACATAGGAATCTTGAGACGTATCTACCATCCTTTTATCCTTTAAAAGCAAAGATAACAAAATAACATATCAAATCCTTCAAAGCTACTTTAAGATTGATGAATTTGTTTCCTATAGATTATTCCCTTTTACATTAATATATTTTTCTTATTATTGGTATTTAAATATATTAGATAACTCCATCACTTCTTAGGATGAGTTTCAAGCTACTTTTATTGCACATTTTGGACAGGTTATCAGTCCCATCATAATACACCATCTCTTCACTAGTATGAAGAGAGAGCCTAATGAGCCTATCTATGATTTCAATGTTACATTTCAAAATATGTATAATTTTTTGACCCCAAGGTACAAAATATAATAAGCATTATCATTGGAGATGTATAGGAATGCACTAGATCTAATTACCATGGTGTTCCTAAGGAGAGCTGCTACAACCAACAATTTGTCATGGGCATTAAAAGAAGCCATTAATATCAATATATAGATCAATCATTAGGTTCCCATTATGTCCAACATCCAAAATATCTTTCCCACATTGAATCCAATTCCACATTCAATGTATAATGTCATGACATTCAATTAGAACTAACTATATACATTGCCTCCCATGATGCAAACAACGTAGCCAAATTATGGATTATCAAATAATCACATGTAAGGCAATAAATACCAATAGAATAAATAATATACCACATCTCCTACTATTATACTAAAAGGCACTGAATTTACAAAGGCATAATTGGATTCTATTCAGAAGATGGTTCAAAAGTTGAGCAATGATTTCTTAAATATGCAAAGGAAGATGGGAAACACCAATGGCCCAATCAATAATCAAAATGTTGGATTCCAAAGATACAAATGACCATTTAAAAATCCTACAAATAATATGGAGTAGCCTAACACACTCCTAGAGATCAACATATTAGAAGTGGTTCTTCCCAATTGGTCCAAAATTCATAATACTTATGATCAAGGTGAGCTTAATTATGTTGAATTTTGTGTAGTATTCAAAATCTTTCAAAGAAAGGTGATTATAAAATATTAGATGCATAATCCACTTGAGCATCATCCAAATCTTGACTCTTCTAACACTACCATGTTCTTTGAAACTCATGAGTTTCCCTTCTTAGTTGAATATGACAATGAGCCAAACGATAATATGGACAAATTTTATGATTTCTAGTAGTTCTAGAGAGGTTCATACAATCTAATGAATAATTAGCCACTTATTACATCAACTCCTCCAAATACCATAGTGATTCTTCCTAATCCTAAAGAAAATAATAATCCACCTTCTCTAAATGGGAATGATCAATAATAGAACAAGGAAGAACCAATTAAATGAGAATACAACATTGTTGAGGATATAAAGAAGATCAAGGTGAATAAAACTCTTCATGAGTTAGCTTAGATTACAAAAAAAAAATGAGCTACTCTATAAGTCAATTAGTAATAATATGCCTATGGAAAAAGAAAAAACATCTACAGATAAATTTAAAGCATATAATACTAGTGTCATATACAAGAGCAAGCTAGAACTTCCACCCTTCTTGATGACTATACAGGCATATGATAAGAATATTAATAATTATTTAGTTCATTATGGAGATTTTACAATGGTCATACCTACTTCTATATGTCAAAATATTGGTTTGATTCCAAGCCCTTCAAAGAGGATTGTTTCACAATTGGACAAAATAGTGGTCCTTATATTTGGTGAACTGAGGGATGTGCATATCCAAGTAGCCTTTGAACCATGTGTTTAGATGACCATGATATATTAGTAGTGGAAATACTTGAAGGCTATGATCTACTTCTAAGTAGAGACTAGTCCAAAGCACTCAATGGATATCTCTCTATATAATTTTCTCATATATGGCTTCCATGAAGAGGAGTTATGAATAAAATTATAATTGATAAAGAATCAAGAATGAAGTACCCCATTACAGAATATAATGTTAAGAATAAAGAGGTAAAGTATGAGTTTCCAAACCTTAGTATTTATAATTTTACCACTAAAAATCAATTACAAAATTCAAAGCTCAAAGGTTTCAATTATATATGGACTCTACACTTTGATGGTACCAAATCTAAGCAAAAATAAGGCATGAAAATTGACCTAATTGATCCATAAGGTAAAAAAATCTTAGTAGCATATATATTGTAATTCCATACACTAAATATAACTAATTATGAGGCTTTAGTTATAGGAATATAATTTTCACTCAAGAATAATGTGAAGTAAATATCGATATTTGGCAACTTAGACCTGGTAGTCAATCAGGACCAAAATAAATACCAATGTAAGCTATCATATTTGAGAAGATATAATCATAGAGCATGGGACTTAATTGAAAGATTTGAATCTTTCAACATAGTATCACTTCCCATAGATTAGAATCAAACTACTGATTTGTTAGCTACCATTGCTAATAATTTGGTGCCACTACAAGAATCTAAGGTAAAAAAAATTCTCCATTGAATTGGTACCTTTCCCCTCAATTTGAGATAAAGTAGAAAATTTCCAATTCTTTATTGATGACTAGTAGATTATTCAATTTTTAACTAATTCAAGAGAATTTAAATTTCAAATAACTGATGACAAGGACATTAATCACCTTTATGAAGAGGAATTAGACAAAAAGGGTGTTCTTCAACTCAAAGAGAATCTAATTCTAGATAGATTGGTCTCTTTAGAAAGACCATTCAACATAGATCCTCAAGCTCAGTAAGTCAGGTAGCCTAAGGTTAATGAATAAGACTATAGAAGGGAAAATCTAGGAGATGTGCATAACCCATGCTATGTCAATATTGGTCTCGGTCATACCCCAGAAGAGAGATAGTGAGTGAAGGATTTAATCAATTGATATAAGGACATCATTGCATAGACATATGAGGATTTGAAAGTATATGAACCACAAGTTATCACTCATATAATCCCCTTGAGACTAGATCACAAACCATTTAGGTAGAGTAAAAATCTAATCAATCTTATTATGGAGCCTCTCATTTAGAGAGAAGTGGAGAATATTTTAAGAACAAAAATCATCTTTCCAATAAGACATTATACTTGGGAGGCCAATTTGGTCCCAGTAAGAAATAAGAATAATTAGATCAGATTATGTGTCAGTTTTAGGAATCTAAATAAGGCATATAAAAAGTAAAAGTATCCTCTACCTTCTCTGTATAAAGTGATATAGATAGTAAGTTGTTCTGAAATGATGTCCTTCCTAGATGGATTTTTAGGTTACAATCAAGTACTAGTGCAATCTAAGGATAGAATGAAGACAACATTCACTACAAAGTGGGGAACTTATGCATATAAGAGGATGTCATTTGTCTTAATAAATTTAGGAGTGACCTTTCAATGTTCCATGGATCATGTATTCAAAATATTGATAGGAAAATACATAATCATCTACATAGATGATCTTACAATATTTTCAAAAAATCACAAAGACCACATAAGTCATCTAAAATACATATTTAAGAGATGCAGAAGGTTCTATATTTCAGTAAACCCAAATAAAAATATATTTAGATTCATATAATGTAATATTTTAGGGCATATCCTTACCAAAGATGGGATCACCATTGATCCATATACAATTCAAGCAATTTCAAAAATTCAGCCACCAAACAACAAGAAGGAGCTTAAATCATTCTTCAAAAAGATTAAATTAATAAAGAATTTAATCTTAGTATTTTTAGAAATCATTATGCCTATGAACACCATGCTAAATAATCCCAAAATTCCTTCTAGGACATTAAAAATTCAATATCATAGGTTCTATTACTAATCAGTCCAAATTTCATGAAAGATTTCCACTTGTACTCATTTTATTAAGAGCATAAAATTATTGTTGTCATCACACAAAATATGGATGAGACTAAAAATCCAATTGTATTTATGATTATAAATTTAAATGATCTAGATCTCAGGTCTTTAATGATTGATAAATAGATTTTTGCCCTTGTCAAAGTAGTAAATAAAGTTTGGTATTACATTTTGAGGAATAAAAAAATTGATAGTATGCCTAATATTATAGACAATCTCACCTTGTCATAGAATTAATTTGGAGAACACTAAGGTAAATAGATGGCTAAGCTACAAGAATTTAACATAAATATCAATCCTACAAATATTATTTTGGGCAAAGGCATTATTCAACTTATGATTGAACCTGATCCTCATATCATGGTTGAAGAGGTATGTGAATCTCAAGTATCTAAAAGAGAATGGTATACTACTATAATATATTATTTACTTATATGAACTTGTTCCCTATATCTCAATAGAAAGAGGAGAGATTTGAGGATCAAAACTTCTCATTACATGATCAAGAAGGGAGTCCTTTATAGAATAAATTATGAAGGTATTTATCTCAGATGTGTATCTATACAGGAAGTTAAAGAAATTTTAAATAACTTATATTAAAATATAGGTAGTTTTCATCCTTATGGAAATACCACAACCCACAAGATCTTAAGAATTAGTTACTACTGGCCAACAATTTTCAAGGATGCTCACTCTCATGTTAGAACATACCATGAATGTCAATCTCTAGCCAAGAGAAAAGAACACACAACAATGCCTATATAGCTAGTTGTTGAAGGAAGGCCATTTTCCCAATGGGGTTTAGACTTCATTGGCATCATCAACCCAAACTCCTTCACATACCATAATTTTTTTCTTACTGCTATAGAATACGACACTAGATGGATCGAAGCCATATCCACACAAAATTATAGAGCACAAGATGTGATTTGATTCTTGGAGGAACACATAATGACCATATTTGGTATGCCCATTTATTTGGTTTGTGATAATGGAATAGATTTTATATCATCAAAATTTATTGAGTGGGAACATAGCAACTAGATTATTATCAAGTCAACTTCTAACTATTACCCTTAAGGAAATGGACTGGCAGAATCAATGAACAAAAACTTGATAGATGTAATTGAGAAATTAGTTGCAGACAAGCCTAGGGACTAGCATAATTTATTAAAGTATGATCTTTGGGTAGAATATATTAGACATAATCAAGCCCTTAAAGATTTACCCTACCTATTGGTATATAGACATAAACTATAATTCCCAATTATGTTGAAGTACCCACTTATTAGTTCATGCAAGACTACATAAAACTGAGCAATAAAGTAGAATCAAGATTTTGGGACATTATAGAAATGGAATATTTAATGACTAAGGCCTTATAGATATTTAACAAACACCAAGATGTGGTTTAATAAGAGAGCTAAATTTAAAGGATTCCATATTTCAAATCTAGTGCTACTTTAAGATGAAGCCCATGAAAAGAAAGGACTACCAAGGTAATAAGCTCACATATTTAGTGAATGGATAGTTCCTAATCACTACTTTAGGTTTATGCCATCTACAAATATTATTGATTGATGAAGAATAGATTAATGTAGTTGTAGGATTAGATTAAATTTATTTCTTTCATAGACTAGTTTCCTTCTTTCTAGATTAATCATTCTTGCTTTTAGTATTTTACTTTCATAGATTAGTTTCTTGCTTTCTAGATTAGATTTCAGTGCTTTCTTAGATTAGTTTCTCTTTGCTTTCTCTAATGATCAGAATTGTGTTTACTCTAATTATAGCCAATTTAAATCCAAACCAGCTAAACTTATAACTTTTAGAAAAGAGGAAAATTAAACTCTTGACACTTTGGGAGTAGTTTATAGATTAGGTGTGTTTTTATGTTTTTAAGTATTTAAGATGAAGGGAAGTAATCATGGATGATTCTAAATGGTGTCATAATTGAAAACTATTACTAGGCATTTGGAAGTTGATCTTAGATTACTTCATATAAATTTAGAAATTTTTCTTATTTTTTGGATAAAATTCACTTATCACATTAAATGCCTTTTGGAAGTGACAATTTTTGGGTATAGGTGTGGCTAGAAAGGATGTTCTAGTAATAATTTTTTTTATAATTATACCAGATCATTGGGGTTTTATCTCTTCTCTTTTCCATTCAAGAATAAAAGAAAAACAAAAGAAAAAAAGAACAAATGAATTCAAAAGAGTAAAATAAAATCGAAAGGCTCACATGATGAAATAAGGTCAATGTACCACACATCATGATCAAAATAAAATAATGGGATGAGAAGAGAAGGAGCCTAAGGTATCTCTATCAGGATTATGGATGCCTGGCTGGTAGTAGAGCAATGCCTAAGCTTCCCTTATTTTTGAGATTTAAAGAGATAATGGAATGAAACCTATAGCCTCTTCAAAGCCTTCGAAAACTCATCATAATAAGGGTTAAATAAAGTACACATTTTGACACGCACAAATCCAATAAATTATAAGGCAAGTATGTTGTCTGAATGAACTTAGGAGTCTCTTTTATGTTTTTGTTTTAAGTATTCTTCTATGACACACTTCATGAATGATTTAATATTTCAAACTAGAGTTATAGGTCCTTGAATACTTAGGAGTATTACCCTTGTGATTCATCATTTATTGTACCTAACACACCCCTTTTCCCATAAGGAAATAAGAACCCATTTCTCTCTGATTATGCTCTTGACTTTGAGCCCCTCTTTTGTGTGTTTATGCAAAATATAGGAGAAGATTTATTATTGGCATTTTCACACTTTATCAAAATGGCATTGGTATTGTGTTCATAGACTAATTTTTTCTATCGGGCTTATTCTATTTTTGGGCTTTTCTTTATTATATGTGCAGTTTGTCTCTATTAAGTTTTATCTTTTTGGCTTATCTTTTTTAGCTTTTTGTCTTCAAAAATTTTATTCCACAAAAATTGGTGTTCAAGTTTATTGTGTTGGACATTTTGTCCAAGATAATTTCCCCACAACATTCCTCTAAGCTAATTGAATTTCTGTAGACATTTTATCTGAGAGATTTTGACCCTTCAGGACCTTTGTCCTAACATCTTTCCCTTTAAACCTACCCTTTAGGAATTTTGTCTCAGGACCTTTCCCACTAAAATGTACCCTAAGAAGTAGACCCTTGTAGGTATGTTTTCCATTAAGTAAACCCTTCACACCTTTTACATATACCCTTCAAGGATTTTTCCTTAGACAAATTTTTTTTAGCCTTTTTCCCAAGACAAATTCCTGTGGGCTTTATATCTTAGACATTTTGTCTAATAAAAAACTATAGGATTTATGTCTCAGACAATTTGTCTGATGAAATTAGGGAACATTCCCTTTAAACCGTTTTAAACTTACCCCTCAAATTTTTTTGTCATGAGGCTTTTGCCTGATGAAATAGACTCTTTAAGATAATTACTTCAAACATTTTATCCAAAATAATTTCCCCAATGAAATTCATGCCCTAGAAAAAATTCCAAAATAATTTCCCTAATGAAATTCATGCCCTAGATGAAAATGATACAATAATTTCCCCACATAAAAATGTCACAATAATTACCTCAAAATAATACCCTACAACCAAGTGACACCCTTTCTTAGAGAGCATTTTTGTTATGTTTTAAGATTAATCTAAGATTTTAGCTTAGGTCCCAATTCTATTTTATTCATATAGCTAAGACCTTAGGCCATAATATTCATCCAGGGTCATTTTCTAAAGTATTATGCTAAGTCTTATTTTCATTTGTGATTATAGGGTAGAGTGGACTATGAAATGACAAGGGTCAAGCTTTCACAGAGTTAATTTGATTTGATGACCATGTGGATGTCTTTGATGTTCACATGAACATCAAAATTAGGCTCAGAGAGAAAAAGACATGGTTTTAAATTATGATGGTCATGTGGACATAATTAATGGTTGTGAGGACATCTTTGACAATCATGTAGACATCAAATTTCAATTCAAAAACTAAAATATAGGTGATTAAATTCTAATGGTCATGTGGACCTCATTGATGATCATGAGGACATATTTGACAGTCATGTGGACATCAAATTTAAGCTCATAAATTATCTATTTGGAATCAAAGGTTAATGGGCCTAGGTAGATCAATGGACAACATTAATCCATATAGTTCATTTGATGGTACAAGATTAATAGAGACTTTTCAAATGAATGAGGAAGTGACAAGTGTCAATCTTGTAGGAGTTAATAAGTCAAAGAACTAAGATCTATAAACTATGTTATCTTGAGCACAATAGATTTATGATGCAAGGTCAATGTATAAAATTGAAAGGTCTAAGAACTAGTGAAAGACTACCACTTGGCATAAAAAATATTTGAGCTATGACTATAAAGAACCTAGAGGCCCTGCAGAGCTATCAAATGGCATGCTCACATTCCATCATGTAATATATTGATAGTGTGAGTCCTAGGTGGAATTTTTAAAGATATAGAATTATTAAAAGGCTCGAGATACATGCAATGCATGGTCATATTAAGATTAATCAAAATTAAATAATGTCACTAGTTCTAAAGGATTGATACAATGATACTTGTCTTTGACACATGTCTAAGTTCCATTTTGAAGGAGGCTAATCTGAAAGATTAATAGGTTATTATCACAACCTATAAAAAGAGGCATGTATAATTTTGGTAAGTGGCACATATTTTGAGTTTTTGCATGCATTTTGATCTATAATTGTAAAAATTGCCATCATCTTCATACATATGCACATGTTGCATAGATTTTGCAAAGGCTATTTTAGAATGATAATTGCAAATAGACTCTTATATGGTTTTAAACCATAGTTAGAACTCAAGTTCTGACTATCACATGTAAAATGACCTTGCGTGAAATTGGAGGATGAGGCGACCCCTTCCCCAAGTTTATATAAATAATTGTAATCCAACTTAGATTTTTGTCAAAGAATTTTGAATACAGGAACAACATCAATTTTGATCATCAATAATTTTTTGTGTGTATTTTCTTTCCAATTTATATGCAATCATCTATTACTTTATTTGGTTATATGTTTCAATAATCCTTAATGTGCAATACTTGTGAATGGATTCTTGATTATTTCGATTAATGTACTGATATATACATGTGTAAAAACTATTAAAAGATTGGTACAACATATTGGTTAAAATAGTTAAGTTATTTGATTCATAATTTTGATCGTGCATGAGTGCTTTCCTACATGTATTTTTCTGTGTGAAAAATTTGCCTCAGATACTTCACTAGCCTGAGCCATAATCTCCTAATTAAGGGTGCACAACAATTGCCTAAAATGAGTAACCTTTGTTTGAGGCATGTGAATTTCTTGCATCTATATTTTCTTAGAATTTTTAGCCATGTTTGACTGTGTGTGTAAAATTATTTCTAGAAACAAATGTAGGTTTTTAGAGTGCTTGTCCTTTTAGAAACCAACTAGGAAAGTGATTCATGAAAACCAAAAAGCCTTATTTTGTGACTTACTCTTACCTACTTTTAAAGTTTATTTTGAGATCTACCCACTCTAGATTAGAAGCCAACCACCCATCCAAATCATATAGAGATTCACTACCCTTATTAGGATCCACACCTCTATCCAAAAACCTTGTCAACAACTTGCATGCCCTACGTGCTATTCCATCAATAGGTTATAATAGATTGCATACCTACAACTTATGCCCTAGAGTGGATTTTACCTCCATTAAGATCCTAAAACATTAAAGGCTGCCTCATTTTCCTATGGTGTGCATAAAACCCACATAAATAAAATTATAATTAATAATATATCTCTATTTGATTCATAAGTGTGATTAAAGACAAGGTTAAGAAAGGATCATTAAAGAATTGGTGCATCACCATCACTAGTATAGATTTTCATTTTAAGTTGTCTTTCTAACTCTTTTCACCCCCAAATCAAAATAGGTTTTAGAAAAATAATTTAAAGTTAGTATATTAGGGGAACTATCTCCATAAACTAGAGGTTTGGTCTAACTATAGGAAACCCACAACCTATAGACCAGTCTAATGTTAGTCCAAGTTTGAAGAAGTGAATAAAATACTTCACAGGGTGAATTTTGGGTTGTTAATAGTTTTGGCACACCTAGTGGGATGGGTTCAAGCATTAGATAACTCACTTACATCCTTGAATTCATCTTGAGTAGTTTCAATAATCTTGGGAGAGGATTTGCAATCTAAAATTTATGATTAGGGTCGTCACAAGGTCATCATCTCAATAGTAAGAATGGTTGTTATTAATAGTTGTTTTGATTTTCATATGTCTTGTTGTCCTCAAAAAATGACTACTCATTTTTGGGACAACCTATAGATTCAAAATCCTCTCTTCCCCTTTCAAAAATTGTTCTGAGCATTCAGGGTAAGAGGCTTCTACAGGTGGTTTCAGTCAAAAGAATCAGTTTTTCAACACTTAGTCATTTTTTGAGACTGTTTCAGTGCCTTGGTTCAAATAGAGATCTCCATTGGCAAACACCAATAGCAGGTTCAACGGGTTCATGGTTCAA
The DNA here is from genome assembly GCA_037957365.1 of Torreya grandis. Classification (NCBI taxonomy): domain Eukaryota; kingdom Viridiplantae; phylum Streptophyta; class Pinopsida; order Cupressales; family Taxaceae; genus Torreya; species Torreya grandis. The sequence goes on from JARHVA010007157.1 coordinate 366,392, forward strand.
TGGCTTGATTCAACCAAGTGGTTCAATGCTTTATTTCACTCAGGTGGTTCATTCCCTTTGTTTTAGCATATTTTGGTTCAATGTCTTGGTTCAATGGAATGGTTCATCACCAAAGTTCAAAGGGGTGGTTACATGCAAAAGGAAGCTTCCCAAAGGACAAGTCAAGCGCACTTAATCGATCAAAGCACCCTTCGGAAGGGTCATTTTCAAGAAAGTTGAAAGGTAATTCTTTCATATTTGTTTAAGGCATTTAAAATTGGTTCTCTAGACTTTTTGTCTATGGGAATTTTCTCTAGGAAAATATCCACTGGAGGAAGCGTAAGAAAAGCCCAAGGGAATATTTGAAGGGTCACCTGAGGAAGCCCGAAAGGCCATTTAAAGACTACTCGAAGGATAGATATCCTTGTGGGAGGCTATTCTGACTCAAAATGGGTCATTTCTCAAGACCCAAAGGGACAAGTTCAATCTGGAAAAAGACCAAATAGAAAAGCTGAAAGAGGACAAAGGAATGACACACCTGAAAAATGTAAAATTCAACACAGTGAACTAGTCGTCGATCCTTTAAACAGGCACACTAGAATACATTCACAAATTTCAAGGCCAAGACAAAAGCATAAAGCAAAGGAAAAGTCTGATTGAAGAGAAAAGACCATGGAAAAGTGCCAATGGAAAAAGATAGCAGAACGTGATAAGTGTTTGCACCCAACATGCAAGAGTGGCATTTTTTTCTGCCCTTGCATCTTTTGGTCTCTTTTATACAGGAGTGGCAATTTTTGACACCCATGCATCCCTATTTCCTCTCATCCAAATGCAAGAGTAGTGATTTTTTCCACCCTTGCATGTTCTTCTTCAACATGTGTCGGTGGCAATTTTTGCCACCGACACACTTTCTCCCTGACGTGCACAGGCGACAATTTTTTTCGCCTATGCACAAGAACTTCTCCAATATGCAAGGGTGGAAATTTTTTCTGCCCATACATTCCTTCTCTCTTATTCCTCTTCTCATGCACTTTTGTCATGTAAAAGTGCATGCAATTTTGTAATGTTTAATTACATGTGAAAAATTTGGAAAAATATCTTAAAAGTCAAAGATAAGTCATCTTTGACTAAGATATTTTTTGTATTTTAATATTTTCTAGTTTTTGAAGGTTTCTACCTATATATAGTGGAGACCTCTTTTGTAAATATATCTCTGATAATTGAGATAAAAAACTCTACTAGAATTGAGACACTTCTTGAGACTTTGTGATTAACTTGTAAATCATATTTTGTTGAATGAATGAGAAGCAGGTTTATTTCAGACTTTGTGTTGAAGTTATCTGTGTTATTTAGAAAATAGTTCTTATGTCTTCTTTCCTAATAATATCTTATTTGTTTGATTTAATAAGTAAAGTGTGTGTGTGTTGATATTATCTAAGGACATTTCTAAAAGATAGAAAAGAGACTTTGATCTACTTTTCTCTTGGTGATCCTTTTTATCCTTTGTAGAAGCAGGCAAAGACTTTGTGCTTTGCTTCACTCTACGGTTACGTGCTTTTTGAATCAATGAAGGAGGCAACGAAAGAATTTGTGCTTACGTGGGTTTCCATATGCACTTTGTTACACTTCAAGGGATATTTTTCTCTGTGCTAGATACCATTCCTGAAAGAAGAGGAATGCTTTCAGTCATCGACCAGGACCTCTCTCTGTCTTATTCCTTAGACATCACCTCTGAAAAAAGAGAGGTGGATGCTGTCATACCAACCTGAGTATTTATTTTTGCTTACCTATATATATACATATAGCATATAAATATTCATAGGGAACCTCCCATTGATGAGAGGAGAGATTTACCTCATCCAGATTTGGTAAACCCACACTTTTTGTGGCATAAATCTCCCTGTGTTGTGGTTGATATACCCATTTTGTCATTAGTTAGTTGATGACAAAATATTCACCCAATAGTTTTTGGTGACTCCACTAGGGACAATAATTTTGTGCAATTTGGAACCTCAAGTTTCAGATTGAAACATCACCTATGTCTTACCCATAATCATTATAACCTTTATCCATTACATAGTCTAGCGACTCCATTCCATGTCTTACCCATTATCATTATAGCCTTACCATCTTCCTCCATCTCTATTATATTGTATAAGCAACTAAACACGGAATTGAACTAGAAGTAATAAGTGACTAGAAATTAGAAACAACAAATAATAGGAGATACAAGAAACAATCAATCTTGTATTAAACTCTTCCAGAATACAATGAAGAAATCTCACTCTTCCCACACCTCTTGGGTGTCCACTATTTCTCTCTCTCAATCAATTACAATCAACTCAATAACCAAGTTGTTATTCCCTTCAGCTGATCTTCTTGATCTTGCACCTTACAGATCTAATTGACCTTGCTTACTTGCTTGCTTACAATACATGCCCCATGGGTCTCTTAAATAGGATCCAAGGCAAACAATAATTAGAAACATAGACTCAAGACTAAAATTAGTCTTTACATGTAAACACTCTATTCTCCTAAAATTAGAACAAATCTAATTCTAGAAACACATGTAAATGCACACACACAGGTGACCGACGCCGATTGTTGTCAGTTTACATATGATCACCATCAGCTAATCCCTAACTGATGTCAGTTGGATTTGATCCATGCTTGATCGATGTCAGAGATACTACCGATGCCGATTACTGTCTAAGCCCAGTAACCTCCACATTTGCATAACAATGAAGCTTTTAGCTCCATAACTTAACAATCTCCCACTTGGAGATAAATAATTGCACCTGTACCTATACAACAACATCATCTATCTTGTTTCTCTAGCTTATTTCTCCCTCTTCAAGTTTAATCTTGAAGACCAACAAAAGTTGAATGAAGATTCAACTTCTCCTTTGTTACCGGCTTTGTTAACATATCTGTAGGGTTCTTATCCATATGGATCTTTTCCAGCTTCAACTGTCCATCTTCTAATACCTGTCTAATGAAGTGGTACCTAAGCTGTATATGTTTGGTTCTTAAATGAAAGGCTGAATTATTTGCCAAATGAATTGCACTTTGACTATCATTGTACAATCTGTAACTCTCTTGCTCCTTTCCCAACTCTTCCATGAACCGTGTCATCCATATCATTTCCTTGCTGGCCTTTGTGACTGCAATGTATTCTACCTCTATAGTAGACAAGGCAACAACCTTCTGTAACTTTGAAATCTAGCTAATTACCATTCCACCAATAGTGAACACATCTTGTGGTGCTTCTCCTACCATCTAAGTCACCTGCCATATCCGAATCTACATACCCATGTAGATAAGTGTTTGACCCTGCATATCATAAATACCTGCTACTAGTCCCTCTTAGATATCTGAGAATCCACTGAACTACTTTCCAGTGTTCCTTTCTTAGATTGGCCATAAACTTGCTGACAACTCCCACTACTTTGGCAATATCAAGTCTAGTACATACCATTGCATACATTAAGCTTCCAACTATTGAAGCATATGGAACTTTGCTCATGTACTCAACCTCATCATGTGATTTAGGACACTGTTCTTTGCCAAACTTGAACTATCTAGCCATAGGTGTGCTACTAGTTTTGCATCTTGCATATCAAACCTCTCCACTACCTTATTCACATAATCCTCTTGAGACAAAATCAGCCTATGATTTTTTCTATCTCTCTTAATACTCATGCCAAGGATTTTCTTTACTGCTCCTAAATCCTTCATGGTAAATGTGTGAGCTAATTTTACCTTTAGCTCAATAATTACCTGCATGTGTGAACCTGCAACAAGCATATCATCTTCATACAACAAAAGGATAATATAACTACCTTTATCCAATCTAGTAAAATAAACACAATGGTCAGATTGACATTTACTAAAGCCATGCTCTATCATAAATCTGTCAAACCTTAAATACCACTATCTTGGAGCTTGCTTAAGACCATATAAGTTGGCCTTCTATCTCATTCGTCTATTCTCTCCTTCCTTTAACTTGTATACCCATTTGTTTTTCAGTGCTTTCTTTCCAGCTGGAAACTCAACTAAATCCCATGTTTGGTTCTTTTCCAAGGAATCAATTTCCTCATTCATGCCATGCTCCCACTGTTTCCTGGATTCTACCTACATTGCCTCATCAAAAATTTCTAGTTCTCCACCATCAATGAGCAACACATAGTATAAATAAGGGGAATAATGAATTAGAGGTTTACTTACCCTTTTAGTCCTCTTTATAGGTGTTTGAGACTCATTTACAGCTTACTGTCTGCCCAAATTATCTGTCAGTGACCGATCCCAGTCAACTCTCAGTCTGCACCTGATCGATGTCAGTTCCACCTGACTGACCTGATTGACATCGGTTACTGTCTGACCAATATCAATTCTTGATTGACCATTGAAATCAATTACCTGACCAACGTCAGTCTTTGTGTTTTCTTGTGAGTGATGATTTTTACCTGTGAGCTCATTTTGGATCATTACCTCATCCAAATCAAGATTGTCCTGCTAAGAATTATTCAACCTCTTGAGCTGATCACTATACATCACCTTCTCATTAAAAACTACATCATGGCTTCTAATAATTTTGTTAGTTTCTAAATTCCAGAACCGGAATCTGAAATCTCCAAAGCCATAACCAATGAAAGTGCATCGCATAGATTTATCATTTAGCTTCTTTTTATTTTATTTATCAACGTGCACAAAATATTCAGAACCAAAAACTCTAAGAAATGAAAGATCCACCTTTTTACCTATCCAATCCTCTTTTGGAATTCCACCATCTAGAGTAGTAGAAGGTCCTTTGTTAATCAGGTAAACTGCAGTATCTACAGCTTCTACCCAAAACATTAAGGGCAAACTAGCATGCAACCTCATACTCCGTGCACACTCCATTATTGTTTTATTCATCCTTTCAGCAACTCCATTTTTTTGAGGTGTCCTTGGAACCATCCTTTTCCTATGTATTCCACTCATAGAATAGTAACTATTGAATTTATTGCTACAGTACTCACCACCATTGTCAGCTCTAAGGCACTTCAATCTCAAACCTATTTCATTCTCAATCAAAGCTTTTCATTACTTAAATGTGTCAAAAACATTAGATTTCCTCTTTATGCAATAAACCCATACCTTTCTTGTAGTATCATCAATGAAAGAAACATAATAATGTGATCCTCCAATAGAAGATACCTGAACTGGTCCCCACACGTCTGTGTGAACAAGCTCTAACTTGTGCTTCTTCTTTGTTGATCCAATTTTGAGAAACCTTACTTTTTTCTATTTCCCAAAAATATAGTGCTCACAAAAATCTAGATCTATGCTTTTCAAATCTAAAAGATTACCTTTTGACTTAAGAACATTCATTCCCTTCTCACTCATGTGACCAAGCCTATAGTGCCACATCTTTACATCTACATTTAAAGTAGATAAAATAGAAGTAGAATAATCTGTAACACAAGTAGATAGATAAATTGTATCTACTCTCTTACCTCTTGCTAATACAAGTGCACCCTTGGAAACTTTCCAAGATTCCACTGTGAGAGTTACTATGTAACCCTCATCACCCAACTTTCCTGTAGAAATCAGATTCCTCTTCAAGATGGGTGCATGCATGACATCTTTCAACACCCATGTGTTGCCATTCTACAATTTTAGCTGCACTTTTCCTTTGCCAACAATTTGACAAGGATTACCATCCCCTAAATAAACTTTTTCAAAATATCCATGGACATAATCATTGAAAAAATCTCTATTTGGGGTTGCATGGAAAGAAGCACTAGAATCTAAAACCCATGATTCTACTTGACTATCCAAAGAAAATATAAGAGCATCTTGTGAAACAATACCTGTAACATTTGCTTCCTTATTACCTTCTTGCTGATTTTCTTTGTTATACTTTAACCAGCAGTCTTTCATTGCATGCCCTTTCTTTCCACAATTATAGCATATTATACCTCTATTTCTAGATTTGGATCTCCTTCCCATTTTTGACCTTGATTTCCTCTACTTGCCCTTCTCTCTTTGCCTTCCCCTACTTTCAATACATAAAGCATTACCTGATGTTTCCTCTGTGCTTTTCCTATGAATTTTTTCATGCAATATTACACTAACAACATCATCAACTTTCAAGATATTTGAAGCAGATGCAATATTGTTGACTACCATTACCAAGCTATGCCAGCTTTCAGGTAAAGAGCATAAGATTAAGAGAGCCTTAATTTCATCATTAAAAACTATTTTGATTGAATTTAATTGATTTACAATTTCATGGAAATCATTAAGATGACTATATACAGATCCACCTTCCTGCATTTGCAAACTAAATAATTGCTTCATAAGATATACCTTATTCGAAGCTAAGGGTTTTTCATATAAGTTTGCCAGAGTATCTATTAACTCTACCATTGTCTTTGCCTATGATAAATAGAAATCACAAAAGATGCCAGGCTCAACCTTATAGATCCAAGAGCCTTTCTATTAAGAACATTCCATTCTTCATCTTGCATATTTGTGGGCTTACTTGAAACCCCACCCAATGGTAAAAATAGATCTTTTTGATACAGATAATCTTCTATCTGCTTCCTCCATAATTGATAATTCTTGCCATTAAATTTCTCCATTCTTAGTTTACTTGATTCTACCATTGCTTTGCTCCCACTCAAACAAAAACCCTTATGAGTGAACCTGTAATCAACAAACACTAACCCGCTCTACCACTTGTTAGTGATCCTAGCTCTGATACCAGCTGTTAGGAATTTGGAGTACAATTGATTACTTTTGTATAAGCAACTAAACACAAAATTGAACCAGAAGTAATAAGTAACTAGAAATTAGAAATAATAAATAATAGGAGATACAAGAAACAACCAATCTTGTATTAAACTCTTCCAGAACACAATGAAGAAATCTCACTCTTCCCACACCTCTTGGGTGTCTAGTATTTCTCTCAAGAGTTTTCTCTCTCAATCAATTACAATGAACTCAATAACCGAGTTGTTATTCCCTTACTTCAGCTAGTCTTCTTGATCTTGCACCTTGCAGATCTAATTGACCTTGCTTACTTGTTTGCTTACAATACATGCCCCATGGGTCTCTTAAATAGGATCCAAGGCAAACAATAATTAGAAACATAGACTCAAGACTAAAATGAGTCTCTACATGCAAACACTCTATTCTCCTAAAATTAGAACAAATCTAATTTTGGAAACACATGCAAATGCACACACATAGGTGACTGACGTCGGTCACTGTCAGTCTGCTTATGACCGACATCAGCCGATCCCTGACCGATGTCAATTAGATTTGATCCATGCCTGACCGATGTCAGTGATACTACTAATGCTAGTTACTGGCTAAGCCCAACAACCTCCACATTTTCATAATAGTGAAGCTTTTAGCTGCACAACTTAACAATCTAGTCTGCAAAACTAGAGCTACTAGGAAAGAGTGCATAATTTGAAGCCTCAAGCTGAAGTAGGGCTAGTTTTTTTTCATTTTTATTCTACAATCTGGCCACTCCACCTAGATTTGTTATTCCTAATTTTCATAATTAAATCATGACATTTTGAGGCCCCTGGAGTAACTCTTTTAGCCCACTCAACTTGACTCCACCTCTGCATGAGCTTCCACACAGTTCAAGGAAAAATTTCTCCAAATTCTTTGGTGATGGGAAAGTTCATCCTGATGAACACATCACAGCTTTCAGCATAGCCTATGGTGTAATAGGGGTGGAATTTGAAGACATAGCAGTCAGGTTGTTCATGGAGACACTACAAGGCACTGCTACAGACTAGTTTTACCACCTGCAGATTAGATCAGTGACTGACTAGGACACCCTAAAAGACAAATTTGAAGCCAGAATCAAGCTTGCAAAATATGCACATGCATTACTGGCCCAACTCACTTAGATGAAGAAGGAACCTCATGAGCCTATGAGGGACTTCATTGCCAGGTTCAACAAGTTGAGGTATAAGATTCCCATGATTGCCTAGTTGACACCTCAAAATCTCATGTGTTTCTTCATCAACTCATAGCTACCTGAAGTGAGTTTCTTGCTGAGACGGGCTAGACACATAGACCTTGCTACTGCTCAAGACTTGGCTATTGAGGTAGAAGATGACCTTATCTTGGCTGGAAAGATAAGAAGAGATCCAAATAGAGGTAAATTTTCTCCTTCTTAATATTCCCCTTCAGCCACCACTAATCCAATGGTGAAAAAGCTAGCAAATGAATTGCTAGTCCTCAGAAGGCAAATGGTACAAGGTATGTCTTTTGCTCCTCTATATAAAGATATACCAAGGAGGAAATTCCCCAATTAGCCATATCAAGGCAATACTACCAGAAGTCAAAGGCAACAAAATCACCTTCCTCCCCCACAAAGGAACCTTGCCCTTGAAGTGCCTCCAACCAACTCAGTAGTTGGCTATTTAGAAACAGAACATGATTTCTCTTTCCAACCTAAGTTTGATCAAGAAGAATTAGCTGGTGACTCCCACATCAATTTCTTGAACTATCAGGATGAACCCAGAAGAAAAGGCAATGCAGTTGAGGGGTCAAATGTTGTGTTCACCTAGTCCCAGAACCAGTTAGCTCAACATGATAATAAAGGAGAAATAAAGGAGTGACCTCAGCCTACAATTTTGATTGTTGAACATGGAACCACTCTATCTTTCTAGCCAAAGGACCTAGTGGTTGCTAAAGAATTGAGTATTCCAAATAGTTTTGCAATTTCTACTTTAATTTCATAGTCCAGTCCACCCACCCCTCCCAAAAACCAAAAGGATGAACTCCCATCCTCTGTGCCTAGTCTAATTCAGTTATTTGACATAACTGATCATGTCAGAAGACCAAAAGTCAAATGACTAAATTTGAAGCCTGACAGTCTGACCCCAATTAGTTGGACAAGTTGGTACAAGATGTTAAGACCCAAATGTCAGCCCTTGAAGCTCAAATTTTATTTGAGTTTTTAGGCAAGGGTGATTACTCCTTAACCACGAAGGACCTCCATATTCTTAGATATGAAAGTCTGGTAGGTGGTGATCCAAGAATTGATTCAAACTAGACATCAGAAGGATTGGTATTACACAATACAAATGAAAAAGGGTCTTCCATCTCTAATGGAGAGAAATCTGATAGAAGATCCCTTTTTGGTGATGTTTGGATTCACGAAATGGATGGCAATAATTCCTCTACAGGTGATGGGGCCAAGTTGTTGTTGATATCTCCTAAGGAGGATATTCTTCCTTCTTTACATGAGTTGTAGCTTAGCAACACCAACAACACTACCAAGTATGAATCTCTATTACTCGAATGGGGAGCTACTCGAGACAAAGGAGATGTCGAGCCAGTGGTCTGCTAGGCATCTAAAGGGGACAATCAAGACATGTGTTGGACTAAACTATCAAAATAGCAAATTATGGTAATAGACCAGGCCACTACCCATCAGAATAAAAAAAGGGACTCTATAGGAGAACCAATATTCATGTTTCTCAGACTATAAAGCAAGCCTTTCCAAGGGGTAGCAAGAGAAGAGAACCAAGGGGAAGACATAGAAAAGTGTTTTCCTGGTGGAGAGTTCCATTCGCCAGTCACCGTTTCTAGGGACAAAATGGTTTCCTGCTAGTTTATCAAGATGGCACACCATTTTCACTATTTCACAGTGGGTGGCATCTGAAGCGCTTCAAATTTTGAGGCATCAAAAAAGATCATCTGTACATATGTATATTTGTATAGTATTTAGTTCTCTTTTGTGCTTTTCATTTTCATTTTTTTGGGAGCCTTTCTTTTTGGGTAGCATGACTCCGTAGCCCAATGGCACACTTCAAAGGCACTGGAGATTCTAGATTCTACTCCCTTCAATCTATTTTTGCAATAGAAGGAAGTTCCCTAGCTGGAGCCAGCTATTCTCCCTAAAAAATGACTACTCATTTTTGGGACAACTTACAAATCAAAATCCTCTCTTCCCCTTTCAAAAATTATTTTGAGCATTTAGGGTCAAAGGCTTCTGTAGGTGGTTTCAATCAAAAGAATCAATTTTTTAACACTTAGTCATTTTTTGGGACTATTTTAGTGCCTTGGTGCAAATAGAGATCTCCATCGGCAAACACCAGCAGTAGGTTCAATGGGTTCACGGTTCAATGGCTCAATTCAACCAAGCGGTTCAATGCTTTATTTCACTTGGGTGATTCATTCCCTTTGTTTCAACATCTTTTGGTTTAATGTCTTGGTTCAATGGAATGGTTCATCACCAAATTTCAAAGGGGCGGTTCAATGCAAAAGGAAGCTTCCCAAAGGACAAGTCAAGGGCACTTAATCGATCAAAGCACCCTTCAGAAGGGTCATTTTCAAGGAAGCCAAAAGGTAATTCTTTCAAATTTGTTTAAGGCATTTAAAATTGGTTCCCTAGACTTTTTGTTTGTGGGAATTTTATCTGGGAAAATACCCACTGGAGGAAGCGTAAGAAAAGCCCAAGGGAATATCCGAAGGGTCACCTGAAGAAGCCTGAAAGGCCATTTAAAGACTATCCGAAGGATAGATATCCTTGTGGGAGGCTATTCTAACTCAAAATGGGTCATTTCTCAATACTCGAAGGGATAAGTTCAATCTAGAAAAATACCAAATAGAAAAGTTGAAAGAGGACAAAGGAATGACGCACCCAAAAAATGTCAAATTCAACATAGTGAACTAGTCATTGATCCCTTGAACATACAGACCAAAATACATTCATAGATTTCAAGGCTAAGACAAAAGTAGAAAGCAAAGGAAAAGCCTGACTGAAGAGAAAATACCATGGAAAAGTGCCCAATGGAAAAAGACAGCAGAACGTGACAAGTGTTTGCACCCAACATACAAGAGTGGCATTTTTTTGCTGCCCTTACATCTTTTGGTCTCTTCTATGCAGGAGTGGAAATTTTTGCCACCCATGCATCCCTATTTCCTCTCATCCAGATACAAGAGCAGTGATTTTTGCTGCCCTTGCATGTTCTTCTTCAACATGCATTGGTGGCAATTTTTGCTGCCGACACACTTTCTCCTTGACATGCACAGGTGGCAATTTTTGCCACCTATGCACAAGAACTTCTCCAATATGCAAGGGTGGTAATTTTTTTTGTCCATACATTCCTTCTCTCTTATTCCACTTCTCATGCAATTTTGTCATGTAAAAGTGCATGCAATTTTTCAACATGTAATTACATGTGAAAAATTTGGAAAAATATCTCAAAAGTCAAAGATGAGTCATCTTTGACTAAGATATTTTTGGTATTTTAATATTTTCTATTTTTTTAAGGTTTCTACCTATATATAGTGGAGACCTCTTTTGTAAATATATCTCTGATAATTGAGAGCAAAAACTCTGCTAAAATTGAGACACTTCTTGAGACTTTGTGCTCAACTTGTAAATCATAATTTGTTGAATGAATGAGAAGCAGGTTTATTTCAGACTTTGTGTTGAAGTTATCTATGTTATTTAGGAAATAGTTCTTACGTCCTCTTTCCTGATAATCTCTTATTTGTTTGATTTAATAAGCAAAGTGTGTGTGTGTGTGTGTGTTAACATTATCTGAGGATGTTTCTAAAAGATATAAGAGAGACTTTGAGCTACTTTTATCTTGGTGATCTTTTTTATCCTTTGTAGAAGTAGGCAAAGACTTTGTGCTTTGATTCACTCTATGGTTACATGCTTTTTGAATCAGTGGAGGCGACAGAAGACTTTGTGCTTATGTGGGTTCCCCTATGCACTTTATTACACTTCAATGGATTTTCTACTCTATGCTAGATACCATTCCCGAAAGAAGAGGAATGCTTTTATTCATCGACTAGGAACTCTCTCTCTCTTGTTCCTTGAACATCACCTCTAAAAAAAGAGAGGTGGATGCTATCATACCAACCTGAGTATTATTTTTTGCTTACCTATATATATACATATAGCATATAAATATTCATAGGGAACCTCCCCTTGATGAGAGGAGAGATTTACCTCATCTAGATCTAGTAAACCCAAACTTTTTGTGGCGTAAATCTCCCTGTGTCGTGGTTGATATACCCATTTTGTCATCAATTAGTTGATGAAAAAATATTCACCCAACATGTCTTATTATGAATGATGGTTGTATATGGGGTAGAATTATGTCACACACCTCCTTATTAGTAGTCCTATGACTCATAATAATCTAATTATGAAACCTACCATCCATATATTGACCCTTTTTATAAATATGAAATACCCTATCAGGCCTATGATCATTTTCAATACCAAGATTACCAACCCCATTTTGAGCCTAATCTACCTCCTTGGTAGCTTGATTATCAATCTAATCAATCATGGTAACCTCATGATATTACCAATCAGCCCAATCATGTCCCAAGTTAATCCATATAAATCTTTAAATAGACCTTGTTTGTCTATGAAAAAACATGGTGAGAATTGACACACAAAGGAGCTATGGAATAGGAAATCCCTAAGCATGTGATTTAGATCATGATAGCATCATTAAAATAATATAAGAAATAATGGACATGTTTCTTGAGATAAGGTATTAAGGAGTTAGTGGTGATATGATTGATATAGGTGGTTTAGTTTTAATCATTGAAGAGAATTTGATAGTTCATGAGAGACAATAAGTCCAATCCTACTACAAACATGTTCCCTCTTTTAGTCCACATCAGTCCTCCATTTAACTCCCTTTCCCCCTCAAGAGTCTCGAACAAGTGTGTGTCACAACCCTCAAAGTTCTTCACAAGCCTTGCCAACTTTTCCTACTTGGAGGTCTATACAAGAGAGAATTCAAAAGGGGAGAGAAATGTTTCTTGAGAAGGCTAAGTTCCATTATCCAAAATAGACTTTAAAAGGCCACTCACATTTTGATGAACATGAAGAGACCTCTAATCATATGGTGCTTGATTTTGAGGCTCACCTTGATAAACAAGTTAAACTTGTAAACCAACTCTTATATCAATCAATGGCAGCTTCAAAATCAATCCTATCCTAGTAGGAAGTTCCTCCATTCATGCCCAAGGCTGAAACAAATGCAAAATAAGAAGTTACTACATCCAAGTTTATAACTTGAAAATAAATACAATAGTCAAAAGGAGGAGGAGTCTAGTCAAGTATAAGCCAAGATGTTGAAGTGAAATAAAAATTGGAAAACACTTAGCCCCCACCCCTCCTTCCTCAAGAGTTCAAGACCTTACCCTCATGGAAGTCTATTTAGGAAATGTGCAATAAAAAGAGGAAGTGATGGTTTTCAAAGGTGGGAAGCTCAATGATCATGATAAAACATCTACAACATCATTGGATTTGATTCACCTTGAAAATTTTCAAGGATCCACCATGTTATTCCTTGAGAAGGATCCTATTATGTTTGAGATAAATGAAGAAGAAGTAGCTGTAGTGATAAAGGATGAGAGTTATTTGAGTGATAAAAAAGAGAAAATTACTGTTGGGACACCCATTTCCAAGGATGGGTATGAATAAATCTTTCAAAATGCAAAATAATATGAAATCTAAGAGGTTACTTGGGTGAAAAATAATCTACAATAAGAAGACACTTCAATTAGACAAGAATAATATAGTTCCTAGGATCTCCTTGATGATATGGAATCCACTCTTTATCATAACAACACTGATGAGTGTGAGGATGAGGCATCTATTCAACTTAAAGTAGCTTCAAGGAAAATAGATAACCTTATAAAGTCTTTAAACATCCATGAAAAGGTATGTGTTCAAGAATTTTCTAGTTTTATTGAAGATGAAAGAACATGAGATTCGTCATCATGAGGCTTCATAAGAAAATGGTAATAATGGTAAGGAACTTCATGTATTTATAATTGATCATGAAGAGATGGCCTTTTGGGAGGACTTTAGTTTTTTTTTTGAGCTTAGATAGTAGATCTCTACACCTTAAGAAGATTGATGAAGGTATTGTAAAGAACACTATAGTAGCTAATCATCCTGAGTCTCATAAGCCAAATCAAGAAGTTGAAAATTTTGATAGACCACTATCCCAAATGGAGAAGAATGAAGAAAATAACCAATTCCTAATAGTTTAGTGGCAAAGCCAATCATTGCATGAGAATATGAAAAATCATTAACAACTCATGATTGAAGAAGAAATTAGATTGTTGATGAAAGGAAAATAAGTTTAGAATGACTATGATTGGGTGTTGGCATAATATAACCAACCCATGTACCTAAGAGTGGAATAATAAAGTCTAGATTCTTCTCCAAGATTCCATTCACAAGCTGATTCTCCTAGCTACAAGTGGGAGTCTTCATATAGTGAGCAATGTTTGGTTGGACTCAAATTAAGACATGGTAATTAGTCCTCATGGTGTCATAATGACCAAAGAAGTTTTTCATTTGATCCTAGAGGAAATATTTTGATCTCAAGTTATTTTTTTAGTGTTTTTTTCTTGTTTTAATAAGTGGTCAACACAAGTTTAGTTTGTTGCCTTATTGATTTGTTGTCTTATCTTATTGTTTTCCTTACGTTAGGTGTGTTTGCTTAGGTTTAGGTGTTATTTCTTTAGTAATTTATATTTGTATTATTATTAGTTTATTTCATTACAATAATAGTCATCAAGTATTACTCCCATGTAAGAGTTATCATTGTCATGAATATGAGTGGGTTCTATTGACCAGTAGGCTGGTCAACACTTATGAGTCACCAAAAATATTGGCAATTTGGCATCCCAAGGCTAAATTTCAAACCCTATAACCAAATGTTTTTATTTATATACCATTATTTACTTTTTAAGGTATGAAAAATTCATTTGATACATTTGACATCAGTTTCAATAGGATTATCAAGTGATTATGGTAGTTTTAGTGTTAAAAAGGCCTATTTTGAGGCCATCCATAAAATTCTCAAGGTGAAATTGAGATTAAATAATAATGAGATTATTTGTCCATGAAAATTTCAAAAAAGTTATTTTTAGTGGGTTTTATGTATTAAAATGAAGAAAACCATTGTATCTCCTATATTGACCTCCTTGACAACTCTAGAAGGGCAGTTTCCAAATGCTTGGTATAGAAAGAGGAGAGAGATTTAGGAGATGAAAATTTTTAAATTGATAGGGGTAATATTAATATTTAAAATTTTTGAATTTTTTTGTGTATTGGTAGTCTCTTATTTATAAAAAATCACTAAGAGTGATAGCAGGTCGCTATGGACTATTCATCTAGGAATGGTCTATTCTTACACTTGTTTCTCAAGATAAGAAATATATGGAGATTAATTATTTTTTAAAATGTTTTTTTATATTTATTATATCTCAATTTAATGGTATTTTCATCATCCAATTCATCTCTATGAGTTAATTTCACTTGGAGAGAGAATGCTTTGATGCACAAGTTGTTTCGGTGAGTTCTATTACAAGTTCATGTTTCTTTTTAATGGTAGTGATTATAAGAGGTGTATAATACCTCATAATTAGTTTAATAACTATTTTTTTCATGTATTCATGTGATATTTTTCTTATATGTGGTTCTTATTCATATTTCTCAAAGTGTCTTGCTCTTTAGAGAGCTTGTATGGCATGTGAATGATTTCTTTAGGCCTAAACATCATATTTGGTTTGAATTTTAATTTAATCCATAGTTACATGAATGTAAAAATATTTATCCATTATAATATTTGAGAATTATGGTGTTATTTCAAATTCATTTTCAAATAAAGGGATTTACAAATGGTTCAAGCACCCATAGGCCTGCAAGCCTTTTAACATGCATTCATGAAATCAAATTTGTGATAAGAGGGTCTTAAAAATATAGTGTTAAAAATTTAAAATCATATAACTCCTATTTATTCCATTTATTATTACAATAAATCATGATCAACCTAAAGCTCTCATCTCTCATACATAAAGACTAGTGTATAAACCATTGCCTACATAATCCGTACAAGTGAATGGACAAGATTGAAGTGGCCTAGTGCTTGGTAAAGAGGTATACATGGTTATTAAACTATTAAGAGTCTATGATAATGAATAAAATTTTAAAAACTATACCATTGATCTAAAAATCAATGCAAGTACTCAAACTCACTCAAGCCTCAACGAATATATAGTCAATTAACACCTATAGTCATGTTAGAGGTTGGAACCCAAGTGACTTCATCAACTCAAGAATATCTTCCATGACCTCTATTACATTTATAATTATAATTTTGGAATTCCATACAATATATATTTATGAGTATTAATTGAGAAGAAGCCTACTCAAGATACACAGTCAAGTGACCCCAAAATAGTCACCTATAGCCATATATGGAAAACAAAGTTAGGCTACTTATACCAAGTAAGTTTCATTTCTATAAGGTTTGGAAAGGATAAAAGTAGGTTTTTTAATTATGATTCCAAAGTAAAAAGGGTACTCATTTTAGATGAAGAGATATAACCTACAATCATAGATAATGAGCCTATAGTCAAGAATGTAATTAACATTGATAAGGTATGAGGTAAGGTAAATTAAGTGAGATAATAATCATAATTTTGTCATATGCTCAGTGGATATATGGAGGATTAACAAAAGTGTCTTATAATTAATATCCATAAGAATAAATAGGCCACATGTGAATCAAAAAATTCTTAGAAGCTGAATTCACACTTAATCTTCACCTATAGTCCATACACATAAACCATGTTCACCTACAAGCTGATTGAAAGACACGTAAAGTCATGAAGTGGAATGATGTCTTGAGGCCTATAAGCCATTAAAGGAATAAGACAATGAAACAATGGAAATGGTTTTAATGATAACATATTGGAGAGGTTCAAGGATCTATTAATGTCTCTTAAGTAACCTATGAAGTAAAAAGAGACCTAAAAGCTATGGATTATAGGGAATCATTCTAAAATTAGGTCTATTATCTTAGAAGATGATAAAAAACCTAATACATAGAGACCTAATCCCATGGAAGGTGTCATTTTGAGTATACAAACCCTATAAACTTTGGAGTGAGCATCTTATGGTTTGGGTATCTTTACGCATTAAGGAAAAATGAAAGGACTAAGCTTTTAAAATTATACACAGTCAATCCCTCTAATAGAACCTACAAGCCTATTGAGAGACCTTTATAGTCTTATGCCTAAAGGAAAAGTAGAGCATGTTTTTAATGATCTTAGTCCATATTGAGATTCCAACTAGTTCAAAGTGCTAGGGTGTGTAGTAGAGTGAGGTTTTACAATCCTATACATAGTCATACCCTTTGGAGACATTTATAAGCCTTTATCAAGAGTTAGTTCATCTTCAAAATAAAAGAATATAGTATTAAGGTAAGGATCCCTAAGTCTAACATAATTTAAAACATTATTCAATTTCATAACATGTTTAAGGAGTTAATTGAGGAATCCATTGGTATAAGTTTAGCTCTTAAAACTTAACATACAATCAAAACTCTCTAAGGGCATACACAGGCTGAAAGACACTAACATGGTGTTTCTAAGATAAGTAGGGTAGAAAAAGTAGTGTTTAAAGGGTTTTAAATCAAATGATATCATCAAATGAGTTCAAAACTAGGATAAGATCAATGGTGGAAGGTGAACTTGGTAAATACCTATAGACAATCAACCATCTTAAGTAGACACCTATAGGTGGACATACTAACAAGTTGGTCTTAAGTCAATACAAATATGGGAAAAGAGTTGTTTTAAGGAATTTAAAACTAAATAAAAAATTCAACAAGTTATTAGACCATATTAAGGTTCAAAATTTTAGTGATGATGCCTTAAACTCAAAGGACACAGTCAAGACTACCCTAGATAGTCACCTAATTCAAGAGAGAAAATAAGTAAACCTTAAGCCTATAGGGAAAAGTATGAGTGATGGGGATAGTAAGGTATATCTAAATTAGTAAATATATTTCATGAAAATAATTTTCAATCCAAATAATATGATATCAAGGATTGAAAATAGAATATTTAAAACCTCAATACAACCAATCAATAGTCACATACAACCTATAACTAGTCTTGAGAAATTGGTGTTTTGGATGTTTTATAAACATGATTAGGATTTAAAATTTGGTAAAAAAAATTTCATGAGTGTTTTAAGACATTAATTTAAAATTAAATTTCACAAAAATAGGGGATATACCCATTTTTTTGTCTTAGACCTGACCCACTCTTTGGCAAGGGGAAGTGCAGAGACTAAGGGGCTTGTTTGAGGTCTAAGCACAAATAAAGCTTATAAAACCTCATGAAGGGTTTTGATTTAAATGAAAATTCATGAAAAAGTTTTACAATAACCTTTATGTTGTATTAAATATTAGGTTTCATCCAATTTCCCTTGAGGGCTTGTAAAGAAAGATAAGCTCAAAACCCTAAGTACCCTAATTAGTAAACCATAAGCACATAGAGGGGTAACCAGAACTTATAAGACATATAGAATAATTTCAAAGGTTTATATAAAGGTTTATGATCTATTCACAATGTTTGGAAGGATTTTTGAGACTGTTAACTTAAGGTATACCTCTCTTAGGCTTGAGAAACAATAAGCAAGCCACTCGAAGAGCAACTTCAAGTGCTCATGCAATTAATAAAACTTTGCATGGGAGTATAAAACTTTGGGATATTTTATGAAATATATAAAAAAATGTTTTAAAATTTTAATTATTTTATTTATATGTCCCATCTTTATGAATAATTATTAAGACCCCAAACGTGTCTTAAACCCTTCTAAAACCCTAGTTGTGACTAATTTGCAAAGAAAGGATTCAAATAGACTCTAATGGCATAGTTTTATCCCAAAACCTATTTGATTTTTTTGAGGACTCTAATAATGATCTCCATATTTATTTTTATTGTGATGTCACCTATACAGATTGCTCCAAAAACCTTGTTTTTCATGATTTTTGGTGTTTTTAGGTGTTCTAAGAAGGTGAACTTTATAATCATTATATAAGGTAATTTTGTAGTTATTATAACTATTTAAGTTCAAAAATTTACATGGGATATTTTTTAAGTGGCCAATCTATGCTCATTTTTCAAGACAGTCCCGAACAAGCTCAAAATGAGCCTAAGAAACAAAGTGGTTTCATGGTTTGCATACTTCCATAGGGTCTAAGGACCCAAAATTTGGAATGAAGGATTTTATTAGGCTAGGTAAATTTAATAACATGGATTTGACCAATTTCAAACGTGTGTGTGCTCATTTAGACAAGATTTCTCTTTCTAGACCTAAGAGGGATACTTAGGCCTAATTGGAGAAGAAAATGGAGGAAAATGATTACTTGCACTTGGATTTTGATCATAAATTTTTTTTGGGGAGATATAAGGTGATACATGGTACTCAAAAATGTGGCAATTTTTTCAATATTATTCATACAATCTTATAGAAAAGTAGATTTTTAGGTTTTAGGGTGATAAGGAAGGGGTGTTAAAGCAAGAAAATGGAAAAATGATGTCTTTTAGACTAATTTATGGATCTAAATGCCTTTTTTTAGGTATTATGTCATGTTTATAATCCATATATCATGTAATATTACCTATTCCAATGCAAAACTCTTCTCTCTCTCTCTCTCTCTCTCTCTCTCTCTCTCTCTCTCTTGAAGGGGTGCTAAAGCCAGAAAATGGAAAAATGATGTCTTTTGGACTAATTTATGGATCTAAATGCCTTTTTTTAGGTATTATGTCATGTTTATAATCCATATATCATGTAATATTACCTATTCCAATGAAAATCTCTCTCTCTCTCTCTCTCTCTCTCTCTCTCTCTCTCTCTCTCTCTCTCTCTCTCTCTCTCTCTCTCTCTCTCTCTCTCTCTCTCTCTCTCTCTCTCTCTCTCTCTGCTTTTTGTTCATAAATAAGAATTAAATGTTCATAAGCACTAAATGATGAATAGAAGTTTTACAAAGGATTTTAAAGTCTCCTCATGACCTTACACACCATTTAAAAGTTTAATAATTCATTAATTGGTTAGAATAAGTTTTCAAAGGTAGAAAAGGTCTTGATAACTTCTAACAATAGCTTCTCCCCTTCTAATGCCTAGTGTGTTAGAGTCAAACTTGCATTCAAAGACCTTATAACATCCTAATAAAGGTGATAAGACCTCATTAATGGCTTAAATAAATTTTAAAATAAATTATTTATAAATTCATGATGACCTACTCTTAAGGACCAAGGATCAAGGAATATTCTTCTTTACCAAGAATTGAGGGTGTGCAGGCAAAGATTTAGGAGGTTATGTTATTCAAAAATTAGATATGAATACTCAAGACTCTTTAAAAATTCCCAAAAATATGTCTCACCTTAACCTATAAACAATTTTATATATGTGGAGAAGATATTAGTCATGAAATTCTACATTGGAATTTAATAAGGACTAAATCAATATTTGAATTCATAGTTTGGGGGCTCGTGTTTCCTCTCTCCTCTCTCCTCTATCTCAATTCTCTATATGTAATCCAATTTTTGGAATTTTAAACATCCCTCACCTGGGTATGAGTAAAATATACGTATTTTTGTACTTATAAACCTATTATAATAATTAATAGACTATTTTAGCTCTTTCATGGTGATATCTAGTGTGTTTATACTTATTTAGATTTTCAAATGTGATTAAGCTTCTAAAAGTTAAGGGAGACAATGAATTAGTAGTGTATTAGTTAATAGGTATAAGTGAAACCAAGAACACACTCTTAAAATCTTATAAAAATAGGTTTTGGGACCTCATAGAGGACTTCCAAGATTTTGACAATCACTCCATTCCTAGAGGAGCCAATTAGTATGCAAACTAGTTAGTTGCTATTGGAGCACAATATGATATAGTTGATGGTCTCAAGGACACTAAGGATGAGTCATAAATTAAATTTATATTAAGGACCTTAATCCATAATAATGAGGTAAGTTGGAAATTATTTTATAGTGATAAACAAATTTCCTATTTCCTACAACATGAAGCATAATTCTGCTCAAAGAACCAAGATAGGTTGGAACATCAATATAAGGACTAGATTATCCAATTCATGTCAAATAAGCTACCTAAGAGATTGAAAATTTTGGAGAGAACATTTAATGAGGATGGAAAGTTGAGAAAAAATATGGTAAGCATATACACTAAAAATAACATTATGAACAAATAGCCATATTCGAAGTAAACTACTCAAGTTAGGAAAAGTGAATACTAAGGAGGAGAGGCAAGCCTTCATAGCATTATGAAAATGAGTTATGGATGTTTTTTCATGGAAATATCATTAATTTAATGTGTTTGATCCTAGGTTGGCACACCATACCATTGAGATAGAATAAAATGTCAAACCTGTGAGACAAAAACAAAGGCCAATCAACCCCAAAGTTGAGATTCTTATGAGGAAATAATTAAAAAATATTATTGAGTAAAACATAATATTTCCCTTAACACTTTCTACATAGGTGCCAAATATTTTATCTATGATGGAAAATAATGGGGAGATAAGGTTGTGTATGGATTTCATAGATCACAATAGGGTGTCATTAAGAGATCACTACCCTCTTCCATCTATGGATAAAATTTTACAAAGAGTTTTGGGTTCATAAAGGTTTTACCTTATATATGGATACTCAGGGTATAATTAGATATAGGTGAAGGACCAAGATCAAAACAATACTAACTTCACAACTAAGTAGGGTACCTATTAATATAATAAAATGCATTTTGGACTATCTAATGTTGGGCTTCCTTTCCTAAGGGTAATGAACATGGATTTCCAAGGGATTATAAGTGAGATGGTACTCATTTATCTTGATGATATTAATGTGTTTTCTAAAGAGCCTAAGGATCATTTTACACATTTAAGATTGGTGTTTGATATGTGTAGATATTTTGGGGTTTCTTTGAACCCCAAAAAGTGTATCTTTATAGTGCATGAGGGGAGGCTTTTAGGACATGTTGTATCCAAGCATGGACTTTATATTGATTCTAAAATAATAGAGGCAATCCTTGATTTGTCTTTGCCCAAACACAAGAAGGGATTTAAAAGTTTCTTGGGTAAAATAAATTTTATTAGGAGGTTCATACATGGATTTGTAGAATTGGTGAGGCTAATAACTCACATGATCAAGAAACATAAAGGATTTCTCATGGATAAAAGAAGGTAAAATAATTTTTGAGGCCATTAAGCTATCCATTAGTCAACCTCCCACCATACTCAACCCTTATTTTACAAAATACTTATTCATGTATGCCTTCTCCTTAAGTGATACAATTTATTCAATGCTCATGCAATAAAATAGTGAAGAATTATAGAAACATATTTCCATTTTAAGTAAATCATTGGAAGGATATGAAGAGAAATATAAATTTGTTGAAAAGCATGTCCTTTCTATCATAATGGACCTAAAGAAGTTTAGATATATGATGTCTAATAATAATATCTTTGTGATGGTGGTTCACCTTAGTATAAAATATTTTATTATTAATAGAGACCTAAGTGATCACCTTTCATCAGATTTTAAAGAGGAGAAAGAAATGGTTTTGATAGTCTAAGATAGTCAACATGTAATTGCAACTATCTCTTCTTCTGGATGGACACAAGATAGAAAAATTTCTCCAAATGGGAGAATGTACTATAGGCTTATATGTGTCAAAGATGAGATATTTTAGGATAAAATATATTCTTTACATATTTATTAATGGGTTACTCTTCATAAAATACATTGGTGGTATGTTTTTGAGATGTGTAGAAAGTAGTCAAGTGGACAAGTTGTTAGAGCAATTCCATGATGGGTCTACAAGAGACCACTTTTAATCAAAGACTAAAACATTAAAGATCATAATATAAGTTCATTTCATCCCACTTTGTTTAGATATTTATATTTTTGGGTTAGAATATGTTCTAAATGTGTACTATTTGACAGTAAGTAGAAACTAGTTATCATGCCTTTGAAACTTATTCAAGTTGAGCATCCCTTCATGAAATGGGGCTTGGAATTCAAAGGTATGATTCATTCCCCATAAATTATTGTGAATAATTGGGTTTTAAAAACCATTTATTACTTTACCATGTGGGTGAAGGTAGTTATACTCAAGGAAGAAAATGAAAACTCAATTTTAGAGTTTTATGATAGCCTAATGACTCAGTTTGGGGTCCCCTCAACCATTATATCAAACAATGCTTTAGCTTTAAATAATGCAAAATTGTTTGAGTGGACCTTGATCATGGAGTTTATCTCAATTATTCATCCAATTATTATACTTAGGGTAATGGAATAGTAGATTCCGCCATTAATAATTTGATTAGAATCATTAAGAGGATAATGGAGGATAGTTAAAGAGGATGGAATACCAAGTTAAAGACTGCCTTGTGGGTAGATATAATTAATATAAAAAAGGCTAATAGTCACTCTCCTTACCTTGTGGCTTATGGTAGAGAAGAAAATCTACCCATTTCATTAGAATTTCTAGCCTTAGAACTTGCACATTAGTTGGATCTCATGGAGAATGATGTAATTGAAGTCATAATAAATGAGTTGAGAGAGTTGGAAGAAACAAGGGACAATAATATTCATACTATGTGGTATAACCAGGACCAAGTCAAAATATCTTTTGAAAATATATGTTCATCTAAGACCATTTATCAAGGTGATATTGTACTCAAGTGAAATGAAGACTGTGCCAAGCTAGGTAAACATTCCAAATTTGATAGTCTTTGGAGTAGTCCATATGTCATTACTAGTTGTAATGAGATTAATGATTTCTAATTATCCAATTTCAGTGTTGAGGAGATACATATTCCTATCAATGGGATGTTCCTCAAGTATTTCTATTAGGAGAGCCAATCCTCTTGTACATAGTAGTAGTTTCCTTCTTCTAAGTGTTGTTGCACATGTTTGTTAGCTATTGTTTTGTTTTAGTTATTTTTTATTATTTTTTTGATTTGTGTCTTAATTATTTTCTTTTTTTTCAAGTCTAAAAGGTTGGATAATTTTATATATTAGTTAAGTTTTTGTAGCTATGAGTGATAAACAAGAAGATTCTGGATTATTTTGACTAGTAAGTTGGTTAAACTAGTTTAGTCTCCAAAAACATTGACCACTTTATGTCCTTAGGCTTAGAAAGGTGTCAAATTAAGGATTGGGATATTTTTAACATCATGAAAATTCATAATTTTCATATCTCTTGAGGAATCAAGGAAACTAAAATAAATATTCATTGATTTTCAAGTGAAGGGGGTAAGTATCAATGTCTTATCATTGCCATGTCTATGTTTGGATGTCTTTGATAAGTATCCTCATACTATTGATTAGATTTGTATGTATTTTACAATGGATTTAAGTGGTATTATGATCTAGAGTACCTTAATGAAGATGGTTGAAGATGGAAGTTGATGACTCACCATGAGATTCTCTAATCTATTTAATAAATACAGAGCATAGTGGACTATAGCCCTTGAAAGGGTGATAAATATAAATATAAGTCTATTTAAAACTTTTAATAAGGATATAAGGTAATATTATGATATTAATTAGTAATACTCTTTTGGGACTATATGTATGTTGTTTAAAAGGAAGGTTTTGGTCTTAAAATGACAAACTTTGACCTGAAAAGGCCACTAAAGCATAAATAACATATTTAAATCAACCTCATTATCCTTATATTTATTTATAAAAATGTTTTATGCTTTTAAATTATCTCTTATATGAGTTTATAAGGTTGTTTTGCCTTCAAAAGACCTCACACATGTGAAAACAACTACCTTTTTGCTCTCCAAAATGTGTTCCTTTTTTTGGGATGCCTTTTTGACTCGCATTTTTGTTCATGTTGTCCTAAAATGGTGGTTTGAAATTGAAACAAGAGTAAATGAATGATAATTTTTAGGATTCAATAATTTTTTTAGGTGATACATATCTATACTATATAAATTTTCTTAGGAGAAGTCTTATAGATGCAATAAGGTCTTGTTACAGGCACATAGTGAAGAGATTAAAATGTTTGAAGGCTTAAGAATCCAAAAACCAATGGGTTTTCCCTAATTAATTCATTAATAGACATCAAGACCCCTTTAGGTTTGTGCTTAGTCCATATAGGAGAGAGAGAAAGAAGATCCAAGCTCTTGACTAGAGAAACTAGACTTGATGACCTTCTAGTCATGAGTATTGGTTGTTGGTTTATTATTCCAAACTTTATGAAAAAATGCTAAGAAATTAATTATTATTGTCACCATTAATATCTACATAAGGTAAGATAAGTAGTATGATTTTGTGGAGTTTATGACTATTTTGATCAAACCGGTGATTGTTTCTGATCCCTTGGGTCTTGGAGTGACCTTTCATGGCTTCCTCAACATTATGATCCAAATGCATGAGTACATGGATCTGAATAATACATAAAATACCAAATATTTAATCTATATCCAGGTTTGAAGGAATTTTATGATTCAATGGTTGATCCATGGTTGTCAAAGTCAATGGTTGTCAAAACACAATAAAATGTTTTATTATATGTTTTATTCATGATCATGTGTATTTATTTTAGGTTTTATTGGAGACTCAGGTTGCACCCTAGCTGAAAGGAGGAATGTTCAAGTTCTAATTTTAAACTTGGACTAATATGGGAATGGTCGAAGGCTATGGGTTACCTATAAATAGACTAGACCTCTAGGATTTTTTATGATGCTAGCTCCTCAGATTTTATAATTTGGACCTTTATCTCTAAAACCTAAAAACTAGTTGGGGTTAAAAGAGTTATGATATTTGCCTAAAATAAAACCTTTTATAATACGTGGTGATGCACCAGGGATATTTTCCATCCACTCATACTTAAGCCTCTAAAACACTATCAAAATAGAAATAACTTATGGAATATGACTCTAAATTCCTATCATGCATCAATACTTCGTGCAGAGGTTTATAAAGTGAATGAAACTTAAGGTATATGATGGAGAGGCCTAGTTCAATGCACTAATACAATCAATATGTCCACTATTGGTTTCATTCAAATGACATCAAACACTAAACATAACTTGCATACCCAGATAGTCTACCAGCTAAGAGAAATTAGGACTTGGCAAGGGAGAAGGATCTACCACTTATACAAATCAAAATCACATGAACACACTAGTATAATATAATGAAATCTTAAAATAGTCATCTTATTTATCTTAATAGGTTACAAGGCTCAATCTTGGTAGAGTCTAGTCATGCCCAAGAGAAGGTTCCAAAATAATAGCTCAAAGGCTATATTTATAGAAGGGAAGAAAGAGAGAGGGAGTTTTGGCACTCCAAAAGGGAATAAAATGAGCTCAAACCCATTTAAAATTTAATTACAAATACTTTCATAAATTAAGCTCACTCAAACCATTCTTAATTGATCTAGGTCACTCTAGTCTATTACATCATTACAATATCCTCTTAATGATGCTCCATGGTAGCTGTAATGTTAGGATTGAGATGTTTCAAGCTAGGTCTTGGTAATAGTGTAGTTACAACACTCAAATCCATCATTTAGAACCATGTCATATTTCCCACCACTTTTGACTAGTTGTCATGGCATGAATAGTAGAGGTAAAGGTCCCTTTCAATTAATTGGTCCATTATATGAACTATTAGGGTCCACTGGTTTGCCTTCATGGCACCCTTTGAAATATTAGTTCCTCCTACTATAAATGGAAAAAAAAGTTAGATAAGGGTCCATTTATGATGCAAACCTATAATCTAGAGGTCCATATTTAGCCACATGGGTAGTCTTTTTATGTTCTTTATACTTTATTGAATCACTTATGGCCTTTTAATAGTGTTCGGTCAATCTTCCATGGTGTCAATATGAGCCTAAAAAACTATCTATTCATGTTCAAAAATAGCCTCTCAAGATCTATTGAGAAACTTAGGTTCACCTTTGTTCTTGACCTTTATTTTCATTAAATGTCGATGTTTGATTTAGATCCTTGACTTATTGATAAATTTGTTCCATCAATTTTAATAAGTATAAATGCTAGAGAATCACCAATCCTCTATTACCTTATTGTGTCCTTGGCACTTGTCATGCACACATTTGATCATGAGATTGGTTGATTCTTTGACCTCTAATCACCATTAGATCTAGATGTTCAATCAAATACAAATCGTTAGATCAACTACGACTCATTATTTGAAAGCCAATGGCTAGTTCATGATTTTAAAATTGACATTCTCACTTCCATCAAATGATTTTTATGTGACCATCATTGAAGGTAACATGACTATCAATTTTTATCTCAATAGGATTTGTCTTACTATGTATTTAAATTTGACATCCCACTGACCATCATTTATCATCCCACATAATGTAAAATGATGTCTTATAGACCATCAAATTTAAGCACACATGTTTTTTTCCCTGAGATTTATTTTAATGCTAGCATGAATATCATATGTTGTAGGTCCATTTTGATCAAATTTAAAGGCTTGGATCTTGAAGCATGACAATCATGGAGGCAAAAAAATTTTAGAATATGTTCTTCTTACCAAAAGGGATGAACCCATTTGATCTGTTCGTCCCAAGAGCTTTCTAAGTGAAGATATTAAATGCTCAAGTTGACTAGTCCATTTGATCTTGAATGATGTCCTAGTACAAAAATGGCTAAGTATGGAAACTTGGAAATTTCTATTTGAGGAGCCAACTTTGAATATGCATAACTCCAATCATGCTTTGTTGGATGACTAGAAACTTAGTGCATAGTAACTACATACCAAGCTGAGTAAACCCATATGAACACTTTCCCTTGAAACTATCTCATGTGCAAGATATTACCTTGTCAAAATGATCACTTTGATTTTTTTTAACTTCTTTGAAAATGGCTAAGTATGGGAAAACATGTAGAAAGTGACTAGTGAGCCAACCTTAGACCTGCATATCTTCTTTCTCACTTTGTCAGAGGACCAAAAACTTGGTCCATATGTTCTAAGCTCAAAATTGAATAGACCCATGTAATAAATTCCTCTAGAAGCTACCACATGTGTGAGATGTATCATTTTAAATCTATCCACTTGGTTTTATTTGAGATCCCTAAAAATTGGTTATGGGAAAACCTATAGAAAGTGATTACGGAGCCAAATTTGGACCTTTGTAACTTTTGATGTGCTTTAGTCAAGAGCTTAAGACTTGGTTCATATGATCTTGGAATAAATTTAAATAAACCCATATTACAAATTATCTTTAACTCATCCACATGTGTAAATGGTGATGTCAGCAAAGTGCCTACTCAAAATTTTTGTCATTAGGCCCAAGTGTCTCAAAGAACATAATGAAGAACCAAATGGATCCCATGCAATTATAATCCACTCCAAGAATTCTTGGCATCCCATGGGGGATATGAAAATTTGGTCCTATCCTTAATAAATGTAAATTTACACTTTAAGTGAACCTAAAGTGTCTTAAGAGCCTTGTGAGTAAATTTGAGATCCTAGACTTTTTCCATTCAGAGCCTTGTCTATCTAGACATAAGCTTGGTATGTGGGCTAAAATGGCCAACATTTATGGTGACTCATAGGGAAGCATGCATATAATTATTTGAGAACCCAGACCATGTGGCATTCTTTTTATAACCTCTTGAAATAAAAAAAAGACCAAAAGGAGCAAAACAAAGACCAAAAGTAACAAAACAAAATAGAATGGGAACCTAAACTACCAACATAAAGACCACTAACCTACAAAACAACAATAAAATGGGGAGAAAAAACTATTGCCTATGATACTCACTTATTGAAGCAAGATAAACCTATAATAACTAACTTGAAGTAACAAGATTTTCTCCAGGGTCAAATGGGAATTTATTTTATACAACATGTATCTTTGAAACATGATTACTTCTCCTTGATGGCATCTTCGTAATAGATTGGAGAAAATGGATGTTCATGTCTTCTTGATGTTGTAACTAGGCATCCTCTATTTATTCCTAGGTGTAGGGATTAAAGATATGGATCCAATAACTAATCATATTCTTCCCAAACCTTTCTATGTTGCTCCATGAGCTTCATCTTCTTTTCAGCCAAGGGCTGCAACTGATTCTATTTCTTGGATTTCAAGTAGACTACTATCACAACATCCTTGATGAGCTCTTTTTATTTGGGCCTTGGCTGATGTAGTGGTGAGTCATCTAGGTTCAGGTAGAAGTCCTTTATGTCTTCCCAAAATGACATCTCATCTTGGTTAATGTACAAACCACATGGTTCCTTTCTACTTCTACCATCTATTTATAAGACATTAGGTCGATTACCTACCTTTTTCTCTTAGACAATGCCATCACAAGGCTCTTTATAAACTAATGATTGATCATACTCTGCATCAATAAAGATGGGTTATAAATTATCAATCTATTTAAGTATAAGCTCTTCTTGAGTTGGAACTTATAAAGTTGCACTGATTTATTTATCTTAAGCATTAATCTATTATTTAATTTTATTACTCAAATTTGCCACACTAAGTTGCTCGATCTCACCCAATAATTCTAGACACAATTGTTGTCACTAGTATTCTAATGGATTCTTGACCCCAATATCAATAACATTATTATGAATGCTACCATCTAATTAATCTCCTAGGAAAAGATTAGCTTGTGTTTCACTTGCCTCAGTTGCATCATTAAGACATTGCAACTTTCCTCTATCACTTAATCCTTACTCATGCTTACCTTGTAATCTATTGGAGTGCATGGGGGTTCCAATATAAATCTCTTTTTCATATACACTAGAATTTTCCTCTCCAAGGTGCTCTTAACACTTAGTTACAATTGCATCAATGTCAATCTCTTGAATGATTGACCCTTCTTATATCAGCTTGGATAGTTTTTCCACCATGTTAGAATGGTCCAATTCTTATTTTTTTGTGCTTGATTTATTTTAAAGAGGGGATAAGGTGGGGGATATTAGATAACACTAGGATGCTTGGTGTTGACAAGGGTATTTTTCTAACTAGGGATCTTGAATGATATTTTGGAAATCTCTTGGGATTGAGGAGAGATGTGAAAAAGGGGAACATGTGTTTGATTAATATCAGATGAAGGACCAATAATAGATTTTAAACCTAATTTTCCTTTCTTATCCTCCTTTTTAAGGGTGGTCATGATGAAATTATGATCCATGGCCCATGAAGGCTTTCATGTGGGTATCACCTTGGGTTCTTTGGTAGGTATAGGATCTTGAGCATAAGTGGATTGCTTTTGAGGAGGAAGGTGAAGGCAATCTCCCTTTTGGGTGGTTAAGAGAAGAGGATAAAGATGGAACTTAGAGAGTGGCTCAGACTTGATTTTTAACTCTACACTATGTTCAAGATTGTAAACCATGTGCGACATGTCTTTGAATAAATACCCTCCAACCTTAGTTTTGAAGTTATTACCTAAAAATAAGGAAAAATAAGGCAACAAATCTACTAACATAAAGACTTGTATAACTAAAAGTTTTGGGTAGACATGAAAAGTGAGTTGGAGGTTTCTAACAATGCTAAATACTTTCATGGGAGACCCATTATATTGTAAACCAACATTAGGTACAATTTCATACCTTGGATTCAAAGTATTCTCTATTAATTTGGGAGCAATGGAGATATTTTCCTTGTCCTTAAGTGAAAAATTATTCACCAAGAAATATTGTATAACCAAGGAGGAAAGAAAGGGAGATGGGGTAACCAACTTAGCTAACTGTGGTTAGTTTGTAAGAGTATTTTGGTTAGTGATAAGATCCTAGCATTCTCCATGTTTTTTCTATCTAAGGCTCTCCTATTACCTATCTCTTTCTTTTCTTAATATCTCAATTTCTAAATGTAGATAGTCAATGTTTCGTACATGTGGATTACAAGGGGAAAAGGTTGATAATAGGACTAGTCATGAGGATGAAGAGGTTGTCATGGAGGTAGAGGGGGGTAAAAATATGGTGGATGGTCTTGGTAATATGGAGGATGTGGATTATATGGGTCATATGGGCTATGGTAAGGTGGATATAGGGGTGGATATGGGGGTGGAGAGAAGAAATATTCCTCATAGGATGCCATGGCTCCTTATGCAATATGTGAATTGAATCAAAATCATGAAAAAACCTTATTACTTATGCAACTATGAAACCACTAATATCTCTAAACTTGAAGTTGATTGTAAACTTCCCAAAGATGCTTGACTCTAATCAAGGTGTGCTAAAAATGATGTTGTTGATTTCTTTAGCTTCCAAATTCCCTCAAATGTCTTTAGAGTATGCTTCAAGGTTCTTGAAAGCATCCCATCAGTCATGCCAAAACTATTAGAGATTTAGGTTGCACCCTAGCTGAAAGGAGGAATGTTTAAGTCCTACTTTTAAACCTAGACTAATATGGGAATGGTTTAAGGCTATGGGTTACCTATAACTAGATAAAACCTCTAGGATTTTTTATGAGGCTAGCTCCCTATATTTTATGATTTGGACCTTTATCTATAAATCCTAAAAACTAGTTGGGGTGAAAAGAGTTAAGAGATTTGCCCAAAATAAAACCTAGTCTAATATGTGGTGATGCCCCATGGAGATTGTCCATCCACTAATACTTGATCCTATAAAACACTAGCAAAATAGAAATAACTAATGAGATTTATGAATCCAAATGCCTATCATGCATCAATACTTCATGTAGAGGTTCATCAAGTGAAAAAAACCTAAGGGAGATGATGAAGAGGTCTGGTTTAAGGTACTGATCTAGTCAATATGTCCAATGTTAGTTTCAATCAAATGACATCAAACACTAAACATAACCTGCATACCTAGATAGTCTACCAGCTAGGTGAGATCAAGACTTGGCAAGGGAGAAGGATCTACCACTTATAAAATCAAATTGACATGAACACACTAGTCTCATATAATAAAATTTTAAATAGTCATCGTATTTATCTTAATAGCTTACAAGGTTCAATCTTTATAGAGTCTAGTCATGACCAAGAGAGGGATCCAAAACAATAGCTCAAAGGCTATATTTATTATAGAAGGGAAGAAAGAGAGAGGGAGTTTTTGTGCTCAAAAATGGAATCAAATGAGATCAAATCCATTTGTAAATTTATTACAACTATCTCCATGAATCAATCTCACTCAAACCCTTCCTAATTGATCTAGGTCACTCCAGTCCATTACATCATTACAATATTCTCTTAGTGGTACTCCATGGTGTCTCCAATGGTTAGATTTGGATGTTTCTAGTGGGGTATTGGTAACAATGTAGTTATAACACTTGTATTTATTTTACCTATCATACCCCTTTTTTAAGGAGAAATGGGAACCCACTTTTTTCATTTTTTGGTCTTGGATTTGAGCCCCTTTTCTATGTGTTTATGTGAATCTTGGGAAAATTTTAATTTAAGGTTTTATAATTTGGTTGGATGATATTGGCATAATCTTTTAACAATATTAACTCTCTTATTATATTGGGTTTGATCTATTGGGTTTATATTTTCAAGATTATTCTTTTAGAACTTATGTAGTTTGTCCCTTTTGGGTTTTATGTTTCAGGTGTTTTGGTCTAGTACCTTTTTTAAACATTCAAACTTTATTATTTTAGAATTTATTATTGTGGACCTTTTATTTTCAATGAATTTATTTTATCAAGCAAATTACTGTGGACATTTTATCGAAAACAATTCCCTCGAAGGAATTAGGTCTGTGAGCTTTTTGCTCAATGAAATTTTGGTCTATGGAAATTTTGTCTAGAATAAATTTCTTGAAAAACTAGCCCTTTGACCCTTCAAAACCTACCCTTAAATATATTTTTCCAATACCATGTTTAACCTATGTAGTAGACTCTTCAATCATTTTTTCCATGAAGTAGACCCTTTAGATCTTTTCTGCTTACCCTTCAGGACTTTTGAACTAGCCCTTTGGCATTTTTGAAAGTGTCTTTTTCCCTAAATATTATCCCTTAAACCCCTTTTCATCAACTAAATTACCATTTTATACCAACCATTTTAAATCACATACCCTTTAGGCTTTTTTTAAACCATACTTCAAGACTTTTATCTCAGACCCTTTACCCTATGGGACTTATCCTTCAAGACTTTGTCCCATCTCCTTTACCATACCTAACCTACCCATCAGGATATTTGTCCTAGCCTCTTTGCCTTACGAAAAGTGACCTCCACCATTTCTATAATGTAACCTTTGTCATGGTTATATCCTTCAAGATTTTTTTCCTAAGCCTTTGGCCCTTTTCAAAGTGACTACTTACCCTTCAAGATAATTGTCACAACCCTTTCCCCACCAAAAAATACCCTACAGAGTAGACCCTTTAGGCATTTTTTCCATGAAGTAGACCCTTTTTAACTAAGGTACATACCCTTTTAACTCTATGTAACATGCCCTTTGAGAAATTTAGAATAACCCTTAGTCATACAAAAGTTCCCTTTAGGGAAATTCAAAGTGCCCTT
Organism: Torreya grandis; assembly: GCA_037957365.1. NCBI lineage: Eukaryota > Viridiplantae > Streptophyta > Pinopsida > Cupressales > Taxaceae > Torreya > Torreya grandis. The sequence continues at coordinate 399,700 of JARHVA010007157.1, forward strand.
TAGCCTTTGTGAAGTAGATCCTTCGGGACTTTTGTCATGGATGAAATTCCCTATGAAGTGGACCCTTTAAATTATTACCCATTTGATAATTTACCCTTCAACATTATAAAAGAATACCTTTGGCCTTTTGGAAGTGACCCTTCAGGATAATTGTCTCGAAACTTTTGACCAATGAAATATCCCTTTGGGAAAATTATTGTGAACATTTTGTTCAAAATGATTCCCCCAAAGGAATTATTCAACATAAATTTTGCCAAAAACACTTTTTTGATGTACACCCTAGTGCCCCATTACTAAGAGCACTACTAACCTTACCATACTTAGCCAAAAAAGGGTGAAAATACTTACCATCAATCTATTAAATACCCCCACCAACTTGAGCTAACAAATTTTGAATTATATAAGAAATAAAAGCAAAGTGAACATTGCACATTTATGTCACATGAATAGCTATTCAATGTAGAATCATATATAGGTGATTCACAACTATTGAAAATATCATTAATTTCAAACTAACTTGCATTCAAAGTCTTTTAATTTCCTACAATGGTTAAGATCCCTATATACTATCTCAAGAATACTATAGGTAAAATAATGACTGAGCTAGAGCTAAATTGTCTGCACAACATACATAGCACATAAAAGAAGACTGCAGGTAGCATAGAGCATATATATGCATCAATGACATCTTCATCTAGGGTAGTTTGAGGGGAAAATCCATCATCCCCATATTCAATTAAGGACTCCACATAGTTTACAGATATAATCTTTGATGTTATAATATTTGGAGATAGGTAGAATCACTATTTATAATTATGGGACGTCATCAAATTTATGGATATATTTTCACTATAAGATGAAATGACACTTGTAATTAGACTATTCATCAAGGAACTACTAGATTTTAAATGTTAAAGATTATATTTTTCTAACACCAAGCCAAAATTAATGTCATGTATTTCCTACATTATTCAAGCAATAACATAGTGGTTGTGTACGCATCAAGAGCTAACTTCTAAAGGTATTTATCTTTGAGCATACCCGATACTTATTTTGACAAGCACATAATGGTGTAGTTAGATGAAGAGATTTTAATTTAGAAAGCACTATCTTCATGGGTAATCCTAGACCAAACCATTGCATGGAAGGGGAAGAAGCTAAAAGGAGCAATTTTTATCGATAAATTTAGAATTATGATTTGTATTAGCATGGCTCTCGTCAATTAACTATATGTTATGCCAAGTATTAATTTTTTAAATTTAGATTGGGTGCCATTATTGTATATGATTGTCACCCATGATTTTGCATACACCTTGGGAAAAATAATCATATTTCACTTGAGAGAGTAGATAATCCATAAGAACAAGCATCCCTTCCCTTTGGGAAATTTATACATGATGTCCTATTTTTCAGATACATTTATGGGTACCTATTATAGATATCTTGGGGAATTGTTGACTCTAGCCATACATTATGAAAATAATAGAATTTGTGATCATTATCGATTTCTGTGCATATATACATATACTAAAAACATAGTTAGGATAGCATAGGATGTCTATCCATAAGTTTTTCAAGCCATTCATGGCTTGCCTATGCCCAAAATCAAGCCAAAAATCATAAAGAGATTGGATGGAAAAGGGGATTATTTACTCTACCCTAACTTCATAGTAATCATGAATTGGGAGGACAAGGTTAATACTTTGTCTTTCCAAGTAAAAACTAGACAAGTTGGTGGAGCTAGAAATTGCTTTCCAACAATGGTAGAGTATCGAGGAAGACTTATCCAGATAGAAGAAAACCTTATTCTTTGGCCACCACATAATAATTGGAAGAATGATTTACATAATGAGGAAGCATTTCATGAAAGTGGGTGACAAATGCAAAAGTTATCAATTCCCCGTGCTTATGCATAGAGATTGGCATCCTCATGGGTAGGTTCAAAAGCACATACAAGGATTTAACATCCCTTACAACCATGTCCTGTATCCATATGATTTTCTATTTCTTAATGCAAAGTATGATGAGGATGTTTTAGAGAGATCTAAGATCATTGGATTAAAGTAAGATCATTTGTAGATGATCCAAGATGACCCCTCAGTCACTACTAGAGAATTGGATAGTATGAAGGCTTTATATAAAGTATGGGAGCACTCTAATTTTTGGAGAGGAAATTCTAAGGAGCAATCCAAGGACCAAACAATTCCCTCATATTTATCCCTTTCATTAAATCTAAGGACTATGAAAAAAGAGTTTGGTTTGCCTGAGCCTAGTTCTAATAGAGGAACACAAGTAGGGGATACCATCAGCTTAGATTCTAATGAGGAAGGAAGAATATGAAAATAAGCAGCAATGAGCACCATTCAAGTATCTACTACTATGCCCCAAGTATAGATTATTACATCTATTAGGATGGAAACATCATAAGTAGTGATATAAACATCCTAAGACTCACCCATACAAATGAATATCCCTCTAGTTAATAAGAGGAAGACTAAGACTCCTACAAGTAGTCCTACAATGGAACCAACATAAGGCTTACCTATTACATCTCAGGAGGAAGAGGTTATCATAATCAAAGACATTGAGGATGACTCTAATGAAAAATCAAATCTAGAAGTAGCTAAGGCCATGAGCCTTCAATTAGGACCCATAGCACCAACATCTCTGGTTACCTACTATTTTTTAAGTTTTCTTTTATCTTTTATACCAATCTTTGGACAAGTTTTAATTCCTTCTATGCTAAGACCACCCTAGATAGAAGTTCCTACTTTCACATCCATTAACCCCTCTATTACCACCACTACCATTGATCCCTCTCTTTCCACTTCCATCACATTCCCCCTACTTGCCTCCTTTATCTCTACTGGAACTTCCACTATCAAATACCTAAAAAAGATGAAGGTGTCTAACAAGGTATAAATTGCTTTATCCACCACATAAATTCATGTGCATTCCACCCAAATTTACCTTCTAATACCATCCACCACTTCCATGGAAGAAACCATAGTGATAAATACTAGCATGGGAAAGAATTCCAAGCCCCAATTAATAATGGTCCACCCACTCCCTCAATTTGGAGGAGTTGATTGGTCCAAAATTATATGTCCTTCCCTACTCGATGTCCTTATCAGGGCCCAAACGTAACAATAGGTTCAAGAATATGCTAAAGAAGAGGTTATTGTCACAAGCTATGATGCATCTCATTTGGACATTCCTAATGCTAAGCTTTAAAATCACTAAGATTCCTTTGGTTTCCACTCTATTTTATCCCCCATCTAACAACATTTAGAGAGTGAAGAAGAGGAAGCTAGAGGATGAGAAATGCACTAAAATCATCCTTAAAGAAAAACAAGAAATCTTCTCCCTCACAATGTGGTATAATAGGTAGTCAAGGGAGTCTCCATATGTTGAAAATATTGTAGATTTAGCATAGGTACACAAATATGTAATAGTTTCTATCTATGAAGGTACAAAATTGGCTCAATAGAATCTTGAGGCTGAAGTGCAGGAACTAGAGGCCAAGGTAGATTAACTAAAGGAGTAGGCAAAGATGGTACACATTCTTATGGGTATAGAATATAAGGTACATGAAGTTACTTCTAGGTGTTTTAAATTTTTTGTGGCAATGAAATTCATGAAGGCCAAGAGGGCCCCTCATGTGAGTAAGTCGAAATAATTGTTTAATTCCTTGAGAGATGACAATACCAAATTAAAGATGTTAGTTGTATACATGGGCAACTCCTTATATAGTCATCTCAACCTCATGACAACACTAGAGGCATCTAATTACTTTTATTTTTTATCATCAATAAGGAAGAGGTAAAATAATGACTACAATAAATTAAGGCTTTAATCCCTAGGTATTAAGTGCATGAGGCCCAACTCCTCCAAATTGTGCATGAGTTGAAATTATCCAAAGTGAAGGATGCCACTAGTAAATTGATTAGTAGGAAGAGGATGAATTTAATCAAAGTTTACAAGGCCTAACACTCGAAGAGATAGATTCAAAATTAAGTAAGACCTAAAAGAAGGTGATCAAGGTCAAAAGTTTCAAGAGTAAATTTTAGATAACTAAGGATGAGCATGAAAAGATCCTTGGGAAGGTTAAAATAATTCATTGATAATTGATACTAAATTTAAATATTATAAAGAAACAACATGGTAAGACACATAAATTTTATGATGAAAACAAAGTGAAGAAAAAGTAGACTTATGGTAGTGCATCAACATCTATAATTGCCACCTCAATTGGCGTGCTAACCAAGGTGCATGCAGTGCTTCATATGACTAAGCCTTGATAGGATGAGATTTTATGCATGTATAATTTTTTAATGATAGACATATTTATAATGTCCTTGTAGTTTGAGCCTTTTATTGTAAAATTTGACTCTATATTTTGTACACATGCACACATTACATAGTTTTGGAAAGGTCAACTTATTTAATTAATAATTATAAGTTTTCTCTTATATGGCTTTAGACCATAGTTAGAACTACATGTTATAACTACCACATGTAATGACATTGCATGGACTTGGAGGATGAGGCACCCCTTTCCCAAGCCTATATATACAATTGCAACCTAACCTAACTTAGTTTTTTTGTTAGAAAATTTTGAATACAGAGCAATGAAGTAGTTTTGATCATCAATAAAGTGTTTGAGTATTTTCTTTCCAAATTTTGTGCAATTAGTTATTATTTTCAAGGTTGTGTGTTTTGATAATCTTTAGTGTACAATAGCTATGAATAGATTCTTAATTGTTTTTATTGATGTACTAATATGTAGATGTGTAATAGGTATTGAAGGATTAGTGAATATATTGATTAGAATAGTTAAGTTTAAATTTAATCAAATTTATGAATATGTACTAGTGTTTTCTTTGGTGTAGTTTTTTGTGTGTGTGCAATAATTACCTCAGATAAATCATTATCGCTATCCATAATCTCCTAATTAAGGGTGTGTAATAGATTCCCTAAAAAGAGAAAGATTTGTATAAGGATTGTGAATTTCTTGCATCTTTATTTCCCTAGACTCCTTAGCCATGTTTGATTTTATGTGTGTAATTGTTGCTAGCAATAAGCATAGGTTTTGAAATGACATATTTATTTAGAAACCAAGTGGGAAGTTATACTTGAGAACCATACATTCTTATTTTTTTCCTTACCCTACCCTCCTTTCTGAGTTTGTTTTAAATATATACTCACTTTATATTAACAACCAACTATTCATCCAACTCACTTAAAAATCCACTATCTTCAGGAACCACACCTCCATCCAAAAAACTTTGTCAATAACCTATAATCCCTACCCCTATTTCATCAATGGGTTGAAATAGACCACATACCTATAACTCATTCCCTAGAGTGGAGTTTACTTCCATTGAGATCCTAGAATTTTAGAGGTTACCTCATTATCACTGTGGTGTGTATAACATTCGCATCAATAGGATCCATCATTTATAACCATGTCTTCTTACCCACTACTTTTGACTGATTGTCATGGAGTGTATAGTGGAGAGAAAATTCCCTTTCAATCAGATGGTCCATATATGAACTATTGGGGTCCACTTATTTGAATTAATGGCACCCTTTGAAATATTAACTCTTTTTGTAAGAAATGGAAAACATACTCAAAGAAGGGTCCCTTTATGACACAAACCTATAAGCTAGAGGTCCATATTTAGCCACATGGTGGTCCCTTTATGTTCTTTATACTTTACTGCATCACGTATGGCCTTTTAATGGTGTTTGGTTGAGCTTCCATGGTGGCAAGATGATCTTGTAAAACCCTATGTTCATGTTTAAAAAAATCCTTTCAAGCTCCATCAAGAAACTCAAGCTCACCTTTATTTTCATTGGTTGTCGATGTTCAATTTGGATCCTTGAATTACTAACCAATTCACTCCATCAATTTCGATTGGTACAAATTCTCAAGAACCATAGATCCTGTACCAATTGAATGTATCCTTGACACTTATCATGCACACATTCACTCCTGATATTTGTTGACCCTTTGACCTCTGTCTGTTGTTAGATCTAGATGCTCGATCAAATGCGGACCATTAGATCAACTGGGACCTGCTATTTAAAATCCAAAGGCTAGTTCATGATTTTAAAATTTAAATACTCTCTCTCATCAAATGATGTCTATGTGACCATCATTTATGGTTACATGGCCTCAAATTTAATCTCAATAGGATTTGTCTTACTCTATTTTTAAATTTGATGTCTCACTGACCATCATTTATCATCTTATAGAATGTAAAATGACATCACATGGACCATCAAATTTAAGCACAAATTTATTTTATCTTGAGATTTATTTTGATGTTAGTGTAAACATCTACTGTTTCAAGTCCATTTTAATCAACTTTGAAGGCTTGGATATTGAAGCACAAGAATCATGGAGGCACCAAAATTTTAGGAGGTATTTTTATTACCAAAAGGGATGAACCCATTTGATCCACTGGTCTTGAGATATTTATAAGTGAAGATATTAAATGCTCAAATTGATTGGTCCATTTGATCTTGCATGATCTCCTGTCCCAAAAATGGCTAAGTATGGAAACTTGGTGAATTATGTTTGAGGAGCCAACTTTGAATATTAACTCCTATAGTGCTTTAATGGATGACCAAAAACTTAGCACATAGAAACTAAGGACCAAGTTGAGTAAACCTATGCGACCAATTTCCCTTGAAACTATCACATGCATGATATATGGCCTTATCAATATGATCACTTGATTTTGTCTGAACTTCTTCAAAAATGGATTAGTATGGGAAAACATGTAGAAAGTGATTGAAGATCCAACTTTAGACCTGCATATCTTATTTCCCACTTCATTGAAGGACCCAAAACTTGGTGCTTATATTCTAAGGTCAAAACTAAATAGACCCATTTGATCAATTCCTCTAGAAACTACCACATGTGTGAGATGTATCATCTTTAATCTATCCACTTGGCTTTATTTGAGCTCCTTATAAATTGGCTATGGGAAAACATGTAGAAAGTGACTAAGGAGCCAAATTTAGACCTTTGTAACTTTTGATGCACTTTGGAAAAAGCCCTAAGACTTGGCACATATGATCCTGGCACAAATGTGAATAAACCCATATGACTAATTCTCTTTGACTTGTCCACACATGGCAATGGTTATGTCATCAAAGTGCCTACTCAAAATTTCTATCACTAGGCCCAAGTGTCTCAAAGAACACAATGAAAAACCAAATGGATCCCATGAACTTATAATCCATTCCAAGCATTCTTGGAATCCCATGGGATATATGCAAATATGGTTTTGTCATTAGCAAATGGTAGTTTACACTTTAAGTGATCCCAAAGTGTCTTAAAAGCCTTGTGAGCAAATTTGAGATCTCAAACTACATATTTCATTCAGAACCTTGTCTATCTCAACATAAGCTTGGTATGTGGGCCAAAATGGCCAACATGTTTCTCAAATTTTCCATTATTAATTTGACCTATCAAGGTCAAATTATTACCCCTATCATTCAAAACATTCCTAAATCTTGCCAATATCCCTTTGTAGTAGGTCAAACCAATGAATTATGGCCTAAAAGCATTAATTTTGCTAAAAAAATGTCAAAAATGGATTATAAATGGGTTATTGTCATTTCAAAAGAGCATTGTCAAGTTCAAATATGCAAATAGTCTATGCATAAGGGGTCAATTTTGAAGGAAATTAAGGATTATAATAGCTTCAGGTGGTTTTAAGACCTCAAATTTTGTACACAAAGTCATCATGACTTGAAGAACCTTTTGAAAAAGTTTCATGGACATTGGATGAGTGTGCATATTTATTGTTTTATAACAGTCCTTAGCATTTCTGTTGGATATCACCATTGGAGTAGGCATCATTATAGAGTGCAATAGAGGTTTGTAATTTTAGATAAAACTTTGAAAATTATGGGATGATGTTTTTAAATAATAATTAGACCTTTAAAGAGTGTCAAAAATCTAAATTTTAAGCAAAACATGCTCATACAAGCTTATGCAAGTAAATAAGCATATAATCTTAAAAGGGTTTTTTTGAATTTTCAATAAAAATATGATTTATAGTGTTTTGATAGCATGTTAAATACCCCATGATTATTTTTTTAGGCATTAGGAAGTGGGTGAAGAGTTATTTTCATTTTGGTGAAATTTTCACTTTTTGCAATTTTAGACATCCTTTCTAGTATCTTGTTTAGATGCTCATATCTTTCACCACATGTGGATTTTGGAAAAAAAATATTATTATGTTTTTATTACCCCTATTTTATTTAAAGGGGTTATGATTTATTAACAATCATTAAGAGAGTAGGCAACCCAGAATGCAGTCAAAACCCCATAGGTAGATTTCTCCACATGGTAAATTTTTATATATTTTTCTTGGAAACCCAATATTTTCAAGGATGTGTGATATAAATCATTGGAAATAGTTTAATATTTGGAGGTATGTGCTTCATGAATCATCATTTTAAAGATTCAGCTTCAAAGCCTACCTAAAACCTTAAAAAACTAATTTTGCAAAAAATTGATTTTATTTCTGTAAAATCATCATGAATTAACCTAAAACATTTTCAAATGTCAAGTAAACTTATAAAATATTCCATAAATTTAATTTTATGTATGGATCTATACAGATGAGGGCAAGAATCATATTTTTTTGGAAAAAATCATGTAAAATGAAGTACAAGACACTTCAATGAAATATAATAAATGAAGATAAAATCTTAAGACTTTTTATTCATCATAAAATTTTAATTTGGTCATAAATAATACCATAATTGTCCCAACTATCTCAATAAAAATGGCCAGTCTAAAGGAAAATGGAGAAAAATAGGCCTAGTCAAACCTATTGACTGAATGGTGAGTATTTTTTCATAAAATTCAAATATCTTGTGATGAAAAAAGTTTTTATAGATATATTTAACTATTTTTTCAGGTTTCATGGCATACTTTTTTAGGTTAAATTGAGTCCAAATGCAATAAGATAGGCTATTAGGCCTAATTGGCCTAATAGGTTTAATTGGTCAATCAAGCAAGTAAAGAATGGTGTTGAAAATATATCAAATGAATTAATTTTGGAGTTACCATGTTCCATATATGTTTTTTAAGTGGATATATCATTATAAATTTAATACAAAAGTTTCAATTCATGCAATTTGAGCTCAAGTTGAGTTATCTAGTCCTTAAGGGTCAAATCTCTTTGGTTAATTAGTTTGACTAGTTTCATGCATCTCCCATGCTTTTCATGAAAGATAAGGACATCCAAGAACTTAGAATAAATTTTAATATGGATTTATCTTTAAATTTATGGTTCTATTCTGATGAAATTAAGTTTTACAAGTCAACATCGGCCCACCACTTCTCAATTCTATGCCAAAAAAGAGGAACATGCAATTTTTGAAGATTTGGAAGATTTTAAAGCCTTTAATTAATATTGTAAAAGGATTTTAATCTTAATTTAACTAAAATAAAATTAATCCTTATCTTTTCCATGCCACTTTGGTTTAGGTTAAGCTTTTATACATATTTATTGGCTTTTTTAAGCCATTTTTTTATAATTCCTGAAGCAAAGAAGAAATTGTAATTAACACCATTTATCAAATAAAGAAGTTTTTTTGCATATGTTTTTTGGATTAGAATAGAATGTAATTTGACTATATACCATCATAAAAGTGTCATATACTTTCCATTTTTATAGGTAATTTCCACACCTATTGTGAAAATCCTATCCTCTACAAGTCATTTAAAGAGCTAGGATTTGAATTTGCTTTGCAAACTTCTATCAAGCCTTATTTTGAAACACTGATGATCAGGATTGAATGTAGAGTTTTATTTAAAATAATATGTGTATGTTACTTAGTTTTAGAAAAATTTAAATGAATACCAATCATTCAGGTGTATCACCTAATTGGATAAAAATTTTCATTTTAGTTTCTTTCTCCCTTTTCATCCCAAAAAATCAAAATAGTTTAGTTTTTAAAGATAAATCTTAAGGGATCCAGCGCTCTCTAGAGGTTCTTCTCAATACATAGTCACCCGCACTCTAAGAATTTCCAATTGTATCAATTTTATAGAAGGTGTGCCTTTTACATATTTAAATAGGGTGCTCTCTAGAGTGATAACAATTTTTGGCATGCCAGTGGGACATCATTCATAAGATCAGTACAAATTTTAGACACTCAAAGCTAGTTATGAACATCAAGTATCATTTCAATATTGATTAATTTCAACATTTGGTTTACTAATGGTCTCCAATGGCTTGTTTTAGTATGAATCCATTTGATCCTCACTATAATTAGTATGACCATCCACACTATGATCCCCATCAAGAGTTTGAGGATCTATATCAGACATTTATATAGGAGTACTCCTCAAATCCTCCCTATGAACAACCAATCCATCATAATATTTCCTCTTACTAGTCTTATCATGAGCCATCTTACCCATTTATCCAACCTAATCATGGCCATTTTACATCTACTCAATCCATACCAACACTTAAACAAACTTTAGTGATCCTTAAAAAGCATTCACTAGAGCTGTACTCACAAAGCTATTATGGCTAAGATACCTCTATTCACCAAATCCATTATGTGATAGAGTCTTTGTAGCAAATAAAAGAGAAATGGAAACCTATTGAGAGAGCCAATTAGAACCATCTCACTAGTGAGATGATGGATATAGGTGGTTACATTCACAATATTGAGGACAAACTAAAAGGCCTCAAGAAATAATAGTTCTAACCTCACTCTCCTTTTATGCCATCCAGTCCTTCTCAAGAGACCATTCCAAGAGACCCTTTAAGTTTACCAAATTCTTCATATGTTTCTAAGACCTTCCCTTCTTGGATTTCTATCCAAGAGAGTTGTCAAAGAAAGAAGGAGATTGGTATGGCATAACCTACTACTGAGATCACTAACCACTTTAAAGAGAAGAATATTTCAAGATAATATTGATAAGTAGATCAAAGAGTTGGAGCTAAAAACAAGGAAAGAGGATGAGAACTAGAATCAAAAGGTCAAAAAAGAGCCTTTATCTTTCCCATCTTGGAACCAAATCATGGAGTTTAGCAAGAAAGATGAACAATCAAGCATCATTTAGGATTTTGAATTCAAGTAAGACATCATTCAACCTTCATCCCTTCCTCCTCAAAAGAATAAATCCTTTCCTTAATGGAAATCCATTCACAAAAAAGTGCATAGAGACGAGGTGAAGGTGATCCAAGAAGAATAACCTCATGATCAAAATCAAGTATCTATGGTTACTTCTATAGATCTATTTTATTTTATTGAATACTTACATGGGTCTACCATGCCACTCTTAGGGTAAGAACCTCTTCTTTGTGAGGAAAGTGAAGAAGATGAAGCTAAAGAGATAGATAATGATGATAATTCCAATTATCAGGAAGAAATCATAGTTGGGACACCACTTGGCAGGGCCAAAAAATGATTTAGTTTTTTATGATAAACAATAATATGACTTGCAAGAGGATTCTCAAGAGTTTGCAATAGCTGAGATAGATTAAGTACAAACAAATATTTATTCCAAAGGAAGCTATGAAGACAACTCACATAGATCCATTGCTGAGATGGAGAATATTCTTGATAAAGATGAGTCAAGTACAATAGATCAATAAATTTCATTTAGCTTCATCCAAAAGGTAGAAATATGTGATCAACATGTTTCAAATGGTAAGAATACTTATGAATTTCATGTATTTTCCATTGATCATGATGAAAAGAATTTTGGGATGAGTTGGAGAGTTTTTGTGAAAAATTTGATGGTCTATCTCCACCCCAAGTGGAGATTGATGGATGTCTTGTAAAGAGTATTGTTATAACTATTCATAAGGAAGAAATTAAAGTAATATTACAACCATGTTTAGATGATTATCAACGATCTAAAGACTTTGATAAATTACCACATCAAATGGAGTCAAATAAAAACATCAATCTAGGTATACTAGTTGAATTGCAATACAATCATTGAATGAAAATGTGTCAAATCATGATCAACTTATGAATGAGGTAGAGATAGCATTTTTGATGCAATAAAGGAGAATATGGGAGGAACATGATTGGATCTTGGATCCATATCTTCAATCCATGCACCTAAGAATGGAATTTGGAGGCCTAGCTACATCATCTAGAACACATGAACATATAAGTGCTCCCATTTGCAGAAGAGGGCTATCAAAGGAAGCAATCATGTTTCAAAGTTCTATGGTGCATCGAATAACTTTCCATTTGATCAAGGATGGCCAGTAAGTTAGAGTTTAGTTTTTACATAATAAAATTGTTTTGTTGATTTTATATAAGTGCACATCTACACATGCTTTTAGTTTTTATTTTTTCCCTTTTCAGTTGTTGTCCATTCCTCTAAGTGCACACGTGCACATGTTTGTTATTGTTTGTGTCTTTACCCACAAAAGATATTGTAATATTTAGTGTATATCTAACTTTTTTCATAGCCAAATTTTTTGAGTTCTTTGACTAGAAATCTGGTCAATCCCTAAAAGTCACCAAAATTGTTAGTAATTTAACCTGTCAAGGTCAAATTACTACCCCTATCATTTGAAACTTTCTTAAATCTCTTCAATATCCCTTTACAATAGGTAAAAACAATCAATTATGGCATAAAATAATTAATTTTGGTAAAAATTTCAAAAATATATTGTAAATGGGTTATTGTCATTTTAGAAGAGCATTGTCAAGTACAAATATGCAGATACTCTATGCATAAGGGGGTCAATTTTAAAGGAAATGAAGGATTTTGAGAGCTTCAAGTGGTTTCAAAACCTCAAATTTTGAACACAAGGTCATCATGACTTGAGGAAAATTTTGAAAAAAAATCATGGACATTGGATGAGTGGAAATACTTTTTGTTTTGTAATAGTCCTTAGCATGTCCGTTGGAGATCACCATTGGAGTAGGCATCATTCTAGAGTGCCACAAAAGTTTCTAAGTTTAGTTAAAAGTTTGAAAAGAATGGTATGATGTTTTAAAATCATAATAATACCTTTAAATATTTTTAAAACTCTAAATTTTAAGTAAAATGTGCTCATACAGGGTTATGCAAGCAGATAGGCATATAGACCAAAAATGGGTTTTTTTACTTTTCACAAAAAAGATATTTTCAAAGTGTTTATATATTAATTTATAGACCTAATTATTATGTTTTCAATCATTGGGAAGTAGGTGAATATTTATTTTATTTTAAACACCCTTCCTAGCCTCCTGTTCAGATGCTCACATCTTTCACCATGTGTGGAGTTTGGCTAAATTATCTTAGTATATTTTTAGGACCCATATTTAATTATAATTAATAAAAAATTAAGACCAATTGAGGGTCTGTGCTTTACAAACAATCATTAAGAGCATAGGTAGCCTCAAATGTAGTCAAAACCCCATAGGCAAATTTCTCCATCTGGTAAATTTTTATATATTTTTCATGGGAACCCAATATTTTCAATTATGTTAGGGGATTTAGTGTGATATAAATAAATTTAAATATTTTTGGATTTAGAGGTATGTGCTTCGTGAACCATCATTTTAAATATTCAGCTTCAAAGCCCACCTAAAACCTTAAAAAACTAGTTTTAAAAAAAGTTTATTTTATTTCCATAAAATCATCATATATAAAATTAAAAAAATTTAAATTTTCAATTAAACTTAGAGAGGATTATATAAATGTCAATTTTATGTATGGATTTGTACTGATGAGGGCAAAAATCTTGTTTTTATGGAAAAAAGAATGTAAAATGAAGTACAAGACACTTCAATGAAATATAATCAACAAAGATAAAATTATAACAATTTTTATTCTTCCTAAGATTTTAATTTTGTCATAAATAATCCTAGAAGTGTCCCAACTAGCTTAATTAAAATGGCCAGTCTACAAGAAAATGGAGAAAAATAGGCCTAGTCAACCTTGTTGATTGAATGGAGAGTGTTTTCTCATCAAAATCAAATATATTGTGATTATAAAAGTTTTTAAAGGTATATTTAATTATTTTTTTAGGTTTTATGGCATATTTTTTTAGGTTTAATGGATTCCAAATGCAATAAAATAGGCTATTAGGCCTAATAGGCTTAATTAGTCAATCAAGCAAGTAAAGAATGGCATTGAAAATATATAAAATGAATTAATTTTGAGTAACCACGTTCCATATATGTTTTAAAGTGTATATATAATTATAAATTCAATCCCAAAGTTCCAATTCATGCAAGTTGAGCCCATGTTGAGTTAACTAGTCCTTAAGGGTCAAATCTATTTAGTTGACTAGTTTGACTAGTTTCATGTATCTCCCATTCTTTTCATGAAAGATAAGGAAATTAAAGAACTTAAAATCAATTTTAATATGGATTTATATTCAAATTTATGTAATTATTATAATTCAAGGAAGGTTGAAACGTCAACATGGGCCCACCACTTCTCAATTCTATGTCAAAAATGAAGAACATGTAATTTTTGAAGACTTAGAAGATTTTAAAATCTTTAATTAATATTTTAAAAGGGATTTAGTCTTAATTTAAGTAAAATAAGACTAATCCTTCTCTTTTCCATTAAAATTTCGTTTAGGTTAAGCTTTTAGACATATTTTTGGATTTTTTAAGCCATTTTTTTATAATTCCTGAAGTAGAGAAGAAATTGTATTTGAAACCATTTATCAAATAAAGAAGATTTTTCGCATATGTTTTTTGGATAAAAATAGTGTGTAATTGACTATGTACTAGTATACAAGTGGAATCTACTTTCCCTTTATGTAGGTCCTTTCCACACCTACTATGAAAATCTCATCCTCTACAAGTCATTTTAAGAGCTAGGATTTGAATTTGCTTTGCAAACTTCTTTTGGACCTTCTTTTGAAACATTGATATTTAGGATTAAATGCAAATTTTTTTTTCAGATCATAGGTGTATCTTACTCAATTTTAGAAAACTTTCAAACAATACCAATCATTTAGGTGCATAGCCTAATTAGATAGGATTTTTCATTTTAGTTTATTTCTCCCTTTTCATCCCAAAAAATCAACATAGTTTAGTTTTTAAGGATAAATCTTAAGGGAACAAGCCTATCAGGAGGTTATTCTCAATACAGAGTCACCCAGACTCTGAGAATCTCCAATTGTATAAGTTGGAGAGAAGGTGTACCTTGCACATCTTCAAATAGGGTGCTCTCTAGAGTGATAATAGTTTCTAAAAGGTCTTATAGCCTATAAACCATAAATATTACCTAAACACCCTCACAGTCTCATTTAGCATATTTTAAGGTAACATAACATATGTTAAAGTAATTTGGATAATCATAGGTTTCTCTTTTCACTGTGTATGCTTCATAAAGAACCTCCAAAATGGTATATCCTATTAAGGCATATGCATAGACATGCATGGATTCCTTTTAGGATATTTTGAGTGTGGGTTCATAATTAATGCCAATCCCTCATGTTTCATTCCATGTTCATATATTTGTCACTTCCATTCACCATTTTTATAATTTCATCTCTCCACTCTTAGTCTCCATATATACTCCATTATCACCACACATATTATCATCACTCTTTATCCACATCCATATGATTAATCCAAGTATTTGTTACTCCTTATTATTTTTATGGATCATAATGGTCATGAAAGTAAGCTATATATCCTTAATCCATAATAAAACATTGAATCTTCACCTACACCCAAGGAAAAACATAATCAAGTATGCTTCATGAAAATTTGAAGATAGAGGAGGCTAGGAGATGTCTCAATGAATGAAGTTTGAACTATATCCTAAGTTATTTTAGTTGAATTTAATAAGTTTATAAACCATGTTATTGAAATTTTTAATGTCTCACTCTATATCAATATATATAATAAATAGTGGATCATCACCTACAGTCATATGCTAGGACATAGTTAGGTTGCCTCTACAAAGTGAGTTTTTGTGTAAGAGGTTTTGGTTCAAATAAAAATCATGGTTTTTAATGTTTTGTTAAATTATATATGGTAAATATAGTATAAAAAGGATATATAACCTAAATTCAATCATGAATGATGAGTCACAATCAATGCACCAATTATAACCTACATGCTTTTGGAGAATCAACAAGTTTGTTCCCAAAGAGAGAGGATAGAGGTTGTATGATTAAATATTTATAAGTAAATTCAAATATTTATAAAAATTAAAGGATTTTTTAATAATTTTTTATACCTAATGATACAACCAATGTGCATCTACAACTAGCTTAGTGGAGTTATGTATCCAGGTGGAGCAAAACTCAGTTTTGATAAAGGATTAAAGGTGATGATTATTGGTATGTTTAAGGGACTAAAGTATATTTGATTATGATTAATAAAATTTATTAACATCCCTTGATCATTCATACACATTTAAAAATATTAAATAATCAAAAAACATCTTGTATAGTTGAAACTTAAGGGAAATTGTAGTCACAATCAATGCATATAGCTAGTCTTGAGGAGTTTTATGGTTTTAAAGCCTCTATAGCTGGAGTTAGGCTCTAAAACAAGGTACGAATGGTATTTATCACTATATTAAGATGTTAATACTATAATAAACACTATAAAATCAATGTAAAAGTCATTATTTTGTCTCATTACTACCTTAGTCTATTAGCACTCAATAACCAAATTAGGTGGATTATTTGAAGGTTTGTAGATAAGATAGGAAGCTTGGGCTTCATGTATATGTTTCTAAAGTAATAAATAGTGATGGTAAGTCTTTATAAACTCTTTGGTATTTATCTTATTTAATTTTTAAGTTAATATTCCCTTGAGGGATAGTAGATTTAGATAGACCTTAAACCTAGTAAGAGACCCTGCTATCATATTGAGACAGATCCAAGTCTTTTTTACATTTTTATGATCATAAAAATGGTGTGGATAGTTAATGAAATACTAAGATAAGTTTTTGGATGAGTATAATGCAAAAAACTTGTCATTTTTCTTGTTAAACCTTCCATTTACTTACAAAGTCTAGATAATCATTCAAGGCAGATTTCCCTACATTCATATCTTAGCCCATATTTTTCATGTGAAATCATGTTATTAATAGAAATTCAAGGGGTTAATTTACTTAAAATCCATGACAAGAGGTTTTTATTTGGGGTTCTATATTATATGAATCATTGTTAAGATTCTTAGACCTCCAAAACCCTTGATAAAACCCTAAAAGACACCTCATGAAGGAAAGATGCCTCAAAGTGCATTAAAATGAAATGTTTGAGCCATTAAATGATATCTTAGGACTTATTAACTCTCATTATCATCAAAATACCCTATTAGTTGGCACATGTAGAGGTCATGTTATAGGGACTAGGCTTGAGCAAGCTAATTTAAGCCTGTTAACAAGGAAATGAAGGGGATTTGCATATATAATGAATTAAAAAAGGGAGAATGGGTCCTAAATTCCCTAAAAAACCTTGTGATAATCATCCATATGGGTTTTTATGACTGGTTCTATAGGTCGATAGCGCTATGTGTTCAAATAAGAGACTATATGTATATAATAAAGCAAAAATGGCTTATTCAATGTCAAAACCATTACTCCAAAGGAATCCATAGAATTTATTCATATTATATAATGTAGATAAGATCCTTACAACTCATAGTGAGGCTAAAAATCTAAGAACCCTGTAATATGCATATGCTTATCTATTAGCATCCTTAAACAGTGTCATCTAGAAGGGGAAATAGAAGCAAAAATGAGGTCATAAGGACACCTCCAATCTTCATTAACAAGATTATAAAGTTTTTAGTGGGATTTATAATAGATATGAGCTATAGGAAAGATACAATAATTAGTCATTTTGACCTTAAGACACCTAACATTGCCTAAAAATCATGTTTCTTTCCCAAGAGGTGAATTAACATGCTCATTATTGTAAATATATTTTTCATGGGAGGATTTTCACTCTAGAAAGGTGGAGGACTTAGTATACTATTTTTTTGTGGAATTGGTTCATATATTTATTGCCTAAACTTTATGAATCATTATTATGAGTCCTGGGTACTCTTAAACCTCCCTAAAACCCTAGTTATGACCCAACTAGGAAGTTTTGATGGAAAAGGCATTGAAAAATATTGAAATCACTTGACCAAGGCCTAATCATCTAGTACACTCAAAAAAGTTCATGACCATGGTATTTTTATATACATATGGTATACGGACCTGTTAAAAAATAATGCTTTTCAAGAAAAAGAGAAGAAAAGAGGTATGAGGTAGTTTAGGAAGTTGTAAACCATTGGAGATGTTTTTTTGAGACTTGTTTCACTTCTTCAAGTCATTAGATGTCCAAAACCATGAATTAAATTACATATACATCTCTCTTATAATTAGTCAATCTATGAGACCTAGTCAAAATGGCCTAATTATTCAATAAGAATGAAATCACTCATGAAAGAACTCTTGGATGTATAAAGACTATTTATGGAGTTAATTCACTATATAAATACATTCATTATTACCACTGAAGTAATAAATTTCCATAATTATAAGCATTCATGAAATTTTCTTGTTGGTTATATGAATATGGTCAAACCACAAAGAGGTAGTTAGTTGATGCTTTATAGAAGATGGTTGATTATGACTATTCAATGTTTGTAATAGATAAAATAGAGGGGATTAAATGAAAATGGAGTGTATAGACATTTCATGGGTCAAAGGTTCTAAAAATAGGCTTTGACCATCTTAATAACACCCTTTGAAAGTACTTTAATTCATAGAATACTATTGTAACTGTCATGAAGGGTGGTTATGGTCTGTTGACTTCTTCAAGGAATTATATGCCACTCTCCCTCTTTCTCTCTTCATGTACTTCTATTTATTGAGTGTGGAAGGCCTTGATTTATATCCCTCAATCTTATATGACAAAACTTTACTGAAATTGTATCTTTCACCTTGAATTAATAAGAAAAGATTATTGAATATTTCTTCATTGGTATTAATGTGTTTCTTGATTTTTAACTTGGAAAAATGTATGAGTCTCATCTTCCTATGCAGGTCTTCTCCTTCACCTAATTCTATGTTGACATCCTATACAGGTCATATAGAGTGTTAATAGATACAATTTGTGTTAAAAAGTGAGTTAGTTTGTAGTGTCTTATCTAGACCTTCATTCTTTTACCTTTAAGTTGCAGAACCTTTATCTAATCTCCATATGAAATACTCATGTTTATTAATGTGTTAAGAAAGTCTAGTTCATAAGTTATTTCCATTTTATTCACAAGTGTGATTAAGGACAATGTTAAGATATTATCATTAAATAATTGGTGCATCACCATCACTAGTATATATTTTCATTTTAGTTTATCTTTCTAACTCTTTTCACCCCCAAAGAAAAATACATTTCAGGATAATAATTCAAAGTTGATATATCAAGGGAGATATCCCCATAAACTAGAGGTTTGGTATAACTATAGGAAACCCAAAACCTATAGAAAAATAAAATGTTAGTCCAAGTTTGAAGAAGTGAACAATCTACTTCATACGGTGTAACTCGGGTTGCTAATAGTGACTCCATTGCCTAATGAAAGGACAAGGCTACTTGTCTAATAAGCATTATAGGTATGTTACCCTTATGAATCACCCATTTGTTGATCATTTTTAAACCCTAAGTTAAAAGTTTAACCCCTATAATTTGAAACTTGACTTTTCATGTCTTTATAACCTTGTTCCTAACTATTTCATGCCTTATGAGGTCTTATTAGCATCTTGTTGAGGTATTATTAGCAAAAGTTAAGGTTAATTTGACAAGTTTAAGGTAATGGTTTATATTAGTATTGTGATAGGCCATTCATATCATGATGTTAATAAAGTTGGTGAAATGATGTAAAAGGTTTATAATTTTGCCCTCAAGTCATCCTACCCATTAATTAAATTGCATAAACATTTCATACATGTTTGGAGAAGCTAAGGATGATCTACAAAGTTCAAGTGTTATGCAAGAGAAAGGTGTTTTTGGTCAAGTTCAATGCATGAAAAATCCTAAAAGATGAAATATCCATAAAATCACACTTGTAATATATTTTAAAGGATTTATCTATATTTCACATATGTTAGTAATGTTAGATGATGCCATTTTTGAAGGTTCAACATCCTAAAGAGAGAAAATCACTCCAAAGAAGGCATTTGCAGGAACTTGTATGGACTTGAGAGATCTATTTATAGGTGAAAATGGTTAAAGAGTGTCTCTTAATATTAAATTTGTAAAATAAATGATTGGAATGTAGGTATAGGTCTCAAAAATAAAAAAAAACACACTCTCCCATCACTTCCTTTGTAAGCTTAAAAATGCCAAATTTAGATGCTTGGTCTGTATAGTATAATTAGATCTAATAATTGAGACTTTTTATAGAGGATGGAGTCTTAATAAACTTAAAAATTATGTCCCTATTCATCATATTGGTTTCCCCTAATTTATGAATGATTGTTAAGACCAAGAGGTGGTCTTAAACTCTACTTAAATCCCTTATGCTCAAATTTTCTCTTTGAAATGACATTTTGAGACTAGTTGGATGCATGGGATAAATTATATAGGATTTATATGGTTTTAAAGACCATATAATACATTTTTTAAAGTCTCACTTCACTCATATGATCTCAATATGATAAGAAAATTGTACTTTCTCATAATTTGTAAGCTAGATGTCATTGTTTCTTGATTATTTTAGGGTTTTTAGAAGTCAAAGAACATGGATGAAGGTTTAAAATCATATATCAATATATAAAATTACATATATGTCCATAAAATGGTTCTCCATTCCAATACACACTCATAAGATTCTCAACATGAAGGTAGTCTATAGATTCTCACTAGTGTATCAGTCATCACATGAAAATAAAGATTTGTTATTTTGAGGGTCTTGAGTTGCATGTAATTAATGATAGATGGTTTTTATAGTTTTTCAGAGTCCCTTAAAATCCATAAAAACATATTTAGATCATTTTGAAGACCCAAAAAGGCAAAAATAATGTGTCAAGTTCTTATGACTCACCAAGGGACTATGTATAGGCTTGCCAACATAGAGGTAATGAAAAATGGTGACAAATGTTGCATTGGTAGTGTGGTTTGAGGGTTATGATATTATTAAAAGGTCATGTAAAATTTTAGGTTTATATTCATTTCCAACATGGTCTAAGATGTAGGATAAAGGATGCTAAAATGACTAAAAACTATACCTACAGTTTTACAGACTTGTAGGTCTCTTTTTCATGCAAAATGAGATGAATCTTACTTAAGAGTTAAAGTTTGAAGGTTAAAAGAGGGTTGAAAGTAATTTGTATACATTTTTAAAAAATTTTAAGTCAAATTTAATAAAAATTATTTTATTAGAGATGTATTATGGGCCCTAATAGTCAATAATCCATACAAACCTTGAACAAGTGCATACTATCCTATAGATGAAAAAAGGGAGAAATCTGTATTCATAGAAGCCATGAGCTTAATGAAAGTGATTTTACGAGTGGGAAATTTTGAAATTTATATGACTCTTATAGAATAAATAGATAGATCTTGGCTTATGGTGATCTACAGGTGGATAGGAAGATAACCACTAGGTCTAAAGATAACTTATACAAGCATGTGTGAGAAATGCATAGAGACCTACAGGTTATTGAAGGTTTGAGGGTGAATTAGAAACATATAATATTTAATAAGGTTTTTATTAATTCAAGGAATCATTATATGATGTTTTTAACTGCTCAAGTGTGAGGAACAAGTGTTAACATAGGCTTCTAGGGTCATATTCACCAATTGGCCTACAAACCCTCAATACATGAAACAATAGGTTGTAGGGATTTTAAAGGGATAATACCCATTGAAGGTAATTTAAAAACATGTAAAATTTACCTTAAAACATAAATTAAGTAATTCCAACTAACATCAAATTATTATGCCCTATTTTGATATATAAACCTCTCTTGTGTTTATTAACAAACCTATGTTGCTTAAGAAAGCTTTCTTCTCAACATGTGAATTATTTTGAGAAAGTGAATGGGATAAATTGGAAATTAGATATTTTTGGAGGTATTAATAATATAGTTTTATGTTACTAGTTGTTGAATTAAAAATCTATAGGCTATGAACAGAGGTCAAGAGTGCAAGGCACTCATATATTACTCAAATATTTCTTGACAACATGCATGATGCCCAAAGCTCTTATGGATAGTTATCAATTATTATTCCCTCAAAGTTTTAGTAATTTGTTCTCATGTACATGGCCTCATATTCATCAACCATTGTTAAGATTATAAGTGATTACAAGTTATCAAGAAGCCTTATAGTGACCTGATGAGAGAGATTTGCCTTCAAATGGAATGTTTGACCATGAAATAACTAGGATGACTTTCATAGACCTCATTTACACTATATTGAGCCAATGGTTGTCACATGTGAAGGTATATTGTATGGAATTGAACCTAAATACATGGATCTAGGCCTAATTTTGAGTATGCAAGGTTGTGGAAAGCTTCTAAATCAAGTGCAAAGGCTTAAAAAAATAAGAGAAAGGTTACATGATCATTTACATACCTTCATAGTTATTTTAATGGGAAATATAAGCTATTTTAGTCACCAAATTGGGTCAAGAAGGGAGAAATACACTATCTAGTAGCCAAGAAGCCTATCTACAAGCCTATGGAGTACTTTATTTGATCTTATTATCAAGGTATTGAGTTTTCCTATTATGTTTTAGGCCTCAACAATCCATTTTAAAGCTTTAGAACCTATAAATTTCTTGGAAAACCACTTCAAATGCCTCTTGAGAATGTACAAGCACCTATGCTAGTGATTTATCCATTTCATGGTTCACATATTCATATAGGGTCTCAAGTCCTCAAATTTTGTATGGAGCATGGTTAGGGGGTATGTAAATTGAATCAAACACTTATTTATATTTTCATATGTGTGTGAGGTCATTAGATCCAAAACTCAATTTTTAGGCCTAGAGGCCTAAAGGCCTAATTAGAGAGAGAAACAAGAAAAATAAGTACATTTCCACTCAATATTGGGCCATGAAATTTGGAATAGAGTTGTAGTGGAATACTAGGTAATTAAAACTATGCCTAGTTTTCCAAAACCATTTTTATATTCTTATACATAAGGAGATTTGTGAGTTTTTAGGGCTATAGAGAATTAAAGACAAATGCAAGCTTTGCGTGAAAAATGAGGTGTTAAAAAGTGATTAATGTACTAAAGGAAGTTGATTTTAGGATTTTTAAGTTTTGGATATGCATTTCATGAAGATAGGTTGTAGTTATAAAGGTGGAATAAATATTTGATGCTTGCAAGCAAGGAGAGGCGTAGTGGACCAAATGAATTTCAAGACACATAAGAAGGTGTAATCATCATTACAATGTCAGTATAAGGAGATTATAAACTGATACAAGGTGTCAAAAATAAGGGAAAATACAAATTCAACATGAACTCATTATTAAAAGTGTCACCTATCAATTTCCAAGCCAAGAGCAGATAGTTTGAAGAAGAAGACAAAGGTGTCAAGCAACTAGATAAATTCTAACACCATTTGGGAGATGAAACATCATTAAATAAGTAACACCTATCCTTGAAGGTATTTTTAAACTATTATTTAACCTCTTTATTGATTTTAACTCTTTATTAATACTTATAATTTCTCACTTCTATGCCCCTTCTCTCTCTTCTATTGATATTTTCTATATAAATTCAACCTTGTTTGGCTTTGTATTCATCCTCCATCTAGGTAAGGCTAATCCCTGCCACTTGTATACCTTTGATCAATTATAAACTACAAGTTTTACATTCTCCTTCAACTATATTTAGTGTGTGTAAATGACTAGTTAATCTTGTCAAGTGTTTTTCTTAGTCTTCCTTAGCATGTTGTCCTTTTATAACAGTCATATGTAGTTTGAAAGATTCTTTATAGGCCATGTGAAGTGTTCAAGTGAAGTTTTAATATTGATTGAGTTGTATACTCATTAATGTCACTATATTACCTCTTTATTAGTCCTCCTAACCCAAACATATATCACAATATCCATAATGAAGTGTTGATGTATGAGATGTAAATTAGGAGTACTATGTGTTCAAGTTAGTCTCATAGTTGATGTGCACATGAAACTAGTTGGTAGTGGTCAATTAGTTTTGGTGTGTCACCTCTTTATTTGGATTTCTTCCATATTATCCTTCTCCTTTTTCCATTGTAAGTAGTAGTTTAGAGTTTTGAGCCTAATTAATACATTAAGTGGATTTTTCCCTATAATATATATATTTAATCCACTTATTAGGCCACCCAAATCCTAATATTTTCTCCATGTTACCCCAAATTTGGAAGGCTTGAAAAATCTTCCAAGGGTGAAAATTTGGGTGATAACAAGTTAATTAAGATTTTTAATGTAATTAATATTTCTTAGTGTTTTTTGTCTTTTGGAAATTATTTTATATGTTTTGAATTAATATCTCAAAAACCTAAGAATGTTAAATTACTTGGTCATAACTTGACTAGGATTAAAACTAAACTAGGTTATGAGTGAATAAAGGGTAATACCCTAAATAATCAAGCCTCACCATGTTTCTAAGTGATTAAATCTCTTAAATAGATGAATTTGGGTAATTTTGGTGATTTCTAGGCTTATATTATGTTGTGTGCTAGAAATTGAACTTAATCCTAGTTTAGGCATGAAAGTGGCCAAAATTGAGTGTTTAGACTCTATTCACTCCTAGACACAATATATCTTAGTTTCATGTTGATGTCATATGTGTCATAAAATTTTCCTGATGTAGTTGTGTTTTATTTTTGTAACTTTATATGATTTAATTTGGGTCTTTCATCTTTCAAATTGTTATTCTTCCTATGTTGTATTTTTCCATGAGGGAATAGGGTTAAGAATAAATGGTGGCCTACTTATATGCTAATAAATTATTTCCCATATGTTTTCCCAAATTTTTGTATTAGTTATATGATAGATCTTGTACTCTTAAAACACTATTTTGAGGTTGTTGGGAGAAATTACTTCCCTTCTCTTGAAAGGAATACTCAAGGTATCCCAGAATGGATCACAAGAAGTAAGGGAAATACTAAAATGACTTTAAGAATAATCATAAAACTTAGAGATACATTTCCTTAAGATAATTTGACATTGTTCACTAATTGTAGGATTACATAAAATATTTCATAAATCCTTGATTAGCTTATATATATTGGTGAATTTAGGACTCATGTAGAGTCAAATAACTTTCACATGTACAAAAAAATCTTCTATCTTATCCCTCCATGCAATCTAATTTTTAAATGTAGAATTGAAATCACTAAGCCAAGTTTTACCCACAAGCAAATTAATCAAAAAAGAGGATATGTTTCCTAAGAGAAATTTTCACAAATACAATTGACACAAATGGTTTTGTTTCTCAAGTGTACTAATCTTATAAACATCCAAAAATTATTTGTCATTTTGTTTTTATTTCTCAAGTGTACTACTATGATAAGCATCCATAAATTCTATGTCATTTTTTAATTCATGTGCCAACCCACATGAAATTGTTAACAACTTCCATCTATAATTTTTATTGTAGAAAGAGGCTATACCTAAAGGTAGGTATTTTACAAGAAATAAGTTTTTCCCCTAGTTCATTTGTTGTCTATGATGTGGATTCTCATTTTTCCATTTGTTTATTTTCTTCCTAAAAATCACATCTTAAATTTTTATTTTCTTCCCTCACTTCCCTTAGGTTTTGATAGGTTTTTCCCAAGTACCCATAATGTCATAATAAGATAATTGGGTCTACAAACCATGCTCTACTCAGTCTATGGGCATTATTATTTGGTTTTTCAATTGATTTATTTCACTATCTTTATTAGGGGTCTAATTTTTAGTTTCTTCTAGATATTTTTGTAAAGATAAAATAGATTCTTCCTTACCTTTTATTTTTTGTTTGAGAAAGTTTTATTTCCTCCATTTGTTGTTGCATGGTTATTTCTACTCTTGACAATGTTGTGGCTTATTACATCTATTATTCCCAATCATGATTGGAAGGTTTTTTGTCATTTCATCTTTTTAATTAATTTTATTTTTTAGGGAATATGCTCATTCTAATATTTATTTGGGCTTAGAGATGGGAAAAGGAAAATCAAATTTTATTATTATATGGGCCTAGGAGATTATTTAGTTCATATTTTGGATAAAATGGGCCAATAATTAATAAAATATTATTAATATTGAGTAAATATCCAAAGAGGGGAATGGAAATCCTTGATGGAAGCATAAGTAGTGGAGAGAATCTTGGTGTAAAAGTTACAATATAGAAACTTTATGACAAGTGTTGAAGTGAAGATCATGATGAGTCATAAGGGAAACTTACCATTTAGGGCATGGATTTTTAGGAGGAGATAATGATGATATTCTAGGGAAACTTGCTAATTTTCTCTTTCTTTCTTATCCTCAGTATAAGTGGGTCAAATTCAAGAAAGTTTGGAAAATGAAAACAAAAGAAAAAGAGGCATGATCTAAATGGTTTATGAGGAAGAGGATAAAGATAGAGTTAGTTTCATTTTTTAAGTTTCATTTTTTAACTCATGTCATATTATCAAATAAAGGAGATTGGTTTTTTTCACCAAAAATTTGGTGTGTCATGTGTATTTATATTCTAGGATCTCCTTTTGGGCTATCTTTTGCCATTTCAACAAATTATTGGACTTTATAGTTCAATTTTGCATCTAAGGATGAAAAACTTTAGACTTGGAGACTAGTGAATAGGATGTCATTGAGATCCAGTTGATTTGAGGATGGGATCCATTTAATCATATAGTAGCTTCATCAAGAGTCTACCATTGTGTAGAAGGGTAGAGATTTTAGTAGTGTTAGATATAGTGGTTATTTGGTTGTTATGTGTAGGTTTTAAAGGGTTTAAGGTAGAAGTTTGGAGTGATATTGGTGATATTAATTTTGTGATATTTAATGATGTTAATTAGGTTTATATATATACTTTACAAGTTCTCATAATTAATTGTAGTTTTTGTATGGGTTTCGAGGGTTATTTTGGGGTTTCTAGGAATTTTATGATGTGTAGATTTTGTCCTATTTTAAGTAGATATTTATAGAAGTTAGGATAGATTTTTTTAGTTGGTGTTTGATTTAGGATTTATGGTTTCTAGTATTATATCACTACTTTAAATTTTCCCATGATCATGCAACTTCAATATTATACATTTCTATGTATTTTAGTGTGATTTCAGCAATGTGTATTTCAATATTGTGGTGTTTGAGTTGTTGCAGTTTGGTAAATCATTCCATAATTTTTATATAGGTTTCTAGAAGAATTTTGGGGCTGTTTTGTGTGTAAAAAAATCATAAATTAATACAAAATAATTTTCCTAAGTTTATGCATATTGAGAGCATTATTATTTGTTTGGCAGTTTTGTGGGTTTGATTAAATCTTTGAAAATATTGAGTTGTAAAAAATATGTTTGATGATAATATTTTAGATTTTGATTTATTCAAGGGTCATAAATGATTGGTTAAATTTTAGTGGTATAATAACATATATCTTACCATCATGTGAGGAAGATAACCATTTTTTGTTTGTTCATATTGCATGTCATGTTTTGAGGTTGCATGTTAGTGATCAATACTTGCATATCAATGTTAATGGTTGCATGTAAATTATTAGTGGTTGTATGTGTGGCATCAATAATTTCATGTTATTTATTAAATGATTTCATATAGTTTTAAACATGTTATGTTTCATTAAATCTCTATTTAAGTTAATGAGAAAGAGGGACAATAAAATTATGGCTTCCAAAATTGCTAGATGGTATGAAGGAAACCAAGGTTTTAAGGACCTTTTAACATTTCAAGAATATTTAAGATTGATAGGAATTAATATACCCATATAAGAGGATATTATAAAAAAAAATTATGAGTACTAAGGTAAACCTAAAGCTTTTAAAGATACAAAATATTTTGATAGGTACTACACAAGGAGAAGAAAGGAAGAAAAATAAATAGAGCCACAAGAGGGTGAGAAGAATTGAACCACAAATGAACCCATAATGCAAGACAAAGGTAAAGATGATTTATCTAAAGAAGATATTTTAGTGGTTTATAATGAGTTTACTCATTGAGACAATGTATGTCTCAATAAAGTCAATAATAAATCACCTTTACATATTGAACATGTAAAACATGTGCTAAAGGAAGAAGAGAAATTAGGTTTGTAGGATGTTTGTCAAATTGGAGATAATGAAAATAATTTTGATATTGATCATGTGGAAATCACTAGAGTAGTACTTAGTGATAATCACATAAATATATTTGATGAATTGTTGTTATAAAATGAATGGGAGATACAATAAATATCTCAGAGTGAATGCAAGAATGATTTTACTATGAGGTATGCCATAGAAGTAAATGCTAGTTATTACATTGATTCTGACAAAGATCCATTATCTTTGCATGATTCTAGATGTCATGAGGAAAAAATAAGTCATAATGGCCTATGCACAAGAGTGTGGGATATAGGTTTTCTATCCAAATCCAACATACAGATTGAAGAGTTCAATATAGAGGATCATGAATTAACCTCCAAGCTTATGAAAGGCAAGATAATGATTGGACTTCAAATTAGTATGGTGTTTACATATTATTTTAGAGGAGATCCTTGTTACAAGTATAGAGGTTTTGAGGGTATCTCAACAATACACCTCCAAAAAATAAATATGAAATCATTTTTGGATGCCTAAGAAAAAAGTTGTACATCATACATGAATCCTTGAATGAGATACCTAGGGATGAATAACTTGTTGATACTTTTTAGGAGGTAGTTTATTCCTTGAGGATTAATTTCAGGACATGACACCATTGGATTCAAGAGAGGGTTATGGATATGCATAGGATAACATTTAAAACTCACTTCAAGCAATTTGAGTTCATGATCATGCTAGGTTAATTTAACTAATGCACTAGTCACCAGGGTGAATTAGGTATTTAATGATCATTTGATGTTTTGCAATAACACTTCTATGTGTAGTCAATCTTGGGAAGATAATATATGGAACATAGAATTTACTAATGAATTTTTAGAGAAACATGCTCTAGATACAAAGGAATCTCTATATGATTTTGAGGTTATAAAGCTTCTATACTTGGGCCATATCATTAGTGCTAGATACATGCAGGAAAATACCACACTAGAAGACTTTGATAAGTGGGGGAGGGCATTTAGCTTAATTCATGTATTTATTATTTTAGATTGTTCACAAAAAATTATTATAGAATGTGATGCTATAGGAAAGGGATTTGTTTTAGTTATAATGCAGATGAGGAATTGCATAAAAAATGAAAGCATGAAGTTTAAAGATTTAGAAGAGAATTTCCTTAATTATGACGAGGAGATGTTTTCCATCATGTATGAATTAAAATATTTCATACAACATCAAGTTTGTTGTAAATGTGTGTTAGAGATGGACTACACAAGATTGAATTTCCTCTTGGATCCATATGATTTGAGTGATGAGCCACATAAATGGGCGAGGGAAAACAATGTAGATGTTTCTGTCCTTCTTAGAGTGATTACTTTTTGGTATGTTCCTACCATTCATAGATATTGGAGGTTTCCCACGATGGTAGATTATGCCAATGAACTATTTTACACTGACATTTTAGATGAAATGGTGAAGAGTGACAAGAATATGCTATTGGATGATATTAGGGAATACATCATCTTACATCAAAATAAGTTATTGTTTATAGATTTATAATTTAGAGTTTGGCGGTGTGAATGTTGTTTCTATAGGATGATAATTGATGTTTCACTACTATATTCATGTTTTCCTAGATCAGTCTATGAAACTAAAATTAAAATATCTCAAGTTGAGGTAGCATGGATAAATTCTCTATATATTGAACATTAATACAACCATGTCACTCATTTTAAGTTCACTACTCTGAGATTTACCAAAGTGCTAAGAAGGAAGTTGGATAAACTTAAAATTAGAAAGTTTATAGAAGTTCTTTAGGATAATGCAGATCAACTTGAGAATTGGATAGAAGAGATCTTTATCCTACATATCAAAAAAATATAATATGTTGTCTATTTTCATTACTTGTTTCAAGTCACAAATGGAAAGGTTTAATCATGCATGGCATTGTAGATTTCCTTCAAAATGGTACTTATGATTTGGTAAGTATTACACATTTATTTGATATGTACTCTCATGAGAGTAATTTGTTCTTCAAAGAGGTGGTTAAACTATATGACTTGTATAAGAATTTTATGGATGATAGAGAGAATATATTTTTTAGAGCACTTTGGCAGGAAATTTCTCACTTGAAATGTATAGGTTTCAGATTACATGGGAAAAATAATTTGATTGGCATGGATATACTTTAGTAATGTTTTTTACAAAGTGTTCTTTGGGATAATATAAACCATCTCACAG
This sequence comes from Torreya grandis, assembly GCA_037957365.1. Taxonomy (NCBI): domain Eukaryota; kingdom Viridiplantae; phylum Streptophyta; class Pinopsida; order Cupressales; family Taxaceae; genus Torreya; species Torreya grandis. The sequence continues at coordinate 430,132 of JARHVA010007157.1, forward strand.
GTTCAAGATTTAAAATCTATGGAAAACATTATATGAGTTATCACATTGGCATGGTGATTCTTGAGCATCTTGTTGAAATTTCTTGAGGATATGTAATTTTGGGAAGGGCAGATTTGTCATGTCCCATTCTTAATTAATTTTATTTTTTGGGTAATATTCCCATTCCAATATTTATTTGGGCTTAGAGACAGGAAAAGGAAAAACAATTTCTATTATTATATGGGCCTAAGAGATTCATTAGTTCATATTTTGGATTAAAAGGGTCAATAATTAATAAACTATTATTATTATTGAGTAAATATCCAAATAGAGGCATGTAAATCTTGGTTGGAAGAATAATTAGTGGAGAGAATCTTGGTTTTAAAGTTAAAATATAAAAATACTATGATGAGTGTGGAAATGAAGATCATGATGAGTCCTAAGAGAAACTTACCAAGTAGGGCATGTATTTTTAGGAGGAGATAATGATGATATTTCAAAGAAAATTTCTAATTTTCTCTTGATTTCTTATCCAACAAAAGTGGGTCAAATTTAGTAAAGTTTGAAAAATGGAAACAAAGGAGAAAGAGGCAGGATCTAAATGTTTTATGGGAAAGAGGATAAAGATAGAGTTAGTTTCCTCTTATAACTCATGTAATATTATAAAATAAAGTATATTGGGATTTTGGCACCAAAACTTTGGGGTGTCATCTATATTTATATGCTAGGATTTCCTTTTGGGCTATCTTTTACCATTTCAATAAATTCTTGGACTTTACAGTTAAACTTTGCATCTGATAATGAAAACCTCTATATTTGGAGACTTTTGAATGGGATGTCCATGATATCCAAGTTATTTTAGGATGGTATCACTTGAATCATATATTAGCTTCATCCAGAGGCTACCATTATGCAGAAGGTTGGAGATTTCAATAGTGTTATGTATAGTGGTTATTTGCGTGTTATGTGAAATTTTTAGAGAGTTTAAGGTAGATGTTTGGAGTGTTGTTGGTGATGTTTTTTTGTGATATTTAATGATTTTAATCAATTTTTTATACATCCTTTCCAATTTCCCATAACTATTTGGACTTTTTGTATGATTTTGGAGGATTATTTTAGGGTTTGTGGGTATTTTATGATGTGCATATTTAGTCCTATTTCAATTAGATCTTTATATAAGTTGGGATAAATTTGTGTATTGATATTTTATATAATATTTATGTTTTATTGAATTATATAAATCCTTTATATGTTTCCATTATCATTCAAATTCAATATTATACATTTCTATGTATTTCGATGTGAGTTTAGAAATGTGTATTTTGATATTGTGGTGTTTGAGTTGTTACAATTTGGTAAATCATTCCAAAAGTTTTATATAGGTTTGAATAATAATTTTGGGGTATTTTTATGTGTAAAAAAATCATAAAGTAATAAAAAATAAATTATCTAAGTTTTGCATATTGGGAGCATTATTATTTGTTTGGCCATTTTGTGGGTTTGATTAAATCTTTGAAAATATTGAGTTGTAAAAAATCTCTTTGATGATAATATTTAAAATTTTGATTTATTAAAGGGTCCTAAATGATTTAGGACATTTAATTTTTCCTAATCTTCCACCATTGTAATTTTAACTTTGTCCACTGATGGATTAGATGAATAAGGTTAAGGGAGCTTTTATATTGCTTCCTCAATTATAAATTATTCTAATATGGTTGAAAGTTCTCATATTCATATGGATGGATCCTATACAACCCCTTATTATCCATTATCCTCAAATTATTCTAAAACCTTAAAAATTTACTCTTGGATGAAACTTCCAAGTGTTTATACAATATCTTTTATTATATCAAGATCATATTCCTCAGCAAGGATGAGTTTCCTTCATCATCATGGCTAAGTTTGTGATGGTTACTCCCCAATTCGAGTCTTTTTTCCACTTGAAATTATTATCAAGACCTTAGGATGATATATCTATATATATTCCTAGTGATCATTAGATATATTCATCATAGTTATGTATAGAGTAATAGGCATTGGAGTTTATTCAAAGGTAGCTTTGGAGGTCTTTATTTTCTACTTTCTCCTCTTCTTTATTGGTTCCAAAGATGGATCCTCTCTTGAAGTTTATTAATTTAGGATAAATATATTTTTAAGTGAGGAATATATTGTTATTTTCTTTACATTTGTCTTATTATTGTATTTACATTGTAAAAATGTATCTCATTTGGCTTCCCCATTTGCCTTATTCAATAAATGGTACTCGCATATCATCTATATAAACCCGTGATGTCTAATAGATGCCACAAGTTGAACATATTTTTATATAGTAAAAAAATGGTAACATAAATAAAATAATTCATGTTTATCCTCCTTTCAAGTTTATTTTATCCATGCCTGAGATGATTCACAATTTTCATTGCATCTTCTCCTAGTGAGCCATGTTTCCCATCACATGTGAAGAACTTGATGACCTAGTAGGTTACAATCCTCCAAGGTTTTAGGAAAATTTATCTCTTAATCCCATAGTTAACCCATTGATTAATAATTATTAATTTATACATGGGCTCCCCATTTTCATGAAAAAATTGAATCAAATCTTTAAATGAGGATTTACCTACTATTTGCAATCTTATCATAGGAATCCCAGATAATTGGTTGATGATAAAGATATTGAATATAATTTTGATCCCCCTCACTATGTAATTATTTGATTCAAGTTTTATAATAAACTCTTCTAACAAAAACTCATCATAACCATGGAATTTCTTAAGTAAATCTAACCATCCTATGTCTTCAAACACCTTAGCCATAGTTTCATCTTGTAGTAGAATTCTTAGTTATTTAGGCTTAGATTTCCTTTTTTGACCCATATAAAAATTCCATGAAATATCTTTAAGGATATGAATATATCTTGGAAATAAATTTAGAGTGATATTATCATGGTTTTTACAGCAAGTGAAAACACAATTTGCATGGAAATAGAGTAAGGTTCAAAGAGGAATAAACTATAACTAACTTCCTAGCTCTTGAAATATCCTGAAGATAAGTTGTTATGATATTAGATTTTTTTTGGAAGGAGAAAAATTATTTCAATGTGTAAAGAGACTTGAGGTGACTCAAATCCACCTTATATCTTCTTCCTTATGCCAATTTTATCACTATTTCTCCCTTTATTTTCCATGATGTCCTTTCCTTCATGCCAAAAATGATCATTGCCATCATGATCTTTTTCAATTAGATTTTTATCATGGGTGTTTTTTAGTGTGTAATAAAAATAAAATCATGTATTTTTAGTGATACATTGGATTTTTGGAAATATCTCTTAATGATATATCACTTCACTTTCTTTTTGGAAAATCCCATTTTTAGGAGACTCCTGTTGTACCCAACATCCCCCTTTTTCCCTATAAGGAAATGGAGACCCACTTTTTTTTAAATTTGATCTAAATGGGGAATCCTTTTCACATATTTATGAAAAAGCTGGGAAAACTAGTAAATTTCACTTTTTATCCTCCTTTCAAGTTTATTTTGTCCATGCCTAAGATGATTCACAATTTTCATTGCATCTTCTCCTAGTGAGCCATGTTTCCCATCACATGTGAAGAACTTGATGACCTAGTAGGTTATAGTCCTCCAAGGTTTTATGAAAATTTATCTCTTAATCCCATAGGTAACCCATTTATTAATAATTATTAATTTATACATGGGCTCCCCATTTTCATGAAAAAATTGAATCAAGTCTTTAAATGATAATTTACCTACTATTTGCAATCTTATCTTAGGAATCCCAGATAATTGGTTGATGATAAAGATATTGATTATAATTTTGATCCCCCTCACTATGTAATCATTTGATTCAAGTTTTATAATAAACCCTTCTAACAACAACTCATCATAATGATGGAATTTCTTAGGTAAATCTAACCATCCTATGTCTTCAAACACCTTAGCCATAGTTTCATCTTGTAGTAGAATTCTTAGTTATTTAGGCTTAGATTTCCTTTTTTGACCCATATAAAAATTACATGAAATATCCTTAAGGATGTGAATATATCTTGGAAATAAATTTAGAGTGATATTATCATGGTTTTTACAGCAAGTGAAAACACAATTTGCATGGAAAAAGAGTAAGGTTCAAAGAGGAATAAACTATAATTAACTTCTTAGCTCTTGAAATATCCTGAAGATAAGTTGTTATGATATTAGATTTTTTTTGGAAGGATAAAAATGATTTAAATGTGTAAAGAGACTTGAGGTGACTCAAATCCACCTTATATCTTCTTCCTTATACAAATTTTATCACTATTTCTCCCTTTATTTTCCATGTTGTCCTTTCCTTCATGCCAAAATAATCATTGTCATCATGATCTTTTTCAATTAGATTTTTCTCATGGGTGTTTTTTAGTGTGTAATAAAAATAAAATCATGTATTTTTAGTGATACATTAGATTTTTGGAAATATGTCTTAATGATATATCACTTCACTCTCTTTTTGGAAAAACCCATTTTCAAGAGACTCCTGTTGTACCCAACAGCCCCCTTTTTCCCTATAAGGAAATGGAGACCCACTTTTTAAATTTTTTTTAATCTAAATGGGGAATCATTTTCAGATATTTATGATTTTTTTTGGAAAACTAGGACATTTCACTTTTCTAATGGGATGATATTGGCATTATGTTTATGAGACTAACTTGTGTATTACAAATGAATTCTTTAGGTTTAAAGTCTTGAGGTTAATTATTTCAACCTTTTTGAAAAATTATATTTTTCAATGTTAAATTCAAGAGTTTTTTTGTCTTATTTGATTTTAGTCTTATTACTCAAGAATCCTTATTTTATCATATAGATTACTACAAATTTTTTGTCTAAAATAATTCTCCCAAAAGAATTTAGCCTACAAATTCTTTGCCTTAAGGAATTCTAGATTTCATACACTTTCCCCAAAACAAATTCCCCAATGGATTATCCCTTTCATGTTATCCAAATTTTACTTCATAACTTTTGGAATGACCCTTAGTCGTACAAGAGTACCCTTCAAGAATATTGAAAGTGCCCTTTGGCCTTTACAAAATAGACCCTTTAGGAAAACTTTTGTCCTAAATTAGACCCTTTGAATTATTTAAACCTAACCTTTGGAACCCATCAAACTAGCCCTTCAAGCTTCTTGAATTAACCATTTACCCCCTTCTTGACCACTTCTTTTAGGTCATATACCCTTTGGGTTTTGTGTAGCATACCCTTTGAAACATTTTTTGAACCCTTTACCTTTCAAGACTTATCCTTCAGGATATTTATTTTGACCTTTTTCCCCTAAAAAAGTGACATTCAACCTTTATGAATGAAGCTTTTCACCATGGACATGCCCTTTGATACTTTTGTCCTGTACCTTTACCCTAAACCATTTCTTTCAAACTTTTGTTTCAGATATTTTGCTCGATGTAAAAGGCCTGTAACAATTCCCCCAAGGGCACATGCCTTTTAGAACTATTGAACTAACCCTTAAAATATTTTGAAAGTAACCTTTTGGACATTTTTAAGTGGCCACTTACCCTTTGGGATTTCATCCTAGACCTTTTTTCCTCTGAGACTTGCCCTTTGAGACTTTTGTCCTGAGCCTTTTTTTCTTAGCCAATTCCTTCAGACATTTTATTCGAGAGAATTATACCCTTTGATATATTTTAAATGACCCTTAGACATACAAAATTACCCTTCAAGAATTTCAAAAGTACCCTTCAACATTTTTAAAGTAAACCCTTCAATACGTTTGTCATAGACAAAATGCCCTATGAATTGGACCATTCAGACCAAAAGTATCATTCGAAGAAATTAAAAGTGCCCTCTAGAAATTATAAATAGACCTCTAAAAGAATTACTTAGGGACTATTGCTCAGATGAATCATTCAAAGAAATTGTTGCAAACATTTTCTCTAAAATAAACTCCTCAAAATAATTAGTCTATAGACATAGGCCCAAAAGCATTTTTTGATATACATCCTAAAACACTTTAGTACTAAGGATCATCATGCACTTAGACAATATAATAAAAAAAATACTTCCTATTGATATTTTAAAGGTCCCCAAAAACTTGAGATAAGAAATTTGAATTATACATGAAATGAAATCCTAAAGTGAATGTTGCACATTTATCTTGCATGAGCTGATATTCAATATCATATTCCATATAGGTGATCTACTAAAACTAAAATATATCATTAGCATTTGAGATAACGTGTATTCAAAGTCTTCTACTATATTATAGCAAGAAAGAGCCCTAGTTTCTACTTTGAGATTATAAAGTGAATAACAATCAAGCTAGAGTTGAGTCATTTACATTGGAATATAGGTATATATAACATGAAACATGTTGAGTAAGAGAAAAACATGAAGCATATAGCCATGGAATCTACATCTAAAAAATTTCAAGGTACCAATCCACCATCTCTATACTTAAATAAATATGTAATAGAATTTGATGATACAGCCTTTGATGCCATCATGTCCAAAGATAAGTACAAGAATTACTCAATGTTATGGGAAATTATTGATTCAGTGAACATATTTTCACTGGAGGATGATATGACATTGGCAGACTAATTGTTTGTGAAGGAATTATTGGCCTAAAAATGTTAAAGACTACACTTTTTTACTACAAAAATATAAGTGATTCCCTATAAAGACCTATTATGGGACATATTATTCACTAGTATAATATCACAAGATACATTCTTGCATCACTCAAACAATAATACAGTGGTTACTTGCATCTTTGGGGCATATTTTTAGAGCTATTTGTCATCAAACATCCATGACATCTACTTTAGTAAGCACACACTAGTGAAATTAAACATAGAGATCTCAATGGAGAAGTTTTTATCATCATGGCTCCTCCTAGACCAAACTATCACCTAAAAAAGAAATAAGCCAAAAGGGGCCATCCCAATTGACAAGTTTAGGATGAGTATTCGCATCAACATGGTGCTCCTCAATAGAATATAGGGTATGCCTAGCATCTAATTTTACAACTTAGATTAGGTACCATTATTATATATGTTGTTCACACATGACATTTCTTATACCCTTAGTGAGATCATAAGCCTATGACTAAGGGATAAAATTATCCACAAAGACATGCATCTTACACCCATTAGGGATTTTTTCATGATGTCATATCTATTAGATTCAGTCATGGGAACATGATATAGAGAGTTTGGTGTACTATGGTCTCCAACCATAGGCTATATAAAGAATAAAATTTATGATTACTATCAGTTCATGCATATTTACTCCTATACAAGACACATGATGAAAATCTCTGAGGATGTTTATCCTCATATTTGGTAAGCTATTCAAAACTCACCTATGCCTTAGATTGGACATAATATAGTAAAAACCCTATCTATAAAGGGATATTTCTTCCTTTACCCTTATTTCACTATCATTATGGTATGTGAGAACACGGTTGGCCCCATATGTCATCCAAAGTTCATTCCAAATAAGTTGGTTGAATAAAAGATTGTATTCTAATTATGGAAGAGTGTATAAGAAGATATGGTAAGATGGAATAAATCCTTATATATTTTTCCATCTAATCACCATTGGTATAATGACATATATAATGAAAAAATACCTCAAATATGCAGGTGGTAAATGTAAGAATTATACTTTCCCTGAGCTTCCACATAAGGATTGGAATACTTATGGGTGGATCTAGAAACATATCTATGGGTTTAATATTCCATATAGTCATCATACCTATGACTATGATTTTGTATTTTTGAATGCTCAATCAAATGAGGAGGTATTGGAATGAGCACAAATTTCTATATTAAAGGATGATCATGTGAGGATGATCCAAGGTGAGCCTTCTATTTCCACCAAGGAATTAGATAGAAGGAAATTAATTTTTAAGGGGTGGAAGTATTTGGAGTTTTGGAGAGGTGTATCCTCAGAGCAAATAGAGGACCAAGATACCTTCTCCTAATAAAGACCCCCTCTAATGTTGAAGGAATTAAAGAAAGATCCCAAGCTACCTGAGCCCAACATGACTAAGGGAGCATAGGTAGGAGACCCTATCAGTCTCAACTCTAATGAGTAATGTTGAATACAAGAGGAGCCTATTGTAATTTATACCTAAGGGCCAACTATTACATCTATTGAGGTAGTAACTTCTAGGGCATCATCAACTTTATGCTCTCCCACATAGGTAAGGACCCCTTTAGTCTATAAAAGAAAGAAAATGACTCCCATAATAAGTCCCCAAGTAGAGGCATTACATGACCTATCCACTCAGCCTCCATGATCAGAACCAACCAAGGGAAACATGGTGATTGAAGATGACTCTGATGAGGAAGTTGAGTTATAAATAACCAAGGCTATAAGCCTCCATGATAAACTAGTGGATCTCTCTTAAAGGTGACCAATATTTTGATAGTGTTCTTTTATCTTCTCTATGCATTTTTGATCAAGATGTCTATGTGGAAGTCCCTTCATTCATTCCTCCCACCTCTAGTACCACTATTTCTCCTTCCATCCCATTCACCTCACCAATCCATCCTATTCCTAATGTCACCTCTATAGTTAGAGACCTCAATAAAAAGTTGTCTAGGAAGGTTAAAATATCTTTAGCCATCTCTTATCTCCATGTTCAATCCACATAAATCACCCTTATACTTCCAACCACCACTTCCATAGAGGAAACCACTATGACAACCACTGGTAGGGTGAGGAAGGCCAAGTCTCAAATAATCATAGTCCATCCAATTCCCTAGTTTAGAAGGGTGGATTGGTCTAAAATCATATGACCTTCCCTCCCAAATTTCCTCACCAAGGCCTCAAAGAAGTGACAAGAAGCCCAAAAATAAATAAATGCATAGGTTTTTACTACAACCTCTGATACATCTCAACTTGACATTCTCATATGGGCACTAGACTTAAGAAGTAAGACTTCCCAATTTCCAAACTTTAAGATTAAAAAACTCGCATCTAGCTCAACATTGTTTGACCCTCCCACTAATAGCATCTAAAGGGTCAAGAAGAGGAAAATATAAGATGACATGGGAACACAAATCATCTTAGAAGAGAGACCAAAATTTTTATCCCTTACTAAAAGGTAGAAAAGATAGCTGGGGTAACCCTTATATGAAGAAATTTTAGTAGACCTAGCCCATACACATAAGTATGTTGTGCTTTCCATTCACTAGGGTATAGAGATATCTCAACAAGAGATAAAAATAAAGGTGTAGTTGATAGAGAGGCAAGTAAAACATCTCAAATAAAAGGCCAAAATGGTGTAAATCCTAACTAGAATTTAGGCTAAGGTCCAGGAGATAGCCTGAAGAGTTACAACACATTGAAAGCTATGGAGTTCATGAAATCTAAGATTATACCTCATGTGAGCCATATTAATATATTGTATAAATACCTAAGATATGATAGTTACAAATTAAAGATGTTAGTGTCCTATATAGGCAGCTTACTCTACAGACATCTCAATCTAATGACTACACTAGAGGCATCCAATGCCTTGAAGCTAGTAGTCATTAGGTAGGAAGAGGCAAGAGATTGGTTATATAAATTTGTTGATTTAGTCCTAAAATAATAGGCACATGAGGCTCAGGTCTTTTAGATTTTACACAAGCTAAAGTTATCACAGGTGAAAGACTCCACTAGTAAGCTAATTAGTAGGCTCAATTTTGATAAGCTTATTTAGAAGGTGGCTGATGAATTCAAAAAGAGATTGAAAGGTAAATCAATTTAAGAAATTAAATTGAAATTGAGAAATACTTGAAATAATTTAATTGAAGTGGATATATTTATGAATAAATTTTAAATAGATAATAATGATCATGCCAAGCTCCTTGGATAGACAAAGAGAATTCATCGACCTTTGCTGCTAAATTTGGACAACATAAAGAAGCAACATGCAACATCCCAAAAGGTCTACTAAGATTTTGAGGAAAATAAAAGGAAAACTTCCATAGGTGCAACTACAACTAAATTAACACATCTATATCCACTTCCACCAAAGTACATATGACATTTTAGATGATCAAGCCTTGATAGGCTAAATCTCATGTATGTACAATTTTGTAGCAGTCTATGTATTTAATTTTTATGAGAAAATAATTGTAATAAGTTGAATTTATATTTTTTATGCATGCACACATTGCATGACTTTGAAAAGTCAATTTATTTATTTTTAGCTCTTAGATTTCTTTAGAACTACATGTTTAAATTAACACTCGTAATCACTTGGAGGATGAGGCACCCCCTTCCCCAAGTCTATATATATAATTGTAACCCTCATAATGAAAAGGGTCAATTTTTTTGGAATATAGAGAAGTGAACAATTTTTATCACCAAAAAAGTGTCTTAAGTATTTTATTTCATATTCTATGTAATTGATTGTTATTTCTATGGTTGTGTGATTAAATAAATCTTTAGTGTGCTATAGCTACGTGTAGATTCTTGATTTCTTGATTGATATGTTGATCTTAAGATGTGAAATATATATTAAAATATAAGTAAATATATCAATAAAGTGTGTCAAGTAATTTGAATCATATTTTTTAATGTTTATTTATGATTTCTTTGGTGTAGTTTTCTATGTGTGTGCAATAGATACCTCAGATAATTAATTTGCCCAAAACACAATCTCCTAATCAAGGGTGTGTAGTAGCTACCCTAAAAGGAAAAACCTTTGTCTAAGGAATGAAAAATTCCTACATATTTATTCCCTTATTCTTCCTAACCATGTCTAATTGCATGTGTGTTATTGCTACTAGCAACAGGCATAGGTTTGAGAAAGCATAGGTATATTTAGAAACCAACCATAGGAGTAAGTCCCAAGGACCATAGAGTATTATTTTCTACCCTACCTTACCTTCCCCTTTTTAAATTTATTATTGAGATCTACCTATTCTAGATTAAAATCCATCCACCCATCCAAACATAGGAACTCACTTTATTAGAAAGCCACACCTTCATCTAAAAAACCTTGTTAACAACTTGCATACCCTACCCACTATTCCATAAATAGGTTATCAAAGAATGTGTACTTTAAAATCATGCCCTACATTGGATTTTACCTCCATTGAGATCTTAAAACATTAGAGGCTACCTTGTTAAGGTTGTGGTGTGCATAAAACCCACATCAATAGTTTCACTAGTGCTAGAAGGAGGGGCCAAATTTCTTCCCAACAATAGAGGTTAGTCCTTATGTAGAGTTTCATTGGAATCACCAAAGAGAATGACTAGATCTAATTCCTAGGATGTTTTATTGGTGTCACCCTTGGTAAGCCATAAGAGACCTAGAGTTGTGCCAACAACTATAGTTTAGAACAATCCACCTCTGCTTGGGCACTCTTTACCTGTAAGGAACCCTTTGCCTATTAATCAACCAATGGCTTATAAATAGACCTATTTAGTTGGATATTCCATTTCCATCTCAAGGGACATGCATGATTTACCCCAAAACCCTAAAATATATTTACCATCTTTTTCTCCTTTAGGGCCAAGGACTGTAAAAGATCATATCAAATCTAAAAAACTACTTTAAGATTAATGAATATAATTGATGAGGATGTTACATGTCAATTATTCCCATTTACTTTAATGGATACAAATTATGATTGGTATTTGAATCTAACAAAAAACTCCATCACCAATTGGGAAGATTGTCAAATGGATTTTATTGCACAATTTGGATAGATCACCAATCCTAGATTGGTATATTAGTACTTCACCAGCATGAAGACGGAACCTAATGATCACATCCATGCTTTCAACACAAGATGGTAGAAGATGTACATTTGATTGACCCTAAGGTATAAACTAGAAGCAATATTAGCACTGAAGATGTACAAAAATACCTTAGATCCCATTACCATTATGTTCCTAAAAAGAAAACCTATTACCAATACTTTGGCATTAGAATTAGAAGAAGCCATTATCATCAATAGATATCTCAATTCATAGACACTTGGGGTACCTAACATCAATAATGGATTCTTAGTGCCTAATCTGATACCACATGTGAAGCAAAACGTTTTGACATACAATCATAATAAATTATACATGTTGCCTCCATTGACACAAATGACACAACTAAATTATGGATATTTGAACAATCATGTGACAAGAAACAATTACCAATAGAACTAGCATACAACTACACTTCCTATAATTTTTCTACAAGGTATATATTCCATAAAAGATTAATTGGATTCTATTTAGAAGATGGTTCAGAAATTGAGTAATGAATTTGTAAATATGCAACAAAAGATGGACAATATCAATTCTCTAATTGGAAATAAGAACATTGGGTTCTAAATATATGACAAGACATTTAATAGGCCTACAAAAATATGGAGCAACCTGGTAGACTCCCAGAAATCAACATCACTGAAACAACTCTCCCCAATTGGTACAAGATACATAATACACCTAAACATGGTGATCTTGATTAACTTGAGTTCTATACAATATTTGATATATTTCAAAGGGAATTAATTAGGTAGGATCAAATTAATAATCTATTAGAAGCTCATCAAGACCCTGGATCTTCTAGAATATCTATGTTCTTTGAGACTCATGAATTACCCTTCCTAGGAAATGATGACAATGAACTAGAGGATAATACAGATGAGGTTCATGCTTTCTAGTAGTTTCAAAGAGGTTCATACAACTTGATGAACAAGAAATTGCTTACCACCTTGAATCTTCCAAATACCACAATGATTCCTCTAAATCCTAAAGCAAACAACAATCCACTCCCTCCAAAAGGGAATGATCAACCACCAAATAAAGAATTAAATAAAAGAAGATATAATATAATAGAAGACATGAAGAATATTAAGGAAAATATAACTCTCCATGAGTTAGCCTACATCATTGAGCTAAAGGAACTATTATGGAAATCCATTATCAAAAAGGCCCCTATGTAGGAATCTAGAGTGACTACAGACAAAGCAAAGGTTACTAATACTAACATCATTTACAAGAGTAAGCCAAAAGTACCACCATTCTTTTTGACCATCAAAGCATTTGGAAAGAATATTCATAATTGTTTAGTTGATTCTAGATCATCTACAACTATTATTCCTACTTCTATATGTAAAAATCTTGGTCTTTCCCAGCCCTTCAAAGAGATCAATCTCTTTGCTAGATAAAATAGTAGTACCAGTAGTGGGAAAATTGAATGATGTACACATTAAATTATCATTAGAACCAAGAGTCTAGATGATTAGAAATATATTGGTAGTAGACATACCAGAGGGATACATATTATTGTTAAGGAGAAACTGGTCAAAAATGCTTAATAGGTATCTTTCCACAGACTTCTCACACATCTAGCTTCCATGGAGAGGAATTATAAATTAGATCAGAATTGACAAAGAACCAAGAATAAAATATCATGTCATAAAATACAACATAAAGAATGAAGAGGTGAAGTATTATTCTCCCTCATTGGGAATTTATACTTTTACCACTCACAATTCATTGTATAACTTAGAACCTGAAGGTTCAAATTAGCTAAGGACAATGCATTTTTATGGAGCCAAATCCAAGTAAGGATTAGGTGTCCAAATTGAGCTAATTGATCCTCAATGTAAGAAGTTATTGGCGGCATACAGATTGTAGTTTCCATGTATGAATAATAGGGTCAAGTATGAGGCTCTTATCTTAAGACTATAGTTTGCACTAAAGAACAATGTAAAATAGATAAAAGTATTTGGGGACTAGAGCTAGTATTTCACTAGATAAGAAACAAATATCAGTGCAAATTGTCATATTTGAAGAGGTATAGTCATAAAGTGTTGGATTTAATTAAAATTTTTGAAGCTTTCAACATAGTAACACTCCCTAAAGAACAAAATCAGACCACTGATTCACTAGCTGTAGCTACTGCCAACCTTAAGCCATTATAGGAGTCTAAGGTAAAAATATTTTCCATTGAATTGGTTCCATGTCCCTATGTTCTATATAATGTAGAAAAATTTTAGGTCTTAAATAATGATCAACAAGTTATCTAGTTCCTAACTAATTCGGGGGATTTCAAATCCCAAATCATTGATGACAAGGACATTAACCATTTATATCAATAAGAAATAGATAAAGAGCGTATTCTCCAACTTAAATAAAATTGAATTCTAGTTGGCTTAGTCTCACTAGAAAGATATTTTGACTTAGATCCTTAGGCACAATAACTTAGATAGCCAAAGGTCAGTGAATCTGACATCAAGAGGGAAAATTTTAGAGATGATCATAACCCACATTATGTGAATATTATGCTTAGTTACATCATGGAGTTAATGCAACAAGTCAAAGATTTGATTACTTAATATAAATATGTTATCACCTGGATGTATGAAGACCTTAAGGTGTATAACCCATAATTCATCACTCACATAATTCCAGTAAGTCAAGATCTCAAGCCATTCAGATAGAGGCAAAGGCCATTGAACCCTATTTTAGAGCCTCTTATTTAGAAGGAAGTAGAGAAGTTATTAAGTGCTAAAATCATCTTCCCAATCTGACATTGTACCTAGGTGGCCAATTTGGTCTTGATTAGAAATAATAATGGTGAGATCATATTATGTGTAGACTATAAATATGAACAAGGCTTTTGAAAAGGACAATTATCCTTTGCCTTCTCTAGATGAGGTAATACAAATAGTGAGTGGTTTTGAAATGATGTTCATTTTGGATAGATTTTTAGGCTACAACCAAGTACTGGTGTAGCCTCAAGATAGAATAAATATGGTGTTTACTATGAAATGGGGTACTTATGTATATAAGAGGATGTTGTTTCGCTTGATTAATGTAGGAGCTACCTTCTAATGTGCCATGGAGCATACCTTTAAGGGACTAATAGGAAAATGCATAATTATCTATATAGATGACATTATGATGTTTTTGAAGAATAGAGAGGATCACATAACTCACCTATGGTCCATATTTGAAAGGTGTAGGAGTCTCAAGATTTATTTAAATTTGAAGAAGAGTATATTTAGAGTCACTGAGGGGAAAATCTTAAGACATGTTTTCATAATATATGGGATCACCATCAATCTAGAAAAAATCAAGGCAATATCAAAGATTTAGTGGCCAAATAAAAAGAAGGAACTTAAGTAATTTATTGGTAAAACAAACTTCATTAGGAAGTTTATCTTAGGTTTTGTAGAAATTGTCAAGCCTCTAAATGCTATGCTCAAGTAGGATGCTAAAATAGAATGGACAACTGAAGCTCAAAAGTCCTTCCAAGATATAAAATATGTCATATCTCAGGCTCCAATATTGATTAGTCTAAACTTCGTAAAGGAATTATATTTTACTCATTAACCTTAGAACACACCATTGCTATTATTATCACACAAAATAAGGATGAAACTAAGCATCTAATTGCCTTTATGAGAATAAATTTGAAGGATGTAGATCTCAATTATTTAATGATTGACAAATAAATATTTATTTTGGTCAATGTAGTGAAGAAATTTTTACATTATATCTCGAGGAACAAAACCATTAATATTGTACCTAATCCTATTGTTAAGCTCACCTTATCATAGAAAGATTTGGGAGAACATCAAGGAAAATGGATGGATAAGCTCCAAGATTTATACATAAAGATCAAGCCTACAAAGATAGTCAGAGGATAAGGCATTATTCAACTCATGACTAAGCCAAATCCTCAAATCACTATTGAAGAGGTATGTACAACACAAGTTTCAAAAGGGGAATGGTATATTGATATAATCTATTATTTACTTATAGGAACATGCCCCCAGAGCTTAGTATGGAAATAAGGAGAGCCTTAAAGCTCAAAAATAATAATTTCATGATTAAGAAAGGAGTCATATATGGAAGAAATTATGAAAGAATTTATCTTATATGTGTGTTTACAGAGGAGGCTAAGGAAATTCTAGAAAACTTGCACTAGAAGATAGGTAGTGGTTACCCTATCAGGAATACCATAGCCCATAAAATTTTGAGGTTGGACTACTATTGGCCAACTATTTTCAAGGATGCTCATATTCACATCAAGAATTTCCATGAATGTCAAGTGTTAGATAAGAGAGAAGTACATGTGGCAATGCCTCTACATCTAGTCATTGAAGAAAATCCCTTTACATAATGGGTTTGGATTTTATTGGTGTAATCAACCCAAACTCCTCAGTGGGCCATATATTTATTATTATGGCTATAGATTATTTACTAGATAGAAGAAAGTAGTTACCATAAAGAATAGTAAAGCACAAGATGTGATTCACTTTTTTATAGAAGTACATTATGACTAGATTTAGCACACCCATCTCTTTGGTATGTGACAATGGGATAGCATTTATATTAGTAGATTTAATTAAGTGGGTAAATGATAATCAAATTATAATTAGGTCAGGTTCTAACCACTACCCTCAGGGGAATGGATTAGCTGAGTCAATAAATAAAAATCTAATTGAAGTAATCAAGAGTTTAGTAGGTGACAAGCCTAGAGATTGGCACAATCTAGTAATGTTTTATCTTTGGGTAAACCGGATGAGATACAAACAAGCCCTAAAAGCTTCACCTTACCTACTAGTCTATGAAAGTAAACCAATTTTTCCCATCACATTGAAGCTACCCACTTATTAGTTCATATAAGATTACATGGAACCAAATGACAAAGTAGAATCAAGATTATTAGATATAATAGAAATGGAAGATTCAAGGATTGAAGCTTTGTATAAATTCAATAAGCACCAATATGCAATTAAAATTTGGTTTGATAAAAGAGAAATAGTCAAAGCATTCAAAATTTTAGATCTGGTGTTACTATGGGATAAATCCCATGAAAAGAAAGGATAATATGATAAGTTTTATCTATTATGGATTAGACCATATAAAATTTTAGAGATCATGGGCAATAACATGTTTCATCTGAAAGACCTCCAAGCTAACAAGCTTACATATTTAGTTAATGGGAAGTTCCTGAAGCAATACTTTAGAGTTTTTCCATTTATAGATATTATTGACTAAAAGGATTTGGATAAGTTTAGACATAGGACTAGATTAGATTTCCATGATTTTGAGAACAGATTTTCAATGCTTTCTAGTTTAGTTATCATGATTTTCAATACTTTAGTTTTATTAGATTATATTTTAGTGCTTTCTAGAGTAATTTTTTCTTTTTAGATTAGTCATCTTTGTTTTCTTCTTTGAAATTTTAAGTTGTGTTTGCTCTAGTTATTGCCAAAACTAAAATCTAAAACAACCAAATGTGATATTTTTAAAGAAGGGGAAAAGTAATTTTGACACTTTTTTGGGCTAGTTTATAGATTAGATGTATTTCTATGTCTTAAGGATTTAGAATGAAGAGAAGTGATCCTATGATTAGTTTGAATTATGTCATAGTTAAAAACCTTTTATCAAGAATATGAAAGTTGTTCTCAAGATACTTCATAACATTTTTAGAAATTTTTCTTATTTCATTAGATAAAATGCACTCATAATGTTAAAAATTTGTTGTAAGTGATGATTTGGGGTCTAGATTTGGCTAGCAGGGACATTCTAGTAATGATTTATTTTTTAATTATACTAGATCACTAGGGTTTCCTCCTCTCTCTCTTTTCCAATAATTTAAACTTAAGAAAATAAAATAAGGTAAAATAATCAATGAGTTAAAAAGAGAAAAATAAAATTTAAAGAAAATGAAAAGAGATCACATGATGAAATAATGTCAATGCACCATGCATCATGGTTGTGAACAAATAATGGAGGGAGTGGAGAAGGAACCTAAGGTATCTCTATCAAGGATATATATCCCTGGATGGTAGTAGAGCAATTCTTGAGATTCCCTTGATTTAATAAGATTTAAAAAATACTATAACAAAACCTATAGTTACATCAAAACCTTCTAAAAAACTCATCATAGCAAGGGATAAATCAATAACAGTCTTACACATATAGATCTAGGGAATTATAAGGCAAATATGTTGTGTGAATTAACCTGGGAATCTCTTTCATGTTTTTTATTTGAGAATTTCTTCTATGGCATACTCCAAGATTGATCTAAATATCATGAGACCAGAGTTCTAGGTTCTCAAATACTTAGGAGTATTCCCCTTGTAAGTCACCATTTGTTGTACCCAATACCCCCTTTTTCCCTATAAGGAAATGGAGACCCACCTTTTTTTTAATTATGATCTAAAGGGGGAATCCTTTTCATATGTTTATGCAAAATTTGGGAAAACTAGGACATTTCACTTTTCTATCAAGATGATATTGGCATTATGTTTATGAGACTAATTTGCATTTTACAAATGAATTCTCCAAATTCAATGTCTTTAGGTTAATTCTTTTAGCCTTTGTGAAAAATTATATTTTTAGATGTTATGTTTTAGGAAAATTTTGGTTATATTTTCTTTCAGGCGTATTATTTGGGAAGTCTTATTTTATCAAAGAGATTGTTGCAAACTTTTTGTCTAAAATAATTATCTTGAAAGAATTTAGCTTATAGACTCTTTGCCTTAAGGAATTTTGGATTCCATACACTTTCCCTAAAATAAATTCCTTTATGGATTATCCCTTTGAAACTATCCAAATTTTCCTTTGGAAGTTTAAAAATGACCCTTAGCCATATGAGAGTAACCTTCAAGAATTCTAGAAGTGCCCTTCAACCTTTACAAAGTAGAACTTTTAGGAAAAAATTTTAACCCAAAGTAGACATTTTGAATTCTTTCCACTTACCCTTTAGAACCCTTCAAACCAACCCTTCAGCCTTCTTGAATTGACCATTTACCCCCTTCTTGACCACTTCTTTTAGGGCACATACCCTTTAGGTTTTGTGCAATATACCCTTCAAAACCTTTTCTAAACCCTTTACCCTTTGTGACTTATCCTTTAAGATATTTATTTTGACCTATTTTCCCCACAAAATTTCCCGTTAGCCTTTGTGAATGAACCTTATCACCATGGACATTCCCTTTGGGAATTTTGTCCTTCACCTTTACCCCAAACCATTTCCTTCAAACTTTTATTTTGAATATTTTGTCTATTGAAAAAGGCTTGGAATAATTCCCCCAAGGGCACATGCCCTTTGGAATTCTTGAAATGACCCTTGAAATATTTCAACCCTTTTGAAGTGGCCACTTACCCTTCAAGATTTCATCTTAGACCTTTTTCCCTTTGAAACTTGCCCTTCGGGACTTTTATCCTGAGCCTTTTTTTCTTAGCTAATTATTTTAAATGTTTTATTCGAGATAATTTTACCCTTAGAGATTTTTGAAATGACCCTTATCCATAAAAAATTACCCTTCATAAATTTCAAAAGTGCTCTTCAGCATTTGTGAAGTATACCCTTTGGGACTTTTATCATGGATACAACTCCCTACAAAGTAGACCCTTTAAACTATAAGTATCCTTCAAGGAAATTTAAAGTGCCCTCCAGACCTTTGAAATAGCCCTATGAAATAATTACTTTAAGAATTTTTCTTAGATGAATCCTTTAGATAAATTTTTATAGACACTTCCTTTGAAACAAATTCTTTGAAAGAACTAGTCTATAGATATAAGCCCCAAAGCATTTTTTGATGTACATCCTAAAACACTTTAATACTAAGTCTCATCATATACTTAGCCAATATAACAACAAAAATACTTCCTATTGATATTTTAAATGTCCCTACCAACCTAAGCTAATAAATCTAAATTATACATGAAATGAAACCCTAAAGTGAACACTGCACATTTATGTCACATGAACTAGTATTCAATGTTGGATTTTATATAGGAAATCTTCTATGATTGAAAGCTATCATTTTCATTTAAGCTAACTTATATTCAAAGTCTTCTAATATCTTATAGCAAGAAAGAGCCCTATTTTATACTTCAATATTATATAATGAACAAAAATCAATCTCAAGCCATGTCATTCACATTGGTATATATGTATATATAACATGAAACACATTGAGTAAGAGAGATACATGAAGCATACAACCATGGCATCTACATCTAAAAAATTTTGAGGTACCAATCCACCATCTCCATACTTGATTAAAGATTCAATAGAATTTACTAATATAATCCTTGACACCGTCATGTTCAGAGATAAGTACATGAATTACTTAGTGTTAGGGGATGTTATTGATTTAGTGGACATATTTTCATTGGAGGATGATATGACATTGGTAGCTGGATTGTTTGTGAAGGAATTATTATCCTACAATTTCTAAAGACTACACTTTGTTACTACAAAAATAAAGTGATGCCATATATAGACCTCTTGTGGGACTTATTCTTCACTAGAAGGATATCATAGGACATGTTCTTACATCACTCAAATAATAATATAGTGGTTGTTTGTATCATGGGGGTATATTTTTAGAGATATTTGTCATTGAATATCCAAGATGTCTACTTTGATAAACACACACTAGTGCAATTCAACATAAAGACCTCAATGGATAAGGTGTTATTATCATGGATCCTCCCAGACCAAACTATCACTTGGAAAAGAAACAATCCAAAAGGGGCCCTCCCAATTGACAAGTTCAAGATGAGTATTTGTATGGTGATCCTCAAAAGATTATATGGTATGCCTATAATATACTTTGACAACTTGGATTGGGTACCATTATCATATATGTTACTCACACATGATGATACTTACACCCTTGATGAGATCATAAGCCTATGACTGAGGGAGCAAATTATCCACAAAGACAAGCATCCTACACCCACTGGGGAATTCTTTATGATGTCATATCTATTGGATGCATTCATAGGAATATGCTATATAGACCTTGGCACATTGTGGTCTCTAGCCATAGACTTTGTAAATAATAAAATCTATGATTACTATCATTTTAGGCATATCTACTACTATACAAGACACATGGTGAGAATCTCCAAGGATGTTGATCCTCAGATTTGACAAGTTATTCATAGCTTGCCTATCCCTTAAATTGGGCATAATATATCAAAAAACTTGACCAAAAAGGGATATTTATTCCTCTACCTTAAATTTAATATCATTATGGTATGGGGGAACAAGGTTGGATCCTTATGTCTATCAAGGTTTATTCTAGATAAGTTGGTCAAACAAGAGATTTCCTTCTAATTATGGAAGAGTGTAGAAGAAGATTTGGCAAGATAGAATAAAACCTTATATTTAAACCATCTAATAACCATTTTGGGAATGACATATACAATGAGAAAACATGTCATACATTTAAGTGTCAAATGTAGGAGTTATCCTTTCCATAATCTTCCAAACAGAGACTGAGATCCACATGGGTGGATCCAAAAACATATTTGTGGGTTTAATATTACATAAAGTCATCAGCCCTATGATTATGATTTTGTATTTTTGAATGCTAAACTAGATGAGTAGGTATTGGAAAGATCACAAATTTTTGGATTAAAGGAGGATCATTTAAGGATGATCCAGTTTTGGCCTTCTATTTTGAGTAGGGAATTAGATAGTAGGAAGGCACTTTTTAAGGGGCAAAAACATTCATATTTTTGTAGAGGTGGATCCTCAAAGAAACTAGAAGACCAAGATACCTCATCCCAATAAGTAACCCTCTAAATTTGAAGGTATTAAATAAATATCCCAACTTACCTAAGCCTAGCATGACTAGGGGAGCATAGGTAGGAGATGCCATCAATCTTGACTCTGGTGAGGAAAGCTAAATACAAGAGGAGCCTACTATAAATTCTACCCAAAGGATAATTGTTATATATATTAGGGTAGGAACTCCTAGGGCATCATCACCTTTGTGCTCTCCCACTTAGGCAAAGACCCCTTTAATCTATAATAGAAAGCCTAGGACTCCTACAAGTAGTCCCATATTAGAGGCATTATAGGGCACATCCACTCAACCTCCATGATCAGAATCAACCAATGAAGACATGGTGATTAAATATGACTCTAATGAGGAATCAAAGATATAAATAACCAAGGGTATGTGCCTCCAAGATGAACCAATGGAGATATCTCTTAAATTTATCCAATCTTTTGATAGTGTTCCTTTATCTTCTCTATGCATTTTTTATCAAGGTGTCTTTATGGAAGTCCTTTCATCTATTCTTCCCACCTCTACTACCACTATTTATAATTACATCCCATTCAACTCACCAATCCCTCTTATTCCTATTAGAACCTCTACAGTTAGAGATTTCAAGAAAAAGGTGTCTAGGAAGGTGAAAACAACTTTGTCTATCTCTCAGCTCCATGTTTAATCCACCTAAATCACCCTTCTACTTTTGACCATCACTTCCATAGAGGAAACCACTATGACAAACACTAGTAAGGGGAGGAGGACCATGCCTAAAATAATCATAGTCCATCCACTCCCCTAGTTTAGAGTGGTGGATTTGTCTAAAATCATATGGCCTTCCCTCCCATATGTCCTCACCAAGGCCTCTAAGAAATGACAAGAAGCCCAAAAAGAAATTAAAGTATAGGTTATTACTATAATTTTTGATGCATCTCAACTTCAAATTCTTGTATGGGCACTGGACTTGTGGAGTAAGGCTTCCCAACTACCAAACTAAAAGATTACAAAACTCCCATCTATCTCCACATTATTTGACCCTCCCATTGGTATCATCCAAAGGGTCAAGAAGAGGAAACTAAAAGATGATAAGGGAACCCAAATCATCTTAGAGAGATAATAAGTGTTCTCCCTTACTAAATGGTAGAATAGATAGCTAGGGAAACCCTTATATGAAGAACATTTAGTAGACCTAGCCCAAACACATAAGGGTGTTGTGGTTTCCATTCATCAAGGTATAGAGCTAACTTAGAAAGATCTATAAGTAAAGGTGTAGGTGATGGAAATTAAAGTGTAATAGCTCAAAGAAAAGGCCAGAATGGTGCACATCTTGACTAGAATTGATGTTGAGGTTTAGGAGGTAGCCTCAAGATGCTATAACACATTGGAAGCTATGGAGATCATGAAGGCTGAGATGGCACCTCATGTGAGCCAAAATAATCTATTTTACAATTCCCTAAGAAGTGATAGTGATAAATAAAATATGATAGTGGCCTACATAGACAACTCACTCTATATACATCTCAATCTAATGACTACAATAGAGGCATCTAATGCCTTCAACCTAGTAGTCATTAGGTAGGAAGAAGTAAGATATTAGTTATAGAATGTTAGGGCTTTATTATTTAAATACTAGGAACATGAGGCTTAGGTCCTTTAGATTTTAAATGAGCTAAAGTTATCATAGGTGAAATACTCCATTGGTAAGCTAGTTAGTAGGCTCAATTTTGATAAGCTTATCTAGAAGGTGGCCAATGAATTCAAACATAAATTACAAGGTTTATCAATTGAATAAATTAAATTGGAAGTGAGCAAGGCTTAAAATGTCACTAAAGTGGAGATATTTAGGAATAAATTTCAAATAACTAAGGATGAGCATGCCAAGCTCCTTAGACAGACAAATAAAATTCATCAACCTTCACTACTAAATTTGGACATCATATGGAAGTATCATGATTCATCCCAAAAGGTCTACAAATATAATGAGGTGAATAAAATGTAAGCTTTTAGAGGTACAACTATAACTTCAGAGGCCACATCTACTTCCACTCCCACCAAAGTGCATGTGGCACTTTAGATGAGCAAGAATATA
This sequence comes from Torreya grandis, assembly GCA_037957365.1. Taxonomy (NCBI): domain Eukaryota; kingdom Viridiplantae; phylum Streptophyta; class Pinopsida; order Cupressales; family Taxaceae; genus Torreya; species Torreya grandis. The sequence continues at coordinate 453,745 of JARHVA010007157.1, forward strand.
TAGGCTAAATCTCATGCATGCATAATTTTGTAGTGGTCTATGTATTTAATTTTTGTGAGTGGATAATTTTAATCAGTTAACTTTGTATTTTATGTGCATGCACACATTGCATGACTTTGAAAATTCAATTTATTTATTTATTTTTAGCTCCTAGATGGTTTTGGAACTACATGTTTGAACTGACACTTATAACCATTTACATGAACTTGGAGGATGAGGCACCCATTTCCCCATGTCTATATATATAATTATAACCCTCACAATGAAAAGGATTAGAAAATTTTTGAATATAGAGAAATGAGAAAAAAAATTCATCAAAAAAATGTTTTGAGTATTTTCTTTCCAAATCTATGTAATTGATTTTTATTTCTATAGTTATGTGATTCAATAAATCATTAGTGTGCTATAGTTGGAAGTATATTCTTAATTTCTTGATTGATATGTTGATTCTAAGATGTGCAATAACTATTAACAGATAAGTAAATATATCAAGTTATTTGAATCATATTTCTCAAAGTATATTTATGCTTTTTTTGGTGTAGTTTTGTGTGTGTGTGTGTGAAATATATAGCTTAGATAATTCACTTGTTCAATCCATAATCTCTTGATCAAAGGTGTGTAGTGTAGACACCTAAATTTGGCCACCAATAACCTCCAACTAGGATTTTGACCAATTTCTACCTAAAACACACAATTTGGCCTAAAAACACTTAAACATGATAAATGATGTGAAAATAACATATTTAAGTGCCAATTTTGGCCTGGGTATCACTAAATAGGGTAATGCAATTTATGGGTTGGCTAACTTTGATCAAATAATTCTAAATCAAAATGCCAATTTTGCACCTAGGTGCTCTGGATTGATCTTTCCTATCAAATCTCTTGCACAAGACATGTGACTTCATTATTTTTGTTGATAACATACTAAATGGGATAAAATATCCAATGCATCTGACATTTCCTTCCAATTCCAATCCAATCAAATTTTTTACCAATCACAAGGTATTCTAATCAATTTGAGTAATTTGTGCATAGAGTGCTTAAACATGCTTAAGATCTAATTAACCCAAATCAAGGCCTAATTAATAGTTCCAAGGAAACTTGTTAAATAATTTGTTTTTGAAATAAAAATTGAATATCTGCATCATGGGAAGATATCCCTAGGCATTAAGTGTCATAAATATCAAGATTTATGCCCTCTATGCCTCATCAATGCCCTCCATGCCTCTTAATTTCCCCTTCTTCTAATGTCAAGATGAGGATAATTATAAACTTAATTCTAAAGATTGAATTAATCTTCAACCACACATCTCAATCTCAGGATGGATGGTTCAGGTTGATTCTAGACATTCTCAAAACTCTATAAATAGAGAGGCCATGAACATCATTTCTAAGTCTTAATAAAGCAAAGTTATAATGCACAAATTATTCCAAAATCCATTGTAACTAGTGTTACCATGCCAAATTGATTCCAATCCAAGCCAAGCCATAAGCCAAAGGTGCCAAGGAGAGATGGAGGTAGACAAGCTTCCATTGCCAAGGACTTAATGAGCACAAGCCAAGCAAGCCATGACAACAATAATTTTAGAGCATCCGAAGGAGGTAAAAAAGGTTTTTTTTTTGAATTTTATTTGTGTTTTATTCATGTTTGTTAACTAAGCTCTTCCTAGTGTCTAGGCCTAGAGATGTTATGCTAGTTAGTGTGTTTCTTTCATTTTGTTTTCATTTTGAAACTAACACCCTATTAACCATCCTCTCTTGAGTCAAATTCTTAGATCACATATGGCATGACCAATGGGACTAGATGCATCCCACACATGAAGAAGATCATTTTGTAGCTTTAAAGTCTTCATTTGGATCGTTAAAAATCTTACAATTTGATTTTCTAAATTTATTTTGCCATTTTTATTTGTCATGGGTTTACATAGTAACCAATGTCAATTAGCAAAAATATCATTGGTTGGGTTAGTCACTATTGGTATAACTAATGTTGGTTAGATAGTTTTCATCAGTTAGTGAGTGTAACCATCATCATTTATATAACTGACATTGATCACTTTGTTTTTCTTAAAACACAAACCTGAGAGCTCTTTTTTTGAAGTTCATTGTTTCAAACCCAAAAGAGCTTCAAGACTAAAGGACATGATAGCCATTTTTTTGTAGGACCAAGCTTGTAATTTGCTAAAAACATGTTTAGATCACTTTTTATATGATTAAAATGAATTAAGAACATTATTTTGGTACTTAAAGTAACATTTATGTGCTTAAGTGAGTTTTTAGCATTAGTTTTCAAAGTCATAACTAAGACCAAGGGGTCAAATGAATACCACCTCATTTTAATTTGGGCTTAAAATGAACTCATCTTTCCAATCTTTTTGTGTTCAATATTTTTTTGATCTAATTTTTGTTTGGCAAAAAGAGGGGTGTTACATATATGCTCTTCCATTTGTCCCCTTTAGGGAACCCTTGAAATCAAAACCACCATTCCTATTACAAGTAGCCTAGTCCAAGTCTTATAAATAAAGTTGTCTAAAGAACTCCCCAAAAACTCATCAAAGTTTGGGTGACCTTGAAAACAAACTTAAAAACTTTCTATTTTCATGCTTTCTTTATTTTTATACAAACATGGCTTGCGAAGGGGAATTCATCACCTCTCATGAGTTCTTTAGGGAAGCTTTGACCTGAGGTTTCACCTCCTGGTATTAACTTAATTTGGCTCCCAATTGGAGTTACACACAGGTCATAGTGGCACTTTGGACATCACACTACACTAAGGAAACAGTAGGATATAGTGGTTGCAAAAAAGACTAGATTTTTTTGTAATAATCCAAGTGATATGAACCTAAAATCCATGATTTTATTTTGCATTATTTGATGTGAAATTCATTTTGCAATTAATTCCCCTAAAACATTTGAAAACTTATTAGATCTTAGACAAATCCCCACTTGTTGTGGAATTATTGTTGGTCCAAGGTTTACCTCAAGGTCCATGTCATAGTACTGTCATTTAAGAGGAGGGTGTAAAAACCCTACTATATAATGCACATTTACTTTTGGATGAACACCTAAAATCTTCTCAAATGATGTATATAGATGGATTCCAACAATACCAAGAAACCTTATCAGTTTAGAGTCTAAGAGCAATTAATCTATTCAATTTTATAGATTAAAGTCTTGTTTGAAGTTTAAACTTTGTGTAAACAAATGATACAAACCAAAGAAATATTCTTAATTTTCCTTTGAACAAAAAGGCATTATGGTATCTGCATGAGATCATCAATTTTCCTTGTTCAAAAGTTCATCAAAAGCTTGGGAGTCATATCATCCACTTTGGCATAATTATGATAACCAATTGAGTCTAGACCTTTACCAAAGTTGTTCAAGTCCTTCAGTTATAATATAAATTTGAAATTTCACCTTTATAAGTTCATGGGGTTGATGTGTTAAGTGGGTTCACCATTTGCACTAAACTTGAGGGAACTTAGATTTAATTTCCAATTTGGGTTGAAGGTTATTTTAGACTCAAGATCATTATCACCACTTGATATACTTAAGCCATTTTTTGCTAAACACTTTCACTTTTAGTCTATCCACCACAACATTTTGAGTCAAGAAAAGTAGTGTTATGCTATCAAAATTATGGGAAACTATCTTTTCCTTAGAGAGTTTTTGAAATAAAATTTGTTGTCACACCTTTTGGGTAGTGTAACATCATTATGCTACCCAAAACATTTCAATTTTTTTTCATAGACTCTCTTGCATAGAGTTTAAATTTGTTCCTACATTTTAGACCAATCAAAGTGTACTTTTATGATCCTTTATCTAGCATAGTTATACCGTTCACTTTTGTCTGGCTTATTTGTTAAAAGAACCAAGTTTTATACTATTATTTGTGAAAAAATAAACAATATCCAAAAGTGCCTTTTGTTTCATACCATATACCTAGTTGATCGAGTTCATGTCCAAGAATCAAATGCCTAGTGTTTGTTAGAAGTGTTTCAAATCCATTAGATTAAAATTTTCATCTATTTTAAAAGTCTAGTTTTTGACACCATGTTTGGCCAAAAGACCTAGTAAATTTTAAATTCCTAGATTAGACTAATTTGAAACACTTCAACCTTAGAGTTTGGTATTTCAATTTTTGGTCCATTTACTTTCTTATCTTTATGTGAAAAGTGAAAAATTAGATACTTTAGGCTAGCTTATTTCCTCACAAATATTTGCATAAACATTTTGATCCTTTTGAGAAATCTATATCAAGTTGGAACACCATCTATTATAGATATTGTCCTTTTTAGAGTTTGTATAACTCTTTGACCTTTTATCACAAAGCATTGATTATATATCCCAACATGTATTCCTACACTCATAGTGGACTCATGTACGATCTAGGGATTGGTAATGTGGTTGTGTAAGAAGAAATGGTGAAAGAACCCTACACAAATAATATTGATTATGATATGGATTCTTATCCCTCTTATAATACTCAATTAGGGGGACAAAGCCTAGATCCCTTGACTAACTATTTGGTTAACACACCACGTTATTCAGAATAAGACCAAGAACAAACCACATAATATCTAGCTATAATACCCACAGTGGATGAGCTAGTTCTTCAACAATCATATTCTACTAATACGACTTAAACGTATGATCCATTTTTGTTTGAACAACATTTATTAGAGAACAAAGATGAGATTTTTGTTAGAGCCATAGAGGTAGGGGCCAAGTTTCTAGTAGAATTCCCCCCATGAAAATTTACCAAGCCTAGTAAGAGTGCCCCACAATATCATTTATGATCAACAAGATTCTTCTAGCAATCTTATGGCTCTTATCCAAACAACGTATCAAGACCCTAATATATCTAATCAAGGAAAAAATATCATGGAAAACCACTTTAGCTAAATGTAGATAGCATATCAAACCTACCTAAATATAGCATGTAATTTCAATCAGATGAACATGATGAGAAAACCTATTATTGACTTATTTCCTTCAATAGGAGTGTTGATAGAGTTAACTAGACAAGATAATATGAGTTTTCACCCATTTGTACAAAACACTTCAGTAGATAACTTGATGAATATGCCTATTATTGAATAAGTGTCTTCAAAATCTATGTAGAATAGTGAGCCAAACATAGACAATGTGTAAACAACATCCAATCCTAATCAAAGTGGTGCTAATGCATAAATAACTAAACAACAACATGTTCCTATAGTAAATTCCATGAGTGGATCATCATACAAAGGAGTAAGATTTTATACATCCCAACCTCAATTAGATGCTTCCTCAAGTGTACAACCTATAGGATTAGGTAGTCAAATAATGGCCAATGTCATGCCTCAATGATATAATGTGATGAATCCTACTCCTCATTAACAAGTAACAAGTAGTATTCTACAATAGCAGGCATAATCTAGTGTACCAATGCAAAAGAGGACAAATACATTACCACCTCAATTAGGGGAAACTAATGTTCTACCTCACCAGGTAATGATAAACATACCTCCTCATCACAGACTAATATGTCAATCCAAAACTAATTAATGACTAGTCAATAATGTGCAAATATTATTCAGTGATAGATGTTGAATCTACATCCTATTTTAACTTTCCTAAAGGTATTTATGCAATAAGAAGGCTCTCATGTTTCTCAAGTACATACTAGATAAACATTGGTTAAAAATGTGACACAAATTTAGAGACAAGGTCTTGGTCCATAAGTTCCCACTCAACAACAAGGTTCTATTAATTGGTAGCATGTCCCTTTTCAACCATAGTAGGCATAGTATATTTATATCCCTCCATCCCAACACAAAATCCTCCAAGTTAGACCTTTATCACCAACCCAAAATAAAATATTGCATAACTAAATGTACAATTTCAAGTACATCCTAATCCATGTATGCATATTCCTGGTCCATTCCTGAACTAAACCAATATACTCCAATAGATATCTCCATCATTCGTTGGTCAAAGTGTCCCACTTGTGACCTCTCAACTATCTACCCAAACCAATATTCTCCCTCAAATCTATGTTCCTTCCAGTTTCTTATCCCAAGAATTACAATAGATGAAAGATGCAATTCTTGCCATTTAGGCTAGGAAATAGACTAAAAAGTTCAAATTGGATGATGTGTGTTCCTATCCATTCAACACAAAATATTAGTAGATATAATTTCCTCCAGGATATGAATCATCAAAATTCAAAAAATACAAAGGGAAAGGTGACCCTAAGGCTCATTTGACTAAATTTTTTGTCGCATGTCAATCAGTGGCATATAATGACATATACCTTTTGTTGTTATTTCCAAGGAGCTTGGCAAGACAAGCCTTGGAGTAGTTTCTAAAGTTGACCAAAAATTTAGTAATGAATTTTGATGATATTTTTGATAAGTTTGTGCAACACTTTTCCTATAATCTTGAGCGTGAGATTTCATTAGTGGACTTAATGCAAGCAAAGAAAAAAGATTGTGAGAGTTTTACAAGTTATATACAACAATGGAGAGCCCTTGCAATCCAGTTCACCTATAGTTTACTAGATAAATAATTAGCCATTGTGTTTACTAAAAATTTTCATAGTGAGATAGCTTATCATCTGGAACTACAATGCGCACATACTTTCAAAGAGATTATTGATAAAGGTTTGTTGATTGAGCAGGCACTTATCAATAAAGGAGTCATCAATCTTGATTCAACTAATCAAAATCAAGGTACCAATTATGAAAATGACCAACATCAACATCCCATTCAAGTGAAAGCATCGTAACCAGCATAGGCCAATAACCAAGAAAGACCGTAGTAATTCAACCATAATAGGAATGTTGTGGGAAATGGAGTAACCAAATCCCATCATGTCCAAATGGTTCAAACATCATCTTCACCACCTTTTCAGCTTACTCCTACCCAAAAACCTCTCCAAAAAATGCTACAAGAATAATAACCAAGACCTATACAATAAATATAGTAGCCTTTACCATTGCAAGCCCCTCCTCCTAGGAGAACCATACTTGCACATATGTCTTTAGTGACCTAGGAGAACCTATTGAGTTTATAGTTCACAAGCTTGATGCCACTAATATGATTAGTTGGCCTATACTAAAGCATTATCCGTAAGGCATTCCTTATCCTAATTGGTACCATGAAAATGAATTATGTGACTATCATCAGGTCAATGGACATAATCTACGAAGATGTGTCCAAATCAAGCATTTAATTGACAATATGTTGGAGAATGGGGAGATAACATTAGATAATGCTACTTTCACTTCCAATCAAACTCTTAGGATTTATTAAAACCCCTTTCCCTAACATAATAATCATTATCATGAAAATTATTAGTAATAACAACAACAACAATGGCCAGTGTAGCATCAAAATCAATAGTATAAAAATCAAAGGCCAAACCAATAGAATCAACAAAATTAGTTTTAAAACCCACAATGATAGAATAATGGACAAAACCAAGGTTAGGATGGTAATAAATAATAAACCTACCATGTAGTTTCACATGACTATAATAGGGTTGTAGGTCATATTTTAGGGGGTATTGTTAATACGATCTACATTAATCCTAGACCAAACACTAATTAGCCTAGACCATTACTAAAAAACAACATTCAACCAAATTACATGAATAATCCTTCTTTGACTTGGGAGTGCATATAGGCAAATTAGAAAACTAGGACTTCCCCTTTTAAACCTTATATCGACAACTCATCCTTGCCACATGACCACATACAAGTGCACTAGCAACAAAGACTTATCTTGTCTAGTCCCATACCATTTCCAACATTTGTTAGCAATAATGGTCTAGTATTTAATCCTGATTATGCAATAAACAATTTAAGGTTAAAGATTACTATCCCAGGCCCACAACCATCTTCCACTTTACCTATTATCCAATCAACCATTCAGCCTCAGAATAAACCATTCAATACTAAGCAAGATAAGAAGTTTAATATTATGGAATAATTACAGAAGACATCACAAATTTATATTTTTGATTTGTTTCAAACATCATTAATCCATAAGAACATCTTGAATGAGTTTTTAACCCAATCCACTATTGCTAGTGACATATCCCCTGATAAATTTCAAGCATTAGTTGGACACCTAGCTCCAACCCAACAAGTCACATTCAACCAAAGCGATATGCCTTCCCTTGGCCCACTCCATAATAACCCATTGTATATTGAAGTTTATATAAAGTGACATAAATTGAAATGTGTCCTTATAAATAATGGATCAGGCCTCAACATAGTGTCTCTAAAGCTCATTAATCTTCTTGGGTACATAATGACAGCTCTCTAAATAGAAACAATAACAATTAAAGCCTATGATAATTAGGAAAGAGAATCATAAGGCATCATTAGTTTTCCAATTATCATTGGGCCTTTGACCCATGATGCACTTTGCCATGCCATGTGCTTGATTTTGATTTTTCATGCAATATGCTTCTAAGTAGACCTTGGTTACATGAGATTCATGCATTTTTATCAACATTTCATCAATGTATCAAGTTTTCCCACTTAGGGATGGAAGTGAATATTCTAAGATATTTAAAGGCATATGAACACAAAAAACATCTTGAGGCTGAATTTTAAAGCTACAATTATCAATACAACATGAATCTAAGTTCCAAGCAAGATAAAGGAAAGGATATACTTAGTGATCCTTCATCAAATAATTTCATAAATCCTAATACCTTGGATTCCCTTTCCCACATGCCACCTCCTAAAGCTTCTAATCATTTCACCATTTTAGATAATAGAATAGAAGAGTATGTGACCCATGATACATTTCATATTACCAATCTTTCTCAGAATTTAAAAACCTTTGGGTGACCTAAAGCCACCCCACATATGCATTGGCAATAAAAGAACAAAGATAAGGGACCTATCACATTTATACCAACATCTGGCCTAGAACCTAACCCTCTTGAACGGGATGAATCATGGTTATACAATGACAACCAAGATGATTTTTATAAAAGTGCAAAGTATCTTATTCCCAATAGGATCATAGAGCACCATAATTATGAAAGAAAAGGCCTCAAACTAAATTAGTAAGGAACCATCGAGCCAATTTTTATGACTAAGTATGAAAGACCTTATGGACTTAGATTTAAACTATTTAGGGGTGACCCCACATATCTTATTCAAACTCTATCACCAGTGACTAGTGATGATAATGTTGACAATGAGGTAGAGTCAGATCATAGACTCACCTTTGATGACTTAGCTAAAACCAACTTGTTTGATAACAATGCCATTGGTATCCTTACCTTGGTCATTCATTTCAACCCATTACCATTATATTATCCCCAACTGATAGATTGGGACCAATAAGAATCTAATCTACTGATTGATGAGTTTTATAATGATGAGGCATTTTGTGACTTCTTAGGCCTTAGAGACAACATTTTATTGGGAGATCACAAGTCAAGATTCTCAAGTACATTGGATCCTGTAGCCTATTTTGGAGAACAAGTGAACACCCTTAGCCAAAAAAAAATAAATAAAACATTAAGGTTCCAAAGTAAAAACCTTTTTGAGGTGTTTTTTGACTAGAGAAAAAGTAAAAATAAAGGCTAGTCTATGATGAAAACCTATTTCAGGTGCCATTAGATGGGGATGTTCATTATTATTCAAATTTAGACCAAGAGACCACCAACAATGAATTTTACTATGGATTTGAGTTTAAATTTTCAAAATAATAATTATTTGATCAAATTCTTCAAGAATTTTTGTCACATGGCTAGATCTCCCATTAGGGGACTTAGATTTATCATGCCTAGGAGAAGTTAAAGTGTAAATCCTAGCAAAGGATCCTGACATAGTCCATTAGTTCAAGTCATTTCCTACTATCTTAGAAGATGGTTCAACCCTTCTAGTTGAAGATACAATAAAGCTAAACATCGAGACTCCACCCGACTTGAAATGGATAAAATTAGGTATGTACCTCACTAAAGAGGAATGTAAAGTCTTTACAACTATGTTAAGAGAATTTGTATATATCTTTTCATGGGGCTATTCTGACATGCCAGGTTTAGACCTCACCTTGCTTTTACACTACCTTATTCTTAATCCTGATGCCATAATAGGAAAACAAAAGATACATAAGATGCATCCTTGTATTGTTGTATTAGTAAAGAAAGAGTTGGAAAAAATCTTAGAAGAAGGATGTATCTGATCCATTGACTACTCAGAATAGATCTCTAATGTGGCACGTATTAGTAAAAAACATGAAGGGATCAAAATCTATACTAATTTTTGAGACATCAACAAAGCTTGTCCTCAAGATGATTTTCTATTGCCTAATATCGACATGATCATCAAATCCATGGTAGGTTATGAAATGCTTTCACTCATGGATGGATTTTTAGGATATAACCATATCAGAATAACACCATAAGACCAACACAAAACAACATTCACCACTCCATGGGGAACATTTTGTTATCAGGTAATGCCATTTGGCCTTAAGAATGTTGGAGCTACATATCAAAGGGCCATGACTATCATATTCCATGATATTATGCATGTTATTATTGAAGACTATGTCGATGACATATTACTAGGGTTGACCATCCAATAGTGTTGCGTAAGATATTTAAAAGATTATAGGAGTACAAAGTCATACTCAATCCAAATAAATGTGTGTTTGGCATAATTTCAATCAAATTATTTGGCTTCATCATGTCTCATAGAGGTATTGAATTCATTGACACACCCCTTGAGGAGTAGCCTTAGAAGCTATATTTTGATGGTTCATTTACTACACATGGATCAAGGGAAAGCCTCTTATTTATTACACCACAAGGGGATCTAATCCCTAAATCATTTAGATAAGCTTTCCTTATATAAACAATATGGCTGAGTATGAAGCACTTATTTTAGAACTTTGATAGGTAGTGCATTAGAACATATCTCATCTCCAATTTTATGGTGATTATCAATTAATCATCAATCAAATTACAGATCATTTTTAGACCAAAGATGACAAGTTGGTTCCATATAAATCCATGGTCGACACTCTTAAACAACAAATTCTAAACATTTAGTTTGAGCACATACCAAGGGCTAGTAATAAAACTACAAATGCCATGGATACTATTGGTTCTCTAATTCAATAAATAGATAAATCTAGAGAGTAGTAGTTCCTCATAAAGAGTTTATTAACACCAACTCATGAACCTTCAACTATTGAAATGATTTATGAGATTGTTGGTCCTAATTTTATCTAGTACTCAGACCTTTATAACTACCTTCATGACCAAGTTCTACCACCTAACCTATCTCAAAAAAAAACCAAAGACTTCATTAATAATTTCACTCATTAGACTCTAATTGGATCCACCTTTTAGTATCACAATTTTGATGGAACTCTGCTTTGTTGTTTAACTTCAATAGAGTCCACACTAGTGTTAAGTGAAGTTCACTAAGGGGTATGTATAACTCATTCTAACAGGGTAGTCCTATCCAAAAAGCTCTTGCATACTAGTTATTATTGGCCCAGATGGATGTAGATGATATTGCATATGTAAAGAAGTGTGATAAATGTCAATGACATGCTAATATGATTCATGCCCTAGCCAAAAATTTGAAACCATTGATGACAGCATGGCTATTTTCTATATGGGAACTTGAACTCATTGGGAAGATCAACCCCACTTCATCTAATGGCCATAAACATATCCTTACCACCACTGAGTATTTCAATAAGTGGGTTGAAGCTATACCTCTCACTTACATGACTAGAAAACAAATTTCTAAGTTCATCTTCAACCATCTCATTTGCCGCTATGGTATCCCATCTAAAATTATATCTGATAATGAAGGATCATTCTAGAACAAGGATGTAGACCAACTATGTACCAAATATCACATCACATAACATTTTTATACAACATAAGGTAATGGCTAAGCCAAAGCATCAAATAGAACCATTGTCAATATTTTCAAAAATATTATCAATGATGTTGATCATGATTGGCACTTGCATATATTATCTACACTTTGGGCATACCATACCAATTGTCATACCCCCATAGGAGCCACTCCATACTCATTTTTTTATGGTACTAAATCCATCCTTCCCATTGAGGTCAAATTTCCTTCACTATGAATCTATTTCAAGCATGTCCTAGATGATCATGACTATTGAGTAGCTCACCTGTAAGAGCTAGACCTACTTGATGAGAAATCCACAACTATGCTCAATAATATTCAAGCATATCAAAACTAACTCAAAGGCCACTATAATTAGCATGTTAAGTATAAAACATTTAAACTTGGTGATCTTGTTCTTAAATAAAACCAAAAGATTACCATAGCTATGAAGAATCATAAAGGCAAATTCAAACCAAACTAGATAGAGCCTTTCATCATTACTACAGATTATGGATCAAGAGCATAGAGGCTTACCGCACTAGATGGAAATGAACTTATTAAGCTAATGAATATTATTCGTCTCAAGTGGTACTATGCTTGAGCACTAAGGTGCATTGTTTGTAAGGACCATTTTATTCATGCCATTTTATCACTATTCTTTTTTTTACAAATATCATTCTTAACTATTTTATTAGCCGTATTTATTTTACCATTCCATTTTATCAACCTAGTGTGCTCTAAAGCCTAGCCTATTTGACCTTAGTTTTTACCATTCATTACACCATTTCTACATCAAGGTATCTAATTAGTTTCATTATTTGGTTCAAGTACTTTAGATAGAAAGCATATTTTGGAGTAGTGTGATAGAAGTTTTAGTAGTTGCATTCTTTGTTTGTTATTCCTTTCATATCACTAGTCTTATTACTAATTATAACCACCTTTGGCAAAATTAGTACCATTGATCCATGTTATTGTGTTCTAGTTATAACCACCTATGGGAAAACTAGGAGCAACATTTGTTTATTAAGCCTTGACATACCAACTTGCCACTTCATATGTTGTACTTTGCCTTTTTACCAATAGTGCCTATTTTGTTTGAATTGAATGCTACACTAGTCAAATTCCTCTACTATAGGATGGAACTACAGTGACTTGAGGTCTTACTTTGGGACTTTGTAGGTAGCACTTGATACTTTTTGAATTCAGCTCAGTCACCCTTTCCACCATGCTCTTTCCCTTTTATGAGTAACCTAAGTGTGAATGCTCTCACCATTTTACAAGCAACCTAAGTGTGACTCTCATTATTTTGTGAGCAACCTAAGTTGAATTCTCTCACCATTTTGTGAGCAACCTTAGTTTAAACACTCTCGCTATTTTGTGAGCTTGAATCATTTAATGTATCATCATTCTTTATCAAGTTGGGATACTTCAAAAAATTCCAAAAACATTTGAAAATTTATTATAAAAGAACAAAAAAATTGACCACTTCTTTACCTTAAGGATTCTGGGAACCCTTACTAAGTTACAATCAAATCACTTGTCATTTAGTTTCCCCATCCTTTTTGGCCTTTTTCTCTCACATGCTTTCCATTTTACAAGACCATTCCTATTCTTCTATCACATCCATTTTCTTTATTTTCCTCAGTTATCACATTTTTCCCATTCCCTGGGAGAACTACATTTGGCTTGAAGTTTTTAATTGGATATTACATCCATGGAACTATGTAAGTAGTATCCACTTTCCTAGTGCATATGGAGATAGCTTGGCCATGCCCTTCCTTTTCTTCTATTCCCCTATTTTGTACATTTGCTAAGTTGTCACCTATTTTTTAGGGGTGATTTTCATATGGTTTCTATTGAGTGTTTCTTTATTTGATTCTTTGTTTTTTTTTGTGTCCCTATTTGTTTGCTTTCAGCACTATTTCCTTGATTTAATCTATGTGTGTTCATTAGGTGATTCCTTACCCACACTTACACTTAAATCCATCTATGTTAATATGTTTATATTTTCTTCATGGTCTATATCATTGGGGCATTGTTTTCTATATGAGTATTGAATTTTGGGAGTCAATCCTTATGCATATTTCAGCCAAGTCCTCATGATGTTATACCATGATGCCTACTGACACGTGTTATAACAAACCTAAGATTTAAGTAAACTATTTAGCAATGGTATCATCTCTTCAACATCAGCGTCTTGATTTAATCCCAATCATATCATAAATAGAGTAATTAACCATGAAAGAATTTAAAACTTTATTATTTTGAACAAGCATTTCCCTAATAGTAGGTTGTTCCCATTCATCATTACCCTCTATGATTCAGTGACCCTCATCATTAGCCAATCAATCATATTTTCTATAATGGGGTCCAATGATTATAATCACCTATAGGCAAATCATTGCACATCATCCCACCTAAATTTCTCAGTGATTATAACTAACTTTGGGAAAATCATTGTGTTGTCACCACTTTACTTTTTCTACCCATACAAGGGAATATCATTATCTTGTTTGTCTATCCTAACAAGGGCAGCTATATCTTCTCAATGATTATAACTACTTTTGGGCAAATTATTATGTTATCATACCATGTTGCCACTATCAGGGTATAATGTTTATAACCACCTTTGGGAAAACCATTATACACCATCCCACTTGTATTCTCAATGACTTTGACTAATTTTTCAATATCATTTTGTTTTCACCCCATCATCTTTCCTTTCTTTGGTCCCCTCATTTCACTTATTTCTTTTTGAGGGACCATTTGCTGACCTACTTGTGCCAACCATTCCCTTGAGGGTCATCATATATTTAGTTTATCATCATTATAGTTATAGGAATACAAGATATTTCCATTCATTGAGAAGATGTTACTATGCTTATAGCTTACAATGCCTTTCCAAATAGGGTAAAACTGTAGACACCTAAATCTAGCCACCAATAACCTCCAACCAAGATTTTGACCAATTTCCACCTAAAATGCATAATTTGGCCTAAAAACACTAAAACATGTTAAATGATGTGAAACTAACATATTCAAGTGTTAATTTTGGCTAGGGTATCACTAAATGGGGTAATGCAATTTATGGGCTAGCTAACTTTGATCAAATCATTCTGAGTTAAAATGCCAATTTTGCACCTAGGTGCTTTGGATTGATCTTTCCTATCAAATATCTTGAAAAAGACATATGCATTCATTATTTTTTGTTGATAACATCCTAAATTGGATAACAGATCCAATTCATCTGACATTGCAATCTAAATCCAATACAGTCAAATTTTGGACTAATAATAAGGCATTTTGACTAATTTGAGTAATTTGTGTACAAATTTCTTAAACATGCTTAAGAGATAATTAACCCAAATCAAGGCCTAATTAATAATTCCATGGAAACTTGTTGAATATTTTGTTTTGGAAATGAATATTGAATAGCTACATCATCAGGTGACCTCATTTCTCGAGAAGACATCCCTAGGCCATAAATACCACAAATTCTAGGATTCATCCTCCATGCCTCACCAATGCCTTCTATGATGCCCTCCATGCCTCTTAATTTTCCCTTCTTCCAATGTCATGATGAGGATGATTATAAAATTAATTCTAAAAATTTAATTAATCCTCAACCACACATCTCAATCTCAGGATGGATGGTTCAAGTTGATTCTAGACATTCTCAAAAATATATAAATAGAGAGGCCATGAACATCATTTTGAAATCTTTATAATGTAAAGTTATAATGCATAAATGATTCCAAAATCAATTATAACTAGTGTTACCATACCAAATTTATTCCAAACCAAGCCAAGCCACAAGCCAAAGGTGCCAAGGAGAGGGACTTCATGAGCACAAGCCAAGAAAGCCACTACAACAAGCATTTTGGAGCATCTAAGGGAGGTAAAAGAAGGTTTTCTTTTGTATTTTAGTTGTGTGTTTTATTCATGTTTTAAAACTAATATCTCCCTAGTGTCTAGTCTTAGATATGTTGTGCTAGTTAGTGTGTTTCTTTCATTTTGTTTTCATATTGAAACTAACACCATCCTAACCATCCTCTCTTGAGTAAAATTCTTAGATCACATGCAGTAACTACCCTTAAAGGAGAAACCTTTATTTGAGGCATGTGAAATTACTACATCTTTATTCCCTTAAACTTATCAGTTATGTTTAACTGTATGTGTGATATTATTGATAACAATAAACATAGGTTTGAGAAAGCATAGGTCTATTTAGGAACCAAACACAAGTGTAATTCCAAAGGACCATAGAGTCTTATTTTCTACCTTGCCTTACCTTCCCATTTTTGAATTTGTTATTGAGATATACTCAATCTAAATTAAAATCCAACCACCCATCTAACTTATGTATGAACTCATTCTATTATAAAGCCAAACCTCCATCCAAAAAACTTGTTAACAACCTACATACCCTACTTTTTATTCCATCAATAGGTTGTAAAAGATTGCATACCTATAACTCATGTCCTAGAGTGGAGTTTACCTCCATTGAAATCTTGAAATGTTAGAGGTTACCTAATTAATTTTTTGGTGTGCATAGAAAACACATCAACAACCCCCTTTGGGCATATCCTCATTTGGAAGAACCCCTTTTGAAAAGTGGGTATTAAATGACATTTAAAACTCAAAATTAATCCTACTCATAGAAAAAATGAAATATAAATTCTTTAAATTACCTATGGTTGTATCAGAGTTGTTGCCAGAATCTAGATAACACGAGTGCAATGGAGATGTGATCACACAAAATGAACAAGTGCACACCACATAGATGATAAAGTAGTTTGAAAATAACACAAGAAGATAAATTGCACAAGACAAAATGGAGAAAACCAAAATCTGATTAGCATGAGATGGCCAAAGTGAGGAATACAAATAGGAGAGTATGTAAGTAACTCCTCCAGAAAAGGTGGACAAGGTACCCCAAGAATAGAATGTAACTCCTCCATGAAAGGTGGTGACAAGGTGATAAGAATAGAGAAGTAACTCCCATCAAAGGAGTTACTTATGACATTCTTATGACACCTATGACACATCTATGACACACACCTCCACATAAGCTAGCCTATCTCACAAATGTAGGAAAACTCCATGTATGCACAAGAAATACAATTTCCCTAATTAATAAATAGGGAAAAATAAAAACCTACACTAATACCCCCCATAAGCACAACTTAGGTGGGCAGTGTGGAAATATAAAATTGGTCCTAGCAACTAGGCCTGATGAGGTACCCATGTACAAATGTAATCTCCCATAACATAGAGAAAAGGAGAAAACCCGTAGGAAAAAACTCCCCCCAAAAGAGAGACATAAAGAAAGGAAGAGGCTAAAAGGGCCCCCTTGAAGATGATAATGTTGCAAATGTGGACCACACCCCAAGAAGAGCTCATAGATGAATGAACTTGCTCTCAGTGAAAGGTTTGGTGAAGATGTCTACAACCTGCTTCGAAGATTGGCAAAATATCAAGTCAATGACCTGACTATGAATAAGCTCTTGAATGAAATGCATGTGAATCTATATGTGCTTGATTTGCTGGTGCTAAACTAGATTCCTACAAATCTAAATGGTATTCTAGTTGTCACAATAAATGATGGTGGGCTTCCTGATAGGAATGCCAAACTCAGAAAGTATCCCCTAAAGCCAAATAGCCTTAGTAGCTGCATTAATAGCTCCCTTGTACTCTACCTCTATGGATGATATAGCAATAGCATTCTAATTCTTGTTAGACCAACTGATAGGACCAAAACCTAGAGAGAAACTATAACCAAAAGTGGACTTGCAAGTCTGTGAATCGCCAGCCTAGTCTCAATTTGTATACCCAACCAAGTCAACCTCTATGCCAAATCTTTAATGAATCTCATATCTATTTGAACCCTGTATGTAATGTAGGATCCTCTTATCTACTTTTTAATGCAGCTCATGGGGTTACTGCATGAATCTGGAGACAAGTCCCATTATATATGATATGTCAGGCCTGGTGTGAGTCAAGTAGATGAGACTACCAACAAGTTGTCAATAATGAGTGGCATCAACCAATGGTGAAGAACAATCAGCCTCAAGCTTGACTCCTGATAGAAAGGGAGTCAGAGATGGCTTGCAATTAGCCATGTGAAATCGAGCCAATATGTCAAGAGCATACTTAGGTTGTGTAAGAGAAATCCCTGAATTTGACTGTGAGATCTCGATGCCAAGGAAGTAGTGCAACAAACCCTAGTCTGTCATGTCAAATCTATCTTGAAGAGATGCCTTCACTGCTACAATAGCCGATAAAGAACTCTCAGTGATCAAAAGGTCATCAACATATACAACCAAAATCAAGAGTGAATCATCCTATCATAAGAAGTAGACATTGGGATCAGAATGGCACCTAGTGAAACCTACTATGAGAAGGAAGGAATCCATCTTAGCATACCAAGCCTGAGGGGCCTATTTGAGGCCATAGATAGATTTCCTAAGTATGTATATTAAGGAAAAATCTTGAACAAATCTTGGTAGCTACTCCATGTAGATCTCCTCCTCTAGGTCTCCATGAAGAAAGGCACTCTTGACATCCATCTGATGCACATCCCAACCATGTGCTGCAGCAATAGCCACGGTGAGTTAGATAGAAGTCATCTTTGCAATGGGTGTAAAGCTCTCTGAGTAGTCAATGCCTGCCACCTGTGAGAAACCCTTGGTGACCAATCGCACCTTATACTTATCGACCGACCCATCTGTTGTAAACTTGGTCCGATATATCCACCTACATCAAACCATCTTTCTTCCCTTAGGAAGTGAAGTCAAATCCCAAGTGTGATTTTTGATTAAGGAAGAATATTCTTCCTCCATAGCATTATCCCACTCAGGTACCCCCGATGCCTCTTGAAAAGTCTCTGGATCTAAAACTAAATCAAAGAAGGCATGTGGATCTCTCTGAAAATCCCCCTAGTATGTTTGTCATCTACAAGATCTCTTGCCCAAGTGCCAGCACTCTCAAGTGTCTATCTGGCCCAAAGTGGCCCAAAAGTGGGTGAGTTAGGTGCTAACTCCTCATCCTCTGACTGACTAGAGGTGGATTAATCTGCATCACTATCCTCATTGTCTAAACTCAAAGAAGAAGATGATGTCTCTGGCTCAAGTACATGTTGTGGCTGATCTAAATCTGACAAGGAATCATCATGAAGAAGTAGATCCAATGAGGGAGAAGAAGTGTCAAGTGTTGAGTCTCTAGGACTCTCCTAAAAATGGACACTTCTCTTGATGAAAAACTCATGAGTGACTAGATCTAGAAGGCGATATCCCTTAATACCATCTAGATATCCTATAAAGATGCAAGGCTTGGACCGACATTCCATAGCTTTGTGTTTCTTTTTCAGAGTGTGGGCCATAGCTGTGGATTTGAAAACTCTAAGGTGCTCAACATCATGTCTGCTTTTATGCCAAGCTTCAAAGGGTGTTATCTCTTTCAAAGCTTTGTGAGGAACCCTATTTTTAATGTAGCAAACACAATTGATAGCTTTGGCCCAGTATTGTGGTGCTAGGGATTTGGAGTCAATCATATAGCTACCCATCTCTTTCAAGAACCTATTCTTGCATTCTGCAACCCCATTATATGAAGGACTGTAGGTGATTATGAACTACAAATCAATCCCCTCTATGGTGCAAAACTGCTCAAACCTGATGCTGACATACTCCCCTCCATTATCAGTTTGAATAACCTTGATGGATTTCTCACTCTATTTCTCAACAAGAGCCTTGAAGTCTAGAAATTTTTCAAACACTTCAGAGTTTTGTTTGAGAAAATATATCCAAGTGTACCTAGAGAAATCATCAATCAAAGTGAGGATGTACTCGGCCCTTGTGAAAGATGGTTTGGGAAAGGGTCCCAATACATCACTGTGGACTAACTCCAAAGGTTATGAAGCCCTCCAAGCTTTGCCTTTGTCAAATTTTGCTTCGAGATGCTTCCTAAGGGAGCACCCCTCACAAAGTCCTTTTGAGAATAGGACACGAGGCAAGCCAATGACCATGTCATGTTTGCAAAGTTGTTCAAGATAGTGATAGTTAAGGTGGCCAAACTACTCATGCCATAATTTGTTAACTCCATCTGAATGAGTCAGCAATGCTATTGGAGAAGAATCTAATGCAAAATGTGAGAAGGTGTATAACCTGGCCTGTTGATCTGCCCTACCCACTGCCACTGTAGTATCACTATGCAACTCCCTGATAGACACTGAATCTGGTGAAAACTCAACTCTCATGCCCTGACCAATGTGAGTGATTTGGTACACTGATAGGAGATTGGTTGAAATAGAAGGAACACTTAGAACATTATTGAATGTTCCTCTTTCCATTTTAACTGACCCTCTCCCTGCAATAAAAACTGATGTGTCATCACCCAAACTAATTGAAGTCATGCTACAAGGCTCTAAAGATGAAAACTCAACTAGTGAAGAGTCCATGTGGTGAGAAGCACCTAAATCAATGACCCATGATGATGTAGAAGCTATAGTTACTACAAGGGCCTTGCCCTTTTCTTTCTCCTTACCTTTGCCTTTTACCTTATTATAATCTTGGGTAGATGAACTCTGCTTGATGGACTCAGGAACACCTATGTTGTTCTTCTCTAAAAGATGAGTTAGGTGATCTATTTGTTTCTTCATGCATTTGTGTTCATCATGCCCTGTATTTTTACAATAGGCACACTTAACCTTCTACTTCTTAGGTTTAGCATTGGAGGATGAAGTCTCAGTGTTGTTTTTGGTAGGATTAGTGTTTTCTTTCTTCTTCTCCTAGTCCTTGTTCTTTTTCTTCTTCTCCTTTGTTGAAGTCTTATCTTTACCATTTATAGCTATCAAGGCTTGGGGTTGGGTAGACTTCATTGTGCCCATCTGAATTATCTTATCTTGCTCCCTAGTCATGTTGGCAATGAATGAATTCAAAGAAGGCATTTTCCATGTAGTGCCAAGGGCACTTTTTGTGGCATGAAAAGTGGAGACAAAGACTGAATAGCTTGGACCTAACTTTGTAAGAATAGAAACTATGAGTTGATCATCTTTCTTCCCTATCCCTTATTCTTTCAATTTCAATCTAAGGGCCTTAAACTTAGTGAAGAAGTCTTGAAGGGTGTCAAAGTTGCTAGGACTTAAACTTATGAGTTTGTTTTCGAGCTCTTGACCTCTCATCTCATCAGGCTTCCCAAATAACTTTTCTAAGGTGTCCCATATGTCATTAGGAGTTTTTGAGGATTCTAGATTGAAAAGAAGTTTAGGAGACATGGACAAGCTCAGTAATCCATAGGCTTCATCACTACGGTTGTACCACTTGACCTTTTTAGCGTCTGTGTTGGGTTATACTTTTGTACCCATGGTGATCCTATACAACCCTTTACTTATAATAATGATTGATATTTCAACTTTCCATTCATGATATTTGAAGGGTATTAGGGTTTTAAGTTGAAAATAATCTATTTTTTTGTTGAATTTAGGTGAAGTTGTGTTGATTACAAGTTGTGAATTTATGTAGAAAGGAGAATGAAAGTAAATATCTACAAGTTATGAAAAGCAATCACACCCCCCCAAAATATTAAGCCCCATCCAAATATGAAATTGCATGCTAAAAAGACATTGGACTCAGCCAAAAATGTGTCTTTAGAGAAATTAGTGCAAGACTAAAGCAAATAGGATGTCAGACTCAATTAAAAATGCACCCGAGAGACCCAAAGTTTTGACACTTTATAAACTAGTGCATTTTTAAAAAAAAACAAGTATATGTTGTGGATAATTGAATTACAAGCACTATTTCATAAAATGGCACCCAAAACTGAGCTACCATTTGCAAGATTTTAAAGTTACAATTTTCTTGTAAACTAGTGTTTTTGAAAAAAACACTAAAACATTAAAAAAATGCCTGTTATGGGGAGAGAAAGTGGCCTTCCAACCACTCATTGGATTCGACATGGAATGAGGAATCCAAAGGAGGTCTTTGTGAGGGGGAATTGGACTCCTACCAACCTAGGCCTCACTCTTCATCTTTGTAGGTCAAAGATACAAGTTTTAATTAAAAATCCCCAAAATACAAAATTGTCTAAAAAATTAAATACTCAATCAAACTAAATGATTTTTGTTTTAACAGGTTAATTTTTATTGAAAATAATTAAGAAAAGATAGTTTTTAAGGATGCCACATGTCCAAGAGGTGCCAAATAGGATGCCAAGTAGGAAGGGGCATCCAAAAATGCACAGTCCAAAATTTGACAATAGAAAAAAACAAAAAAAAAATGAATGTTTAGACCTGTTAGATGCACCATACATCCTGTTGGTGGTAGAATGTAAGGTGCCTTGCTGGAGACTAGCATGCTGGAAGGACAGAGGATCTAGGCATTTGTAAAAGTTGGTGACTTGTTGAACGCTGACCAGAAGTGCACGTCATACGGCCTATTATATAGCCTAAGGCGTTGTAAATAAGAAGGAAGCAGTTGAGTGGCATGTCAAATAGGAGGTAGGTGCAGTAAGGCTCAGTCTGCTACTAGATCTGAAGGTAAAAATAAAGCACCAACCTTCTTCCATTTATGGTTGAGTACAACACCTTCTTCAGCTATTGAATGCTGCTCCTTGAAGTGAAGACAACCAAAAAACACCCAAAGGCCAAGGATTTCCAAGGAAACTACCCATAATTGATATATTTTTTTAATTTTTGATCAAATCTAAAAATAAAAAATGAACTCCACTCCTCTTGATTTCAAAAATAAGATAAAATCATAATCACACACAAGATTACCGGGAAAGCTCTGATACCATATCAGAGTTGTTGCCAGAATCTAGATAACGTGAGTGCAATGGAGACGTGATCACACAAGATGAACAAGTGCACACCACATAGATGCTAAAGCAATTTGAAAATAACACAAGAAGATAAATTGCACAAGACAAAATGGAGAAAACTAAAATATGATTAGCATGAGATGGCCAAAGTGAGGAATACAAATAGGAGAGTACGTAAGTAAGTCCTCCACAAAAGGTGGACAAGGCACCCCAAGAATAGAATGTAACTCCTTCATGAAAGGTGGTGACAAGGTGCTAAGAATAGAGAAGTAACTCCCATCAAGGGAGTTACTTATGACATTCTTATGACACCTATGACACATCTATGACACACACCTCCACATAAGCTAGCCTATCCCATAAATGTAGGAAAACTCCATGTATGCACAAGAACTACAATTTCGCTAATTAATAAATAGGGAAAAATAAAAACCTACACTAATGTTTTTTTTTCTTATTTTCTCCACATGTCTTGAGAAGATAAACACACACATGTCAATTCAAAGTAATATAAAAGTTAATTAAGTGTTTTTTATTGCTTTATTTCTTGAAAAAGTTGCCATTTGTTGGTTTTCAAAATTTTCACACTTTTTCTTATTTTTTTAAAAAATTATTTATTATTTATTATTTATTTTTATTTTTATTATTTTTACCCATTTAGGGGGGAGAGAATTATCGTTTATTGGTTTTCAATCTTCTCCCTTTACTAGACCCAAACTCTCATCCTTTGGTTATGATGGAAGAATAACGTTCTTTCATATAGCCAAATTCCTCTTGAGATTGAATTTGATTGTATAACTCTTCCTTGCTAGGAGGTTTATTTTATAGCCTCAATTTATATATTTACCAATAGTGTTTTCTTATTACCATCAACTCAAAGCAACTAAATAAATCCATTGTAAAAAATATTTTCAATTTGGTAAGGATATAACCATCTAGTACAAAATTTACCTTTGAAATGTTGGTATTTTGAATAAAATAATAAGGCTCAATATCCTTCCTTGAATTAACTATCCTTGATTTAATGACCATGCCATGCCTTACTTTGATGTTGATTAATCTCTTTGTAATGACCCAAAAGTGATATTTGGATGCTAAGAGTGTTAATTGAGTTAACCTATTCTTAGCTTAGCCCTAAATATATCCTAGAGCCTTAGACATACTTTTCTAGCCTTTGTGTAGACCACATACATCTATAGTCAGCTCAAACATAGTCTTAAGATATCTTTCCTAGACCCCAACTTAGTTTGCCTAGTAGTCTGCTAGGTGGACATCAACACCATATTTGGGACACTATAATCACATGACACTAGTGTCCCCAACTAGGTGTTATTATAATTTGACCTAAATATATCAAATGGATATTTTTTAAAATGTGTGTCCCTCTTAAGGTTGTCCTAATCATATTTTCTTATCCACACAAGCTATACACACACACACACACACACACACACACACACACACACACACACACACACACACACAAGTATATTTGACATCTATTCACTAGATGGAAATTAGATGTAAAATCTTATTCAAACAAAAGACAAGTTGAACAAAATCAAGTTATTTGATCCCTATTCTACCAAAATTTTGCATACTACCATATACAAAATCCCTAAGCCATGATTTTAAATATTTGAAAGATCAAACACATTTAAGGCATCCAAGTTTTCTCTCATTCTAGTATTCACTTGCACTTGCATCAGGCATTAGGTAGGGAAACTAAATCAATCTTGATCTCTCCTTAGAGTATTGGTATGTAGGCAACTCTCTTCACAATGGGGTGTTGAGGATGTCCAACTTATCCTACTAATGAACACACAATTATTTCTCATGCCATACTTACAAGGAATTTTAGGGTTTACACACTAAAACAAGTTTTTTAGTCACAACATAGAGTTTTAAATTTCATGCAGGTAGGCTCAAGACTTAAAAATATAGGCACATGTGTTCCTAGAAAATAAGAATGGTCCTACAAAGGGGACACAAACACCACTTTGAGGACACTAAAAAAGTATAGCACTGCTATCTAGGTGGGGTACTACTATCTAGTGAGAAAATAAATCTTGAGACCCTATTGATGACACTCATAGCTATCTACAACTTAGTTTTTAGAACCCAGATTGTTTGTAATAGTCACTTTCTAGATAAGTCTCTATTTAAACATATTTATTACTATTTTTATACATTAAAAATGACCAAAATACATAACAAATTAGTGTGTAATTATTTCATATTATTTAATTCATTTAGGCATCTCATATCTTTAATTTAAACATAGGATTTACATAGTTAAACCCCATAAGGTTAAATAATTTGGTGAACCCATCTTACTTTGAATATTACTCTAAAACCTAGCTTTCATTAATCCAATTTTTTGTGCAATAATTTAGGGTTGCATACTTAAATTTTTTTGATTTTTTTAGATAACCTAGATAATTCAAATCAATTTCACGTTATCATTTCAATTTATTTTACAAATAATTAATTTTTGAAAGAAAACCCTAGATTCAAAATACCCTAGCCCTAAATGATCTTAACATTTGTATCCTTTTTTATCCTATTTTCATTAGCTTCTATTAATTTTTAAGAATATACATTCTATTTTATTAGTTCTATTTCAATTTATTTACTATATGTCATCTAAAAAATCCATCTCTCTTCCATTAATAAGAAGTGCTAGACTAAGTGGTAATCATATAGAGAATATTTATATTCCTACTATCTAATAATATAACATGGACAAGGAATACTGGTAAAAGAGCCAACGAGGAGACCAAAGCCTTGGAGGGACCCAGCAAAAGGATGAGACAAAGTTTAAGAAGGAAGGCTACACAAGAAGGAGCCATGTTGGTGGCAACCACTACCCAGGATACTATTGTGAAAGAAAAAGAAACTATGAAAATGATATTAGAACTGGATGAATAGTCTGGTTCCTCTTGATGGTTATGTAAACTAGTCCTGTTCTATGGCTTCTTTTTGTAATCTTCTGCCTTTGGTGTAGCCAGATGTTTGTTAAATCTGGGTTTTGACCGGTAGTTTTTTTGGTGGTTTCAAGTCCATTTAAAACCTATTTGTGCAACTTCCTTGTTGTAGTTTGTAAGGCTTTGCCTATGGTTTTAGATGCTCTTTCTTTCTTTCCTTGTACTAGGGTTTCAGGGCCCCTTCAAAACCTGTTTTTACCTAAATCTAAAACATGGACAAGGAACATATTATAACTTAAAATATGAATCCTTCAAACCCTAAATATGTGGAATTTATTGGTAATGTATATGAATATGAACAATACAGCCAAGAGAAAGATGAGGTACACATTGAGAATCAAGACACACTCCCTCCACTTAATAATAATGACATAATTATGAAAAAATATGAGGTATTACAAGGCTTCAGAGATAAAATTTGGGAACAACCCCTTGATCATGCACAAATCTAATATGCCATATTTGAAATCAAGAATAAAATTAATAATGGCCAATCTTCAACCCCTCTAGTTAATAATGTTGTTACACCTCTAATGGGGCCAACTCAACCAATTCAAATAACACAATCTAAGATTTTTATTCAACCATCAGTGATAGCTACAACACTTGGGACTAGTTCTTCCACTCTAGATTTACAATCCCATATGGATGAGATTCATATTTTATAGTCGAAGGTGTTACATCTCAAGAAGGAAATAAATAGTACCTCATATGCCTTAGATTCCAAAATTCTCTTGCATATACATTTGACACATCACATAGTTTCAACTCATTTTCCATCTGATTTCATGGCACCTAAGCTCACATTATATGATGGATAGGGTGACCTAGAGAATTACATCAAATATATTCACACAACATGCTTGGACTATTTATCTAATGATTGGTTTCTTATGAAGTGATTTCCATGTAGTCTCAAAGATTATTCCCTATAATGGTTATATGATTTGTCAAATCAATCTATCATGGCATTAAATCCTTTATCCAACATGTTCCTAGAAAACTTATCTATCAATATCAATGATAAGATATCATATGCTTAAGTGGAATTATTTAAAGCAAACATCAAATGAACTTATCATAGATTATCTTATGATATAAGATAATATTATCCAAATTGACTAGACCCATGGAAGATAGAGTGCTTCAGGATATATTTAAATAGATTCTATTATTAGAACTACATGAAACTATATTGTTCAAGAAGTTTCCTACATTTATTGATTTATGACTCACAATCAAGGAATGAGAGGTTAAGCGCTTGTCAATGTCTAAACTCAAGTATACAAATGGATCAGAATTAAATATTAATATTTCAAAAAAACCTCCATACAAGGTAAGGGCCATAGAAAAAAAAAGTGATCAAAAGGTCACAATCAATGTATCTTTTGAGCCATCTCCCAAATTGGTTTTATCTGCTCCTCAACATAGAGACTTCACTAATCTTCCAAGTCAAAAACATGAGTTCTAAAACAATTATTGGAATGTAATGTCGTATCTTTCCCTCCCATTAAATAGGTTGATATGACATGGAATATTTCAAATATTTATGATTTAAATGCATCTTGTGACTATCATAGGGTACCTTTCTACTTGAAAAAAATGTGCATTAGCCCAAAATAAAAGATACAAGATCTTATTGAGGTTAATATTATTGATGTGGAAACACCCATAAAGGCACCAAAAAAACAAAAAATAAAGGATAAGTCATTAAATATATTTGTAGATCATTTTCTAAAGTATAAAGTGAATAAGGTAGGTGGCACATCAAATGTTCACTATACATACCAAGTGCATCCATCACCAAATTCCTATCACACAATTATAGAGGAGACACATCCACTCCATAACATTATTTGTATATATCACACTTTAGTGTCACCTAGACCACTTATCACATTTTAATAATAAAACATTATGGATGATGATATAAATTTACATGCACTCTTCATACAAGAATACATATACCATCATCTTATTCATAGTTTTATGTTTGACAATAGATCAAGCATAAGCATGTACACCATGATAGCACTTGGGATACACATAGAAAGATATATTCCCCATAAATTTAGTCATTAGTTCTTTCAGTGGCCATGTTCAGAGCTTCATCAAGGATATTGTGTTTCCATTATAGGTTTGACTAACACACATAGCCACTTAGTTCCTAGTAGTACCTAGTGCAAGTGTATTTGATATATTATTATGCATGCTATGGTTAGAATAGCTCCATAACATTCCATATAAATTACACTAATTCATAAAATATATACATGCTAATCAAGTGGTTAAGGTTTAGGGTGTCTAATATGAGTATCCTCTACCAATTCTAGCTATAGTTCTTGCATAGACACTAGATACAATTTTAACATAGACACTAGTTATAACTATAACACCATTACCACATATTGCATAGTTATCATCTATATTAGAGAGTATAGTTCATATACATAAATCACAATTTTTAATAAATTCATTAGTGTAGGCTAGGTCTACTCCTATGATATCTACATATATGCATAGTATCCCATTGGGACCATTACTAGAGTGATCCCTATGTTAGAGATACATCACAGATTCAAGAGGACATTCCTCTACTTCATTTACATTGAGATCAATTTTATTGGGTTCTAAGGGTTCTCATCACAAGGTACATACATCACCTATATATTATTATTCTAATATATGGGTTCCTAAGACTCCTAGAGTTCATAGGGCATCACGTTCAATTCCATAGCACCATAACATCACTAAATAAGCATCTTCATACATATATTATAAAACATAATAGATCATGGGCTCATTATTTCCCTTTCACACTATATGCACAATCATAGCTCCCATATTTGACATAGGCCATGGTGATAGTGAGCCTCTTGTGAGAGTCATCAGTTAGTATCGTTTCTACCCTTGTACATATTTATTTCTCTCTCTTGCTCCTTATATATAGTTTATTTTCATTTTCTTTTACATATATTTTACTAAGAAAACATAAAAATAATATAGCATGTCAAAATAAAAAAAACTTTAAAATATTTCAAAAACATAAAATTTATAGATTGTATGCATTGTTATGTTTACATTTCTACTACTTGCTAGATATTACATATTGTTAGATATCCTAGTATAGTTAGTTTTATCATTCACATATGCTTTACTTGTTCCTATCAAGTGACTATAGATTACATCCAACACTATATTCCACTACACCAACCCAAACTTTCTATCATCTACCCACTAGGAGCATATACACCAAACCATGGTTATACATTTTATACATCTACCCATTTGGGGGCATCTCATATATAGTTTCTACTACCAGGTTTTATCTTTACATACTATACATTCTAGTTTACACATTGATACATATTAATAGTTATCATTGGTACTCGTTTATTATATTTTTTTCTATCACTAGTTAAAATCAAAATATGTGCATCTTGGCATTTATATAGATTTGTACTACATAGTTATACATGATTTCATTTTTAGTTTTCCTAGATTAGACTTGATTGTGTTTCATATGTTGCTTCCATATTCAAGGGAATTTTAATATGCCATTGCTCTTTGGATCTATGCCACTTCCTTATTTATATTCCTTTTACATGTGCCCATGTCCCTTGTGTGTTCTTTCCTAATTCTATATGCATAAATTTGAACATGTTTTTCTATGTGGCTCTAAGACAAATTATTTATTTCTTATGTATGTGGACATTTGAACATGTCCTTTTATGTCCTCATTATCAAATTTAGTGACATGTGCCCATGTCCCTTATATTATGACCCCTTGGCCTACGTTTTCATGACTCATATTTTTATATGTATGTTTCTTCAACATGACACTTGTTACTTGTTACACACTGTAGACACCATAAATCTATACACTATAATTACAAATGTAAAAACAACCCTTGACTACCTTAGGCCCCCCTTGGGACTAATATAATCCTTAAACCCATAAAAAAAACTTAACCTAATTTAGTTTTACTAAACTAGATTAACCTAACCTTTTACCTATTTATACCCTTCACCCTCAACTATTGATAGTTAGGATGATTGCCAACGGTCACCTTGATCATTGATGGTCAGGGTGTAACTTCTTACCCACTTAACATGCAAGCTACCCACCATGTTTTTATAAGTATAAATCATCTGAATACATGTGTGATCCATTACATGAGTGAGTTAAAATTAGGAATCCTAGTTCATGTCTTGTTGAAACTCTCTTACCTTGCCTATAAGAAGAGAGGAATAAGGAGGTGAAAAGGATCTACAATTATTATCAAGAGATTGTGCATCCAAAGTTCCTTTGTTTTATGGGTCAATAATCATTAACAATCTAACAATCTAGCCACCATTTCAGAGAGCCAACTTGTTTCCACTACTTCTCGAAAGTGTTAAGTAGCATTACTCTACTAAAATCATGTCAGGCTCCACCAATGAGCCAACCACTTCAATCAATCACCCGATCAACTTTCTATAGGATAAGTATCTATTTTTTAATATTCATTTACTTTATTTATCTTTTTCACTCAGCCCAAATCTCTCAAGAATCCACTTTGTGATACCACTGATCATCCATTTACCAACCCAAATCTACACATAGTAACTATCGATGATTGTCTCAACCATCGACAGTCTATCCAACCACTGATGGTCAGCCTAACCACTGATAGTGATTATGGAAAAAAATTCTAGCAAGCTATTTCTACCTAAATACCCCTAATCAAATCTAATTGTATATGTTCCTACCTATTCATATAACTCTCCTTTATTTTCTAAAGCAACCTGTAATCACCTAGCGCCAATATTAATTAGCATATCGATATTTTAATCATTTCTAGTCTATTTATGTAACAAGTATCTCTTGTGTTCAATTTTAGTACCTATTGATTATTGATGCAAGTAATTTTTATTCTATTTATAAACTCAATTATTTAAAAAATGTGGATTGATAGTCCCCAAGGAAGATATTGATTCTAGGATCTAGCTATCACTAGGCAATCCACTCAGCTATCTGTCCAATAAACAAATTTACTTTAATTCTTTGTTATTTAAAGTTCATCCTCCCAAGCCAAAGAGGATCTCTTCACAATAATTAAATCAATGTGTGCACAATCAAATAGGTTTTTAAACCATACTCATATTTAGTTTCTTATTTTCCTTCCCAAAATAATAAGCTAAAATTCAATGAAACATTCTAGGATGCTTGGTGGGACCTTGAGTCTTTACTTTGGGTTTCCTTTTACATATCTATGATTTTCTCTCTATCTATGTTCATTAGTGAAATTGAAATATCTTCTCAGTTTAAAATGAAGTGTATACATTGATTGATTGTAATTTTAGTTCACATATTCTAACTTAAAGCAAATTAATCCTATCTAACATCACTCTTTGTTGCACACACTCAACCAGACCATTTCCATCAATTAAACATCAAATAAACTTGAGATAAGGCTTAACTAGGATTTAATCACATAGAATAAACCTTAACTTTTCATACCGATACCACTTAGAGGTCATTACCAAGGAGAAAACCAACTCAACTCTTTTTGGTTGAGTATAATCTCTAGATATTAATATATATATTGGCTAATCACTTGGCACCCTTATTGCTACAGTGTGTGAAGTGAAGGGGTAGGCCCCAATACCAAGCCCTGTATTGATTCAAATATTTATTATTTTGAGAGCCTAAACACAATAATAAACCAACCTTATACTTCCTTTTTAGTACCTAATCTACGAGGTAATTTTAGTCACATAATTTATTAAGGCATAAGCCAGAAGCAAGATGAATAAAAACTCTAGGGATTAACATCTCTTTTAGAGTGTGATTTGATTTCTTTGATCATTTATTTTCTTTTTTTTTGTTTGAGTAGCGAGGATTTTTCTTTCTCTCTCTCCCTTATCTTGTATGGTTCTCACTTGCCAATAATGAATAAACCTTATAAAGCAAAAACCATCACCAATTCAACCTACCTCTTTGACCTCTTCATCCATGGACTATATCTCTGAACCAAGAGATTCTCCTCATCCCTTGAGAAGTCCTACTTTCCGTTAATAAGTTCTCCAAAGAGATGTGGATTTTTACACCTTCTTAGAAGAAAATCCCTTATCCTTATAACATTATCTTACAACCATGTTTTACTATACATTGGCTTTAGCCCCACCCATAGATACACCTTATGGCATGTCTCTCTACCTCATGGGAAGCACCTCTATTTCCATGGTTACAACACAATTATTAGCTATGAAATCCTCCTCATCCACCAAAAATCCATTTTAAACTACTATAGATAACCAATAAACCCAAAATATGAATGCCCTTATACCTTCCACTCCTACTATTAACTCCTCCACCTTAGGAGCAATCCATCCTCAAGCCAACAATAATCCCTCCACTATAGGATTGCCTACATTTAACACTAACAACCTTACTTCAGATACCCCTAATCCATCAACCATTAACCCACTTCAAATCCTTGTGGTGTTCATCCCTTCCACCTTACCATTAATCAATACAAGGGTCACCACATTTCCATTGGTCACTAGCCCAACTACCACTCCTATCTAACATGCACCCCTTGCACCAAACCTAGGCTACATCCCTAACCTACAAGGGCATGTACCCCTACCCACTAAATAACCACCTACACCTATCCACCCTTATATACCTTCCACCAAACCATTAGCATCCACATACCAATATGTGGTAGTTTCCCAACCTTTTACCCACTTTCAGTATGTCACCTAATCACCATAACAATATGAATCTTATAACCTTCTAAGTGTATAAGCCCAAGTAAACCTAAAGAATATTTTTATGGATAATATGACCAAATTATATTCATCCATAATAGGTTCTCAAAACATCATGTCATATGACCAATTCTATAATGATCCCATCCATCCATCTATACCTATCAGGCCATATCCTCCCCAATGGGAACTTCCCAAGTTCTCTAAAATCTAAAGGAGGATCCCCAATAGATACATAGGGAATTTAGGCATGCCTATTATCTAATTACCTATGATGATTCCCTACTTATCCATATCTTCCCCATGTCCCTTGTTGGTTTGACATTGGATTGGTATAGTGCCATATTGAAACACTCCCTCTTCTCCTTCACCTAGTTGGCTCAAGCTTTATTAGACCAATTTTTTATCAATATCTCGAGATTTTTTTTTATCACCAACCTCTAATTTATCTACTAGTTTTAGGATGAATCCATTTCCAATTTTGTATCTCATTGGATGACCTTAATTAACCAAAATTCCTTTTCCTTGCCTCAACCCAAACTCATAGAGATATTTATTTGGGCATGTGCGAAGCATATATCTTCTACACTACATGTCCAAAGCTTTTGAAACTTTGATGAAGATTTTACCATGGCATGTACATTATAGAATAGAGCCATTGATGAAGGAAAACTAAAAATAAAAAACAAGAACTCGACCTACAAAACCAATGAGGCCTCTTCTTATAAACCAAATAACTAGTCTAATACCAATAGTAGGGGTAAGGGAACCACAAATATAGATTTCCTTAAAGCTACTTGTCCACCATCTATTAACCAACCAAATTCCTCTAGTTCTTTAAAACGAAACATGAGGAACTAAAACTATAGCAACCAAAGGTAATTCAATCCCCTTAGAGAATATTATGCTTCAATCTTGGAGAAGTTATTGAAAGCTAATATCATTTAAATTCCTCCTATCAAACCCACTCAATAGTTTAATTCCTCTCATCCTTCACCTAGTTGGTATAATTATAATGATTTATTTGCCTTCTATTTGGTAATAGGACATGATTTTAGTATGTGCAACACCTTTAAGAGACTTATTTAATCCCTCATTGAGAAGGGGGAGCTCTCATTGCATAACCCCAATGCACCATCAAACCAAGCCCTTGATATATTTAATAAACCTTTCAAAAAACATAATCCTACCAAAAATGGGATTAATTAGGTCATGTTTTCACATTATTCCCATATGGTCAATATGGTTCTTGATGTTCTCATTATCGAACCACCTACTACCCAATCTCTCAATTTTTTGCCTCCTCTACTTACTAAGGTAGTGGAGTCTCATTTCCCTCCTTAGGAAACCCAAACTAAGGAAATACCATCTTATCCCCCTCCACTTATTGAGGTAGTAGATTCCTTAACGAATCTTTCAATTTATATACTAGAAAAACCAACCATCACCACCTTACCTTTAGTTTTAACTATCGAGCAATGCACCCCTCCCTCGAAAATCATTCCCAAAGAGGAAGTCCCCATGTCCACTCCTCACATGAAAGAGCCCCATATCTCAACCTTGAATCCTTTTATTAAATAATAATACAAGGTTACCATCCCTCTTTCCAAATCTATGGGTCTATCATTTGAACATAATACCCAGGGAACCAAACTGATCTATAAACCATTTTCTAGATTAGTCCAAAGGTTGAAGTTTGTTTCCAAACACAACGTTGACTAGGTTACCTTTTGAAAACAAGTAGGAATAACTTACTATTGTCACTTGGATTTTCACCCTTTGAGGAGATTACAAGGCTCTCCTCATCTAAGTGTCATGATGGAATCACCTCTAGGCTTGTGGGTAGCCTAAGGAATGAGTTGAATCTCTAGATAGGGCGAGCTCCCTTGATGTACCACTTAGGATTGAACCTACTACTAACTTTGGGGGGTGAAAATAGAGAATGATAACTGAAATCAAATCTAAAATAAAGAGGTGATACACCAAATCAATTTGATGAATTCCAACCAATTGCATTCTACATTTGAGACCAAGAAACAAACTAAAACATACACTTCTTCAATCTTTTTTTCTCACATCAATGCTACATTGTGAGGTCATGGATGAATATGAAAAGCTATGAGGACTAGACAAGAGGAATTTAATGAAACTAATAAAAATAATAAGTCACTCAAAATTTGAAATATCCTAAAACACTTCACATGCCCTACAAGAAGAAGTATTCCAATTGTAAATAAGGTGAAAGAATGAGACCACATGTTAGGAATCTGTAGTCTTCACTAAACAAGTTTCATCATTTAAGTATAACACAATTATGAATTTCATGAAGAGGTAAAACTTAGTGGCTTCATTGATCAAAAGGTATACAAATGAGCAGGGCTTCACCATACTAAGGTAGAGCATCCAATATAATGCCAAAATGACTAACTCTTATAGAATTTGAGAGAGAGAGAGAGAGAAGAAGAAGAAAAGTCCTAGTGTTAAAAGGACACTTTTAAATGATATAAAATAATTTATACATTCATTATAAGAAGGCATGTGTAAAACCATGAAATTTTAAGAGCAAAAAGTGTCAATCCAAGTCACAAACTTGAAGAAAAGTGGCAAGAAACTCCTTAACTAACTTAGAAAAGTGCCTTCATGATTGGAGATATTTGAACATCTTATAACTAATAAGGAAAATTCCAAATGGTTTTAATGGAAATAGATACTCTCATACATTCCTCTCCATGAATTGGTTACATGCTTAGTCTTTTAGAAACCTTTGAAAGTGAGCCATCATCATCTGTTATCTAAAAAGAACCCCTTTCATGCACCCTATCCACTTGGCTCCCAATTTGGCTTCAATTTTCCATGAAAATTAGTAAATGTAGTGGGTGACATGTTTTAAGACCCCCCATGTATTTTTAATCATCAATTAAGCTTTAAAATTAGTTCAATTGAGTATTTTAACCCCTCTCACTATCTTGTGCATTAGGCCATTTTTGACTTGCTAATTTGAAGGACCTCTTAGAGACACATAGGAAAATTTTACAGGAATTAAATTTAAATGGATATTTATCTTAATTCTCAATATTTCCATCCATGTTATTTGCATCTCTTGAAACTTCCTACAACCTAAAAAACACACAAAATAGTGATAAAAAGCTTATTTTTGCCTCCATCTATATAATTTCATAAAAAAAATTGGAATGTGATGGATCCTAAGGGATAATTTCCAACATAAAATATCTATTATCATCAAAATATTCCATTAAACTATCCTTACAATCTCATTTTCTCCATCGGGTTCTAGCTGAGAGTTTAGGAGGGTTTTAGCTCATTTTGACTCTTAAGCTTGTTTTATAAAAACCTGGCATCCAACCTACCAAAAAAATTCACTAATTTTACCTTCAAGACATATTATAATATTAATTAATTCATTTGGCTCCCATGTATATACTCATAAAATATATGAGCTTTAAAAGATGACCTATCAAGTTTGTCTCTCTCCTTTCCAATGGGCTTGATGGGTTTTTGAGCTAAAAATGACTTCTTGGAGGCCTCCTCTACAATATAAAAGATTAAAAACATACATAGTGGTAATATTGTCATGTTAAAATATTTTAAAAATCATTTTTAATTCTAAAAGTGTGAATGAATTCCTCTTTGCTCCTTAGGCCTCATCTTTGCCTTGTAGGCTGAATTACACCTTAAGGCTAAAAATAGTTTTTTGGTAGTTATCCCTAAATATAATATATTTAACACATCCATTAGACTTATAAACTCATCACCCAATAAATTTGGAAGCTCCTCCAAGGTTGGGAATGGATATGATCTTCCGTTTGGCTAATAGGTATATTCCTTACATATTGGGTCTGCCTACCAACTTTGGCATATGGAGCATTATATTACTAATATAACTATCTTATATGTTATTAATATTTCAATAGGTTCATTAAAACTTAAAAAATCATCTTGAAAGTTTAACTTAGCTTTTGGTCCACTATTTCACTTATTTCTCCAAGACTGCCAAGGTTTGAGCATGAGGAAAGTGCCCCTATCCAAGATAAAATAAGGGACACTGACCCTATTTTATTATGAAAAATAGGTATTTGATAGGGTTATATAAGTGTAAATTATGAATTTTACTAAAATTAAGCTCCTGGTCATCTCATATGACCCTCTAAACCCTCAAATTTCAAACTTGTTCCTCCATATGTAGATTGTGTTGGGTTTTAGACCATGGATTGTGGTCACTTATTTTATCCCTTCTTCATGTATGTTTCCAATTGTATGGTAGTACCAAGATTAAATTATAAATATGACATGGTGTTTTTTATTTTTTACCATTCAAAACTCCATGTTTTCCTTTATTCATTTGCCTATTCAAGACTCAGCATGACCTAACCTTGACTGTGACGGTATTGAATTTCATAGTCACACCTGTAGGTGTATATTTCATGATTTAGGAACATAATAGTTTACAAATACTCTATTTTAAATATTATATTATTATCCATCTATCATAAAATTTTCCCATCATGCTTATTCCCTTTGATGCACTTTAGCTTCAAATATGAGCTTACCCTTACTGAATGAAACAACCTTGTATTAACTCCTACCTATAGATCTCATTAATTCTATAAAATTGATCATGGTGCCCATGAACTATTTTATCCATTATATAAGTTTATGAAATATTTATTTCATTTTAATTCACCTACGTGCCTCATTTGAACTCAAGACAGTGCCTTTCAGATTTATTGAGACATTTTTCTTTTTAGGACCCTACTGTAAGTGAGATAGAGTCTCAAAGGGGTTGATTAGGATGATATGATGAATTAAAAGTATATTATATTCCTTTTTAAGTACCTATCATTTATATCATCTCAAAATCACCTTAAAATGGGTAATCACCACACAAAACATGCACAAATCATTTTTTTCATCACACTACCTATCTGACCCCTATAGGTGGTCTAGGATATGTATACTAGTTTTCTTTAGTATTCTCTTGATGTATTTTATTTCATTATGCCACACTAAGCTAGTTTATACATCCCATTCATGAGGATTCATTAAATATTTATCTTTTAGCTATAAAAAGGCCATCTAATCTTACAACCCTGTAGACAACATTACAATAATTCAATATGTTTGGAAGTAACTTTGAGGCTTTTCAAAACTATCTTTCACTAGACCTTCCTCCTTTAAGCATGGAATGCTCCTTGTCCACACCAAAGGTTACAAGATTCATCTATCTAGTCACTCTAAAATACTTGGAAAACATGCCATGGAAGGTTCACAAAAACCCCCTAACCTCTATTTTTTTCTTTTAGAGATTGAAGCCCTAAAATCTAGTCATTGACAATCAAATAAAATCCCTTGCTTTTTTTTACTTATAGGATATTTATATGGGTCTTTCAATGCCTTATTTTTATGTAAGTGAAATAAAAATTATGAAATTTCTTTATCCCTTCCATATAACACCCCAACCCCATTCTCAACTACTTGTAGAAGGTTGTTCTAAGAAGCAAATAGTTGATTGGGTGTGGACAACTAGAAATAATGAATGTAAATGAACTTTTCATGCTTTCAACAAACATTATAAGTGCATCCCAAGTATAACCAAGGAGTTGTAACACATATACACCTTTTCATACACCACCATGATGTCAACAAGGCATATGTACATGGTTTGGGCTAGTTATATAGGTAGAATATGGAAATTAGTCAAAACACAATGGTATATAGCTTAAAAATAGCCCAATATGCATTATAATTCATTAAATATATGACTATAATTCCTTTCACCTTTGAACTAGCTTCAAAACACCCTTTTCAACCTAAAGATTACTTGTGTGCATTTGAAATATAACAAGTAAGAGCATCACCTAACTGTCTAGCATGGTGAATTGAGCATGTGACTATAATCTCACCTTTTCCAAGAACCTCAAATAAATTATTCCAACTCTTAATAGTTTGGATATCTGATATACTATGAATACAACTCTAGGAACAAGATATACAAGCCCATACATGTGACTACAACTAGAAATGGGTATGGAGTTGACCAACGAGGGAAACAAGCTTCAGATCAAACCAAAGAATGAAAATGAAAACCAAAACATGGAAATATGTGGTCACATGAACTAAGAACATATGGAACACCATTTTCCATCTGTATGGGACCCCCATAGGAGAAAACACTTCAGCAAATAGAAGCACTACAACTAAAACTATGAATGGTGACACATCCTTGCATCATGGGATAATATACTAATACAAACATTATGAGTCATGAAAAAAATATTTTATACCATTTTATAAGTAATAAAAAATACTATAAAACCAACATCACAAACTATTTCATATAGATTTGGCCAGAAATGAGCAAAACCTATAGGGTGCATGAAATAACTAGTAAAATGACAAAGCCAACTTGTTAACAATGGTTCATAAATATCGGTTGATAAAAAATTAAAAACCATATATAAAATTTAATTTATCCTAGTTTAATATTATCTCCCAAAATCATTTGTCTTGGAACTACCTATGTTGCATGTATCGGACAAAAACCTGAGTGTCACTTTTGGATGCTAAAAAGGGCAAAAATGCAATAGAATAGTTTTAGGCCAAAATTGATCTTTAAAAGAAAATAAATCATGTAAATTAGTTTTTTTTAGTTAAAATTAACATTTTAATCTTTTCCAAATGGAACACTTCCCAAGGAATCTTTACAAGTGCCCTTTCCTTCCATTTCTTAAGGAAAATTGACTTTTCTTCTGATGGACCTAGAAATTTTTAGTTTTTTGAGTTACTTAAGACATTTTTGGACACATGAGTCATGAAATAACCCATTTAAACTTTCAAATTTCCTAATAAACCCATACAAATCATTAAATACACCATTTTTAACCCTTAAAATGACTCAAAATGATAGATGGACCTAGAAACTAAATGACCAAAACTAATACAACATTAATTGACATCAAATGACCTATAACAAATCTCATGAAAATACATTATACCCAATTATTTGCCTAAAAATCATGTTTTTTTACTAGGTGTTTCCTAATTTGACTTAATAGTTAAATTTGGTCAATAAATTGGTGACTCATAGTGGTAGTATGTATGTTATATTAACTAGACCAGTAGCCTTATTAGTCCATTGGGCTTATGGTGTCATATAAGGATTGATACAAACAAGAAAACCTTGATCAGTTAATTCAAACCTTTGATCAAGACAACACACTAAGACTATATCCACCACATAAAGTAAAGGACACACACAACAAAGAAAATAAAAACACAAGACTCACACACGTGCTCCAAGAAATTAGTGGAAATAAGGAAACAACCCATTATGCATAAATATCAACTAAATATACCTCCTTTCTAGGATCAAAAGGAAAAATTCTTGAATCACCTTCATGGTGAGATGAAACATAGTTCCAAGCATGCTTCTCTTTGGATTGAGTGCTTTATGGACCAGACCTCTTCCTTGGCACTTCACTCGATCTGATCTCAAGTAAATAATCCTTAAACAATTCTCCAATGTAGATATAGTGGTATTTAAAATTTCACTCACTTCATGCTACTGCCTACTCTTATTTTCATAGTCAACTTGTATCTCTTTAGTAGGCGTATCTCCAAGAGGATTGATTTACTATTCTTTAGAAGATTGAGGACAATAGGAGTTTGCTCTCTGCTTCAAGAGCTGATATGTTTCTCCCAACTAATTAATAATATGATATCCTAGATTTATGACTTCAAACATGTCATCATCAAATGCATATGCTCCTTGAAAGGATAGATTTGAAAGAATGATTTTCCTTTTCATACTTACTTGTGTACCTATGCTACCTTTTCCATCTTTGATTGACTCATAGACTCCTTGAAGATGAGTATAAGCTACCTCAATTAATTCAAACAATCCATATAAAGAGTAATCAAGAACTTGTCCATGTTCATCTAAGATATCTTAAAAAATTATGAAATTGTTGATGATCATTTCTTCCTCTTTAGAAAAAGGAAGACATCCTTCCTTATCAACCCAATCTAAAATCTCCACACAATAAATCACCTCTTCTTCATCTTTTATCAAATCATATTCAAGGGATATTTCATCTATCTTGGTCTCATAAGATCTCCCAAGACTACTTCTTTTGGGATGGCTTGGAAGTGTTCTCCCTCCTTGATAGCACATTCTACTTTAGATATGGAGGTAAAAACTTGTGACATGTCATTTATTTTCACCATGAAAAGTCCCTATGGTGATTTCCTCCTCATAATTTCTAATTTGGTATTCTTTATCATCCATGAATTGATCATGTTCCTCTTCATTTTCCTCTCTCAAGATAGGTTATTCAACACAAATAAAACATTCTTCATCATCAATCAAGCAAAAAGATTCAACACAAGCACTTAACTTATCTTCATCACTTAATACCTCTTAAGGGATTTCAAAATGAACTTCATCTATCATAATCTGATCTCTTTTGTCAAGGGCTACAAAATATTCAACCTCCTTCATGGTGATTCCAAGACTATACATCTTGAAATTATGTGATCTAACCCAATGAGGTTACTAAGGAGGTAGGTTTTCTTCAAGTAAGAGTTCTCTTTCTTTATCAACTAGATGATCCTCCTTTGGTTCCCACACCACATGTCCATCAAGTCAAAGGGTGATGAGGTAAGGATAAGATGAACTAGTTATTGGAGGTGGAATATAGAGTTTAAAGTTAGATTGAGAATGTAAGGTTAGAGAATCTTTTGGAAGCTCTTGAGGAAGGGGAGATGGGGTATGTTTAGTCATATGATCTTATTTTGGGTATAAACCTTCCATCTCACATGGACTTACCAATCTCATCTTTTCTTCTAATTCCTCTATTTTCTTGGCTAGGTTCTCTTGGCAAATATTCTCTTGAATTTGATAGGAATCGTCATGGGGATAAGGATTGAATGAAGGATACCATGGAATAGAAGAAGATTCATGCGTAAGGGTGGGAGGGACTTATAAAGGATCAAATCCATTCTCTACTTCATACTCATGGACAAGAATTTTCTCGTCCTTTTCCCCCCATGATTCCATTATTTTTTTCCAACTTAGGACATTGGGATTATGAGTCTCTTTAGTAGAGGGTGGGGATGAAATGTGAGAGGGAAATAAAGCCTTGAAATACATGTATTTTTCTGCCAACATGGACTACTGAAAATTCATATTATCCAACTCAATTTTCCTATCAATATTAGCTTGAAACATAAGGTTTATTCTCTCAACTCTCTCCTCCAACTAGTTTGGAAAAGGATAAATTTGATGGGCTTGATTTGGCTCATCAGTAGCGGTCATGTATGGCTAGTATGAAACTTGGGAAAATATATATGAAGGTTGATATGTATGGTGAGGTTGACTTTCATGAACTTCTAGCCTATCCTCTAAGGAAGAAAATAAACCACTCACATCAAGCATCTCACTTGTGAGCCTTTGCCAATTGGCTCTCTCAATAGGTACCCATTTTCTCTTGACCAACTCCAATGCATTTGTTACCTTCTAAATGACATGATTAGGAAATTTCATACCATATCCTATTTGTGTGTCAAGATCTAACATATATATCTCAGAGCCAAAATTTTCTTTTTTAAAGGTGGAAGTGGGATAGTTAGAGAAAGGACTAGGTTGATTAGGTGGGGTAAAACATTGAGAAGGATGGTTATAAGACTGATACAACTCAAGATAGGACCAAATATGTTCATAAAAAGGTTAACCAAGAACCTTTTAATATTGATAGGGAATGAGACAAGATGGATATGTCTCACCAAATTGTGTAAGACAAATCTCAACACCAAAATTAGCCATGAATATTCATTGAAAGAAAGAACACAAATAAATATTCTAACATAAAACTTCAAAGGATAACCTAGGCTACTTGACCAATTGATATGTCTTCGGATTCACCATTGATGATTGAAAAGATGCCTCTAAAGGTTGATGTGCTGGAAGATAACACAAAATCCTCCAACTTTTGGAACAAGAGTCCTAATGAACATGCCAAAAACTATTTTCACTTAGATTTCCACCCTTTGAGGAGATGAAAAGGCTCTCCTCATCGAAGTATCACAATGGAATCATCTCTAGGCTTGTGGGTAGCCAAAGAAATGAGGTGAATCTATTGATAAGGATAACTCCCTTGATGTACCACTTAGGATTGAACCTACTACTAACTTTGGGGGGTCAAAAGAGAGAGAGAGAGAGAGAGATAATTGAAATTAAATATAAACTAAGGAGGTGATACACCAGATTAATTTTATGAATTCCAACTAATTTCATTCTAAACTTGAGACCAAGAAACAAACTAAAACATACACTTCTTCAGTCTTCATTTTCTCACATCAATGTTACATCGTGAGGTCATGGATGAATGTGAAAAGCTAGGAATACTATAAAAGAGGTATTTAATGGAACTAATTAAAATGTTAACTCGCTAAACATTTGACATCTCCTAAAACACTTCACATGCCCTATAAAAAGAATTTTCCCAACTATAAACAAGGTGAAAGAATGAGACCACATGTTAGGAATCCATAATATTCACTAAAAAATATTCATAATTCAAGTAAAACATACTTATTAATAATAATAAAGATTTAACTAATTAAAATGTAACAAAATTAGTAGGTATTCACCATATTCAAGTGGATCATCTAATACAATGCCAAAATGGCTAACTCTTATAGAGTTTGAGAGAGAAAGAGAAGAAGAGAAGTCAAAGGGTCACATGGACACTTGTAAAGATGATAAAATAATTTATAAATGCATGATAATAAGTAATGGGTTGAACTATGAAATAATAGGATCAAAAAGTGTCAATCTAAGTCACAAACTTGAAGAAAAGTGGCAAGAAACTCCTCAATTGGCTTAGAAAACTAACTTCATGATTGGATCTATTTGAACATATTATAACTAATTAGGGGTAATAAAAATTATTTGAATGTAAAGGTATAATATCATACATAACTTTACATGCATTGGTTGCATGCTTGGTCCTTTGGAAACTTCTGAAAGTGAGCCATTATCATTTATTATCCAAAAAGAGCCCCTTTCATGC
Source organism: Torreya grandis (assembly GCA_037957365.1). Taxonomy (NCBI): domain Eukaryota; kingdom Viridiplantae; phylum Streptophyta; class Pinopsida; order Cupressales; family Taxaceae; genus Torreya; species Torreya grandis. The sequence continues at coordinate 497,293 of JARHVA010007157.1, forward strand.
ACCCTACCCAGTTGGCTCCCAATTTGGATTCAATTTTAAATAAAAATACATAAAATGTATTGGGTAATATTTTTTAAAACCCTATATTTATTTTTAATCATCAAGCAAGATTTAAAATTAGTTCAAGTGAAGCTTTTCACCCCTCTCACTACCTTGTGCATTAGCCAATTTTGACTAGCTGATTTAAATGTCTTGTTTGAGACACTTAGGAAAATTTTCAAGGAATTAAACTTAAATTTTCAGTTATATTAGTTATAAATATTTCCATCCATGTGATTTTCATCTCTTGAAACTTCCTACAACCTACAAAACGCATAAAATATCCACTTTGAATTAGTCTTATCATGATGTATTTTATTGAATTTTTCCTCAATAATATAGTCTAAATATCCCATTCATGACATTTCATTCAATATTTCTCTTTTAGGTAACAAAAGGCCATCTAATCTTATAGGCATGTAGATAACATTACAATACTTCAGTATGTTTAGAAGCAACTTTGAGGCTTGTCAAAACTATCTTTCACTAGACCTTCCTCCTATAAACTTTGAATTTTCCCTATCCATACCAAAGGATGCAAGATTCATCTATCTAGTTACTCTAAAATCCTTGGGAAACATGTCATGGAATGTTCACAAAAACCCCCTGACCTCTGCTTTGTTCTTTTAGGGATTGAAGCCCTAAAACCTAGTCACTAACCTTCAAATACAATTCCATGCTTCCTTTTGCCTTTTAATATATTTCTATGGTTTTTTTAAGGCCTTGTTATATAATTGAAAGAGGAAGTATGAAATTGATTTATCCCTTTCATACAACACCCCAACCCCATGTTCAGCCACCTATACAAGGTTGTTCTAAGAAGCAAACAGTGGATTGGGTGTGGATAACTATAAATAATGAATGTAAATTAAATTTTCATGATTTATAAAAACATTATGAGTGCACCCTAAGTGGAACCAAGGCATTGGAACACACATATACCTTTTCATACACTACCATGACATCAACATGGTTGTAAGTGCATGTTTTGGGCTAGTTGTGCAGGTAGAGTGTGGAAATTAGTCAAAACACGATGGTATATAGCTTCAAAATATCTAAAAATTAATTATAATTCATTAAATATGTGATTCTCATTCCTTTCCCCTTGGAACTAGCTTCAAATCACCCTTTTCAACTTGAAGATCACTTGTGTGCACATGGAATATAGCAAATAAGATCATTACTTAACTATCTAACATGCTGAATTAAACATGTGAATATAATTACACAATTTTTTTATCACCTCAAATAACTTATTAAAACTAATAATGGTTTATGTATCTGATTTACTATGAATACAACTCTAGGAACAAGATATACAAGCCTATACATGTGACTAAAATTGGAAATGGGTATGGAGTTGACCAAGGCGAGAAACAAGCTTGGGAGTAAACCAAAGAATGACATGATGAAACCCAAAACATTTAAATATGTGGCCACATGAATTATTAACCTATTTAAAACCATTTTCTATCTATATGGGACCCCCACAAGAAAAAGCATTTCAACAAACAGAAGCACTCCAAATGAAACTACGCATGGTGACACCTCCTTGCATCATGGGATAATATAATCATCAAAATAGTATGAATCATGAAACAAAGAAATTATAAAATTTTAAAAGGAATAAAACATCCTATGGATCCAACATAACTAATTATTTCATACGAATTTGGCCAAAAATCAGCAAAACTTATAGGGTGTACGAAATAGCTAGTAAAATGACATAACCAACTTGTTATAAATGTTTAATAAATAAAAATTGACAAACATTCAGAATAAATATATAAAAATTAATTTATCATAGTTTAATATCATCTCCCAAAATAATATTTCTTGAAACTACCTGTGTTGCTCGTACCGAGCAAAAACCTAAGTGTCACTTTTGGATGCCAAAAAGGGCTAAAATGTGATAGAATGGTTTTAGGCCAAAAATGGAACTTAAAAAACAAATAAATAATTTAAATTAGTTTTTATAAGCTTAATATTCACATTTTCATCTTTTCCAAGTGGCACACATCCCAAAGAAGCTTTATAGGTGCCCTTTTCTTCCATTTCTTAAGGAAAACTGACTTTTATTCTGATGGAACTAATAAATTTTAGTTTTTTGAGTTAATTAAGACCCTTTTTTGTACATTTTTCATTAAATAACTAATTTAAACTTTCAAATTTCCCAATAAACCCATATAAAGAATTAAATACACCATTTTAAACCCTTAAATGACTCAAAATGATAAATGTACCTAGAAACTAAATGACCAAAGCTAATACAACATTAATTGACATAAAATGACCTATAAAACACCTCATGACAATAAATTATACCCCCTTATAGGCCTAAAAATCATATTTTTTACTAGGGTGCCCCAATTTGACCTAAAAGTCAAATTTGGTCAACACTTACATTACTAGACTGGAACCTCTAATCCTTTCTTTCTCAGACCAACCTATCACCTCTATTAACCAAACTATTTCCATATCTAAAAAACCAACCATCCCTCAACCACCTAAGTCAACCATGACCCAAATAACCAAGCCACTTTCTATCACCCCAACCAAATCAAATAAAAGCCTTGGTACCTTCCTTACACCATACCAAAGTCACCCATCCATGAAATTGGACCTAACCTTTTCAAACCCACCAAAAAATCACCAAACCAAAGTAACCAAAGAGGTAAAACCACCCAAAGGATTGAATGCCCAAATTTTAGTTTCCTCAACCTTGCCTTCCATTTTGGGACCTCGTCCCTTTACCTTGTATAGGAAACCCGTTATCTATACCAAAAACCCACCACCTCTCTTCAACGTACTAGAAATACCCATGATACATGCCTTATAATCTTCTACTTCTAGCCCAATGACCTCCTTGTATAAAAAAATCCATCAACCAAGGGCACCACCTTACCTAAGGCACCTATCACCAAACCTACTTCTAAATAACCTTCTACCTCAACAACCTAAGTCAAGACCACTAAACCTTTACCACCCTTAGCTGAATCTTAATTAACCATTTTCCAAAGGTTATTTAAAACTTCTTTTTTAGCCTTACCTACCATCATACCCTTTGACCCTCTTGCTTCAAAAGCCATCTGGTACAATGACCAATAAGTATTCTCCTATCATAGGACACCTGATCATGATATGGAGAATTATAAAGCTCTTCAAACTGTTATCCACTAGCTTTATGATGAGGAGGAACTATTAAAAGACAAACCTCTTATGATCCCTATTTTTATTCCACTAACAACCACACCTACCTAACACTTATGTAATCCTCCACTCTCACCTTAGATTGAAGATGAGTCTAACCAATTTCATACCCCAATTCCTTATCCTATCCATATTATCAATGTGGTCATGAGATCATAATAGAAGCATAAGGGGAAGGCTAAAGCGTCTATTCTATTGACATATCCATCTTTAACCTCCCAGCCAACCCACACCCAACCATCTCCATCTTCAACCAAACCCAAGGTATCCATTTTAATTGCCTCCTAATCTAACCCTTTAGAATCCATCAAGAGAGTTATCCTCAAGCAACTCTACCAGACCCCAATGAAGATGACCTTATATGAGTTGATCTCTACCTCTCCCCATCACTTCCATGCACTAATAGAGGCTTTGCAATCCATAGAGTTCCATCCTAAAGACCCCCAACCTTTAGCAGCCTTTGTTGGTACCCTTAAAATTTCCAACCTTGTTACCTTCAAGGATTAAAAAATACCCTCTATCCATCTGGATAACCTAGATCCCCTTTTATTTATTACCATTTACATCAACCAAACCTATATTAAATAGGTCATGATTAAAGGGGGATCTATTATCAACATCATCTCATCCCATGCTTATAACCAACTCAACCTACCAAATAATGCCATGTCTAAAAGCTATAGATTGTATGCATTTTTATGTTTACATTTCTACTACTTGCTAGATATTACATATTTTTAGCTATCCTAGTATAGTTAGTTTTATCATTCACATATGATTTACTTGTTCCTATCAAGTGAGTATAGATTACATACAAGACTATATTCCACTACACCAAACCAAAATTTCTATCATCTACCCACTAGTAGCATATACACCAATCCATGTTTATACATTTTATACATCTACCCATTTGGGGGCATCTCATATATAGTTTCTATTACTAGGTTTTATCTTTACATACTATACGTTCTAGTTTACACATTGATACATATTAATAGTTATCATTGGTACTCATTTATTAGATTTTTTTCTATCACTAGTTAAAATCAAAATATGTGCATCTTGGCATTTATATAGATTTGTACTACATAGTTATACATGCTTTCATTTTTAGTTTTCCTAGATTAGACTTGATTATGTTTCATATGCTTCTTCCATATTCAAGGGAATTTTAATATTCCATTGATCTTTAGATCTATGCAACTTCCTTATTTATATGCATTTTACATTTGCCCATGTCCCTTGTGTGTTCTTTCCTAATTCTATATGCATAAATTTGAACATGTTTTTCTATGTGGCTCTAAGACAAATTATTTATTTCTTATGTATGTGGACATTTGAACATGCCCTTTTATGTCCTCATTATAAATTTTAGTGACATGTGCCCATGTCCCTTATATTATAACCCCTTGGACTACCTTTTCATGCCTCATATTTTTAAATGTATGTTTCTTCACCATGACACTTGTTACTTGTTACACACTGTATACACCATAAATCTATACACTATAATTACAAATGTCAAAACATCCCTTGACTACCTTAAGCCCCCCTTGGGACCAATATAATCCTTAAACCCATAAAATAACTTAACCTAATTTAGTTTTATTAAACTAGATTAACCTAACCTTTTACCTATTTATACCCTTCACCCGCGACTATTGATAGTGAGGATGATTGCCGATGGTCACCTTGATCCTTGATGGTCAAGGTGTAACTTCTTACCCACCTAACATGCAAGCTACCCACCATGTTTTTATAAGTATAACTCATCTAAATACATTTGTGATCCATTACATGAGTGAGTTAAAATTAGGAATCCTAGTTCATGTCTTGTTGAAACTCTCTTACCTTGCCTATAAGAAGAGAGGAACAAGAAGGTGAAAAGGATCTACAATTATTATCAAGAGATTGTGCATCCAAAGTTCCTTTGTTTTATGGGTCAATAATCATTAACAATCTAACAATCTAGCCACCATTTCAGAGAGCCAACTTGTTTCCACTATTTCTCTAAAGTGTTAAGTAGCATTACTCTACTAAAATCATGTCAGGCTCCACCAATGAGCCAACCACTTCAATCAATCACCCGATCAACTTTCTATAGGATAAGTATCTATTTTTTAATATTCATTTACTTTATTTTTCTTTTTTACTCAGCCCAAATCTCCCAAGAATCCAATTTTTGATCCCATTGATCATCCATTTACCAACCTAGATCTACACATAGTAACTATCGATGATTGTCTCAACCATCGACAGTCTATCCAACCACTGATGGTCAGCCTAACCACTGATAGTGATTATGGAAAAAAATTCTAGCAAGCTATTTCTACCTAAATACCCCTAATCAAATCTAATTGTATATGTTCCTACCTATTCATATAACTCTCCTTTATTTTCTAAAGCAACCCGTAATCACCTAGCACCAATATTAATTAGCATATCGATATTTTAATCATTTCTAGTCTATTTATGTAACAAGTATCTCTTGTGTTCAATTTTAGTACCTATTGATTATTGATGCAAGTAATTTTTATTCTATTTATAAACTTAATTATTTAAAAAATGTGGATTGATAGTCCCCAAGGAAGATATTGATTCTAGGATCTAGCTATCACTAGGCAATCCACTCAGCTATCTGTCCAACAAACAAATTTACTTTAATTCTTTGTTATTTACAGTTCATCCTCCCAAGCCAAAGAAGATCTCTTCACAATAACTAAATCAATGTGTGCACAATCAAATAGGTTTTTAAACCATACTCATATTTAGTTTCTTATTTTCCTTCCCAAAATAATAAACTAAAATTCAATGAAACATTCTAGGATGCTTGGTGGGACCTTGAGTCTTTACTTTGGGTTTCCTTTTACATATCTATGATTTTCTCTCTATCTATGTTCATTAGTGAAATTGAAATATCTTCTCGGTTTAAAATGAAGTGTATACATTGATTGATTGTAATTTTAGTTCACATATTCTAACTTAAAGCAAATTAATCCTATCTAACATCACTCTTTGTTGCACACACTCAACCAGACCATTTCCATCAATTAAACATCAAATAAACTTGAGAGAAGGCTTAACTAGGATTTAATCACATAGAATAAACCTTCTCTTTTCCTACCAATCCCACTAAGAGGTCATTACCAAGGAGAGAACCAAGTCAACTCTTTTTGGTTGAGTATAATCTCTAGATATTAATATATATTGGCTAATCACTTGACACCCTTATTGCTACAGTGTGTGAAGTGAAGGGGTAGGACCCAATACCAAGCCCTGTATTGATTCAAATATTTATTATTTTGAGAGCCTAAACACAATGTTAAGCCAACCTTATACTTCCTTTTTAGTACCTAATCTACAAGGTAATTTTAGTCACATAATTTATTAACGCATAAGCCAAAAGCAAGATGAATAAAAACTCTAGGGATTAACATCTCTTTTAGAGTGTGATTTGATTTCTTTGATCATTTGTTTTCTTTTTTTTTGTTTCAGTAATGAGTTTTTTTTTTCTCTCTCTCTCCCTTAACTTGTATGGTTCTCACTTTCCAGCAATGAATAAACCTTGTAAAGCAAAGACCATCACCAACCCAACCTACCTCGTTGACCTCTTCATCCATGGACTATATCTCTGAACCAACAAATTCTCCTCATCCCTTGAGAAGTCTTACTTTCAATCAATAAGTTCTCCAAAGAAATGTGGATTTTTACACCTTCTTAGAAAACAATCCCTTAGCCCTATAACATTATCTTACAACCATGTTTTACTATACATTGGCTTTAGCCCCACCCATAGATACACCTTATGGCATGTCTCTCTACCTCATGGGAAGCACCTCTATTTCCATGGTTACAATGCAATTATTAGCTATGCAATCCTCCTCATCCACCAAAAATCCATTTTAAACTACTATATATAACCAATCAACCCAAAATATGAATGCCCTTATACCTTCCACTCCTATTAATAACTCCTCCACCTTAGGAGCAATCCATCCTCAAGCCAACAATACTCCCTCCACTATAGGATTGCCTACCTCTAACACTAACAACATTACTTTAGATACCCATAATCCATCAACCATTAACCCACTTCAAATCCTTGTGGTGTTCATCCCTTCCACCTTACCATCATTCAGTACAAGGGTCACCACACTTTCATTGTCACTAGCCCAACTACCACTCCTATCTAACATGCACCCTTTGCACCAAACCTAGGCTACATCCCTAACCTACAAGGGCATGTACCCCTACCCACAAACTAACCACCTACACCTATCCACCCTTATATACCTTCCACCCAACCATTAGCATCCACATACCAATATGTGGTAGTTTCCCAACATTTTACCCACTATCAGTATGTCACCTAATCACCATAACAATATGAATCTTATAACCTTCTAAGTGTATAACCCCAAGCAGACCTAATGAAGATGTTTATGGATAATATGACCACATTATATTCATCCATACTAGGTTCTCACAACATCATGTCATATGACCAATTCTATAATGAGCCCATCCATCCACCTATACCTATCAGGCCATATCCTCCCCAATGGGAACTTCCCAAGTTCTCTAAATTCTAAAGGAGGATCCCCAATAGAACCATAGGGAATTTAGGCATGCCTATTATCTAATTACCTATGATGATTCCATACTTATCCATATCTTCCCCATGTCCCTTGTTGGTTTGACATTGGATTGGTATAGTGCCATACCCAAACACTCCCTCTTTTCCTTCACCTAGTTGGCTCAAACTTTATTAGACCAATTTTTTATCAATATCTCTAAAAAGGTTTTTATTAGCAACCTCTACTGTATCTATTAGTTTGAGGATGAATCCATTTCTAGTTTTGTATCTCATTGGATGAGCTTAATTAACCAAAATTCCTTTTCCTTGCCTCAACCCAAACTCATAGAGATATTTATTTGGGCATGTGCGAAGCATATATCTTCTACACTACATGTCCAAAGATTTTGAACCTTTGATGAAGATTTTACCATGGCATGTATGTTAGAGAATAGAGCCATTGATGAAGGAAAACTAAAAATAAAAAACAAGAACTCCACCTACAAAACCAATGAGGCCTCTTCTTCTAAACCAAATAACTAGTCTAATACCAATAGTAGGGGTAAGGGAACCACGAATATAGATTTACTTAAAGCTACTCATCCACCATCTATTAACCAACCAAATTCCTCTAGTTACTAAAAGCAAAACATGAGGAACTAAAATTGTAGCAACCAAAGGTAATTCATTCCCCTTAGAGAATCTTATGCTTCAATCTTGGAGAAGTTATTGAAAGCTAATATCATTTAAATTTCTCCTATCAAACCCCCTCAATAGTTTAATTCCTCTCATCCTTCACCTAGTTGGTATAATTATAATGATCTATTTGCCTTATATTTGGTAATAAGACATGATTTTAGTAGGTGCAACACCTTTAAGAGACTTATTGAATCCCTCATTGATAAGGGGGAGCTCACATTGCATAACCCCAATGCACCATCAAACCAAGCCCTTGATATATTTAATAAACCTTTCCCAAAACATAATCCTACCAAAAATGGGATTAATTAGGTAAATTTTTCACATTATTCCCATATGGTCAATATGGTTCTTGATGTTCTCTTTACCGAACCACCTACTACCCAATCTCTCAATTTTTTGCCTCCTCTACTTACTAAGGTAGTGGAGTCACATTTCCCTCCTTAGGAAACCCAAACTAAGGAAATACCATCTTATCCCCCTCCACTTATTGAGGTAGTAGATTACATAATGAATCTTTCAATTTATATACTAGAAAAATCAACCATCACCACCTTACCTTTAGTTTTAACTATTGAGTAACTCACCCCTCCCTCGAAAATAATTCCCAAAGAGGAAGTCCCCATGCCCACTCCTCCCATGAAAGAGCCCCATATCTCAACCTTGAATTCTTTTATTAAATAAGAATACAAGGTTACCATCCCTCTTTCCAAATCTATGGGTCTATCATTTAAACGTAATACCCAGGGAACCAAACTGATCTATAAACCATTTTCTAGATTAGTCCAAAGATTGAAGTTTGTTTCCAAACCCAACGTTGACTAGGTTACATTTTGAAAACAACTAGGAATACCTTACTATTTTCACTTGGATTTTCACCCTTTGAGGAGATTACAAGGCTCTCCTCATCCAAGTGTCATGATGGAATCACATCTAGGCTTGTGGGTAGCCTAAGGAATGAGTTGAATCTCTAGATAGGGCTAACTCCCTTGATGTACCACTTAGGATTGAACCTACTACTAACTTTGGGGGGGTGAAAATAGAGAAATATAACTGAAATCAAATCTAAAATAAAGAGGTGATACACCAAATCAATTTGATGAATTCCAACCAATTGCATTCTACATTTGAGACCAAGAAACAAACTAAAACATACACTTCTTCAATCTTATTTTTATCACATCAATGCTACATTTTAAGGTCATGGATGAATGTGCAAAGCTATGAGGACTAGACAAGAGGAATTGAATGAAACTAATAAAAATAATAACTCACTCAACATTTGAAATATCCTAAAACACTTCACATGCCCTACAAGAAGAAGTTTTCCAATTGTAAATAAGGTGAAAGAATGAGACCACATGTTAGGAATTTGTAGTCTTCACTAAACAAGTTTCATCATTTAAGTATAACACAATTATGAATTTCATGAAGAGGTAAAACTTAGTAGTTTCATTGATCAAAAGGTATACAAATGAGCAGGGCTTCACCATACTAAGGTAGAGCATCCAATATAATGCCAAAATGACTAACTCTTATAGAATTTGAGAGAGAGAGAGAGAGAGAAGAAGAAGAGAAGTCCCAGTGTTAAAAGGACACTTTTAAATGATATAAAATAATTTATACATCCATTATAAGAAGGCATGTGTAAAACCATGAAATTTTAAGAGCAAAAAGTGTCAATCCAAGTCACAAACTTGAAGAAAAGTGGCAAGAAACTCCTTAACTAACTTAGAAAAGTGCCTTCATGATTGGAGATATTTGAACATCTTATAACTAATAAGGAAAATTCCAAATGGTTTTAATGGAAATAGATACTCTCATACATTCCTCTCCATGAATTAGTTACATGCTTAGTCTTTTAGAAACCTTTGAAAGTGAGCCATCATCATCTGTTATCTAAAAAGAACCCCTTTCATGCACCCTATCCACTTGGCTCCCAATTTGGCTTCAATTTTCCATGAAAATTAGTAAATGTAGTGGGTGACATGTTTTAAGACCCCCCATGTATTTTTAATCATCAATTAAGCTTTAAAATTAGTTCAATTGAGTATTTTAACCCCTCTCACTATCTTGTGCATTAGGCCATTTTTGACTTGCTAATTTGAAGGACCTCTTAGAGACACATAGGAAAATTTTACAGGAATTAAATTTAAATGGATATTTATCTTAAGTCTCAATATTTCCATCCATGTTATTTGGATCTCTTGAAACTTCCTACAACCTAAAAAACACACAATATAGTGATAAAAAGCTTATTTTTGCCTCCATCTATATAATTTCATAAAAATAGTTGGAATGTGATGGATCCTAAGTGATCATTTCCAACATAAAATATCTATTATCATCAAAATATTCCATTAAACTATCCTTATAGTCTCATTTTCTCCATCGGGTTCTAGCTGAGAGTTTGGGAGGGTTTTAGCTCATTTTGACTCTTAAGCTTGTTTTATAAAAACCTGGCATCCACCATACCAAAAAAATTAACTAATTTTTCCTTTAAGACCTATTATAATATTAATTAATTAATTTGGCTCCCATGCAGATACTCATAAAATATATGAGCTTTAAAAGATGACCTATCAGGGTTGTCTCTCTCCTTTCCAATGGGCCTGATGGGTTTTTGAGCTAAAAATGACTTCTTTGAGGTCTCCTCTACAATATAAAAGATTAAAAACATACATAGTGGTAATATTGGAATGTTACAATATTTTTAAAATCATTTTTAATTCTAAAAGTGTGAATGAATTCCTCTTTGCTCCTTAGGCCTCATCTTTGCTTTGTAGGTTGAATTACACCTTAAGGCTAAAAATAGTTTTTTGGTAGTTATCCCTAAATATAATATATTTAACACCTACATTAGACTTATAAACTCATCACACACTCAATTTGGAAGCTCCTCCAAGGTTGGGAATGGATATGATCTTCCGTTTGGCTATTAGGTATATTCCTTACGTATTGGGTCTGCCTACCAACTTCGGCATATGGAGCATTATATTAATAGATATAACTATTTTATATTTTATTAATGTTTCTATAGGTTCATTAAAACATAAAAAATCATCTTTAAAGTTTAACTTAGCTTTTGGTCTACTATTTCACTTATTTCTCCAAGACTGCCAAGGTTTGAGCATGAGGAAAGTGCCCCTATCCGAGATAAAATAAGGGACACTGACCCTATTTTATCATAAAAAATAGGTATTTGATAAGATTATATAAGTGTAAATTATGAATTTTACTAGAATTAAGCTCCTAGTCATCTCATATGACCCTCTAAACCCTCAAATTTCAAACTTGTTCCTCCATATGTAGATTGTGTTGGGTTTTAGACCATGGATTGTTTTTACTTATTTTATCCCTTCTTCATGCATGTTTCCAATTGTATGGTAGTACCAAGATTAAATTATAAAGATGACATGGTGTTTTTTATTTTTTACCATTCCAAACTCCATGTTTTCCTTTATTCATTTGCCTATTCAAGACTCAGCATGACCTAACCCTGACTGTGACTGTATTGAATTTCATAGTCACACCTGTAGGTGTATATTTCATGATTTAGGAACATAATAGTTTTACAAAGACTCTATTTTAAATATTATATTATTATCCATATATCATAAACTTTTCCCATCATGTTTATTCCCTTTGATGCACTTTAGCTTCAAATATGAGCTTACCCTTACTGAATGAGACAACCTTGTATTAACTCTTACCTATAGATCTCATTAATTCTATAAAATTGATCATGGTGCCCATGAAATATTTTATCCATTATATAAGTTTATGAAATATTTATTTCATTTTAATTCACCTACATGCCTCATTTGAACTCAAGACAGTGCCTTTCAGATTTATTGAGACATTTTTCTTTTTAGGATCCTCTTGTAAGTGAGATAGAGTCTCAAAGGGGTTGATTAGGATGATCTGATGAGTAAAAAAAGTATATTAGATTCCTTTTGAAGTACCTATCATTTATATCATCTCAAAATCACCTTAAAATGGTAATCACCACACAAGACATGTACAAATCATTTTTTTCATCACACTACCTGTCTGACCCCTATAGGTGGTCTAGGATATGTATACTAATTTTCTTTAGTATTCTCTTGATGTATTTTATTTCATTATGCCTCACTAAGCTAGTCTATACATCCCATTCATGAGGTTTCATTAAATATTTCTCTTTTAGTTAACAAAAGGCCATCTAATCTTACAACCCTGTAGACAACATTACAATATTTCAATATGTTTGGAAGTAACTTTGAGGGTTTTCAAAACTATTTTTCACTAGACCTTCCTCCTTTAAGCATGGCATGCTCCTTGTCCACACCAAAGGTTACAAGATTCATCTATCTAGTCACTCTTAAATACTTGGAAAACATGTCATGGAAGGTTCATAAAAAGCCCCTAACCTCTATTTTATTCTTTTAGAGATTGAACCTCTAGAATCTAGTCATTGACCTTCAAATAAAATTCCATGCTTTTGTTTCCTTATAGGATATATATATGGGTCTATCAATGCCTTATTTTTATTTAAGTGAAAGAAAAAGTATGAAATTTCTTTATCCCTTCTATATAACACCCCAACCCCATTTTCAACCACTTGTAGAAGGTTGTTCTAAGAAGTAAATAGTTGATTGGGTGTGGACAACTAGAAATAATAAATATAAATGAACTTTTCATGCTTTCAACAAACATTCTAAGTGAATCCCAAGTATAACCAAGGAGTTGTAACACATATACACCTTTTCATACACCACCATGATGTCAACAAGGCATATGCACATGGTTTGGGCTAGTTATATAGGTAGAATATGGAAATTAGTCAAAACACAATGGTATATAGCTTTAAAATAGCCCAATATGCATTATAATTCATTAAATATATGACTATAATTCCTTTCACCTTTGAACTAGCTTCAAAACACCCTTTTTGACCTAAAGATTACTTGTGTACACATGAAATATAATAAGTAAGAGCATCACCTGACTGTCTAGCATGGTGAATTGAGCATGTGACTATAATCTCACAATTTCCAAGAACCTCAAATAAATTCTTCCAACTCTTAATAGTTTGGCTATATGATATACTATGAATAAAACTCTAGGAACAAGATATACAAGCCCATACATGTGACTACAACTAGAAATGGGTATGGAGTTGACCAATGAGGGAAACAAGCTTCAGATCAAACCAGAAAGTGACACAATGAAAACCAAAACATGGAAAGATGTGGTCACATGAACTAAGAACATATGGAACACCATTTTCCATCTATATGGGACCCCCATAGGAGAAAACACTTTAGCAAATAGAAGCACTCTAACTGAAACTATGAATGGTGACACATCCTTCCATCATGGGCTAATATAATAATACAAACATTATGAATCATGAAAAAAATATTTTATACCATTTTATAAGTAATAAAAAATACTATAAAACCAACATCACAAACTATTTCATATAGATTTGGCCAGAAATGAGCAAAACCTATAGGGTGCATGAAATAACTAGTAAAATGACAAAGCCAACTTGTTAACAATGGTTCATAAATATCGGTTGATAAAAAATTAAAAACCATATATAAAATTTAATTTATCCTAGTTTAATATTATCTCCCAAAATCATTTGTCTTGGAACTACCTATGCTGCATGTATCGGACAAAAACCTGAGTGTCACTTTTGGATGCTAAAAAGGGCAAAAATGCAATAGAATAGTTTTAGGCCAAAATGGAACTTTAAAAGAAAATAAATCATGTAAATTAGGTTTTTGGAGTGAAATTTCACATTTTAATCTTTTCCAAATGGAACACTTCCCAAGGAAGCTTTACAAGTGCCCTTTCCTTCCATTTCTTAAGGAAAATTGACTTTTCTTCTGATGGACCTACAAATTTTTAGTTTTTTGAGTTAGTTAAGACATTTTTTGACACATTAGTCATGAAATAACCCATTTAAACTTTCACATTTCCCAATAAACCCATACAAATCATTAAATACACCACTTTTTACCCTTAAAATGACTCAAAATGATAGATGGACCTAGAAACTAAATGACCCAAACTAATACAACATTAATTGACATCAAATGACCTATAAAACATCTCATGAAAATACATTTTACCAAATTATATTTCTAAAAATCATGTTTTTTTACTAGGGGTTTCCTAATTTGACCTAAAAGTTAAATTTGGTCAATAAATTGGTGACTCATACTGGTAGTATGTATGTTATATTAACTAGACCATTAGCCTTATTAGTCCATTGGGCTTATGGTGTCATATAAGGACCGATACAAACAAGAAAACCTTGTTCAGTTAATTCAAACCTTTGATCAAGACAACACACTAAGACTACATCCACCACACAAAGTAAAGGACACACACAACAAAGAAAATAAAAACACAAGACTCACACATGTGCTCCAAGAAATTAGGGGAAACAAGGAAACAACCTATTATGCATAAATATCAACTAAACATACCTCCTTTCTAGGATCAAAAGGAAAAATTCTTGAATCATCTTCATGGTGAGATGAAACATAGTTCCAAGCATGCTTCTCTTTGGACTGAGTGTTTTATGGACCAAACCTCTTCCTTGGCACTTCACTTGATCTGATCTCAAGTAAATAATACTTAAACAAGTATCCAATGTAGATATAGTGGTATTTAAAATTTCACTCACTTCATGCTGCTGCCTACTCTTATTTTCATAGTCAACTTGTATCTCTTTAGTAAGCATATCTCTAAGAGGATTGATTTACTATTCTTTAGAAGATTGAGGACAATAGGAGTTTTCTCTATGCTTCAAGAGCTGATATGTTTCTCCCAACTAATTAATAATATGATATCCTAGATTTATGACTTCAAACATGTCATCATACAATGCATATGCTCCTTGAAAGGATAGATTTGAAAGAATGAGTTTCCTTTTCATACTTACTTGTGTACCTATGCTACCTTTTCCATCTTTGATTGACTCATAGCCTCCTTGAAAAGGAGTATAAACTACCTAAATGACTTCAAACAATCCATATAAAGAGTAATCAAGAACTTGTCCATGTTCATCTAAGATATCTTAAAAAATTATGAAATTGTTGATGATCATTTCTTCCTCTTTAGAAAAATGAAGACATCCTTCCTTATCAACCCAATCTAAAATCTCCAACCAATAAATCACCTCTTCTTCATCTTTGATCAAATCATATTCAAGTTATATTTTATCTATCTTGGTCTCATAAGACTCTCCCAAGACTACCACTTCTTGTGGGATGGCTTGGAAGTGTTCTCCCTCCTTGATAGCACATTATACTTTATATATGGAGGCAAAAACTGTGACATGTCATTTTTTTTGACCAAGAAGAGTCCCTATGGTGATTTCCTCCTCATAATTTCTAATGAGGTATTCTTTATCATCCATGAATTGATCACGTTCCTCTTCATTTTCCTCTCTCAAGATAGGTTATTCAACACAAATAAAACATTCTTCATCATCAACCAAGCAAAGAGATTCAACACAAGCACTTAACTTATCTTCATCACTTAATACCTCTTAAGGGATTTCAAAATGAACTTCATCTATCATAATCTGATCTCTTTTGTCAAGGGATACAAAATATTCAACCTCCTTCATGGTGATTCCAAGACTATACATCTTGAAATCATGTGATCTAACCCAATGAGGCTACTAAGGAGGTAGGTTTCATTCAAGTAAGTGTTCTCTTTCTTTATCAACTAGATGATCCTCCTTTGGTTCCCACACCATAGGCCCATCAAGTCAAAGGGTGATGAGGTAAGGATAAGATGAACTAGTTATTGGAGGTGGAATATAGAGTTTAAAGTTAGATTGAGAATGTAAGGTTAGAGAATCTTTTGGAAGCTCTTGAGGAAGGGGAGATGGGGTATGTTTAGTCATATGATCTTATTTTGGGTATAAACCTTCCATCTCACATGGACTTACCAATCTCATCTTTTCTTCTAATTCCTCTATTTTCTTGGCTAGGTTCTCTTCTCAAATATTCTCTTGAATTTGATAGGAATCGTCATGGGGATAAGGATTGAATGAAGGATACCATGGAATAGAAGAAGATTCATGCGGAAGGGTGGGAGGGACTTATAAAGGATCAAATCCATTCTCTACTTCATACTCATGGACAAGAATTTTCTCGTCCTTTTCCCCCCATGATTCCATTATTTTGTTCCAACTTAGGACATTGGGATTATGAGTCTCTTTTTGAGGTGGTGGGGATGAAATGTGAGAAGGGAAATAAAGGCTTGAAATACACATATTTTTCTGCCAACATGGACTATTGAAAATGCATATTAGCCAACTCAATTTTCCTATCAATATTAGCTTCAAACACAAGGTTTATTCTTTCAACTCTCTCCTCAAACTAGTTTGGAAAAGGATGAATTTGATGGGCTTGATTTGCTTCATCAGTAGCAGTCATGTATGGCTATTATGAAACTTGGGAAAATATATATGAAGGTTGATATGTATGGTGAGGTTTCCTTTCATGGACTTCTAGCCTATCCTCTAAGGAAGAAAATAAACCACTCACATCAAGCATCTCACTTGTGAGCCTTTGCCAATTGGATCTCTCAATAGGTACCCATTCTCTCTTGACCAACTCCAATGCATCTATTACCTTTTAAATGACATGATTAGGAAATTTCATACCATATCCTATTTGTGTGTCAAGATCTAACATATATATCTCAGAGCCAAAAAATTCTTATTTGAAGGTGGAAATGGGATAGTTAGAGAAAGGACTAGGTTGATTAGGTGGGGTAAAACATTGAGACGGATGGTTATAAGACTGATACAACTCAAGACAGGGCCAAATATGTTCATAAAAAGGTTGACCAAGAACCTTTTAATATTGATAGGGAATGAGATAAGATGGATATGTCTCACCAAATTGTGTAAGACAAATCTCAACACCAAAATTAGCCATGATTCTTCATTGAAAGAAAGAACACAAATAAATATGTTACCATAAAACTTCAAAGGATAACCTAGGCTACTTGACCAGGTGATATGTCTTTGGAGTCACCATTGATGCTTGAAAAGGTGCCTCTAAAGGTTGATGTGTTGGAAGATAACAAAATATCCTCCAACTTTTGGAACAAGAGTCCTAATGAACATGCCAAAAACTATTGTCACTTAGATTTCCACCCTTTGAGGAGATGAAAAGGCTCTCCTCATCGAAGTATCACAATGGAATCACCTCTAGGCTTCTGGGTAGCCAAAGATATGAGGTGAATCTATTGATAGGGATAACTCCCTTGATGTACCACTTAGGATTGAACCTACTACTAACTTTGGGGGGTCAAAAGAGAGAGAGATAATTGAAAGTAAATATAAACTAAGGAGGTGATACACCAAATTAATTTTATGAATTCTAACTAATATCATTCTAAACTTGAGACCAAGAAACAAACTAAAACATACACTTCTTCAGTCTTCATTTTCTCACATCAATGCTACATCGTGAGGTCATGGATGAATGTGAAAAGATAGGAATACTATAAAAGAGGTATTTAATGGAACTAATTAAAATTTTAACTCACTAAACATTTGACATCTCCTAAAACACTTCACATGCCCTATAAAAAGAATTTTCCCAACTATAAACAAGGTGAAAGAATGAGACCACATGTTAGGAATCCATAATATTCACTAAAAAAGATTCATAATTCAAGTAAAACATACTTATTAATAATAATAAAGATTTAACTAATTAAAATGTAACAAAATTAGTAGGTATTCACCATATTCAGGTGGATCATCTAATACAATGCCAAAATGGCTAACTCTTATAGAGTTTGAGAGAGAAAGAGAAGAAGAGAAGTCAAAGGGTCACATGGACACTTGTAAAGATGATAAAATAAGTTATAAATTCGTGATAATAAGTAATGGGTTGAACTATGAAATATTAGGATCAACAAGTGTCAATCTAAGTCACAAACTTGAAGAAAAGTGGCAAGAAACTCATCAACTAGCTTAGAAAACTACCTTCATGATTGGATCTATTTGAACATATTATAACTAATTAGGGGTAATAAAAATTATTTTAATGTAAATTTATAATATCATACATAACTTTACATGCATTGGTTGCATGCTTGGTCTTTTGGAAACTTCTGAAAGTTAGCCATTATCATTTATTATCCAAAAAGAGCCCCTTTCATGTACCCTATCCAGTTGGCTCCCAATTTGCATTCAATTTTAAATAAAAATACATAAAATGTATTGGGTGATATTTTTTAAAACCCTATATGTATTTTTAATCATGAAACAAGATTTAAAATCAGTTCAAGTGAAGCCTTTCACCCCTCTCACTAGCTTGTGCATTAGCCAATTTTGACTAGCTAATTTAAAGGACTTGTTTGAGACACTTAGGAACATTTTCAAGGAATTAAAATTAAATTTTTAGTTATATTAGTTATAAATATTTCCATCCATGTGATTTTCATCTCTTGAAACTTCCTACAACCTAAAAAACACATAAAATAATGATAAAAAACCTATTTCTACCTCCATCCATATAATTATATACAAATAGATAACATGTGAGGGAGATTGAGGGATTAATTTCTAAAATAAAATAGATATTATTGTCAAAATATTCCATTAAACTATCCTTCCAATCTCATTTTCTCCATTGGGTCCTGGTTGAGAGTTTAGGAGGGTTTTAGCTTATTTTGACTCTTAAGCTTATTTCATAAAAAATTGACATCTAACCTACTAAAAAATTTCAATAACTTCTAATTAGATACCATTTATAACATTACATAACTATTTTTTATCCCATGCATATCCTCATGAAAGATATAAGATTCAAAAGATGGTCTATCGAGTTTGTCTCTCTCCTTTCTAATGGGCATGATGGGTTTCTAAGCTAAAAATGGATTCTTGAAGGCCTCCTCTATAATATAAAAGATGAAACACATATATAGTGTCCATATGGACATGTTATAATAGTTTAAAATCATTTTTAATACCAAAAGTGTGAATGAATTCCTCTTTGCTCCTTAGGCCTCATCTTTGCCTTATAGGGTGAATTACACCTTAAGTCTCAAAATAGTTTTTTGGTAGTTCTCCATATATATAATATATTTAAAACCTCAATTATACTTCTACAATCATTACCCAATCAATTTGGAAGGTCTTTGAAGGTTGGGAATAGATATGATCTTCCATCTGGCTATTATGCCTATTCCTTGCTTATTGGGTCTACCTATAAACTTTGGCATATGGAGCATTTAATTACTATCTCTACCTATTTTCAAGGTTATTAATGTTTATATAGTTCATTACAAATTCAAAAACTGTATTTAAAGTTTACCTTAGCTTCTGGTCCACTATTTCACTTATTTCTTCAAGATTGCCAAGGTTTGAGCATGGGGAAAGTGCCCCCTATCCAAGATAAAACAAGGGACACTTCCCATATTTTATCATAAAAAATGGGTGTTGGAGAGATTTATCCAAGTTTAAATTATTCCTTTTACTAAAATTAATCTATTTTTATCTCATATGACCCTCCAAACCCTCAAGTTTGAAACTGGTTCCTCCATATGCAGACTGTGCAGGGTTATAGACTATGGACTATGTTTACCTATTTTATCCCTTATCCATGCATGTTTCCAATTGTCTGATAGTTCCAAAAGGAAATTTGATTTATTACATATTATTTTTTATTTTTTACCATTCCAAACTCTGTGCTTTCCTTTATTCATTTGCCTAGTCAAGACTGAGCATGACCTAACCCTGACTGTGACTGTATTGACTTCCATAGGCACCCCTATAGGTGTATTTGCATGTTTTATTCCTAATAATAGTGTATAAAGACTCTATTTTAAATATTATATGGTGATCCATCTATCATAAAATTTTCCCATCATTATTATTCCCTTTCATGCACTTTAGCTTCAAATATGAGTTTACCCCTGCTGACTCAGACAACCCTTTTTTAAGTCCTACTTGTAGATCTCATTGATTCTATCAATTTTCTCATGGTTCCCATGAACTATTTTATCAATTATATAAGGTCATACAATATTTATTTCATTTTAATTCACCTACATGCCTCATTTGAACTCAAAATAGTTCCTTTCAACTTGACTGAGACACTTTTCTTTTTAGGACCCTATTGTAGGTGAGATAGAGTCTCAAAGGGGTTGATTAGGATTATTTGATGAGGAAAAAGGTCTATTATATTCATTTTTAAGTACCTATAACTGATATCATCTAAAAATAACATTTAAATGGGTGATAACCACATGAAACATGCACAAATGATTTATTTCATCACATTACGTATGTAACCCCTATAGGTGTCATTCCCTTGCTTGAGGGTACGTGTAGGTGGTCTAAGAGATGTACACTACTTTGATTTAGTCTTATCATGATGTATTTTATTTAATTTTCCCTCAAAAATATAGTCTAAATATCCCATTCATGATATTTCATTAAATATTGCTCTTTTAGGTAACAAAAGGCCATCTAATCTTATAGGCATGTAGATAACATTACAATAATTCAGTATGTTTAGAAGCAACTTTAAGGCTTGTCAAAACTATCTTTCACTAGACCTTCCTCCTATAAACTTTGAATTTTCCCTATCCATACCAAAGGATGCAAGATTCATCTATCTAGTTACTCTGAAATCCTTGGGAAACATGTCATGGAATGTTCACAAAAACCCCCTGACCTTTGTTTTGTTCTTTTAGGGATTGAAGCCCTAAAACCTAGTCACTAACCTTCAAATACAATTCCATGCTTCCTTTTGCCTTTTAATATATTTCTATGGTTTTTTTAAGGCCTTGTTATATAATTGAAAGAGGAAGTATGAAATTTCTTTATCCCTTTCATACAACACCCCAACCCCATGTTCAGCCACCTATATAAGGTTGTTCTAAGAAGAAAACAATGGATTGGGTGTGGATAAATAGAAATAATGAATGTAAATTAACTTTTCATGATTTATAAAAGCATTATGAGTGCACCCCAAGTGGAACCAAGGCATTGGAACACACATATACCTTTTCATACACTACCATGACATCAACATGGTTGTAAGTGCATGTTTTGGGCTAGTTATGCAGGTAGAGTGTGGAAATTAGTCAAAACACGATGGTATATAGCTTCAAAACATATAAAAATTAATTCTCATTAATTAAATATGTGACTCTCATTCCTTTCCCCTTGGAATTAGCTTCAAATCACCCTTTTCAACTTGAAGATCACTTGTGTGCACATGAAATATAGCGAATAAGATCATTACTTAACTATCTAACATGGTGAATTAAACATGTGAATATAATTACACAATTTTTTTATCATCTCAAAGAACATATTAAAACTAATAATGGTTTATATATCTGATTTACTATGAATACAACTCCAGGAACAAGATATAGAAGCCCATACATGTGACTAAAATTGGAAATGGGTATGGAGCTAACCAAGAAGGGAAATAGGCTTCGGAGTAAACCAAGGAATGACATGATGAAACCCAAAACATTTAAATATGTGGTCACATGAATTATTAACCTATTTAAAACCATTTTCTATCTATATGGGACCCCCACAAGAAAAAGCATTTCAACAAACAGAAGCACTCCAAATGAAACTACGCATGGTGACACCTCCTTGCATCATGGGATAATCTAATCATCAAAACATTATGAATCATGAAACAAAGAAATTATAAAATTTTAAAAGGAATAAAACGTCCTATGGATCCAACATAACCAATTATTTCATACGAATCTGACCAAAAATGAGCAAAACTTATAGGGTGTATGAAATAGCTAGTTAAATGACATAACCAACTTGTTAGAAATGTTTAATAAAGAAAAATTGACAATTATTCAGAATAAATATATAAAAATTAATTTATCATAGTTTAATATCATCTCCCAAAATCATTTGTCTTAAAACTACCTGTGTTGCTTGTGTAGACACCAAAATTGTGTCTACTCCTTGGTCGACTCCCCCCTTAGTCCCCTTGATCCACTTCTACACATTCCTAACCCACACACTTATTAATTTAAAATAATAACCTATTTTAAATTAATAACACCCTCCATGACACCTCACCCTTGGACACACCCCGCCTTGGATACCTTGTCAGGATGCGAAACACCAGAAGCACACAATTTGATTACCAAATACCAAGCAACTATAATATGCGAAAATAACCAGATTCACCAAGTAACTAGAATTCAGAATAACACAGCATATGAGAGACAATACACAACTTGTATTAACACTTTATATAGAAAATAATACAATAGAGAATATCCCACATCTTCTCCACCACCTTACAGAGGTTTCCCACACCTCAAGTGAACAGTAAATCTTCTCCCCAAAGCTCTCCCTCTCAGGTCCCAACACCCAACTCAAATACAGAGTTGGTGTTCACCTCCTGTGCTCCACGCACAACAAAAGTGCTCCACGCACTCCACAAGCACTCCACGTGCTCCACAAGTACTCAAGGTACTTCAAGTAGATCTCCCATGAACCTATAATAACCTGCACTTCAACAGACCATACTTATGGAAGGAACTCCCTTGCCTTCCTCTCTTGCTCTATTCGAGTACACACCTGTACTCCAAGTAGATCTTGCCTGATACTACTCCCTGTTGTGTTGTTGTCTATATGATCTTGCACACCTGCAAATCAAACAACGGTTCTGCTCACCTGTGAACCTTGACCTTGCACACACATACACCTGCAGATCAACGATCTTACTTACCATGTAGATCTCCTATATAGGCCATGCAACTGTGACCAAGATCCTACACTCCTGAAGAATCCAGCTGACTCTCCAAACTAGCACCAACACACCTGGTACTGCTGTGGAACTAGGAGGAACACCCTTGCTCACCTCACACACAGAAGGAGCAAACTTTGCTCAACTCAAACTAGCCCACTTTTCCAATACAACCATGAGTCTATTATATAGATCTCATCCAAACAATAATTAGACATCTAATTACAATAATTAGATCTGCAGCTATGAGTCTAAAATTAGCACTCATCATGCAAACACTTGGTTCGTTAGCTAACTACCCGTAATTAGCTCGCAGTCGAACCACACAGGAGACCGACGTCGGTCCCTGTCTGCCTGGAGGTGATCGATGTCGGCCGATATATGACCGATGTCGGTTGCTTCTCTATGCTATCCTACCAACGTCGGCTGATCAGACTGACCCCAACTTCTTTGCAACTCAACAACCTTCAGCAACCTCCTCTCCTGTTTGCATCAGTGAAGCTTTTAGCTCCATAATCCAAACATACCTCCCCTTAGATGCCTCCCATCACCCTATGACCAATTTATGACCTATTTCAACCCTCCCACTAACCTCTCACACCTATTAAACCCAGCTTTGACCATTTTACCATGAACACTAAACCCAGTAGATGGAAGAATGGGGAAAAGGCTAAAAATAGCCTTTTTCCCATCTTTTAGCCATCGACATCGATTACTAGTTGGCCGACACCGATGGGATCATTGATGTCAATCGCTTAAAACAACTTGAAGCCAAATTTTCTTCCCCTTGGGATGCTAAAATCACAGGGCTGAATGTTAATTCTTTTGTTGTAGGTATTCAACCTCTCTCTCTCTCCTAGACACACACCAAGCATCATAGGCTACAGGGACTCTGCACCAGTCACTCTACCTCTGATTGAAACATTGTAGGGAGTCTTCTACACCTTTGGAGCTCCCCCTAGGTAGAGCTAAGTATCCTTCTCCTGTTTCATTTCAATTATTTAGACAATATCAGTAATCAATTTTCTATTTATTGCTTCTAAAAAATATTATCAACCAAACCCAGCTATCAACTAGACCAGACTTGACCAAACTTCTTCCTAAGAGGTTGAGAAAACTATTTTCTATCCTGACCCTTCTTGACAACCTATCCCCTACCTTTGTCCCTCCTAAAGACCCTATCCACTATCCAGCATCCTTTTGCACGGACCTCCAAAATCCTACAGAGTCTTTCCAGACCCCTCTGTTGACAATAAAACCCATCCAAAACCTGTCTAAGGCCATTGCCCTAACCGACATTGACCATTTCCCCTACCGACATCGATAGACTAACTGGCATCAGAAACCTTAACCAACTGACGTTGGTAGACTAACCGGCATCGGTGACTGTGACAGACTAACAACAAAATATAGGTACGCATTATCTCTATTTCTTTTATTCAGTCTTTCATCATTTCTCTTGCTAGCAACATTCTCTTTTATCAAAAGTGGACTGTCATCCCTCGAGGAAGTCTTTGCACTTCTGGGATCGAGCTTTGCTTGGCAGTCCACCATCCATCTATCTAATAATCTCTTTGTTTAATTATTTCTCTCTATAGGTGTCATCCTCCATAGCCAAAGAGGAGTCCCTACAATCCTCTGGATATGGTGCACAAACTTCATTCAGGTATCATCTAACCCCTGACCATTTAATCTTAGTTGCTTACTTCATTTGAATGTAGAAAAGTGAAAAATAGTTTGAAACATTCTGGCATGCCCGGTGGGACCCTAGGAGTTTTCCTTAGGTTCATACTTTTTCTTCTAAAAGCAAACTTTTCATATAGGTGCATTAGATCTCTTCTTGCATCCTTTTCTTCTATCTCTTCTAAAAAGACACCATTAGCAAGCTAAAAAGAATCCTTCTTTTTCTTTCTTTCCTGCATCTTAGAGTAGTGAAATTCCTCTTCAACCCTTTCTCAACTTGTCTACATCCGAACACACATTTTAATTTGGGCTTAAAAATCTTTTGCATTTCATCTCTATTTGAATGCATACTTAGCTCTCACATCTAGTAATTAAAAACCACATTATGAATAAATCGTAGCACACTTATGTTACACGACCAGACCACTATCACAAATCAAACATCTAAACATACTTGAGATAAGGTCTGACTAGGATTTCATCACCTAGCAGATACCTTATCCTTCTTGGTAATCCCACTTGGACTTCACTACCAAGGGGAGAGCCCACTCTACTCTCTGGCAGAGTATAAACTCTAGGGGAAGTATATACTAGCTAAGTGACCCAGCTTATCTCTAGGCTTTTGAAGTGAGGGGAGCTTGCTCTTTAGCACCAAGCCATGTACGGAACCTAATACAGACTTTTGAGCACCAAAACTAACCCGAAACCAACCTTAGACTACTTCTTCTAGGACCCGTTCTAAAAGCCAACTTCCCAAACACACTCTTCTAAGGCATAAGCCAACAAGACTCTGAAACTTATTCTTAGGAATTAACGTTAGAGTTTGCTTATCTTCATCTATTTTTTTGTCTCTATCTAGTTTTTTGAGTTGGTGAGGTCGCATTCTAAGATCTAAAAATAGCTCAAACTTTCTTATTTCTTCCAAAAACTTTTAGTTTCTAGAAACACACAATAACCGACATCAGTTTTCCAACTGACGCCAGTAACATCTATTCACCGACATTGGTTATCTGACCGGCATTGGCAACTTTCTTCACTGACATCAGTTTTTCAACCAACGTCGGTCACTGTCAAAACTTCTTCCAAAATAGCAAGCTTAAAACCCAACCCTTTTACTGTCAAAAACACATTCTAAGTTTCTAAAACTGAAAAAAATAGTTCTTAAAACTTGACCCTTTTTTGCCTCAAATGGTTTTGACATGTAGTCAAGCCAAAACTCTTGTTAACCACGTAAGGCAACAACCACTTCCACCTTCACCTTTCATATCAAGTCCCCTAATGGAGTGTACTTCAGACACTAAATATTCTCCTATCTAGTCAACCCCTGATCAATCCCCTATCATTCTCGAGGGGGATCAAAATTTTAAGAGATTCCTTGACCATAATGTCAAGCCTCTCCAACACTATCTCACTAAGGGCCAAATGTGAGACTCTTCAATTCAACCAAGTTCTACACCTTTTCAGAACTTGATTGTCTTGACTCCACACACTCTTGCACCTATAAATGTGGGAGTGACTACCTATCCTTTTACCAGTGCCACCATTCAACCACCTTCGACGACATCAAGTCAATTTGTGCCTCCTAGATTTATGACACAACCACCCTTCACTTCGACATCAACCCCTATGACTAGTTATCAATATGTTGCACCTATACAAGCACAACCAACTACGTCATATGCCCCTTTTAACACCTTCTAAGTGCCCTATAATCTAGGGGGCACCCCACTTGCAAATTCATCAAATGATCTAATCAAGATGTTGATGGATAAGATGTCTAATCTTGAGACATCCATCTTGGGTTCAAGAAATATTCTCTCATATGAATATATTTGTAATGAGCCCATTCATCTTTCTGTCCCAATCCGACCCTATTCTAGTCAGTGGGAACTTCCCAAGTTTACTCATTTTCAGAGTAAAGAGGACCCACAACAACTACTATGAGCGTTTAGACATGCTTGTTACCTTATAGCACATGATGATGTGTTGTTGCTACGCATATTTCCCATGTTGCTTTCTGGTGCCGTCCTTGATTGGTATAGTTCTCTTACCAGTCACTCTATCTTTTATTTCACCCAACTAGCTCAACTTTTTCTTGACCACTTTTCAATTAACATCACTAAAAGGTCTCCATCACGGACCTATATTCTATCAGACAATTTGACAATGAATCAATAACTGATTTTGTTGCTCATTAGATAGGTTTAATCAACCAACTCTCTTTTTCTTTACCTCAACCTGAGCTCATCAAGCTCTTCTCTAGAACATGTGCTAAACACATTTCATCTACCTTGTGGGTCCAAACATTCTGCACATTTGATGAAGCTTTCACCATGGCCCAAAAGCTTGAACTCCATGTGATCGAAGAAGATATAGTCAAATTGTGTAGTAACACAAAATCCAATGACCCTTCTTCTTCCAAACCTTCTTCTTCCCACTCCAAACCCAAGGGGTCACCAACACTGTGGTCTTTAGATCACCATATTCAACAAAAACTAACCAATCTCAACCTTCCACATCACAAAGCATCACCAAACAATTCGAACAACAGTATATATAGCGTCAATACACTCCAATTGGAGAATCATATGCTTTTGTGTTGGAAAAACTCATCACATAGGGGGTCCTCAATCTCCCTCAAATTTGACCACCCCAATTTGACCCCTCAACACCTATCCCTACATGGTACAGGGAAAATGACTTATACAATTATCACCACATCACTGGCCATGACATAGAGAATTATAAAACCTTTAAAAACATTATCCAAGACATGCTAGATAAGGGGGATCTTGTCTTGGATAACCCAAACGCGTTGCCTAACCAAAACATAGACATCTTCAGACAACCATTCCCTAACCATCCCCCTAGTCAAAACAACATTCAGACCATGGCCGATGACCCCCAAGAGAACAATATACGCACGGTCAACACGGTCTTTTTTTTCATTCCTAACCAACCTCTCCCATAGTTTGAAGAGGTTATTCAATCTATTTTTCCACTACAGGTAGAAGAGCCTCCTTCTCCTATTTATCCACCACAGGTAGAAGAGTTTTCTTCTCCTATTAGTCCTCCATCCAGCCCCCTTTCACACATAGGAGAGTCTACCTTGACCTCTCCCATATTGGAGGATGCCTTGACAATAGCAACGCCAGTGCCTTCGCCCTCATCCTTCTTACCATCAATGGGGGATCATACTTCTTCTGCTCCTTGACCACGTGAGGAAGCCATGATCATCCCTACGCTCTGTCCAACTAAAGAACCACATTCTCTAGCCCCTTCTCCACCAAGAGAGGAACTAGCCACCTCACCCACTTTGGCTAAAGAAGATTCAGTGAAGGTTGATTTGAACCTCACCCCTCACAATAGTAGTCCTTGCACCCCACCAAAGAAGGCTACTAAACCACATCGAAGAACTTTTCTCTCACCATCACCATTGCCCTCTATTCTGGGCCCACATCCTTCTACCTTAATAGGAGTGCTCCCTACTCTGACACCCAACAAAAACAAATCACCTCCATTACTACCAATGCCTATCAAAAATATACCTCCTTCAAAACATCTAATGCCTCCTACCATGAAAGTGTCATCTACACATCTGGCCACACCACAAAACAAAAGGATGATATGAAACACCCCCTCAAAAATGTCTAAATAGAAGTTGTCAACTTTTACTACAACACAACATGCAAACCCATTAGCAGGTTCTTATACCTTGTTGTTACACCAATTGTTACAATCCTCTAATAACACTCTTCCACCTATTAAGCCATAACAACCTCTCAGACCAAAACCATCTTAGTTTGATAACACTAGAATTTGTGTATATCATTGCACACCTGGGCATGACACTAAGCATTGCTGCTCTCTTAAAGTTGTTATTCATCAACACTCGAAAAGGGGCACTCTCCTCATTAAGGACCCCTTTGATAAATCTCCAACACCATCTCATGTCTCCCAACCCTCCTCACTGTCACACTCGTCAACTCTCGAATCAAAGCCATCTTGGTTCGATGACACTAAATTTTGTGCATATCATCACACACCTGGGCATGGCACTAAGCACTATTGTGCTCTTAAGGTTGTCATCCATCAACATCTGGCAAAGGACACCCCTCACATTGAGGCTTCTTTTGACCACTTTTTTGACAAAACACCAATAACATTGCAAACCTCTTCACCTAAATCTGGCTCCAAACATAAGACTGTTGTCCCTCAACCACCTTTATTTGAAATCAACACCATTAATGTGGCCAACAGGTCATAAACCATGAAGGATAAAGGGAAAGAGAAGGTTTCTCTCCCTCAAACATATCCATTTGTCAAGCCCTCACCACAACCAAAACACAAGATTACTGTCTTGGGCACATCTCAACAAACATCTTTACAACCGCTTCATGACTCCAAGGTGAAACAACTTCACCCAACCTCTGTGAAGACATATTTGTATGACCTCATTCAAATATCTCCACAACATTTACAAGCTTTAATCAATGCCTTACAAGTTGTGGTGGTCCAACCTAAAGACTCCCAACCACTAGCTGCCTTAGTCCAAACATTACCAACTATTATCTCCATCACCGTCCCTAATTCTGAGATTCCAAAATCCAACCTGGAAGATCAGGATCTCACCCTCTTAAACTAGGCATATCAGGAAAAAGCTTCACAAAATTCATCCTTTCATTACACTCATTTACAAGGAGAAGCTTTAATGTCTTCTCTCTATCTTATCCAACCATTTCTCAAGCATTCTCCTCATCACCAAAATAACTGGGGGAATTCAACTCTATCCTTACTATCATGACCTTGACCAAGCATCGACCAAGCCTCGACCAAGCCTTGACCAAGCATCGACCAAGCCTCGACTAAGCATCAACCAAATATCGACCAAGCCTCGACCAAGCATTAACCAACACCAACCAAACATCAACCAACCAAACATGCCAACAACATATCAACCAACTTCATTTCCAACATTAACCAACACGTGACCAATATTGAGAGAAGTAAACAAGGCAAGTTTGCTCCTAATTGGCTTAGACCTTACATCATAATGCACAAGTATGGATCAGGGACTTATCATCTATCTTCTCTTGAAGGCCGACCAAAATTGAGCCCCTTAATGCCTTGCATCTATGACCATTATACTATTAATCAAGTACTCATTCACTTGATATTTAGCTTGAGCTCATCCCTTGAGCAACCCCTATCATTTTAATCCTCATTCCTTTCAACATTGTTCCCCTCCACAAACATTATTCAACCCTTTTGTCAAGCATGAATGCTTTGTCCTAATAAAAGGGAAACCCTCTAAAACCTCTATAGTCAAGTCCATGACCAAAGTCCAGTCAAAAACTATATATATATATATATATATATATATATATATATATATATATATATATATATATATATATATGTGGGATGCCTATTCAAAGGTCATAAAACTATAAATACAGACTGCTCCCTCGAAGGATAGCTACATCATCATTGTTGTAATAAATAGACTGCTCCCTTGAAGGACAACTATTCAAATACATTTAAACATACAAAGCAGAATATAGACCACTCCCTCGAAGGATGGCTATGCCTAAATGTTGCTCCAAACAACACTCTCTCAAAAGCTTCCTGCATCGATCAGCTTCACAACATGACCATAAAGCAAAACAACATCCCCATGTAGACTTCCTGCATTGATCAGTCTACCAAAAAAAAAAAAAGGGTCATGGACTTGACTTATAGTCGTTCTGAGGGTCACCTATAAAAGGGACAAAGTTATCCCTACCAAAAAGGGTTACCCTATCCTAACATATCACATCACCTACTCAAGGGATTTCAAGCTCATTTTAATGTCAAAGTGATTTGATTACTTCTCTAACACAACCAATGGTCGACGACCTAATGCATGAATGGGGATTTTGTTTCTAAAAACACCTTATCTATGCAATCATTATGGTCCTTATCAATCAAAGATCAATGCACCTTTCACTTCCTCCATACCTTTTTCACATTCAACCAAATCATTTTCTAAACCCAACCAAATCAAACCAAGCATTTTCAGACCAACATGACATAGTCCATT
The DNA here is from genome assembly GCA_037957365.1 of Torreya grandis. Classification (NCBI taxonomy): domain Eukaryota; kingdom Viridiplantae; phylum Streptophyta; class Pinopsida; order Cupressales; family Taxaceae; genus Torreya; species Torreya grandis. Next base: position 528,368 of record JARHVA010007157.1, read on the forward strand.
TCACCTAGTTTCTATGGACAACAATACACATGGAAGCTATTGACCACACGATTTATGTCAAGCATAAACCATTACTTGTTGAAGCATAAAAAACCTCATTTCATTTTTAGCATACATCCATCACCAATATGGAAACTTACTAGGGATGAAAGACCACTCAACCAATGTTACAGAATACACCATCACATAATATGGAAAAGGCTATAACATCATCATACCCTCATCATTTATAACATGACCAAACCACCTATCGACCATTTTGACTCTTTACCTGAACTACATTGGTCTGAGGCCCTTCAAACAAGGGCTATGTAGGTAGCACTCAAATGACATGACATCTTCTGGGGTTATCTCGGCCACATCCATTTGTCTGTCTATCTGATGGACCAACAATTTTACCTTTAACCATGACTTAACCTAGTCAAAACCAATCATCAACCACTTTGAATCTTAGCATGAACTACATTGATCTGAGGCCCTTCAAGCAAGGGATATGTAGGTAGCACTTAGATGACATGACGTCTTCTAGGGTTAGCTTGGCCACATCTGTTTGTTCATCTACCTAATGGACAAACCAGTTTACCTTTCACCATGACTTAACCTCGTCCAACCCACATCCATAACCGACCCTTCCTCCCTTTTAGGGAGAAATACATTAGCCTGAGGCCCTTCCAACAAGGGCCATGTAGGCAACACTCAGTTGACATGGGGTCTTTTGAGGTTAGCTCGGCCATTCCTTCATCCGTCCATCTAATGGACCAACTATCTATCTTGACTCGACTCAACCAATGACTATGGAGATCGTGACTATCTCCTTAGACCATGACCATTTTTTAGGCAACTTTGCCTTAGTTATTTTGATTGTATATATGCTACCTCAAGAATGGTTAGCCAAATTGTCTGAAACCCACATTATGATCCTCACAAGTATTGGATCGGGAGCAAGTTGATCCCCACTACTTGTGACATTTTTGTGTTTTCCAAGAGCACTTCCTGAGCCTAAGATACTTGGAACACGATGACCATTGGAGCTACAGCTTGGATCGAATAACCCAATCAGCTACGACTAAATGCTGGGGACCGATTATTTTGATTTTAGCACTCCTTGACTTTTGACTGTGACAATTTGACTTGACTATCTCATGAAGTGGTATACGCGTAATCTCAACTTTTTTAGCGTTCACACTCAAACTTCAGCATATCTATCCACTATCTATCAAATCATCACCCGATTTCAAGTTCCCTTCCCTCGACTCTTGATTTGAGGGGGAATACCTCATCTCATAATCAAGGTAACCTACATTCATTTTTGTCTTGCAGTTCATCAGAACAACCAACAGTACTAAAAAGACCTCATCCCATACCTGGGGCAATCAACTCCTATTTTTGTCTTGCAATTTGTCAAAATAACCAACAAGACAAAAAGGGGCAAATGTAGACACCAAAATTGTGTCTACTCCTTGGTCGACTCCCCCCTTGGTCCCCTTGGTCCACTTCTACACATTCCTAACCCACACACTTATTAATTTAAAATAATAACTTATTTTAAATTAATAACACCCTCCATGACACCTCACCCTTGGACACACCCCACCTTAGATACCTCCCCTTAGATGCCTCCCATCACCGTATGACCAATTTATGACCTATTTCAACCCTCCCACTAACCTCTCATGCCTATTAAACCTACCTTTGACCATTTTACCACGACCACTGAACCCAGCAGATGGAGGAATGGGCAAAAGTCTAAAAATAGCCTTTTTCCCATCTTCTAGCCGCCGACGTCGGTTACTAGTCAGCCGACACCGGTGGGATCACTGATGTCAATCACTTAAAAAAACCTGAAGGCAAATTCTCTCCCCCTTAGGATGCTAAAATCATAGGGATGAATGCTAATTCTTTGGCTATAGGTATTCGACCTCTCTCTCTCTCTCCCAAACACACACCAAGCATTACAGGCTACAGGGACTCTACACCAGTCACTCTACCTCTGATTGAAACATTACAAGGAGTCTTCTACATTAGCAACAAGTCTTCTACACCTCTGGAGTTCCCCCTAGGTAGAGCTAAGTATCCTTCTCCTATTTCATTTTAATTATTTAGACTATATTAGTAATCATTTTTTTGTTTATTCCTTTTAAACAATATTATCAACCAGATCCAGCTATCAACTAGACCACACCTGACCAAACTTCTTCTTGAGAGGCTGATAAACCTATTGTCTATTTTGACCCTTATTAACAACCTATCCCCTACCTTTGTCCCTCCTAAAGACCTTGTCCACTGTCCAACATCCTTTTGCACGGACCTCCAAACTCCTATAGAGTCTTTCCAGACCCCTCTGTTGACAATAAAACCTATCCAAAACCTATCTAAGTCCATTGCCTTGACTGACATTGACCATTTCCCCTATTGATGTTAGTAGACTAACTGGCATCAACAACCTTAACCAACTGACATTGACAGATTAACTGGCATCGATGACTGTCACAGACCAACAACAAAATATAGGTACACATTATCTCTATTTCTTTTGTTTAGTATTTCATCATTTCTCTTGCTAGCAACATTCTCTTTTTGTTTCTTGAGCTAATTCGCTTTCTACATTCAAAAGTTGAATAAAGAAACTAAAGAAGATGGACGAGGCAAGGAATACCTAGATGTAGACTACGCACCGTAATCCAGACGCTTGTGAGCACCCCTCTTTGGCTGTGGAGGAATGACACCTACAATGAAAAGAAACTTGGACAAGAGGATGTTAGATAGATAGGCAGTGGGTTGCCAAGCGAAAGCTTGTTCCTGAAAGTGTAAAAACTTCCTTAAGGGAGGTCAACCCACAGATAACAGACAGATAAAGACTAAGAAAATATAAGATGCCAAAATATAGAAGTGATAAACAGATTAGGAATGAAAGAAAACACCAATGATTACCTGAAAGGAGTAGTCGGGCTGATGACAGTCGCCGAGGTCAGAAATGCTGCCAGCGTCGGTTATGAGATCTGCCGACGTCAGTTATCCTGCCGACGTCGGTTGGGGAAGTGACCGGCGTCGGTCGGGGTAGTAGCCTGTGGTCAGGTCTGGGATGTGTTCTGGACTGTGGACAGGGCCGGGATGTGAGCAAGGTCAAGACTGAGTTCGGGGACGGGTCTGAATGGACTGAGGAGTGGTCTTGCCCTATACAGGGTCTTTGTTAGCAAAAGGGGGATGAGGGAGTTATTTGGGATTGGTATGAAGAGTGGGACAATGTGAGAGGAGGATGGACAGAGGATAGGTCCTGAGAAGGCTTTTCGGCCTCTCAGGGGGAAGGATGGAGGGAATAGGAATAGCAAATGACTGAAAACATAAAGAACAAAATCAATTAACAGACTTGCTTACCTTTTTGCTTGCTGAATGGAGAGTTGAAGAAGCTATTGTTGAAGCCACAAAGGATTCTGCAAGAAGAGAACTCTGATGAAGAACCTTTGCACATGTTGTTGTTGTTGCACGAGGTCCAAATGGAGACAAGACGAATGCCAAAACACCAAGAGAGATCTGTTTGCGAGCTCAAGGGTCCAGGGGCTGTAACGGATGTAGAAAGGGGTAATGAAGGATGCCGATGCTGGCAGTTTTGCCGATGTTGACCAAAGAGTCACCAACGTTGGTGGTCGCAGAATGGGGACAGAGGCTAAAAATAGCCTCTGCCCATTCTTGCACGCCGCCGAGCGAGGGGGTGTGGGAAGAACGGTCACGAGGATGCCAAAATGGGTGTGGGGGGAAGATAATGAAGAGATTTGGCCTAATAAATGCTAGGGGGAAGGTGGAGGGATTCAAGGGAGGATCCAAGGTGGCAAGGGTAAGGTGGAAAGGGGGCCAAGGTCAAGGGTTAGGATAGGGGTTTAAGGCGAAGGGGGAGGACCAAGGTGCAGACACATTTGTGGTGTCTACATTTGCCCCTTTTTGTCTTGTTGGTTGTTCTAGATGAACTGCAAGACAAAAATAGGAGTTGGTTACCCCAAAAAAAGGATGAGGTGTTCCCCCCTCAAAGCGATAGTCGAGAGAAGGGAACTGAAGATTGAGTGTCGATTTGACAGAGGAAGGGATAAAAGAGAGATGAAAAGTGAGTGAAAATGCTGCAAAAGTTGTGATTGCACGTATACCACGTCACAGGATGGTCAGGTCAAATTATCGCATGTCGAGGGTCAAGGAGTGCCAAAATTGAAGTAACCGGGCCCCAGCATTTAGTCGTCTGCTGATCGGGTCACTCAATTTAAGCTGAAGCTCCAAATGGTCGTCGTGTTCTAGGTATCCAGGGCTCAGGAAGTGTTCCCAGAAACACAAAAAAGCCACAAGTAGTAGGGATCAACTGGCTCGTGATCCTATACTTGCGAAGGGTCAAAAATAGTCTACGGACAATTCAGCTAACCAGCCGTGAGGTAGCACACACGCAAAAACAACCAAGGCAACATTGTCTTGGAAGTGGTCGAAGGTCGAAGGATGGTCATTGGTCAAGGGGATGGATGGATGAAAGGATGCGGCCGAGCTAACCCCAGAAGACCCCATGTCAACTGAGTGCTGCCTACATAGCCCCTGTCGTAGGGGCCTCAGGCCAATGTAGTTCTCCCTAAAAGGGAGGGAGGGTCAAAGGGAATGATTGGTCTTGGTCAAAAGAAAATGATTGGTCTTGGTCAAAAGAAAATGATTGGTCTTGGTCAAAAGAAAATGATTGGTCTTGGTCAAGGTCAAGGTCGCAAAAGAGAAGGTTTGTTCATCAAAGAGATGAACAAACGGGGGTGGTCGAGCTAACCTCAGAGGATGTGTTATCTGAGTGCTGCCTACATAGCCCTGGTCATAGGGCCTCAGACCAATGTAGTTCAGACAAATTGAGAAGATTGGTCGATGATGAGATTGGTCATGTGTTGAAATGACGAGGGTAAGATGAGGATAAAATGATGCTACAGATGGTGTATTCTGTAGAATTGGTCGAGAGTCTTTCATCCCTAGCAAGTTTCCATAGTCGCGATGGATATATGCTAAAAATGAATAGAAGTCTATTTATGCTTCAGCAAGTATTGGTTTATGCTTAACATAAATTGGGTCTAGTCGGTAGTTTCCATGTGTACTGGTGTCCATAAAAACTATGTGAAATGGTCTAGGATGATGTCAGCTAAAAATGATGAAAATGGCTGGGTTTGAGATGAGTCACCGATTGATGCGGTTAAATGTGACTAAAGTGTAGAGAAAAGATGAAAGGCAAATCACTCTTTCATTGACAAGGACCAGAAAGGAGGCATAGATAGGGGTTACTAGAATAAAAGCCTCATTCATGCATTACGTCATTGACCAGTGCTGTGTTAGAACGGTAATCGAATCACTTTGACATTAAAGTGAGCTCGAAGTCCCTTGAGCAGGTGAGAGGAAGAGGATAGGGTAACCCAGTTTAAGAGCAGGAATAACCTTGCCCCTTTTTATAGGAGACCCTGAGACAACTACAAGCTAAGTCCATGACTCATTTTTTTTTTTTTTTTTAACAGGCTAATCGATGCGGGAAGCCTACATAGAGATGTCATTTGCTTGGTGGTCATGTTGCGAAGCTGATCAATGCAGGAAGCTTCTAAGAAAGGTTGTTGTTTGTAGCAAGATTAGTCATAGCCATCCTTCAAGGGAGTGGTCTATATTTTTGCTTAATAATGTTTGATAAGTTGGCCTAGCTGTCCTTCGAGGGATCAGTCTAGTAATACAGCAATGATAGTATAGTTGTCCTTCGAGGGAGCAGTCTGTCTTTTTGAATTGATTTGATTTTGTGACCATGGATATGTTTTGACATCTTGATTTTGATTGTTTTTTTGATTTGATTAGAGTCATGGACAAGGCTGTAAAAGTTCAAGGACTCCCCTTTTATTAGGACAAAGCATCCATGCATCATAAAAGGGTTGTAGAGGACTTGTTAAAGGGAAATAGGGTTGAAAGGGATGAGGATTAAGAGGATGAGGATTGCTCAAGGGATGAGCTCAAGTTACGTGTCAAGTAGACGAGTACTCGACTAGCAGAAGAATGGTCGAAGATGCAACGCATTAAGAGGCTCAGGTTCTGGCCGTTCGTCGAGGGAAGACAGACGATAAGTCCCTGACCCATACTTGTGCATGATGATAAAAGGTCCAAGCCAATTGGGGGCGAACTTGCCTCGTTTACTTCGCTCCATATTGGTCACGTGCTGATTCTCTTTGAGGATGAGGTCTCTGATGTTGAAGTCTCATTCTCACAAATTTTTGTCGTAGGCCTGCTTTATGCGACTTTGGTAGACATGGAGATGATTAAGGGCAGCAAGACGGTGCTCGTCGAGTAACTCAAGTTGATCTAAGCGATCTTGATGAAAGTCATCGTTGGAGAGAATGTCATGCAGGGAGATGCAGAGAGATGGGATCTGTACTTCGAGAGGTAAGACAGCCTCTGTTCTGTACACGAGAGAGAAGGGAGTAGCACCCGTAGAGGTTTGGATGCTAGTGCGGTAGGCCCACAAAGCGAAGGGAATATGAATGTGCTAATCCCTACCTGTATCATCGACCACCTTCATGAGAATTTTAGTGAGAATTTTGTTGGAAGCCTCTACCTACCCATTTGCTTGTGGGTAGTAAGGCAAAGAAAAGCTGAGTTTGATGCCAAATGAGTCGCATAGTTTTTGGACAGTCTTGTTTTTGAAGGATTTGCCATTGTCGGTAATGATTTTGTGAGGGACACCGAAATGATAGATGATGTGGCTGTTGATGAAGTCGGCAATTTTGTCGGCTTTTGTGGAGATAAGAGGAATGGCTTCCACCCACTTGGTGAAATACTCAGTGGTAGTGATGATGGACTGATGACAAAGAGACGAGTGAGGGTTGATCTCACCAATGAGATCCAAGCCCCACTGAGAGAAAGGCCAAAAATCCTGAGCGACTTCCAAGGCGTGGCTGGGGAGATGAAGCAGGTTAGAGTGCTGCTGACACTTGATGCAACATCGAACATAGTCGCTACAGTCTTGATGAAGGGTGGGCCAATAATAACCCAAGCGAAGGATGCGCTTGGCAACCGAGTTTCCACTAAAGTGTCCACCACAAATCCCATCGTGGACTTGCTTTATGGCTTGAGGAGCTTTAGTGGAGGTTAGACAGTGAAGAAGGAGGCCGTCGAAGCCTCGCTTATAGAGAAGACCCCCTAGCATGGTATAGCGAGCTATGCGCTTGATGAAAGCTCGCTGCACATTGCTAGAGAGGTTGGGAGGAGTGACAGAAAGAGACAAGTAGTCCACAAGTTGCTTATACCAGTCATCTTGTGGGTTAGAATTGACAGTGTTGATATGGTCGATGTGAGGAGAGATGTATGAAGGCAAAGGTACATGATGCACTGTGACAAAAAAGTGAGATGATGATGATGATGAAGACGGGATATGCGAAGCAAGAGAAGCCATGGTGTCGGCAAACTTGTTCGTAGAGCGTGGAACAGTCTGCAAGAGGTGATGGTCAAAAGATGCTAAAAGAAGGTCAACACGATTCTTATACCTCTATAAAACTTCATTTTTACAGAGATATGAACCGTTAACTTGATTAACGACGAGCTGCGAGTCGCTGAAGATGTTGATAGACTTGATGTGGAGAGAAAGGGCAGTCTGAAGTCCCAAAATTAAGGCCTCATATTTAGCCATATTATTGGTACAATCAAAGTCAAGCTTAAAAGATAGAGGCATGGGTTCCCCTTCGAGTGGGATGAGGATGACCCCCGCACCCCCACCGAGTTGACATTTGGAGCCTTCAAAGAACATGGTCATTTGGTAGACGGTGTCATCGGTGGAAAGGGTAGCGATAGACTCGTCAGGGAACTCACAGTGTGAAGGTTGGTTGTTGGGAAGAAGGGCATCTGCCAGTTGGTCAGTGATGGTTTGCCCCTTGATAGATTTCTGTTGGATGAATTTGAGGTCAAACTCTGCAAGCAGCATGAGCCACCGAGCCATACGTTGATTCTAATATGGCTTGGAGTGCATGTACTTGAGAGGGTCAGTGTGAGTGATGACAAAAGTTTTGTGGTTGAGAAGATAGTGGCGGAGCTTGGTAGTAGAAAAGACTAATGCCAAACAGAGTTTCTCGGTATGAGTATACCGAGTTTTATAGTCGACCAGTGTTCGGCTGATGTAGTAAACCGCTTGCTCACGATGATGCTCGTCTCGGTGCGCGATCATGGCACCTAACGAATGGTTGGTGGCAGAGATATAAAGGTAGAAGGGTTGGTCGTCCTTAGGTTGAATGAAGACTGGTGGAGAGACTAGATAGCCTTTGAGGACTTCAAAAGCCTCTTGACAGTCCTCATCCCACTTAAAGGAGACGTCCTTCTTAAGGAGATGATGAAAAGGTTGGCAGTGGTCTGAAAGCTACGAGATGAAATGGCGAATGGACTGGAGCTTCCCTTGGAGACTGCGAAGCTGCTTGAGATTGGTCGGGGGTGGCATTTTGAGGATAGCACGAATTTTAGTGGGATCTATCTCGATACCACGGAAAGAAATGATGAAGCTGAGAAGTTTGCCTGAGAGGACCCCAAAGACACACTTCTTGGGGTTGAGGCAGACATTTTATTGAAGAAGGCGAGAGAAGATGATTGTGAGAATGGTCAAGTGGTCGCGGCGAAGTTTGGACTTGCCGAGAAGATCATCCACATAGTCCTCCATGATCTTGTGGAGGAGATCGTGGAAAATGTAGGTCATGGCACGCTGATAGGTGGCACCAACATTTTTCAAGCCGAAAGGCATGACTCGATAGCAGAAAGTCCCCCATGGGGTGATAAAGGTAGTCTTGTGCTGATCTTCCGGTGCGATTAGGATTTGATTATATCCTGAAAACCCGTCCATGAGAGATAGCATCTCGTGGCCGGCCGTGAGATCAACAAGCTGGTCAATGTTAGGAAGAGGAAATTTGTCTTTGGGACAGGCTAGGTTAAGGTCGCGATAGTTCGTGCAGATCCGAATCCCCCCAGTTGCTTTAGTAACTGGGACAATGTTAGAGACCCACTGTGGATAATCGATGGGTTGGATGAAGGAGACAGAAAGAAGGCATTGAAGTTCCTCTTTGACAAGGAGTGCAACGCGAGGATGCATCTTTCGAAGCTTCTGCCTAACAGGCTTAGCCTCTGGTTTGGTGACAATGTTATGGGTAGTAATGATGGGGTCGATGCCAGGCATGTCGCTGTAAGTCTAGGCAAATGCCTTGCTATGGTTGGAAAGGAACTGGACATAGTCAAGCTGCTCCTGAGCATCTAAAGATTGGCCAATCTTTAAGATGTGAGGAACATCAGAAGAAGAAGGGAGGTTGATGTCAATGGTGGATTCATTTAACATAACCTGGGTCTCAGAAGGGAGGAAACGCTGGATGAAAGAGTCGTCGGCACCCATGTAGGAAAGGATGGCGTCATCGTCAACGCAGTGGACAGTGTGAATGGTTGCCGACTCATCTTCTACCATGCTAGGAAAAATGAGAGGGAGAGACCTGGACACCCCATTGAGCTAATAGGTCAGGGGTTCCAGGCGGATGGTGTTTATGGAAAAAAAACTAGGAGGGATGGAAACCACTGACTCCGTAGGTGACGAAGGAGAAATGGGCGAGTCTGGAGGAGATTGGTCGATGGTTGGCTCGGGACAGAGGTTGGAAGGAGCCTGAGTGGGGTCATGATATCCTAGGCCATACCATTTTTTGACATCGTGATCATTGAGCGGCTCGATGGGCTGGTGGGAGCCCTGCTCATAACGTCTGAAACCAAAACCCTTCCATGCACACTTGTGAAGGTAAGTGTGTGCAAAGGCGGGGTTGCCAAGAAACGAGAAATCAGATGTGAAAGGTTGGGGTGAAGAAAGGGAATTGCCATTGGTAGGAGCTTGATTAAGCCCCCCATAGACAAAGTTGGTTTGGAAGTGAGGAGGACCATAAGGCACGACCATCCCGACCCGCTAGTCGTAATTGGGACTGAGGTGAAGGCGTCCATACTCTTGCGGAGTTTGGAACATGTCTAGGGTCAACAAGCGATATTCCCCAAGTGATAGTCATTGGAAGATGTCTTCCATGGGGTCTTTGGTCGGTGCTTGAAGAGGAGGGGGGAGGGCAACCACCGATTGCAAATTGGTCGAAGCTTTCACAGATGGAGGCAGTGCCTGAGTTGACGGTTTGATGGGAATGAGGACTGTTTCTATGCAAAATTGCTTTCTACATTCAAAGAAGAAATAAGAAACTAAAATAAAAGGTTAAGGATAGAAGTACCTAATAAAGTTGAGCGCACCAAAATCAGACGTTGGAAGATTCTCCTCTTTGGCTGTGGAGGAATGACACCTACGAAAAAGAGACTAAAACATGGAAAGATGTTAGTCAAAGATATGGTGGGTTGTCAGGTGAACGCCCGATCTCGGAAGTACGAAGACTCCCTAAAAGGATATCAACCCACTGATAAAAAGCGTAATGTTGGACGAAAGTAGATAATAAAAGATGAAATGACAGAAATAAATGACAAAAAATAAAATGCGTACCTGATAAGTGGCACTATTCTGCACAGTCACCGGCGTCAGTCTCTGTGGTGCCGGTGTCAGTCTGGGAAGGTGTCGATGTCGGTTAAAATGCCGTCGTCGGTCAGGGTAGTGACCGGCATCGGTAGGGGCAAGTTCCAAAAAAGTCTGAACAGGTTCGGGATAGGGTCTAGGAGAGTCGGGATAGGGTCTGGGAGAGTCGGGATAGGGTCTGGGTAAGGTCTGAGAGAGTCAGGACAGGGATAGGGATGTAAATGAGAGATGCTGGGTCTGAACAGAGTCGGGACAGGCCCTGGGTAAGGTCGGGTCGGGTCTGAGGAATCGGGATAATAGAACTAATAAATAATAACTAAGGAAGAAATAAAATAAACAGAATAAATACTTACCTACCAGAAGATGCGATAAAAGCCATAGTTGCGGTGCCAGATTGAATGCAGATTGGTTGATGCCGAGAGTGTTGATGTCGGAGTTTACAGGTTGATGATTGCTTAGGGTTCGATTGATCAGCCTTTCAAATAGCATTTAGGATAGTGTTTTGGGATCTGGTCTCGAATGGTTGGCAGAGGTTGATGAAGGCGGAGGACGGTTCCAAAAATGGTTCGTCAACCGTTTCGGGAAACCGAATGATAACTGATAACGGATAACGGCAAGGTGTCTGACGTCGGCAGGATTGCCGACGTCAGCCGATAAGTGACCGACGTCAGCGACATCGGCCGGGTAAAGACCGTCATCGGCAGATGCACAATGGAGATAGAGTCTAGCTTTAGCTCTGTGCTCATTGTTACATGCTGCCAGGGTCAAGGTTGGTGGAACAAGTGATCGATAAGGGTTAAATAAGCGAAGAAGAATAAGACAGAGAATTACCAGGGGAGTCAACACGATTTCGGTGTCTACATTTGCCCCTTTTTGTCTTATTGGTTGTTCTGATGAACTGCAAGACAAAAATAGGAGTGATTGCCCCAGGTGAGGGATAAGGTTGATTTCGTCTTGTTGGTTGTTCGAATGAACTGCAAGACAAAAATAGGAAGCGGATAGGTTGCCCCAATTAAGGATAAGGTATTCCCCCTCAAAGCAGGAGTCGAGGGAAGGGAACCAAGAATCGGGTGCTGATTTGACAAAGAGTGGATGAAAAAGGAGTGAGGGTGAATGCGGCAAAAGTCATGATTGTGCGCATACCACTGCACGAGATGGTCAGGCCAAAGTGTCGCAGGTCAAGGGTCGAAGAGTGCCAAAATCGAAGTAACCGGGCCCCAGCATTTAGTCGTCTGCTGATCGGGTCACTCAATCTAAGCTAAAGCTCCAAATGGTCATCGTGTTCCAGGTATCTCGGGCTCAGAAAGTGCTCCTAGAAACACGAAAAAGCCACAAGTAGTGCGAATCAACCGGTTTGCGATCCTATACTTGTGAGGGTTCAAAAAAGGTTTGCGCACAATTCTGCTAACCAGTCATGAGGTAGCATACATGCAAAAACAACCAAGGCAACAATGTCTTGGAAGTAGTCGAGGTCAGCAGAGATAGGCATGATCTCCAATGGTTGGTGGTCGAGGGGAGGAATGGACGAAAGGATGTGGCCGAGCTAACCCCAAAAGACCCCATGTCAATTGAGTGCTGCCTACATAGCCCTGGTGATAGGGCCTCAGGCCAATGTAGTTCTCCCTAGAAGGGAGGGAGGGTCCAAGGGATAAAATGGGTCATGGTCAGGGACAAGATTATGGTTAAAAGAAGGAAAGAAGGTTTGTCCATCAGAGAGACGAACAAATGAGAATGGTCGAACTAACCTCAGAAGACCCCATGTCAACTGAGTGTTGCCTACATAGCCCTGGTGATAGGGCCTCAGACCAATGTAGTTCAGACCAAGCGTCCGAGTGGTAGACAGGTGGTTAAAATGGTTGATAGATTGGTTGATGATTGGATGAAATGATGAGGAAAAAAAGATGTTGCAGCCTTTTCCAAATGGTGTATTCTGCAACATTGGTTGAGGGGTTTTTCATCCCTAGCAATATTCCATATTCGTGATGGATGTATGCTAAAAATGAATTGAGGTTTATTTATGCTTCAGCAAGTATTGGTTTATGCTGAACATAAATTGTGGCGGGTCGATAGTTTCCATGTGTATTGGTGTCCATAGAAACTAAGGTGAATAGGCTAGGTCAGGTTGATGGTTTGAAAAGAGAATTGAGTTGAGTCGATTGACAAGTGATGAAGGTGAATGTGACCAAAGTGTAGAAGAAGTGAAAAGCATATTGCTCTTTCATTGACAAGGACCAAAAAGATAGCATAGATAGGGGTTATGAGAACCAAGAGCCCCATTCATGCATGACGTCGTTGACCGTGGTTATGTTAGAGCGGTAATCGAATCACTTCGACATTAAAGTGAGCTCGAAGTCCCTTGAGCGGGTGATAGGAGGAGGAAGAAGGGTAACCCATTTTAAGAGCAGAGATAACTTTGCCCCTTTTTATAGGAGACCCTGAGACAACTATAAGTCAAGTCCATGACTTATTCAATTTTTTTTTTTTTTTTTTAGGCACAGACTGATCAATGCGAGAAGCCTGCATAGAGATGTCGTTTGTTTGGTGGTCAGGTTGTGAAGCTGATCAATGCGGGAAGCTTCTAAAAGAGTGCTGTTTATTGCCAGATTAGTCATAGCCATCCTTTGAGGGAGTGGTCTAGATTTTTGTTTAATATAAAGGCTTTTGAATAGCTGTCCTTCGAGGGAGCAGTCTATTTATTACAGCAATGATAGTACAGCTGTCCTTCGAGGGAGCAGTCTATTTGTTTGATTTTGATATTGATATAGTGACCATGGATATGTTTTGACATCTTGATTTGTTTTTATAGAAATGTGAGTCATGGACAATATTATAGAAGGTCAAGGGCTCCCTTTTATTAGGACGAAGCATCCATACGGCATAAAAGGGTTATAGGAATAGGGTTGAAAGGAGGTAGGATTAAGAGGATGGGGATTGCTCAAGGGACAAGCTCAAGTTAAGTGTCAAGTGGACGAGTACTCGACTAGCAATAGAACGGTCGCAGATGCAACGCATTAAGAGGCTCAGGTTCTGGGCATCCATCAAGAGAAGATAGACGATAAGTCCCTGATCCATACTTGTGCATGATAATAAAAGGTCTGAGCCAATTAGGAGCAAACTTGCCTCGTTTACTTTGCTCCATATTGGTCACGTGTTGATTCTCTTTGAGGACGAGGTCTCCGATGTTAAAATCTCATTCTCGCAGATTTTTGTCATAGGTGTGTTTGATGCGACGTTGATAGACATGGAGATGATTAAGGGCAGCAAGACGGCGTTCATCAAGTAACTCAAGTTGAGCTAAGCGATCTTGATGAAAGTCATCATTGGAAAGGATATCATGTAGAGAAATGCAGAGAGACGGGATCTGTACTTCGAAAGGTAAGACAGCCTCTGTTCCATACACGAGAGAAAAAGTAGCACCCGTAGAGGTTCGGATGCTAGTGCGGTAAGCCCACAAAGCGAAGGGAATGTGGATGTGCCAATCCTTGCCTGTGTCACTGACCACTTTCATGAGAATTTTGGTGAGAATTTTGTTGGAAGCCTCGGCCTGCCCATTTGCTTGTGGGTAGTAAGGCGAAGAGAAACTAAGTTTGATGCCGAAAGAGTCGCATAGCTTTTGGACAGTTTTGTTTTTAAAGGACTTGCCGTTATCGGTGATGATTTTATGAGGGACACCGAAACGACAAATGATGTGGGTGTTGATGAAGTCGACGATCTTGTCGACTTTTGTGGAAACGAGAGGAATGGCTTCCACCCACTTGGTGAAATATTTAGTGGCTGTGATGATGGATTGATGACGAAGAGACGAATGAGGATTAATCTCACCGATGAGATCTAAACCCCATTGAGAAAAAGGCCAAAAATCCTGAGCAATTTGTAAGGCGTGACTGGGGAGATGAAGCAAGTTAGAGTGCTGCTGACACTTGATGCAATGCTGAACAGAATCGCTACAGTCTTGATGAAGGGTAGGCTAATAATAGCCCAAACGAAGGATGCGCTTGGCAACCAAATTCCCACTGGAATGTCTGCCACAAATCCCGTCGTGGACTTGTTGAATGGCTTGAGATGCTTCAGTGGAGGTGAGATAGCGAAGAAGGAGGCCGTCGAAGCCTCGCTTATAGAGAAGACCCCCTAGCATGGTATAGCGAGCAGTACGCTTGATAAAAGCTCGTCGTGCATTACTAGAGAGGTTGGGAGGAATGATAGAGAGAGATAAGAAGTCCACAAGTTGCTTATACCAAGCATCTTGTGGGCTTGGGTCTATAGTGTTGACATGATGAATGTGAGGAAAGATATATGAAGGCAATGGCACATGATGCACCGTGACAAAAAGTTTGGATGCAGATGAGGAAGATGGGATATGGGAAGCGAGAGAAGCCATAGTGTCAGCAAACTTATTCGTGGATCGAGGAACAGTCTGTAGGAGGAAATGGTCGAAAGATGCAAGGAGAAAGTCAGCACGGTTTTTGTACCTTTGCAAAATGTCATTTTTACAGAGGTATGAACCGTTGACCTGATTGATGATGAGCTACGAGTCACCGAAGATGTTGATGGACTTGATGCTGAGAGAGAGGGTGGTCTGAAGTCCCAAAATTAAGGCCTCGTATTCGGCCATATTATTGGTACAATCAAAGTCGAGCTTAAAAGATAGAGGCATGGGCTCTCCTTCGAATGGAATGAGAATAACCCCAGCACCCCCACCTAGTTGACATTTGGAACCATCAAAGAACATAGTCATCTGATAGGTGGTGTCATCGGAGGAAAGTGCAGCGATAGACTCATCAGGGAATTCACACTGCGAAGGTCGATTGTCAGGAAGAGGGGCATCTGCTAGTTGATCAGCGATGGTTTGCCCCTTGATAGATTTTTGCTGGATGAATTCGAGATCGAACTCAGCAAGCAGCATGAGCCACTGAGCCATACATTGATTCTGATATGGCTTGGAGTGCATATACTTGAGAGGGTCGGTGTGGGTGATGACAAAGGTTTTGTGACTAAGAAGATAGTGGCGAAGCTTAGTAGCAGCAAAGACTAACGCCAAATAGAGTTTCTTGATATGGGTATACCGAGTTTCATAGTTGACCAGTGTTCGGCTGATGTAATAGACGGGTTGCTCACGGTGATGCTCGTCTCAGTGCGCGATCATGGCACCTAATGAATGGTGAGTGGCTGAGATATAAATGTAGAAGGGTTGGTTGTCTTTAGGTGGAATGAGGACTGATGGAGAGACCAGATAGCGTTTTAAGGCTTCAAAAGCCTCTTGACAGTCCTTATCCCATGTAAAAATGACATCCTTCTTAAGGAGATGATGAAAAGGTTGACAGCGGTCTGAAAGCTGCGAGATGAAACGGCGAATGGACTGGAGCTTGCCTTGCAAACTGCAAAGCTGCTTGAGATTGGTCGGGGGAGGCATTTCGCGAATAGCACAAATCTTGGCGGGATCTATCTCGATGCCACGGAAGGAAACAATGAAGCCGAGAAGCTTGCCAAAGAGGACCCCAAAAACACATTTCTTGGGGTTAAGACTGACATGGTACTGAAGAAGACGAGAAAAGATGACGTTGAGAATGGTCAGATGGTTACGGCGAAGATTGGATTTGCCGAGCAGGTCATCCACATAGTCCTCCATGATTTTGTGGAGGAGATCGTGGAAAATGTAGGTCATGGCGCGCTGATAAGTGGCACCTACATTTTTCAAGCCGAAAGGCATGACTCGAAAGCAGAAAGTCCCCCATGGGGTGATGAAAGTAGTCTTGTGCTGATCTTCTGGAGCGATCAGGATTTGATTGTATCCTGAAAACCCGTCCATAAGAGATAACATCTCATGGCCAGCCGTAAGATCAACAAGCTTGTCGATGTTAGGAAGAGGAAAGTTGTCTTTGGGACAGGCTAGGTTGAGGTTACGATAGTCTATGCAGATCTGAATCCCCCCAGTTGCCTTGGTGACTGGGACGATGTTAGAGACCCACTATGGATAGTCGATGGGTTGGATGAAGGAGACAGAAAGGAGGCGCTGAAGCTCCTCTTTAACAAGGAGGGCAATGCGAGGATGCATCTTTTGAAGCTTTTGCCTGACAGGCTTAGCCTCTGGTTTGGTGACAATGTTATGGGTAATGATGGTGGGGTCGATGCCAGGCATATCACTGTAAGTCCAGGCAAAGGCCTTGCTATTGTCAGAGAGGAAATGGGTATAGTCAAGCTGCTCCTGAGCGTCTAAAGATTGGCCAATCTTTAAGACATGAGGAACATTAGAAGAAGAAAGGTTGATGTCAATGGTTGATTCATTTAACATAACCTGGGTCTCAAAAGGGAGGGAGCGCTGGATAAAAGAATCATCAGCACCCATGTAAGAAAGAATGGCGTCATCGTCAATGCAATGAATAGTGGGGATGGTTGCCGACTCATCTTCGATCATGCTAGGAAGAATGAGAGGGAGAGATTTGGACACCCCATTGAGCTGGTAAGTTAAGGGGTCCAGACGGATGGTGTTTATGGAAAAAAAAACTAGGAGGAATGGAAACCACTGACTCCGTAGGTGAAGGTGGCAAAATAGGTGAGTGTGGAGGAGATTGGTCAAGGATTGGTTCAGGATAAAGGTCTACAGGGTCTTGAGTGGGGTCGTGATATCCCAGACCATATCGTTTCTTGGCGTCGTCATCATTGAGCGGTTGGATAGGCTGATGGGAGCCCTGCTCATAGCGTCCAAAACCAAAACCCTTCCATGCACACCTGTAAAGGTAAGTGTGTGCAAAGGTGGGGTTGCCAAGAAATGAGAAATCTGATGTGAAAGGTTGAGGTGAAGAAAGAGGATTACCGTCAAGAGGAGCTTGATTAAGCCCTCCATAGACGAGGTTAGTGCGAAGGTGAGGGGGACCATAAGGTATGATCATCCTGATCCGATGGTCATAGCTAGGGCTGTGATGAAGGCGTCCATACTCTTATGGAGTTTGGAACATGTTTAAAGCCAGCAAGTGATAGTCTCCTAATGAAAGTCTTTGGAAGATGTCTTCCACGGGGTCTGTGGTTGTCGCTTGAAGGGGAGGTGTAAGGGCGACCACCTGTTGCGAATTGGTTGAAGCTTCCACAGATGGAGGCAGTGCCGGGGTTGACGGCTTGATAGGAATGAGGACATCGTTTGGATGGTAGGTGGTGTTGCATGTTTTAAAGGGTGAAGGGTCAGTAGGAATGGTGTGGACTTGTCTGTCATGCTCAAACTTCACACAACGGTGCAGGGTGGAGGGGACACAGGACATGGCATGGATCCAGGGTCGACCCAACAAGATGTTGTATTGGAACTCTCCTTCGATGATGTAGAAGAGCTCCGGGACTGTGCGTGGACCTACGCAAATATGAAGGATGACTGTGCCAATGGTCGTGGCAGTAGTGTCATTGAAAGAGGGCAAGATCATGCCAATTTTGGAGATGCAATTCTTGGGAAGAGCCAACTGATCAAAGGCATGGGTGGAGATGATGTTGATGCTAGCGCCCCCATCGATCATAACGCATTTAATGCGTGTCCGATCGATGTAGGCAGTGATGAAGAGGGCGGCATCCTGATCTTCCATATTGGATGTGGGAATCTCAGAATCACTGAATGTAATGGAGGCGATAGGGGCTAAGGAGTGGACAAGGGTAGCAAGTGGTTGGGGGTCCTCGGGTTGGACCTCCACTGCCTGTAGGGCTTGGATGAGGGCCTGACGATGTTGGGACGAGGTTTGGATAAGATCATAGAGAGACATCTTCATAGGCGTCTGGTGAAGCTGTTTCAACATGGAGTCGTGGATTGGTCCAGAAGAAGAAGAAGAAGAGGAGGGTTGAGGCGTGCCAAGGATAGAAATCTTAGGCTTAGGCAGTTGAGGTGGATTGACAAAAGGGTAGGTCCAAGGAATGGCGGCTTTTTCTTTCACCTTGTCCTTCTGTGACCTAGTGGTGATGTGAATGGCATTGATTTCAAAGATGGGAGGTGAAGATGATGAAGGGGTTATAACTGGTTGATGAGATGTGGATGGATTTGAAGAGGTGGAAGGTTTATGAGGAGTCAGGGGGTGGTCAAAAGTATCCTCAAAGAGAAGAGTGTCTTTCTCCAGATAACGGCGAATGATAGCCTTGAGGGCACAGCAAGTCTCGGTGTCATGTCTTGGTGTATGATGATATAAACAAATCTTCGTGTCGTCGAACCAGGAAGGTTTAGACCCGAGAGGTTGAAAGGGCTTGATGGGTGGAAGAGTTATGCTAGAAGTTTGCTAAAGTCGTTGCAAGATCAAAGAGTATGAGCCCACTAAAGGGTCAATGCTCATCAATGTATGCAATGTCGGTGACTTTTGCTTGGGTGAAACAGGAGGGGGTTTTCGTACCACCTTCTGGGTTGATGGTGCGATGACAGGTTGAGACGGTACACTCTTCATGAGAGGTATCGCCCTTTTGGGAGAGGGTAGGCTAGCGGTCGGTAAAGGAAGCAAAGGAGGCAATTGGTTTTGATTAAAGGTTGGAGCGGGAAGGACTCTGGTTAGGGTTGAAGGATGCGGGCCCAAAATGGAGGGCAATGGTGAAGGAAGAGGAGGCGTTCGCCTCTGTGGTTTGGCAGTCTTTTGAGATTTAGGTTAAAAATTACTATTAGTTGAAGTTTGGGTTAAGTCCACCTTCACTTGTGGATGAGTGAGGGTGGAGAGGGGGCGAATGCCAAGCGATTTGATAGGTTTAGGCGGAGTAGATGAGGGTTTTGGTTTTGATGAAGTTGATGGAGATGTAGATGGTTTAGAGGCAGAAATCTGATTTTTGTTGATAGTCTTAGGAGGTTCTGCCATGGGAGGATTAGCAGCATGAGATGAGAGGGCCCGGGCTTGTTGAAGAGCTGTGAGACAGTCCCACAATCCCTGATGTTCCACTTTCCTAGAAGGGAGAAGTTTGAGCCTCTCCACTAGTCAGGAAAATGGTTGAGAAGATGCGAGATGAAATTTGGGCTCTTGAGAAGACGTCGACGGTTGTGGGACTGAAGGTAAAATGGATGTAGTAGTCTTGGGCCTAAAGCATGGTGAAGTCGTAACAGGTTCATGTTTGGTTGGAGATGAAGGAGAGATAGGTTCTTCCCTGGGTGGAGAAGAAACTGGAGAATGAAGCTCCTCAAGCGGGTAAAGGGTAGGGATGATAGTGCCCTCCACTTGTGGTCGAGGAGTAGGAAAGGTTGGGTCCTCCATGGGCAGCAAGAAGAAAGATGGTGAAACTGGCGGTGCTGGTAAGGTCGAGGCGTCCTCCAAAATGAGAGAAGTTGAGGGAGAACTAGCTGGAGAAAGAGGTTCGTCCACATGTGATGGACTGATGGATGAACTCACCTCTTGGGGTTGGTTAGAAATGAGGGGCGAGACTGTATTGACTGTTCGAATATTGTGTTCATGGGTATTGTCAGTCAAGGTCTGGACGTTGTTTTGGGTTGGTGGATGATTGGGAAACGGTTGTTTGAAAATATCGATACCCTGATTAGGAGGGGCATTAGGATTGTTGAGGATGAGGTCACCCTTTTCCAACATGTCTTGGACTATGTTTTTAAGGGTTTTACAGTTACCCGTGTCATGACCTTTAACACGGTGGTAGTTACAGAAGTCATTTTCCCTATACCACGCAGGGATGGCGCGTGAGGGATCAAATTGTGGTGGAGGTCGGATCTGAGGGAGATTGATGGCCCCTTGTTTGACGAGTTTTTCCAGCACAGACACGTATGATTCTCCAAGTGGAGTAAACTGTCACTGTATGTATCTCTGCTGAAATTGACGAGTGGTGCTCATAGATGTGGATGGTTCAGATTGATTAGTTGAAGGCGAAGAAGAGGAAGATCTAACAACCACAACATTTGCTGAAGCTTTAGATTTAGAATTGGACGAGGAAGGCTTAGAAGAGGGGTCATTGGTTTTGGAGTTAGGATTCTTACTCCGCAACTTGACTTTATTCTCCTCAACGACACGTAACTCAAGTTTACGAGCCATCGTGAAGGCTTCATCAAAAGTGCAGAAGGTTTGAACCCTCAAGGTAGAAGAAATATGTTTAGCGCAGGCTTGAGAGAAAAGTTCAATAAGCTCAGGCTGGGGTAAGGAAAATGAAAGTTGATTGATAAGGCCCCTCCACCGAGCGACGAAATCAGCAATGGATTCATCCTCAAACTGACGGATAGAATAGAGGTCTATGATGGAGACCTTTTTGGTGATATTGATGGAGAAATGATCGAGGAAGAGCTGGGCCAGCTGAGTGAATGTGAGGATGGAATGGCTGGGAAGAGAGCTATACCAGTCAAGTGCAGCACCTGAGAGAGACATGGGAAATGTGCATAATAGTAACGCATCGTCGTGGGCGATAAGGTAACAGGCGTGTCTGAATGCTCGTAAATGTTGTTGTGGGTCTTCCTTACTCTAGAAATGAGAAAACTTAGGAAGTTCCCACTGGCTGGGATATGGTCTGATGGGGACGGGAGGATGGATGGGCTCGTTATAGATTTGTTCGTACGAGAGCGTATTGCGCGAGCTGGTAACGGAGGTCTCTAGGTTGGACATTTTATCCATCAGCATCTTGATAATATCTACTGACGGATTGGCAGGTGGAGCGCCTCCTAGATTGTAAGGTGCTTGAAAGAGGCTGGAAGAGGTATACGACGTAGTTGGTTGTACCAATAAGGGCGCAACGTATGGATGACTAGTCGTAGGGACAGAAGAAGTGACTAAGGATGGTTGGATAGAAGACATGGCTAGGTTTGATGTGGTCATGGGAGGTTGACTAGAGGTAACATGGGCCAATGGATGGGTAGCCACCCTAGTGTTGATAGGAGTAAGGGTAGGCGGAATGGAGATGACCAAGTTTTGAAAGGGGGTAGAAAGTGGTTGAGTGGGTTGAGATTGATTGGGGGCCAAAACCCCGGTGAAAGTGGGCCCAATGATGGAAGGAGAAGCCACACTTGGATGGTTGGTAAGAGGTTGGTCATTGTTTGAGGTAACAACTTGGGTATCTAAGGGTTGGACTACGGACGCCGTTGATACGGCTGCAGTTTTGAGGAGAGAAGTCGGCATTCCATAGATTGGATTGCCTGAGGAGTCTCGCGTTCGGCTATTCACGAGATAGTATTGCAAGGCTACGGTATTGAGGTCCAAGAATCATGTGAAATCTTGGTCCCCTTCTGGGATAATAGGCGTTTGGGTCAGAGATGGTCTGGTAGGAGTTCTTTCAGTTTCTGAGTTGAACTCCATTATAGGGTTGGTTGTAGGCGGGGTAGACGGAAGAGGATGATGCCTCACGTGATCGACTAGAGCCTTGGCTTGGCTACGAGTCAGAACCATTCAAGGCAAGGAAGAACGTCCTCACAAGCTCAAACAAGCAGATAAGAACCAAAAAGATGAAGACACAAGCAGATCCTAAAACCCTAGAAGTAAATTATTAGGATTACAGTGGCTTATGCCTTAGAATATGTGTGTAGAGGAAGATTGGTTTTGTGAGTCGGGTCATAGAAGAAGTCTATGGAAGGTTTCGGGTTTTGTTATGGTGCTCAAGAAGTCTGTGTTAGGGTCTGGTACGTGGCCTGGTGCTAAGGAGCAAGCTCCCCTCACTTCACGATTCCAGTGGTTAGCTGGTTTCGCTTAGCCAAGATATACCTCGCCTAGAGATTATACTCTGCCAGAGAATGGAGTGGGCTTCCCCCTTGGTGATGAAATCCAAGTAGGGTCACCAGGACGGGTAAGGTATCCACTGGGGGATGAAATCCCAGTCGGGCCTTATCTCAGGTAAGTTAAAATGTTTGTTTTGTGCAGGTGGTTTGGTCGTGTAACATGAAGTGATCTAGATTAATTCAATATGCGGTTTAATTACTATGTGTGGTCTAAGAGATGCAGGCAAACAGAAATGAATGCAAAGTGTTTTAATGTCCAAGTCGAAATGTTTGTTCGTATGAAGACGAATGGAGAAAGAGTCGAAGAATATGAGTTTAGGTAGTCTAAAAGTGCAAGAAAGAAATGTTCGTTTTAGTTCTGATTATGATGTCATTTAAGAAGAGACGAAAGGAGGCGAAAAGGAAGAAACCTAATGCGCCTAAATGAACGAAAGAAAGAGAGAAAGAACCCAAGGAGGAGCTAGGGTCCCACCGGGCGTGCCAGAATGTTTCTATGCAAAATTGCTTTCTACATTCAAAGAAGAAATAAGAAACTAAAATAAAAGGTTAAGGCTAGAAGTACCTGATAAAGTTGAACGCATCGAAATCAGACGTTGGAAGATTCTCCTCTTTGGCTGTGGAGGAATGACACCTATGAAAAAGAGACTAAAACACGGAAAGATGTTAGTCAAAGATATGGTGGGTTGTTAGGCGAACGCCCGATCCTGGAAGTACGAAGACTCCCTAAAAGGATATCAACCCACTGATAAAAAGCATAATGTTGGACGAAAGTAGATAATAAAAGATGAAATGACAGAAATAAATGACAAAAAATAAAATGCATCCCTGATAAGCGGCACTGTTCTGCACAGTCGTCGGCGTCGGTCTCTGTGGTGCCGGCATCAGTCTGGGAAGGTGCCGACGTCGGTTAAAATGCCATCGTCGATCGGGGTAGTGACCGGCGTCGGTAGGGGCAAGTTCTGAAAAAGTCTGAACAGGTTTAGGACAGGGTCTGGGAGAGTCGGGACAGGGTCTGGGCAAGGTCTGAGAGAGTCGGGACAGGGATAGGGATGTAAACAAGAGATGCTAGGTCTGAACAGAGTCGGGACAGGCCCTGGGTAAGGTCGGGTTGGGTCTGAGGAATCGGGATAACAGAACTGATAAATAATAACTAAGGAAGAAATAAAATAAGCAGAATAAATACTTACCTGCCAGAAGATGCGATAAAAGCCATAGTTGCGGTGCCGGATTGAATGCAGATTGGTTGATGCTGAGAGTGTTGATGTCAGAGTTCGCAGGTTGATGATTGCTCGAGGTTCAATTGATTAGCCTTTCGAATAACGTTTAGGATAGCGTTTTGGGATCTGGTCTCAAATGGTTGGCAGAGGTTGATGAAGGTGAAGGACGGTTCCAGAAATGGTTCGTCAACTATTTCGGGAAACTGAATGATAACTGATAACAGATAATGGCAAGGTGACCAACGTCGGTAGGATTGCCGACGTCGGCTGATAAGTGATCGACGTTGGTGACATCGGCTAGGTAAAGACCATCGTCAGCAGATGCACAATGGAGATAGAGTCTAGCTTTAGCTCTGTGCTCATTGTTACATGCTGCCAGGGTCAAGGTTGGTGGAACAAGTGATCGACAAGGGTTAAATAAGCGAAGAAGAATAAGACGGAGAATGACTAGGGGAGTCAACATGATTTCGGTGTCTATAAGGACATCGTTGGGATGGTAGGTGGTGTTGCAAGTCTTGAAGGGTGAAGGGTCAGCGGGAATGGTATGGACTTGCCCGTCATGCTCAAACTTCACACAACGGTGCAGGGTGGAAGGAATGCAGGCCATGGCACAGATCCAAGGTCGGCCTAGTAGAAGGTTGTATTGAAACTCTCCTTCGATGATATAGAAGAGCTCCGGGACTGTGCATGGGCCAACGTAGATGTGAAGGATGACTGTACCAATGGTCGTGGCGGTGGTGTCATTGAAAGAGCGTAAGATCACGTCAGTTTTGGAGATGCAATTCTTGGGAAGAGACAGCTGATCAAAGGCGTGGGTAGAGATAATGTTGATGCTAGCGCCGCCGTCGATCATAACGCATTTGATGCGTGTCCGATCGACATAGGCAGTGATGAAGAGGGCGGTGCCCTGATCTTCCGTGTTAGATGTGGGAATCTCAGAATCGCTGAATGTGATGGAGTTGACAAGAGATAAAGAATGGACGAGGGCAGCGAGTGGTTGGGGGTCCTCGGGTTGGACCTCCGCTGCCTGCAAGGCTTGGATAAGGGCTTGACGGTGCTGAGGCGAGGTTTAGATAAGGTCATAGAGGGACATCTTCACAGGTGTCTGATGAAGCTGCTTCAGCATGGAGTCATGAATTGGCCTAGAAGAGGAAGACAAAGAAGGTTGGGATGCACCAAGGATAGAAATTTTAGGCTTGGGCGCAAGAGGTGGCTTGACGAAGGGATAGGTCCAAGGAATGGCAGCTTTTTCTTTTGCCTTGTCCTTTTGCGACCTAGTGGTTATACGGACGACATTGATTTCAAAAATAGGGGGTGAGGAAGGGGTCATGTCTTGCTGGTGAGATGTTGACGTGTTTGAAGAGGAAGGAGTCGGGGTCTGGTCGAGAGTGTCCTCAAGGAGAAGAGTGTCTTTCTCCATATGGCGGTGGATGGCGGCCTTGAGGACACAGCAAGTCTCAGTGTCATGTCCTGGTGTATGATGATATAAGCAAATTTTTGTATCATCAAACCAGGAGGGCTTGGACCCGAGAGGTTGGAAAGGCTTGATGGGTGGAAGGGTTATGTCAGAAGTCTAGAGAAGTCGGCACAATATCAACGAGTATGAGCCCAATAGAGGGTCCGTGTTATTTGATATGCGCGAGGTTGGTGATTTTTGCTTAGACGAGGCTAGAAGAGATTTCCATACCACCTTATGGGTTGATGGCGCGGTGACAGATGGAGACGGCTCTTTCTTGATGATAGATACTGCCTTTTTAGGAGAGGGCCGACTGGAGATAGGCAGAGGAAGCAAAGGAGGCAACGAGTTTTGTTTGAAGGCCGGAGTGGGAAGGATGCTGGTCAAGGTTGAAGGATGAGGGCCCAAAATTGATGGCAATGGTGACGGAGAAGGAGGCATTCATTTCTGTGGTCTGGCAGTCCTCTTCGACTTGGTTGGAAAAGTACTGCTGGTCGAGGTCTGGCCTAGGTCCACCTTCACTTGCGGGTGAGTGAGGGTGGAGATAGGACGAACGCCAAATGACTTGATGGGTTTAGATGAGGTAGATGCAGGTTTCGGTTTGGACGGGTTTGGTTGAGGTTTGAGAGTTTGGTCTTTGTCAAGAGTCTGACGAGATTCTGCCTTAGGAGGATTAGCGGCATGTGATGAGAGGGTGTGGGTATGTTGAAGGGCTTTAAGACGCTCCCACAACACCTAAGGCGTCACTTTCCTTGGAGGGAGAAGCGTGATTTTCTCCACTAACCAGGAAAATGGCTGAGAGGAAGATGTTGATGGTTACGAGGTTGAAGACGAGATGGGTGTAGTGGTCTTAGACGCATGGTATGGTGAAGTCATGACAGATTTAGGTGAAGACGAAGGGGAGACAGGTTCTTCCTTGGGTGGAGAAGAATCTAAAAAGCGAGGTTCCCCGAGCAGGTAAAGGGCAGGGATGACGGTGCCCTCCACTTGCGGCTGAGGAGTAGGAAGGGTCGGGTCCTCCATAGGCCATAGAATAGAGGATGGCGAGACCGGTGGTGCAGGTAAAGCCGAGGTGTCCTCCAAGATGAGAGAGGTCGATAGAGAACTAGCCAGGGAGAGAGGTTTGTCCACATGTGATGGACTAATTGATGGACTAACCTCCTGAGGTTGATTGGGGACGAAGGGAGAGACCGTATTGACCGTTCGAATATTGTGTTCATGATTGTCATCAATTAAGGTCTGGACGTTGTTCTGAGTTGGCGGATGATTGGGGAAAGGTTGTTTGAAGATGTCAATGGCCTGATTAGGGGGTGCATTGGAATTGTCTAAGATGAGATCCCCCTTTTCGAGCATGTCTTGGATTATGTTCTTAAAGGTCTTGCAGTTTTCTGTGTCATGGCCCTTAACACGGTGGAAGCTGCAGAAGTCATGCTCCCTATACCACGCGGGAATGGCGTGTGAGGGATCGAATTGTGGAGGAGGTCAGGCTTGAGGGAGATTGAGGACCCCCTGTTTAACAAGCTTGTCCAGCACAGACGCATATGATTCTCTGAGAGGAGTATATCGCCGTTGCACGTATCTTTGCTGGAACTGGCGAGTAGCGCTCTGAGATGTAGATGGCTCAGGCTGATTGGTCGAGGAGGATGAAGGTCTGACAACCATGGCATTAGCTGAAGCCTTGGATTTAGAATTGGATGATGATGGCTTGGCAGAGGAAGAGTCATTGGTCTTAGAGCTGGGATTCTTGTTCCGCAACTTGACTTTATTCTCCTCGATGGCACGCAACTCAAGTTTGCGAGCCATCGTGAAGGCTTCATCAAAAGTGTGGAAGGTTTGAACCCTCAGGGTGGAAGAGATATGTCTGGCACAGGCTTGGGAAAAGAGTTCAATAAGCTTGGCCTGGGGTAAGGAAAAGGAGAGTTGGTTGATAAGGCCTCTCCATTGAGCTACGAAGTCGGCTATGGACTCGTCCTCGAATTGCCTGATGGAATAGAGGTCCGTGATTGAGACCTTCTTGGTTATGTTGATGGAAAAGTGATCGAGGAAGAGCTGAGCCAATTGTGTAAATGAGAAGAGATAATGGCTAGGAAGGGAGCTGTACCAGTCAAGTGCAACACCCGAGAGAGACATAGGAAACGTGCGTAAGAGTAACGCATCGTCATGGCCAATGAGGTAGCAGGCATGTCTGAATGCCCGCAAGTGTTGTTGTGGGTCTTCCTTGTTTTGAAAGCGAGAAAACTTTGAAAGCTCCCACTAGCTAGGATATGGTCTGATTGGGACAGAAGGATGAATGGGCTCGTTACAGATCTACTCGTATGAAAGAGTGTTGTGCGATCTGGAAATAGAGGTCTCAAGACTGGTCATCTTGTCCATTAGCATTTTGATGATGTCTGCCAATGGATTGACAGGTGGCGCGCCCCCTAAGTTGTAGGGTGCTTGGAAGAGGCTAGGGGATGCATACGACGTAGTCGGTTGTATAATGTACGGATGACTAATCACAGGGGCAGAGGTGGGGGCTAAAGGTGGTTGAGTAGAAGACATAGCTAGGCCCGATGTTGCCACGAGAGGTTGAACTGTGGTAACGGGGGCCAAGGGGTAAGAAGCCACCCTGGTGTTGATAGGGGCCAGGGTAGGCAGAATAGAGACGATAAGGTTTTGAAAAGGAGTGGATAGCGGTTGAGGGGGTTGAGGTTGACAGGGGGCCGGAACCCCAGTGGAAGTGGGCCTAATGATAGAGGGAGAGGCCACACCTGGAGGATTGGTCAAAGTCTGGTCAGTGGTCAAAGTGATGGCTTGAGTGTCTGAAGGTTGAACTATGGATGTTGTCGATACAGCCATAGTCGTGACAAGGGAGGTTGGCATTCCATAGATTAGATTGCCCAAGGAGTCTCACGTTCGGCTATGCGCGAGATAATGTTGCAAAGCCTTGACGTTGAGGTCCAAGAATCATTCGAAATCTTGGTCCCCTTCTTGGACAATGGGAGTCTGCGGCGGGGTTGGATGAATGGGAGTTCTTTCCTTCTCCGAGTTGAACTCCATTGTAGGCTTGGTCACAGACGGGGTGGACGGAAGTGGTTGACGGCTAGCGTGGTTGACAAGAGCCTTGGCTTGGCTATGAGTCAAAACCATGCAAGGCAAAGAAGGTTCAGGTCTCAGGAACTGTGTTGCTCAGTTTCAGAAAACCAGGATGGAGTCTTTGACAGAGAAGGGACAAGTTTCAGGCTGCTGGTTTTTTTAAAAAAAAGGACAGTGACAGAGACCGACGTCGGTTTAAAAATTGATGTCGGTTAGAGAGATGGCCGACGTCGGTCAGATAACCGATGCCGATAACAGATGAAGCCGACGTCGGTATTATAACCGATGCCGGTGACAGGGGAAGCCAACGTCGGTGGCAGAACCGATGTCGGTGACTGTGTTTTCCAGAGAACCAAAAGGTTCTTGGAAAACAATGAAGAAGGCATCCTCACTCACTCAAACAAACAGATGAGAAGAGGAAAACAGAGAGAGACACACAAGCCTAAGTGATAAATCCTAGGAATTAACCTTAGAAATTGTGGCTTATGCCTTAGATGGATGTTTGGGGAGATTGGCTGAAAAATGGGTCCTAGAAGAAGGCAGTCTAAAGATGGTTTTAGGTGTTGTTTTAGGTGCTCAAAAATCTGTGTTAGGGTCTGGTATGTGGCCTGGTGCTAAGGAGCAAGCTCCCCTCACTTCACGATTCCAGTGGTTAGCTGGTCTCGCTTAGCCAAGATATACCTCGCCTAGAGTTTATCCTCTGCCAGAGAACGGAGTGGGCTTCCCCCTTGGTGATGAAATCCAAGTAGGGTCACCGGGACGGGTAAGGTATCCGCTGGGGGATGAAATCCCAGTCGGGCCTTGTCTCAAGTAAGTTTTATGTTCGTTTAGTGCATGTGGTCTGGTAGTGTAACATCAAGTGTCTAGATTTATTCAATATGCGTTTAAGTTACTAGATGTGGACTAATGCAAGCACAAGCAGAAATGAAAGTGCAATACGTTTTAATGCCCAAGTCGAAATGTGATGTTGTGATGCAGACAAGTTTTGAGAAAGGGTCAAGAGTATGATGTTTAGACTAGTCTAGAATGTGCAAGAAAGAAAAGAAGGATTCATTTTAGTTCTTGCTTATAGTGTCATTCGGAATAGAAGAAAGAGACAAGAGAGAAGGAGCCTAAATGCACCTAAATGAATGAAAAGGAAAAGGAACCTAGGAGGAACCTAGGGTCCCACCGGGCGTGCCAGAATGTTTCTTGAGCTAATTCGCTTTCTACATTCAAAAGTTGAATAAAGAAACTAAAGAAGATGGACGAGGCAAGGAATACCTGGATGTAGACTACGCACCGTAATCCAGACGCTTGTGAGCACCCCTCTTTGGCTGTGGAGGAATGACACCTGCAATGAAAAGAAACTTGGACAAGAGGATGTTAGATAGATAGGCAGTGGGTTGCCAAGCCAAAGCTTGTTCCCGAAAGTGTAAAAACTTCCTTAAGGGAGGTCAACCCACAGATAACAGACAGATAAAGACTAAGAAAATATAAGATGCCAGAATATAGAAGTGATAAACATATTAGGAATGAAAGAAAACACCAATGATTACCTGAAAGGAGTAGTCGGGCTGATGACAGTCGCCGAGGTCGGAAATGCTGCCAGCGTCGGTTATGAGATCTGCCGACGTCGGTTGGGGAAGTGACCGACGTCGGTCGGGGTAGTAGCCTGTGGTCGGGTCTGGGATGTGTTCTGGACTGTGGACAGGGCCGGGATGTGAGCAAGGTCAAGACTGAGTTCGGGGACGGGTCTGAATGGACTGAGGAGTGGTCTTGCCCTGTACAAGGTCTTTGTTGGCAAAAGGGGGATGAGGGAGTTGTCTGGGATTGGTATGAAGAGTGGGACAATGTGAGAGGAGGATGGATAGAGGACAGGTCCTGAGAAGGCTTTTCAGCCTCTCAGGGGGAAGGATGGAGGGAATAGGAATAGCAGATGACTGAAAACTTAAAGAACAGAATCAATTAACAGACTTGCTTACCTTTTTGCTTGCTGAATGGAGAGTTGAAGAAGCTGTTGTTGAAGCCACAGAGGATTTTGCAAGAAGAGAACTCTGATGAAGAACCTTTGCACCTGTTGCTGTTGTTGCACGAGGTCCAAATGGAGACAAGACGAATGCCAAAACACCAAGAGAGATCTGTTTGTGAGCTCAAGGGTCCAGGGGCTGCAACGGATGCAAAAAGGGGTAATGAAGGATGCCGACGCTGGCAGTTTTGCCGACGTCAGCCGAAGAGTCACCGATGTCGGCGGTCGCAGAATGGGGACAGAGGCTAAAAATAGCCTCTGCCCATTCTTGCACGCCGTCGAGCGAGGGGGTGTGGGAAGAACGGTCACGAGGATGCCAAAATGGGCGTGGGGGGAAGATAATGAAGAGATTTGGCCTAATAAATGCTAGGGGGAAGGTGGAGGGATTCAAGGGAGGATCCAAGGTGGCAAGGGTAGGGTGGAAACGGGGCCAAGGTCAAGGGTTAGGATAGGGGTTTAAGGCCAAGGGGGAGGACCAAGGTGCAGACACGTTTGCGGTGTCTACACTTTTATCAAAAGTGGACTATCATCCCTTGAGGAAGTCTTTGCACTTCTGGGATCGAGCTTTGCTTGGCAGTCCACCATCCATTTATCTAAAAATTTCTTTGTTTAAGTCTTTCTCTCTATAAGTGTCATCCTCCACAGCCAAAGAGGAGTCCCTACAATCGTCTGGATATTGTTTGCAAACTTCATCTAGGTATCATCTAACCCCTGACCATTTAATCTTAGTTTCTTACTTCTTTTGAATGTAGAAAAGCGAAAAATAGTTTGAAATAGCTTGTACCGAGCAAAAACCTGAGTGTCACTTTTGGATGCCAAAAAGGGCAAAAATGTGGTAGAATGGTTTTAGGCTAAAAATGGAACTTAAAAAACAAACAAATAATTTAAATTAGTTTTTCTGAGCTTAATATTCACATTTTCATCTTTTCCAAGTGGCACACTTCCCAAATAAGCTTTACAAGTGCCCTTTTCTTCCATTTCTTACAGAAAACTAACTTTTATTCTGATGGAACTAATAAATTTTAGTTCTTTTAGTTAATTAAGACCTTTTCTTGTACATTTTTCATTAAATAACCAATTTAAACTTTCAAATTTCCTAATAAACCCATATAAAGCATTAAATACACCATTTTTAACCCTTAAATGACTCAAAATGATAAATGTACCTAGAAACTAAATGACCAAAGCTAATACAACATTAATTGACATAAAATGACCTATAAAACACGTCATGACAATAAATTATACCCCCTTATAGGCCTAAAAATCATGTTTTTTATTAGGGGTGCCCTAATTTGACCTAAAAGTCAAATTTGGTCAACACTTACATTACTAGACTGGAACCTCCAATCCTTTCTTTCTCAGACCAACCCATCACCTCTATTAACCAAACTATTTCCATATCTAAAAAACCAACCATCCCTCAACCACCTATGTCAACCATGACCCAAATATCCAAGCCACTTTCTATCACCCCAACTAAATAAACTAAAAGCCTTGGTACCTCCTTACACCATACATTAGTCACCCATCCATGAAAGTGGACCTCACCTTTTCAAACCCACCAAACAAGCACCAAACCAAAGTAACCAAAGAGGTAAAACCACCCAAAGGATTGAATGCCCAAATTTTAATTTCCTCAACCTTGCCTTCCATTTTGGGACCTCATCCCTTTACCTTGTATAGGAAACCTATTATCTATACCAAAAACCCACCACCTCTCTTCAACACACTGAAAATACCCAGGATACATGCCTTATAATCTTCTACTTCTAGCTGAATGACCTCCTTGTATAAAAAAAATCCATCAACCAAGGGCACCACCTTACCTAAGGCACCTATCACCAAACCTACTTACAAATAACCTTCTACCTCAACAACCTAAGCCAAGACCACTAAACCTTTACCACCTTTAGTTGAATCTTAATTAACCATTTTACATAGGTTATTGCAAACTTCTTGTTTAGCCTTACCTACCATCATACCCTTTAACCCTCTTGCTTCAAAAGCCATCTGGTACAATGACCAATAAGTATGCTCCTATCATAGGACACTTGATCATGATATGGAGAATTATAAAGCTCTTCAAACTATTATCCACTGGCTTTATGATGAGGAGGATATATTAAAAGACAAACCTCTTATGATCCCTATTTTGATTCCACCAACAACCACACCTACCTAACACTTATGTAATCCTCCACTCTCACCTTAGATTGAAGATGATTCTAACCAATTTCATACCCCAATTCATTATCCTATCCATATTATCAATGTGGTCATGAGATCATAATAGAGGGATAAGGGGAAGGCTAAGGTGTCCATTCTATGGACATATCCATCTTTAACCTCCCAGCCAACCCACACCCAACCATCTCCATCTTCAACCAAACCCAAGGTATCCATTTTAATTGCCTCCTAATCTAACCCTTTAGAATCCATGAGGAGAGTTATCCTCAAGTAACTCTACCAGACTTGAATGAAGATGAGCTTATATGAGCTGATCTCTACCTCTCCCCATCACTTCTAAGCACTAATAGAGGCTTTGCAACCCATAGAGTTCCATCCTAAAGACCCCCAACCTTTAGCAGCCTTTGTTGGTACCCTTGAAATTTCCAACCTTATTACCTTCAAGGATTAGAAAATACCCTCTATCCATCTGGATAACCCAGATCCCCTTTTAGTTACTACCATTTACATCAACCAAACCTATATTAAATAGGTCATGATTAAAGGGGGAGCTATTATCAATATCATCTCATCCCATGCTTATAACCAACTCAACCTATCAGACAGTTCCATGTCTAAAACCTCAGTGGTCCTTTGATCATTCAATGATACCATGGACACTACCTTAGGAACTGTCATCCTTCATATCCATTTATGACCCCACACAGTCCCCAAAATCTTCTATGTATTAAAAGGTGAATTCTAATACAATGTTTTTTTGGGATGACCCTAGATCTACTCTATGGGTTGTGTCCCCTC
Source organism: Torreya grandis (assembly GCA_037957365.1). Classification (NCBI taxonomy): domain Eukaryota; kingdom Viridiplantae; phylum Streptophyta; class Pinopsida; order Cupressales; family Taxaceae; genus Torreya; species Torreya grandis. Next base: position 561,293 of record JARHVA010007157.1, read on the forward strand.
CACACTTCACCATTGTATCAAGTTTGAGCACAAAGTCCAAGTCATCACCATCCAAGCTGACCCAAGTCCATTTTTGACATGAAACATGAACTATCACCCCAATGATGTCCTCATACATCCATATATCACACCCTCAATTGATAAAGACCAACCTTCAACCATAAAAGTGGATGTCAATCCCCTTCCACTAATGAGGCATCCACCAATTCCTCTATCCATTCAAACCAAATCCCCACCATGGACCCTTTAGAATAAATATTCCATCACCTTTCACTGGGGGAATATCACCTTTTATCCCTTGACTCTTTCCCTACTCCTCACAAGTATGGGCAATTTATTAACCAACTGGGATATGACCTAATGTTAGAACTATTGTTACCTTTAGACCTCCCTACTATAGAACATGTTTTATCTATGGAGGACTCAAAAAACATCTTGGTGCTTCTACCACCTTGATCATTCACTTCTAATTTATCTTACTTAGATAATCTCAGATTCACTAAGACATACCTCCATCAGTGTGCTTGGAAAGGATTTGGTCTTGGGTGATATGATCATGACCCACATAAATTTGTCTCCATTGAAACTAGAAAGCCTCATGAGAAACATGACTTCAGTTTCATCCTACCTACCAAGAAGCAAACCAAACCACCTACCACCACCATTTTTAAGGAAGACACCCCTTCCTCATCAACCTCTCTTCCATCTATGTGTGAGGATGATGACATTATCCCACCTATCTTTTTTTAACATGATTAGCTTTAGAACCATAACTTATCAAAAGGAGGGGGAAACTATAACCATCCCTTTGACCCATCCTAAGATGATACGATATGACTCTCTTACCATTAATACCATTTAGTGTTAGGATGATGATTCCATTCTCACCTATCTTAGTGCCATAGATTCTTCCATTCACAAATCCCTTCCTCCCAAGACTTCAACCCTATTGAACAAATCAACCATGGATATCAACTTGGGCACTCTAAAAAACCCTTTCATTATCAAACTTGGCTAATCACTAAATTTTGAGGAACTTCATGACTTCCCCTCTTTCTTCTAAGACTGTATCATAGATTTTTCTTGGTCTTGTAGTGATATGCCTATAATTGACCCCACCATTACCACCCATAACATATTCACCCACCATGATGCCAAGATCATCAAGTAAAAACTTCAATGCATGTACCCTCACATAGCTCTTCTCCTCAAATAAGAGATTCAATGCCTTGTATCTATCAATTTCATTCAACCTATTGACTATCTTAAACGGGTCTCAAATGTTGTGCCTGTTACCAAAGCGATAGGGGGATTATGCATTTGTGTGGAATTTTGTGACCTCAACCTCACTTTCCCTAAATATGACTCTCCTCTACCAAAAATTGACCAACTAGTTGATCTTACAACCAACCATGATATGTTATCTCTCATGGATGGATTCTCATGTTAAAATTAGACCCTGATTACCCACAAAGGTTATCACAAGACTACCTTCCCCACCCCATGTGGAACCTTTTGTTATAAAGTCATTATTTTTAGGTTAAGGAACATTGGTTCAACCTACCAACATGCCATGACCTATATCTTCTATGACCTTAACAAACATATTATAGAGGACTATATGGATGACCTTCTCAAAAAATCCAAACTCTGAAAGGATCACTTATTTTTTCTTAAGATCATCTTTGAGTGCTTCATCCATTACCATGTTTGCCTTAAACCCAAGAAGTGCATTTTTGGGTTCTTGTCAGGAAAACTTCTTGGCTTTATCATTTCCCTTCAAGGAATATAATTTTATCCCACTAAGATCAAATCCATCATCGACATGATCCCTTTAACAAACTTAATCAACTCTATAGTTTTTAGGGGAAGCTCCAATCCATTCATCACTTTATCTCTCATATTTTTTATGGATGTCAACCCTTCCACAACATTCTGAAGAAGGATGCATCTTTCAAGTGGAATAGTGATTGTCAAAAAGCCTTTGATTCACTCAAAAAGTATCTTTTGTCTCCACCTATCCTTACCACTCCCAAGGACAACCAACCTTTATACCTTTATATCTTAGCCATTAACCACTCTCTAGGGCCAATACTCACTCATCAAGATGAATAATATAGAGAGCAAGCCAGCTACTACATTAACTACATGCTTGTAGAGTATGAGACTTGATATAATCATATCGAGAAACTTTCTTATATTTAGTTTTCATGGCCACAAAACTTCAAGACTACCTCCTTAACCATAAAACCTATGTCATAACAAACACTGACCCACTCATGTACATACATTCCAAGTCATACCAAAAATAGTGTATGGTCAAGTGGTTCATGCTCTTATCAATGTTTGAACTTGAGTTCATTTAGTAAAATTCAATTAAAGGGAAAGTCATTGATGACCAATTGGAAAAAACACCTTTAACAAATAACCAACCTCCTCTTGAGTTCCCCAATGAGTCCATCATGACCCTCTCTTAGTCAAATTTTACCTATCAAGTCACCATGTTCTTTGATGGGTTAAAGTGTTAGTAGGGTGGTGGAGTTGGTATCATCCTTATCCCCTTTGATAGTGAGACTCTTCCTTTATCCTTCAAGCTTGATTTTGAATGTACCAATAACATGGCCAAATATTAAGCCCTAGTAATAGGACTTTGGACTACTTTAGCCTTAGGATTCAAAATGATCAATATATTTGGTGACTCCTAACTTTTAGTCAATCAAATCAATGGCTCTTACCAATGTAAGAATGATGTTATATAATAGTATGAACAAATAACTGACAAAATATTAGCATCATTTGAATACTACTGCATCCAGTCAACCCCATGATCTACCAATAAGTTCATCGATACCATGGCTTTCTTCACCTCTTAGATCCCATCAATACCCTCTAATTATAAGCTATACATCATTGTCCATATACTTACCTAACCTTCCTATCTCAAACCAAATTCTCCCACCATTTTCAATATGGAGGAGGCCCAGTCTGACCTTTGGTATTAGTAGACCTTTAACTACATCAACCTTGACATCATTCCTTTTTGGATTTTCTTAGAATGCTCAAATAGAATTTATCCAAAGTGCCTCATGTTACACCATTATATGGGGTATCCTTTTTAAACATATCTTTGATGATCTTCTCTTCCATTGCTTATGTAGTCAAGAAGCTTCTCATGCTATCAGGGAAATACACGATGGTATTTATAGAGCACACTTTAGTGGCCTTTTTATAGCTAAATGTATCCTTTGATTTAGCTATTACTAGCCTACCCTTAACCAAGACTATTGTGATTATGTGAAAAAGTGTGTTAAGTGTCAAAAACATGCCAATTTGCATTGTGCACCTAGCCATAGTCTTCACATTTATACTAATTTTTGGGCCTTTTCATAATGGCTTCTAGACATTATTGGCAAAATTAATCCTCATTATTCATAGTGACACCATTTTATCATCATTATGACCAAATATTTTACCAAGTGGGTAGAGGTTATTCCTCTAATCTTGACCAAAGATGAAAATATTATTGACTTTATCAACCATCATATCATTTGCCATTTTGGTGTTCCTCATAAGATTATCACCAACAATGGTAAATCCTTTAAAAAACAAGCAAGTCTAGGGTCTATGTGATGAATTTGGAATTAAGTCAATCTTCTCCTCACCCTATCACCCTCAAGTGAATGGAGAGGCTAAGGCCTCTAACAATACTCTTAATAACATTCTAACTAAGATGGTCAATGCATCTATTTAGGATTAGTATTCACACATCCCCTTCACCTTATGGGCATATCATACTAGCATTATAACCCTTATAGGTGATACACCTTTTTCTCTTGTGTTTGGAGCAAAAGCTATCCTGCCTCCCAAAGTCCAAATACCCTCTTTTTTCATATCTTTGCAAGATATTGTTACTGAAGATGATTATCATCAACATTGTTTAGCTCAACTTGAGCTACTTGATGAGCATCATTTAGTAGCCCTTACCCACCTCCATGTTTATCAATATGACATCAAGAGTGCCTATAAAAAACACCTTAAAGTGTGCAAATTCAACATTGGAGACCTCATCCTAAAGTAAAATCAACATTTCACCAATATGGAGAAAAACAAGTGTGGCAAGTTTGTTTTCAATTGGATTTGACCCTATATCATAGCCCACAAGTATGGATTAGGAACTTACTAGTTGTCTTCTCTTGAGGGAAACCCAAAACTTGATCTCCTCAATGCTTCACATCTGCATCCATTCTTTTGTTAAGAAGGATCAAGTTCACTTTGTGTTTTAACTTAAGCTCATCCTTTGATTTTGAATCACATGCATCTCCCTATTTTAGGGGAAACTGATTAAAATTGAATCATGTGATCATCCATCATAGTCATAGCCTAATCTTGAACTATGGGTACCATAGCTCTACCCATAACATGATTCTCATGGTACTTTTTTCCCCTTTATTAAGATGGATTCTCATGATCATTGTCACCTAAACCTCTTTCCACCTATCAACCTCTTATGTTTTTAGTTTTTCCTTCATAAAGGTGAAACTTCAAGCCTATATAAGTGTGTCTATGTCAATAAAACATCAAATAAGTAAATAAAAAAATCCAAACCAATATCAATCATGGGTCATTCTTATCATTCATAGACTTCTCTCTTAAAGGTAAACTAAATAAGCATACTAAAAATTACATAAATATAAGGTAGAGAGCTCCCTTGAAGGATATCTATCACAAATCCTTGAATAAAAAACATAAACTCAGACCACTCCCTTGAAGGATAACTGAGTAAGGAATTTGTCAAAATCACAAAAATTTCTTGGAAGCTTCTTACATCGATCAACTTTCCATATACAATAATGAGTCAAAAGACCCATTTTCAAAATCACAATAAAAGCAAACTAATCTTTAAAGCCACAATAAACTCTCACATAACATAATCAGGTGGAAACCACAATCAAATTTCACAAGTAGACTTCCTACCTTGATCAATCTACACTTTATATGACATAGAATTTTTATACTAACTCATTAGACACCTATAAAAGAGGCATTCTTGTTTCATAATAAGGTTCTATTTTCATCCATATCCCCTATAAGGAAGGGATTTTTGAGCTTACTTAACATTATGTGGTCAAGATACCTTTTTGCCAACTAATGAGTGATAATGCAAAGCATTTGAATGGACTATGTTCATTAATCAAATCCAACTTCAATTTTGTTCTATTCCTTATCAAATATAAGCATTATTCCCTCTTCTTATCCTATCATGACTACTTGATATTTTCATTATGGCATTTGTCTCTTGATTATATTCTTTATTGTCCCATTTAGTGTTGTTAATTAAACTACATCATGAATTTTATCTTAAAATAAATTAATAATAAGAATAACCATAACCATAATCATAACCATAACAAGCATAATAAACCCTAACACCCATGAGAAACAAAATAACCAATCATTTTCCACCACATGTCTATAATCTAAGTAATGCAACATATGCTCATTAAAATTTAGCATGTCATAAGCATAACCACAAATAAAATCCATGTCATGCCTACCTAGATAAATCTATATCAATGTCTAACATCCATAACATGAACATTATCCATAAGCAATCTAATATCCCATCATAAGCATTAAACATCAATGCAAACCATAAAACCATAAACCATAAACATGAGTAATAAATAATGATCACATATATATCTCTTGAGTCAAATAACATAATAATGTGTATAATTAGATAGACATGTCTCTCTCTCAAAATGTACATCTGACTATATTAATTCATAGGCCAGAATAAAAATGACATATAAATGTCATAATCTAGTCATATCTTATCTATGCCCTAGGGGCACCACTATCTCTTAGAACACCATTGGATCTTGTTGCCTACCCACCTATTGTACCTATTGATCCACTAGATATACCTAATTTCCCACCTAAATATGCTACCCTCTACCATGGAGTCACCACATTGACACTACTTGCCAAGATGGCTCTATACTCACCCCATTAGGTTTCTTATAGACACTACGTCAAAACTATGGCCTCATAATACCATAGATCCTCCATTATATATAAGTATCATGCCATGGGGATGGTTCTCGATGGCCTTGTCTATGTTGTAGTTTCTCTTCCTCCTATCTACCTCAGAGAGTCCCTCTCATATGTAACCAAGGCTAGTAAATCCCTCACCTAGTCCCTATCACCTATGAGAGTAGAAACCTGACCCTATAAGGTAGCAACCTGACCCTTTAAAGTGTCCACCTACCCCTATAACACTATGACATGTACCTATGTAGTAGATAACACCACTCCTACCTATCCATTATGGTTAGTCTCTTGTACTTGTACTCTCTACCCCGCTCTCCCTATTGGGTCCACATCCATAGGCCCTCTACCTCCATCATCCCCACCAATATTTGCCACTACATATATTACCTAGTACCACGACATGTACCCATCTATAAACCCAATGCCATATATCTATGCCCTAGCTAGTAACTCCTCATGGTCTAATAATATGGCATAGGATGTGGCTCTTGTAATAAAATCTCTAAGTCCTCTCACCTATACCTAGGGAATAAACCTAGAATGCCTTGTACCAAGTCAAACTATCAATGTACCCTATCAAAAGGGATGAGCTCCACTTCCTCATCCTGTCAGTTGAATATCCACCTATAGCTCTATAGGGAGAGTGTCTACCTCTTATAGCCAAGCCACACTAGAAATTTGACATAAGGTCTTGAGGTGATATATCCAATCACTAGTGTACCTAGTGCACCCTTAAACCAATCCACATCATGTGCACCACATCCTACACTTGATGCAACAAAGTCATCCCTCCACTACATAAATACAACTATGAACTGAATATATGTGTATATTACCCATGGAAATCCCATTGGCCTCACCACCCAGTTGTGCTTATAGACCCAATAATGTAAAACTAGGATAATACCAATACCATACCTCATATAGGCCTTGAACCCCCATAGCTCCCTATATATTTATACCAAGAGAATAAGAACCTAGTTGAACATAGTACACCCTAGTAACAACTCCACCAACAACCGTAGTAGTAAAGATGGGAACCTCCCACTACTTGAGTTAGTAAGATAAAAGTAGGAGATATATATCATAAGCATCATCATGAGTCTCCTCTCACCTAGATCCCTCTTGTATAGTGTGTTGTAGCTAAACCCACTAGCATGCCATTAGACTCAATCACTATCATCTCCATACAAAATCTCCATGAACTCCTCTCATTATTCTCACTCTATGTGTGAGATCAGGTCATCTTAGAGTGGAAGTCATGTGATCCCATGAATGTCCTCAAGAAAGATCATCATCTCATTGGTCAATAGTAAAAAAGTGTTCATAGTGGGATCCCATCTCTTGATGAGCACTATAACCATAGATACATCTTGAGGCACATGTTGATAATGCCTCATCACCCCCAACCTAACCTCCCTCATTAGGCCTAATTAAATGGACTCATCCCTTATTGGATCACTATGAAGATGTATGACTCTCGATCATGCATCTGTATCTACTCCCTAGCCTACACCAATTTAGAAACACATCTTAGATCTCTTTACCATTTACTAGCCCTACCTTACCCTTCAGTTTTACACCCCTACCTATTTATACCCTCTAACCTCCTATCTAAGTCTATGCCTAACAAACACCATCTCATTTGCCTTCACTTTTTAAACACTTTCCAAAAGCCAACTTTTTTTCCTAGTCAACCATCGATGGTCATAGTGACCACTGATGGTTATGCATCCTATTTTTTAGGGATGTCAACTATTGATGGTCAAACTCAATCATCTATAGTCACTATGGGTGTTATAAAAACCCTACCCTACCATAAAAACTACCTAAAATGCAACTAATAAAACCTAATTTGTTACCCTAAGGTCTCAACCCAACACATTCTACCTACCCACTTGATCAATTTCCAATTTCACCCATAAATTCACCCAAACCCTAATAAAACCCTACTTAGGGCATAAAAATTCAAACCCAAGATTTCGAACCTGATCCTAATGTAATTAAAAATTCATGATAAGCTACCAAATTAATAGAACCCCTTACCTCATTTAATGACCACTATCATGGAGTTAGCCATAAACCTACCCATCCTTATCTACACTTATGTGCCCCCTACATCCTGACTAGTCCCTTCAGTCCTATTGATCATTCTAGTAGTCAACCTCCACCTCAACCATTACTATCAATAATATTATCACCCAAATCACCAAAATCACCAAAGCTCTAAGTCATTAATATCCAAAGTAAAAATGAGTTATTTTCACTTTTACCCCATAGACTTTTAGGGTTTCTACCTTGACCATTAATGGTTAGGGTGACCATCGATGGTTGCCCTTAGGGACTGTAACTTTTTATGGTTATATGGCCTCACTTTTTTTCTCTTACCTTAAGTATCTCTTTTTAAGAAACACATAATCAACTCAACTCACCCATGCAGACTACCTTGTCCACCTAACCTAACCACCTTGTCACCTCATCATTGGTCTGTTTCAGCCCAACTAACACACATTTTATGATGAATTTTTCTTATTATTTTGACCATAGTAACAACATTACCATGTTATGACTTTTTTCACTTGTGATAGCTCATACTTACCTAACCCACTTGTGTCTTCCCAAGAGCACTTCCTACCTCAGACACTCACAACACTTGACCTATTTGTGTTTTCACCAGGATCACTTCCTACCTTGGATACCCATCAAAACATCAACCTAATCTAAGAGACTTGATAGGAATAACTTGATCAACTATACCTAATGTTGTGGCTCAATTAATATATCACCAATCCTTCTAGATCTGACCCTTACTTTTACCAACTATGGCAACCTACTCTATGCATGATCTTGGCTATCACACTTTTTTGTCACACTTTGCATGCATTTTTTTGGTTTAATTCCCAACCTATCACCCACCTTCATGATTTCCACCTTTGTCATCACCTTCACCCACCTTATAAAACCTATACCTAAATCTATTTTACCTCATCAACTCCTAGTTTAAGGGGGAACACCTCTTCTCATGTTTGAGGCAACTTGACCTTTAATCAAAGCTTTGACTAGCAACTAGTTTTTGTTTTGCAGCTTATTAATTCAAAGCCACATTAAAAAAGGGGGGAAATGTAGACACCATAAATCCACACACTATAATTTCAAATTTTAAAACATCCCTAGACCACCTTAGGCTCTCATTGGGACCAATCTAACCCTTTGACCCTTAACTAAACTTAACCCAATTTAGTTTGATTAAACTAGATTAACCTAACCTTTTACCTATTTCTACCCTTCACCCTTGATTGTTGATGGTCAAGATGACTGTCAACGGTCAGGGTGAAAATTCTTGCCCACCTAACATGAAGGCTACCCACCTTAATTTTCTAAATATAATTCATCTAAATCCATATTCAAGCTATTACATGAGTGAGTTAAAATTAGGAAGCCTAGTTCACATGTTATTTTAACTCTCTTACCTTGCATATAAGAAGAGAAGAACAAGGAGGTGAAAAGGATCTATAATTTTTATCAAAAGTTTGTACATCTAGAGGTCCTTTGTTTTGTAGGTCAATCATCATTAATAATCTAACAATCTAGCTACCACATCAAAGAGCTAACTTTTTTCCACCACTCTAATAAATCATCAACTACCATTACTCTACCAAAATCATGTTAGGCTCTACCAATGAGCCAACCACCTCAATCAATCACTCGATTAGCTTTACACAAGATAAGTATCTATTTTTTGATATTCATTTAATCTATTTGACTTTTGAACTTATCCTAACACCAACCCATCTCTCAGGAATCAACTTTGTGATCTCCTCGATTAGCCATAACCCATATCTACACATAATAACCAATGATGGTTATCTCAAATGTTCATGGCATGTCCAACCATCGATGGTTATACTGACCATCAATAGTCACCTTAACCATTGATAGTTAGCCTAACTATTAATGGTCACTATGGTAGTAAATTATAGCAATCTATTTCCACCTAACTACCCCTGATCAAATATGATTTTCTATGTTCCTACCTATTCACATACCTTTTTTTATTTTCTAAAGTAGACCCTAATCACCAAGCACCAATATTAATTAGCTTATCACTATTTTAATCATTTATAGTATATTTATTTATCAAGTATCTCTTGTGTTTAATTTTAGTACATTTTGATTATTGATGTAAATACTTTCTATTTTATTTATAAACTTAATTTTTTAAAACATGTGGATTGAAAACCCTCAAGGAAGCTCTTTCTTTTGAGATCTATCTATCACTATGAAATCAACTCAACTATATATGTAACAAATAAATTTTCTTTAGTTATTTCTTATTTTCAAGTCATCCTCCCAAGCCAAAGAGTAACTCTTCACAATCATCTAATTTTACATGTGCATAATCAAATAATTTTTTAAACCATACCCATATTTAGTTTCTTCTTTTCCATTCTCAAAATAATAAGTTAAAATTTACTAAAACACACACACACATGCATGCATGCACGCATGCACACACACACACACACACACACACACACACACACACACACACACACACACACACACACACACACACACACACACACACACACACACACACACACACACACACACACACACACACACACACACACACACACACACACACACACACACACAAGTTTTTTATGTCATGAGGGATCTCATACATCTACCCTTCCTACTTGGGTGTCATGATGGACATCATGCCCTATCCCCATAGGTATTTACTTAGTTTTTATTATATACACATTTATTAGATCTATCTTGACAACCTTGTGAAATTATAGATTATAATATATATCTTACATTTCCTACTTATACTCAGATACTTTTACATTCTGATGTTATGTTTGTACATTGTATTAGAATATCATGCATATGTTATGGATAGCAAATTTTATAAAGATACATATTTTGAGGATAGTTCTTACATAGGTTTCATAACTACCCTCAAAAGAGGGGGCATTCACAAGGTTTTATCATAGATATTAGGCTCCCACTTTTCTATTCATAAATAAATTTAAGCACACAAGATTAGTTTTAGAAATCAAACACAGGGTAGACACAAAAAAATAGAGACTCAAAAAATAGTTTATATCACGAAAATTTTAGATTAGGTAGACATTAGTGCCCATATTAGGACACCAAAACCATAAATAACTACTATCCACTACAAGGCACTACTATCTAGTAGCCCTAGCTTCAAGTTAGTCCATATTAGCCAAACTACTATACCAAGTATAGTACATAGTTTATAGTTATGTTCATAGTTTTATCAGATACATTCATTATAACTTATATGGATACCAATTTCTTAGATTGGGGGCATCATGTGTGTCATGATCACTCCCACATTTAGTTTAGTTACATAGATTTAATTATTACATACTCAATTTAGATTTAGTATACTTAGATGTTAGATTGGGGGCATGTGCTCAAAACAAAATGTAGTTACTTAGATTTTATGTTATATACATTGATTTCATATATATTGACACCCTTGTCAAATAATAGATTACAACATACATCTTACATTACCTACTTATGCTTAGATAACTTTACATTTTGATGTTATGTTTGTAGATTGTATTAGAATATCACGCATATGTTCTGACTAACAAATTTTGTAGAGATGCTTCTTTTGAGTATATTTCTTAAACAAGTTTCACAACTTCCCTCAAAATATGGGGAATTCATAATGTTTATTCATAGATATAAGGATCATACTTTTCTATTCATAGATAAATTTCAGCACACATGATTAGTTTTAAAAATCAAACACAGGACAGACACAAAAAATAGAGACCCAAAAAATAGATTAGATCACCCAAATTTTAGAATAGGTCGAAATTAGCACCTATATTAGGACACCATCACCATAGGTAACTATTATCCACTATAGGGCACTAATTTCTAGTAGCCCTAACTTCAAGGTAGTCCATATTATATAGACCAGTACACCAATTACAATATAGAGTTGATAGTTATGTTCATATTTTTATCAAATACATTTGTTACAAATCATATTCATAACATTTTATTAGATTTGTGGGAATCATGTGTGTCATGATGAATCCCACATTTAGTTCAATGGAATATATTTAGTTATTACATACTCAGTTCATACATAGTATACTTAGATACCATATTGGGGGCATGTTCATAACACATAGTTTCCATATGCTTAACTACATATAGGTTGGTTAGATGGAATGGAAAAATACATGTCATTATCTATGCTATATAATCTTTTTATCATATTCTAGGTTTTCACCAAATTCATTCCTTACTCTATCTATAGTGGTTGGCATTCTTGAGTGGCCCAAAGTTACCTAATATACCTGAGTGGCCACAGAGCTAACATACATAGTTAGATATACTTAGATAAATTTATCACTTTGATTAGTTTAGTTACAAATTCATCTACTTCACATGGGTGGGAAATTATGGAATCATGGCCTACTTGAGTTCTTGATCCAACCACATGAGAGGGTTAGACACACTTATAGTCTTATCCAAGCTATTTATAGATTAGGATCCATCAAATAGGGGTGGGCAATGATGGACTCAAAACTAGATTGAGTTATTGAGCCATACATATGAAAATTGAATAATATATCAACTCAATCAAATATATTCAATAATATGATCACTATGTACACTCACACACTAATAGTTTGTCACCAAGTTCATGTATTAGTTCATGTACCCAACAAGGTGTATTCATTCATTTCTTATTTCTTTACTGAACTTTACTAAGTTACTTTATTCAACATAGTCTTTTGATTTTGATCATCTCTTAAGTAAGGAGTTATTTTTGCATGTTTCATTATAGGACATTGATTTGGATCATGTTCCACATATATAAACCCAAATTCACATACTTAGACTTAGCTACATGGGCTTCACTTCCAAGGTAAGTCTAGGTATGTTTCTTTTTCTTTTATACCAGTCGTTTTACTTTTCTACATTTCTAGCATAAAGTGGGGAATGTAATGACATAAAAGTGGTATTTGGATGTTAAGAGTGTTTCTTGAGTTAGCCTATTCCTAGCTTAGACATAAACCTATCCTAGAGCTTTAAACACACTTTTAGAGTCTTTGTGTAGACCACATACATCTAAAATTATCTCAAACATAGTCCCATGATAGCTTTCCTAGATCCCAACCTAGTTTGCCCATTTGGGACACTAAAACCACATAGCACTAGTGTTCCCAATTGGGAATTGTTGTCCTTTACACTAACTCTCCTGAATGGATACTTTTTCAAATGTGTGCCACTCCTAAGTTTAACCTAAGCACATTTTCTTATCCGTACAAGCTATATATATCTATAAATATAAGTCTATTTGACCTCTATTCACTAGATGGAAAATATATGCAAAATCCTATTGAAATAAAAGACAAGTTGAGTAAAATTAAGGTATTTTATCCTTATTCTACCTTAATTATGCATACTCATATCTACAATAACCTTAATACTATATTTCAAAGATTTTAAATCTCAAGCACATTTAAGGCATTTAATTTCACTCTCATTCTAGCATTCATTTACACTTGCATCAAACACTAGGTGGTAGAACTACATCGATCTTGGTCCCTCCTTAGAGTATTGGTATGTTGACAATTGTCTTAACAACAAGGTATTGAGGATGTCCATGCTATCCTACTAATGAACACACAATTAATTTTCATTTAATACTTGTAAGGAACATTAGGGTTTTCATACTAAATCAAGTTTTCTAAACACAACATAGAGTTCCATATTTCATATGCATAGTAATAAGACCTAAAAACACAAGTGCAGGTGCTCCTAAAAAATAGGAAAAAGTTCTATAAAGGGGACACTAGTGTTATTTTATAGATATTATAGTAGTATGGCACTATTATCCAAGTGTGGTTCTACTATCTAGTGAGAAAATAGATCTTGGGACCCTATTGATGACACTCAGACTTGTCTAGAACTTAATTTTTAAAACTTAAGTCATTTATGACAATTAATTTCTATATAAGTCTATATTTAATAATATTTATTACTATTTTTATAAATTAAAAGAAGGTAAAAATCCATAATAAATCAATTCTTAATTATTTCATATTATTTAATTGATTTTCACATATCAGCCCTTTAAACTAAACATAAGTTTTACATAGTTAAATTATAGAAGGTTAAATCACCCTATCTACTATAATGCCTTAAATCTCATGTAATATATCTCATTCAATTGAATAATTTTGTCTTTTTGTGCTTTTATCAAATTCATACCTATCCCCATTATTTTTTTAATGTCTGAAACCCAAACTCAATTGGAAGTAATGGATTCTTACCATATATAAGTTCATATTGATAAAATCTCAAGGTGGACTTTCATGTTGTGTTGTGGGCCCAAACTACTTCAGGTAGCTTTATTTCCTAATAGTTTATACTTTTTTTAACTATCTTGGTTAAGATGTTTTCTAATAATCTATTGGTGACTTCAAATTAACCATTTGTTTGAGGATGGTAAGGTGATGACTTCATATGCGTGATCTAGTAGTGCTCTATGAAGATCTAGATCATGTTAGATGTAAATTGTGGATCTTGGTCTAAAACTATTTCTCTTAGTGCCTCAAAAAATTTAAGGATATTTTAGTACAATAAATAAATGAATTTTTATTCACAATCAAATGATAAGGCTTCAACTTCTATATAATTAGTAACATAATTAGTATATACTAGCATGTGCTCCTTACCTTGAGATGGTGGAACCATGGGACCAATGAAATATAACCCCCATTTCTCAAATGGTCATAAAACCACTTAATCTTGGATGGTAATTGCATTAGATATTATGGGTTTCCACATCCTTTATCAAGGATCACATTAATAAATATAAATTTTCACATTATTTTGAAGTGAAATCCAATAGTATCTAGTCCCAAGGATCTTGTGAATAGTCATTTTTTAAAATAATGGCTTCCTCCTAGACCATCATGGCAAGATCTCAAGATGTCATATATCTCACATTATCTTACACACATGTGAAGTACCAAATTAAGTTAAAATTTGAACAATACATCATTCAATCATTTAAAATTAGCACTAGTTCTGATTGAATGTTTCCTTTGTTTATGAGTGAGATCACAAGGAAAATTCTATATGGCTAGATAATTATCCATATCAAAAAGCCATGATGAGTGAGATGAAACTTTGAATAACTATTCATCTAGAAAATTATCTTCTAATGGCTCATCTTCTCTTAAAATATTCAATTTTGATAATAAGTCAACAACTATATTAGATTTTCTTGGCTTATCATTGATTATTATATCAAATTCATGTAATATCAACAACCATCTAATGATCCTACCTCCTACTAGTTTATTAAATAAATATATTATGGTTGAATGATACGTATAAATAAATATATTATATAAAATGATGTAGTCATATAATTTTTTCATAGCATAAATTCCAATAAGGAACTCCTTTTTAGTATTCGTATAGTTTATTTCAGTAGGATTTAGTTCTTATTAATGTAAAGATAGCACACATCTTACTTTATTCATATTTTTTCCTAAGAACTACCCAAATAAAATTATTAGAGGCATTTGTGTATATGTAAAAGGGATAATCCCAATTTGTACCTCTCAAAATGGATCATAAATTAAATTTTCTTTTATTATCTTAAAATCCTGTTGACATTGGTTAGTCCATATGAATTCACTAATTTTTGTGAGCAAGGATAACATAGGTGCAATAATATTACTAAAATCCTCAATAAAATTCCTATAATATCATGCATGACCTATAAGTCTCTTGATATCAATTATGTTTTTAGCTACACACAATGGTGAAATGAATTTAATCTTATTAAAATCAACTTGTATTCTTTGGGCTAAGATATTATGACCTAAGCCAATTCCTCAATCAACCATCATTAGACATTTTTCATGACTCAGGTGTAATTGATGTTGTTCACACATGGTAAATAATTTGTCTCAATTATTTAAAACTTCAATAAAAGAGTCCCATGCACTATAAAACATCCATGTATTCTTCAACATAGTCATTGGTTAGTTCAACAAATATAGTAAAGATTATTATCTGAAAGGTGGATGGTGCATTAAATAATCCAAAGGGTAAAATTTTGTATGAAAATGTCCCCAAATAATATGTGAAATGGTTTATATTTGTCTTCATTAGATACTCTTATTTTATTATACCCACTAAACCCATTTAATAAGGAAAAATACTTCTTTCTATCTAGATTGTCTAAGACTTAGTGTATGAAGGTCAAGGGAAAGTCGTCTTTCATAGTTTATTTGTTTAGTTCCATATAATATATACATATCCTCCATTTTCCATGTTTTTTAGGTAATATTATTATTGGTGAGACCATTTAATTTTTGATATTGAATATATGAATCCTACCTTCAATATTTTTTCAATTTCATTTTGACCATATCTCTTAATGTTGGATTTATCCTTCTTCAAGGTTGTCTAACTAGTTTGAGATTTTCAATGTATATTTGATGGATATATACACTTGGATATATTCCTTTCATGTCACTATATTCCCAAATAAAATATTTAGTGTGATTCTTAATTACATCAAATACCTTGATCTCTTGTTCATATTTAAACTAACTATTTATGTTTAACATTTTGCATGGTTGTATTTCAATTTGTTTTATCCATAGATAAATTGAATTCACTTGTTTGAATTAACTCATGAGATATTTCAAGGTACAAGGATGATGTTGAAAATGTGGAAGGTGGTTATGTCTTTGTGTAGATGATATTTATGGATTATATAGCACCTCAGTCTTATACACTTGGAAAATTCAAACCTTGGTTGTTCCTCTAGTTCTTGACCTTTTCCCACTTTGGTAATTCTCACATCTACTCTATCTTATGATCCTTGGCCTATTTATTATTTTAAATAATTTTATATTGATGACCCAAGCCTTATATCTTCCCAAAATTCTTAAAATGTACTTATCTTCCACCTTTATGTGTTTTTAGCGTGTGCCTACTTTCTTCTCCTTATACACGAACATTTAGGATAACCACTAGAATTGACACTAGTGTCCAAACTTGACACAAGTGTCTAGTGCCTAAAGTCATCTAATTTTTAAATGAAACATATCCTAATGGTCAGCCTAAGTGATTTAATGGAAATTACTCATACAAAGGGATTGCTATAAATACAATATCAACCCTCATTCATTCTTCGCCTTGAAAATACTAAGAGGGACCAAGGTAACTTATTAATATTAATCTATCAAGAAATAAATTTATTAAATCTTCCTTATTTCCATACCATTTATATGAAAAAAAACATCTATAGGTCTGAGGTACTAAATGAGTATCCCAAGAGTTATAATTTTCAATTTATAAGTTAGGTCACTGTTGTATGTGATTCTCACATATTTCATGAATCACACATAATAAAATGCATACAGGAAAACTATAGTAGTTTGAGGCCCTCTTCAGAGTATTGGCTATGTAGGTAGTGCTCATTGATAGAGGGGTATTTGGGGTTCACTCAACATAATGTGCCCACTAACCCTTTTTCTCAACATGACTATGAATATGAATAACTAGGTTTTATAAATTTGTTAGGAGCAATAGTCCATTACCTATATATTAAAGCACCAAAGCAAAGGTGAATTAAAACCCATAAGCATCTAGGTGGTCACATATTTTACTAGTAATTATTATGTATAGGACACCTATTTTGAACCCAAATAGTATCATCAATGCAATGATCCCAGGTTGATATTAGCATCCAAAGCTCCATAAGGACTTAATCTAGAATCAAGAGATTATTTTAGAATATTCTTCTAGACTACTTCATGCCTATTCTAGATCCAACATTATATAAGCATCATAACTAGCTAAGTATATTACTTCTTTGTCATTTCAATACATAGCTTAGTTATGCTTTATATATCTAGCCTATTCTTGACATAATAAATTAGTTTATGTTTATATCTAAGTTTAGCACCTAGTTATCCTATTTTATATCTTATTATCACCCTTGTGAATTGTAATTTATATATACCCCTTTAAAGTTATATAACACCCAATCTATCTAAACAACATTTTATGGTTAAACATTTGGTCAAAAGAAAGAAACACTTGAAAAATATAATTTTATAAATGTGGTGAAAAATGGGGAAATTACATGCCCTTACTCATATAAAAAAATCATACTCTCACTACTTATATAGATGGTGAACACTCTATATATAAAGAGTTTAGAAAACCATGTTCTGATCCAGTCGATAACATACCACAAAAACTATTCATATCTATAGGACTTGGCACATATAAATTGAATGATCACTAAAAAAAGAGAAACCAAATTTGAATAAATGTAAATCAAATATAACAAATACAATATTACCAAAATGCCATGATATAATTCTTACTTATATTATGCACACATATGGCACATTTGGTTGAATAAAATATATACATTAACCACTCTTAGAATATTATCATCCTCATCTTGAGATCATAGGATATATTATACAATCTCTTAAAATATTATAGGATATCAAAAAAATCAAAATGATTCAAATATCCAAAAAAATTTTGGGTACCTACATATTAAATTAGTTCCTTGGCTTTTATGTGTTAGTTCCATGTTAATGGATGGCATATTAGTTACTTATAAATACACATGCATGTCACACTTATACTTAAGTGTGATACATGAATACATAAATACATTATTTATTCATATCATATATTTTGGTCCATCCTTCTACTCATGTCATATGTTGATCTGAGCAACATTTCAGGGGATAATTCAGGTGACGGTTCTATCCCAATTGGTGGTAGAAATTTTGAGAGCCATAAATTTTGCACCATAGCTTTTTTTAACTACCCATTTGAATCATTGAAAATATAAGATTTAGGGAAACACTGTGATATGGCACTGAGCTCCACTCCATGGGTTTTGACCCCTAAAAACCCAATAGAAGTGCCCCAAATTTCAATTTTAGTAGTGTAGTCTAAAAATAGTAAGTTTCTAAAATTAGTAATTCCTCAAATTCTGTATTGTTGTAAATTATGGAATTCAAAACACTTAATCTCCCTTGAGATTGGTGACCTTCCAAATCCTCCACCTACCTTTGAAATTTATATAAATGAATATGTAATCTGAAAAGGAAATCAGACATCTCTTCTCAGAGATAGGCATATGTTTTGATCTACAAATTTGATCAATAAAATATCTCTTCTCAGAGATAGAATTATTGTTATTATGTTGTTCTTGTTTCTTGAATTATATTTCAACCAAAGCTTATAAGTTTTGGATCATATGTACATTGGGATCATCAACCTCTATGATCGTGATAATTCTAGGTTACATCATTTTTTGGTCACTCTAAATTACCATGTTTTAAGCTCTTATATGTACTTACACATGACTTTATCAATGATTATATATTTCACAGAGTACTTGATATGATTTTCAATGATGTTTTTTTCTAACACATTTGATTCATTAGCTAATATGATATGTTTATGATGGTTTCTTATGATTTCCTTTATGGACTTCCTTGAGTGTCTTACCTTGCTATTGTCTTGCTTTTTCAAGCATTTAAATATGCTCTTTTATTTGCAGCCCTTGTGTTTATATGTGTTTTATCTAACATTTTAATATTTCATTAAATATTTTATGGAAATTTTAATATGTCATTATTTATTTTTTGGATATTTTAACTAAGTCATGTCCCTTTGATTTTGAGTCATTTGAACATGTCCCTTATTTTCAGTTTCCTTGGTCAATTCCCTTTTGACTTGTTTTTTAGTGTTATTGTGTGTGTTCTTATTTAATTCTTAAAACTATACTATTAAAATCTATATGTTTATAAAATCCTTATCATGCATATTAATCCTTCATTTGATCACATTGTTTATATGTGCTTTAATGCTAGACCTAGCTAGACATGTTCCTTTTATATGCTTTAGGGTTCCATTCACATATTATACGATTGTCATATCATTTTTAGGTGAGGTAAATACTAGTTACTATCTTTAATTCACCTAAAATTTGGGAATATTAGTGGGTTTATGTCATATATTCATGTTATCCATACTTGTCATAGTTTTTAGATTCATTTGGGGCATGATTTTGAAGCATGTTCTCAACACTTATTCGGTATTCAACATCTCTAGATTATAGTGGGGGAATGTTTTTGAAACATGTTATATATATTGGTACTTATATAAGTTTTTATATTTATACATATATATTGGAGGAATGTTTTGGAATCATTTTCTCCACACTTACATAGTTTTCTAAATTGACCAAGGCACATAGTTATATGATTCAAATTCATAGTTTAGAAGAATTATATAAATTGCTGCCATTTTTATACACATTTTTATCATGAATATAAGGTGAATATTCTATGTAATGTGTGACTAATATTTAAAAATATGAATCAATTTCATATTTTAAAACTCTTTTAAGGATTATTACCACATCACAGACTTTTACATATTGATAACATAGTCAGACTTTTATGGACTTTATTGGGCTAATCTATTATATTAGTTGGTTAAATTTTTAGTATGGTTAAGGTGATTAAATCACTAAATATTATAAAAAATTTAGGTTGTACTTGATGATATCATCTATCCTCACTAGGTTATAAGTATGATTGGGTTGTATGGTTGAGCTAATCTCAACTGCTAGGTAAAAACTCACCTTTGCTCCATGGTTGGGGCATGGGCCTCTCTCTCTCTCTCTCTCTCTCTCTCTCTCTCTCTCTCTCTCTCTCTCTCTCTCTCTCTCTCTCTCTCTCTCTCTCTCTCTCTCTCCCCTTGGATATTTGAATTTTAAATATTTATTTATATTTTTCCTAATATTAGTTTTAGAGCCTTATAATGATACATATTTTTAAAATCAACTTACTAATAAGTAAGGTAGTTACATCGACACACATGTGTACTCCTAACTTTTTTATTTAAATTTTAATCAATTTCAATTAATTTCAATTTAATATTATATGAACTAATTATAAAAAATAACATGTTCTTGGTTGTAGGTTTTTCATCATCAAAGCACTCATGTTGGGCACATGCAAATACAAGGTGTGTTATACATATCCATGTATGCATTCCTTTCCTTTAAACTAGAAATTTAATTACTACATTAATTAGGGGAAATGTAAATGATATTTATGTATTATATATCACCTTAGTCTAATATACTTTACAAAATAATACCTTGGTTGTTCCTATTAGTTTCAGACATTTTTCCACTTTCACAAGTCTTGCATATTCTCTATTATTTTCCCCTTGGCTTATCTCTTAGTCTGACTAGTCTTATGTTGATGAAAAATTACTTCTATCTTTCCTATAATGATTAAAATTTACTTATCTTACATATATTTAAGTTTTTAGCCTATAATTACTTTCTCCCTCGACACAAACATTTTAGATAGACACTAGCATTGATGCTAGTGTATTGACCTAATGTAAGTGTCTAGTGAACCAAAGTCATCTAAATTGTAAATGAAACATGTCATAATTGTTGGAATAAGTGATTTAATTTAATTTACTCATCAAAATGGATTGATATAAATACAAGATCAACCCTCATTCATTCATCACCTAGAAAATACCAAGAGAGACTAATGCAACTTATCAAAAACACTCTATCAAGCATTAAATTGAATAAAGCTTATCTATTTACATAATGGTTATATAAATAACACATTTATAGGTATAAATTAATAGACAAAGAGATATATTTTCCATGTTACAAGCTAGGTCATTGTTGCACTTATTTTACATATATTGAATGATTCACCATAAGCCAACACATAGGCGAGAATTATATCAGTCTAAGGCCCTATTTGGAGTATTAGATATGTATGTAGTATTAATTAATATAGGGGTATTTTGGGTCAAATAAAAACCATGTTACAACTATCCCATTTTCCCCCAAGGTCAATATGAAGATTAAAAAAACTAGGGTTTTACAAGTTCATGAGGAGAAACATTCTATGAACCAAACCTTAATGCACTAGAGCAAAGGAAAATTAAAACCCATAAGTATTCAGGTGGTCACATATTTTTATAGTATGTATTATATATATGAACCTTGTGTCAAACCTAAAAAATAGTATTGATGCAACTAAGGCTGACATTAGTGTCTAGAGATTTAGAGGCACTTAATCTAGAATCAAGCAGCTATTATAGAATATTCTTCTAGTCTACATCTTGCATGTACAAGATCCAAAAATATGTTATCATCATAAACAACTAAGTATTTTAATTATTTTTCATTTCAATACATATCTTAGTTTTACTTTCTTATTTAGCATATTTTTAGCATAATAACTTTAGTGTATGTTTATATCTGAGTTTAGCACCCAATTGACCTACTATATATATGATTATCACCCTTGTGCATTATGATTTTTATATAACCCTTTAATTTAATAGATAGCTTAAATATATCTAAAAAAAATTTAGGTTTAACCACTTTGAAGGAACCACCTTTTAAAATCACACTTACTAATGGGAAACATAAAGTTATGAGGAAATATTCCTAATTGTTCTATGCCCAAATAAAAACACTTTAATAGAGAGGCATGTGATCATATATTTAATAATGAGTGTCTTAATATATGTTTTTATAATCTTTAATATGTTTTTTGACAATTTTTATTCCATATTAATGGTCTTTGGAGCTATCCCAGTGATCTATTGAGCCAATCTGGGCATCACCTGAGCTAGATTATCTTCTTCCATACAACCTATTAATTTCTCATCTAACTCATTTTTGTGGTTTGTAATTTTTACCATTTACAAAGAGGAAATGATATGGTTATTTTGATATATTTTATCAAACCGTAAGTTGTTTTAGTAATTTATAGATGGTTTTGTAGGTGGATATAAAGAGTTTTTCTTTGCTTTCAATGCATTTGAGATTACCATATCTATAGACTTGCAATTGATGAGTGTTATAGCTATGGAAAACCATGGCCTTCCTATAATTATTGGATAACTCAAATTTTTAATATTTTTTTGTATTATCATAAAATCAATAAGATATTCCCAATATTTTATTATTACTAAGATATATTTTATAACCCCCTCTGGTTTACAATGGATTGATCAATAATTTATAGGACTTTAGTAGTTGGTTATACCTATATTAGGGAGAGTTATTTCAATATGTGAAATGTCATGACATTAATATAATATCATAATCCCACTAATACATTCGTTATTTCATTCTTTCCTATAGCTACAGTGATGACTGGACTTTTAAGGTCTTGATAGTTTGGTATAAGCAATTTTCTTAGCTAAGAGGTTAGTAAGCTTTAATTATATGTTCTTGTGATATTATTTTATTCATATTAGAGTTTTATAAATAATATTTTTATTATTATATTAATATTATGGATGTATCTTATTGATTTTATTAGTGGCATCTCAATGTTTAGTTTTATCAAATCTTGTACTAGTTTAGATTCTTTTTTACTAGTTATTTCTTTTAGTCTTTTAGGGAATGGTATTGGTGAAGGGGTAGTAGGAGTATTAGTTTATTGATGTTTTTATGTTTCATAAATATCCTATTTTACCTTGAATTTCTCATTTTTAAGGCTTTAACTTTCCTTTTCATTAGGTATTTTTCTAATATAGATTGGAGGACTAGTTAATGTTTTACTTGAATGTAACTGAACATTATTATAATTTATGGCATTTAATCATGTGGTTAATTCTTGTTATATCCCATTGATATAGGTTACTTATCTATTTTTAATATTTATATTGTTTTTTAAGGTAGCTGAGTTTTATATATTTGTTTAATTTGTTTTGGTTGGCTTGTAGGAGTAGGAATCAACACATATTGGGGTGGAAACCTCCTTTATTGATTAAATATTTAAGATACCCATTGTTGATTTATTTTTGGAAACCATGGTTGTTGGTTTTATTATTATACCAATGTATGTATTTATGTACACTATTTTAGATACAAATTTACTTGTCCCCATTTTTGTCGAGGTGTTGGTTTAACCCATGACATCATCCATTGATTAGTAAGAGCTTTCAGAATAAAGTTATTTGGGTTTTGATTATAAAATAAATCATTCCATTATTTTTATATATAATTAAGCTATTCCATTGGTTAGGTAATTTATTTTAATTTATTCTTAATAATATGAATTAGGACACAATTCTTTGGGTCATAGTAATTTACATCACAAATTCCACACATATCTTTTCTTTCAAGAGGGTAGTCTTGATGGCATGTTTCAACCTAAATTTTGTGCAATACATATCTAAATATTTAGTATTATAATTATATTTTAATTTAAATACATATAATTTAGTGTTTAATTAAACAAAAATATATGTTTTAATGTTTGAAAATTCCTCTATGAGTTTTCCTACACCATTGCTTCATTTTCTTATTTTCAACTTCATAATACTAGTTCTTGTTTTTGAGTAATTCTTGGATAGTTCAGAAATATCATTGATACCTAGTTCATTTATGTCTCATCTACCCATTATGTTAAAGGATTCTTTATAATCATCATATAATCCCTTTAATAAAAACATTTTACTCAAATCTTATTCTAACTCATATCCACATCTTCCATGTGCAAAGAGGAAATAATCAAGATAGTTTTCCATGTTCTCATCCTTTTTTGTTTAAAATGGAAGAATTACTATTTTCTATCCCTTAATTTAAAATAGTCTTGATAATTTTCCAATAATACATTTTATTTTTCATCCCATGTGTGAATATAATTTGGTTATAAATCCATAAACCATCCCATGGTTGAATCCTTGAGTGTAGAATGGAACAATTTTACTTTGTGATTATCATTTTTTTAATCATAAGTTTGACATGAGAGTTTAAACTCAAACAAAAATTGTTCAAGGTATTCTGTGGACAATCCTCTAAAAGTAGGTAGTATGGATGGGGATATGTTACACATTAAAACATTTTCATCTTTATCTAAGATAATAGGATATGTAAATTTTCTTCATTGCCTCGACCCTATTTTGTAGATTATTTCCTATATTCTCCCATGTATTCCCAATATATGTTATAAATATTTCTCCTATGATGTGTTGAATCATCAAAAGTGGCTATAAGTCTACTTGATTGAGATTCAAAACTCTAGTTTATAATATTATTTAGACTCAATTGCTTCATTTAGAAGGATGCATCTACCTCTAGATAATGTTCCCAATGTTCATGTTAGGGTAGTAGTGGTTCATCCTCAACAGTCTGAAGCTATTTTCTTATAAGGTCTTCTATTACACTTTCTCATTATGACTTACTTATACCTTTATTTTTTTAGGGATCTTTAGAATGTATCTTCCCTTTGAATCTCTTTGTATATTCATAAATTTATTTGATTTATTGGAAATTTTTCTTATTCAACTACTAATTTAAGATATTATACCCCACTGATACCTAATAAATTCCTAATAATGACACCAAAAATAATGAGGGTCATTATGTCCTCTTAATTTAGTCAATTGAGTTTAGTCAATTCCATATAAAACTAGGGTTAGTGTCTAATAGAAGTCAACATTAAGGCATGAAAAATGATGACTAACAGTTATATTTTTTTGGGGGGGGGAGTTGTGGATAATTTACTACTTAAGATATAATATACTTTCTTAAATTGAAATATAACCTATTACTTGTGAAACTAATCACTCTTGTTGAATTTTAAATGCTTTGAAGAGAAACACATTTTCTATAATTAAAATTACTTGGAAAGAAACACACTTATAGTCTATTTGCATAACTGTAAATTGAACGAAAACAAACACACAATTAATTTATTTTTGTCTAAAAGATAAATCTTTTGGAAATGAAATTCTTTGGAATTATATTTTTGTAGAACACACACATTAACACATAGTCCTACAAGTGAGACACAAAACATAACACTTTACATAAAATAATGAATGGAAATATTTAATACACATAACAGTATAAAATAAACATATAAATAATAAGCATGTATATTGCTTCCTTGATTGAGTGGTCCCTTGATCTCCCTTACAACAAGATTGAAACACAAATATATTTTTATAAACTTCATAAAATCAATTTCTCATTACTTTTAGAAATGTTTACAATGTTGGAAATGAAAAGTCACACATGAAATTAGTATTCTTATGTTAGTCTCAATTATCTATCTTAGTCAAAAGAATGTTTTTTTATATATCACAATGTTTTACAATAGTTTATAAAAATATATAACAACCTAACAAGCTAAAAACTAACTAGGACCTTGTTTATTACAAAACAAAAGCATAACAACTTGCTTTCTACTTTCTAAGGAAATAAGTGAAAAAAATTGATTATGTTTCACACATAATTCCAAGTCTATTTTTATTTGTAAATTTTTTTAGTTCATATCCATTTGATCTTTATCTATTATCATATAAAAACACATTACTTACAATCACTCATGAGAAAACTTCTATAAATACAATGGCTAAAAGTAGAAATATTATTCTTGGAAAGTCTATTTATAGCTTCTATAATTGTTCCCAAAAATATATTAGACTACTTCTTATCAAGTATGTGTATATTTTTCATCTTTAGGTGTCCTTTTTCAAGCTTTTAGAAGTCTTAAAAACTAGTTTTGGGTAACTTTGAAGCTAGACTAGTGATATCTAGAGCTAGATAGGTGATCTTCAAAGCTAGATTATAGTTTCCATAATTAGTTTGTGCTTGATCCTAGCAGTATTCTAATACCAAAAAACAATCCTTAAACTATAGTATGTTCATATGACCTTTACATACAAAATTGGTGGATTTCTAATACAAATATTAGAACAAAGTAGTTTTAACAAGTAACAATAACTTACACATAATAACTAAGGTAAAATACTCATTTTCTACTTTAGATTGGTAATGAGTT
Organism: Torreya grandis; assembly: GCA_037957365.1. Classification (NCBI taxonomy): domain Eukaryota; kingdom Viridiplantae; phylum Streptophyta; class Pinopsida; order Cupressales; family Taxaceae; genus Torreya; species Torreya grandis. Next base: position 588,286 of record JARHVA010007157.1, read on the forward strand.
CTATTATGCACATATAAATCCACTTAAAAGTAATAATTTTAGGATAATAATAAGGTAATTGCCTAGATATAATGAACCATTTTATGTGATCATCAATATCATTATGTGTATGAATATGTATCATGCCCTCGTTGGTACATATAGACATTGTAATTGTGTCTAAATGCTAATTGTAAAATTTGTATGAAATTTTTACATAAACATATACCATACACTCAAAATTATATTAATTTTTAGTTTTATCTTTCAATATGAGTTCATATTCATGGCATATTCCCTTATAATATGTTCTAATGACTAAATTTTGAATCAATTTTAAACCTTTTAAACTATATTATATGCCGAAATTTATTTTTTCTCTTGAAAAGGTTTATCTCATGTATGAAAATCCCACTAAAATTATCCCCTTTATAGGTGAGGGAATTGATCTTAAAATTCACTCATCTCAAATTAACAATTAACTACAACATACATATTAAGATGTGATAATTGAATAATGTAACATATGTGAAAAGTATGTTAGCATAGTAAGATTTGCATAATTTGAACTATTATGTAACATATGAGGTAATGCCTATATAAATTTATCAATGAAGTTCATAGTAATATAATGTGGAGTTAGTATCTTATTTATTATTTATTATGTCACTCATTAAAATTAATAATCTCAACAAGCCAACGAGAACAAAAATAAAATTTTAAAAAATAAGGACAAGGGTCACATATAAGGGATATGTTTAAATGCCACAAAATGAAATATTTCACATACAAGGACATGACAAGGCACATGTTCAAATGTCACATAAAATATAGGTCCAAGAGACAATAATAATGGACACATTCAAATGTTTCACATACTAAACAAGATCTCATAGATATGTTTGAATAATTTTTGACACATGGGCCAAGGGCCACACACAATAGAAAAGAAATCTATAATCTATTATATAAAACTAATAACATTAATGTAACATAGAACTATAAATGTACTCTACATAATTTATGTGTAGTGTAATTATATCCTAATGAATGGCATATTCGTTTACGCAATTAAGATAGAGATGTTAGTAAGACATTTTAAAATAATATATAGCTCAACAATATACGAGTCATGGAATGATAACACTTGTATATACTATCAACTATGGATACGATACCCATATTTTAGGAAGGATACTAGGTAGATTCAATTCCAACATCTTAGTCCCTATGAAAGCTTGTAGGCCATGCATAATAATCATGAATATCAATGAAATACATGTGTGACAGAAAAATAATATTTTATCTACTACTCATAAGATAAATAACATATGTAAAATAAATGTCTAATCATGCTCAAATTTTTATTTTTAATTTTTTAAAATATTTCAAATGTTTCTATATTTTTTTAATTTTTTTAATTTTTAAATATTTTTGGAATTTTCAAGTAGAAATTATAGAAACTAATGATAAGAAACGTGTCAAAAGTAGAAGAAAGGAGAGAGATCAAAACAATTTTCAACATATCTCAATAAAAAAATTGCACTAAAAATGATGGCATCACCATGTATGAGCAATATGTCCCTATTGTATATAAATTTTAACTTTAAAAAGCATGTAGGGGACCTAATGGGTATGCATAGGACTAATTTGTACATCATACTACTATAAAATGTATACTTTTCAAATTATGTAGTATGTATGAATAATACAACTCAATAAAAGAAATATGTTACATGTAAAATAATGATTTACATATTGAAATTGAGTGAAATATCTAAAAAATGGAAGGATTAAGTATTTTTGTACTCAAACTATGATTTATAGGTTAAAATTGGCATATGATAGGATTAAATAACTATAAAATAGTGGTAGTCATTCCTATCTATAATTGGTCGATTCTATTCTTGACAAAAAATGACATTTTATGAGTGTAGATTGTGAAAACAAGAAATAAATGGTAGATTATGGAAAAATTGCTTGCCATTTTCAACTATAGAGATTTAGATAATGAGAAGGGAGAGACAAAAGGCTAATTAATCAAATAGATTTCATGCACAAGTAATGGAAAAACATGATGCAATAGTCAAAAAGCTATGTAAAATAAATGAGGTTGTTATAAGAAAGATATCTCATCAATGGGATGGATATATGGAGGTCATGTATCATGTGTGTTATAAACATCAATTCTATTTCCATATTCATCATTCATATTAGTTGTGTTATTCCAATCATATTTTTCATAATAATTCTTGTAATCATAATCATCCTCTTGATCCTAAAATTCTGATATGCCACTCTTGTCCTCTTTTATATCTATATATGTAAAACCAACTACCAACCACATACCGTGGAATTGAAATTTCATATTTATTTTTCTTTACCATTTATATTATATCATTTTTTTTTTATTATGTTATCTATATTTTTTTGATATTTATTATCCATTTTTGTGTTTTTTATCTACATATTTATCTTCTCTTGAAATTGTAACCTTTGTACTTTCATGCTCAAATGTGGCATAATCATGATCTTTACCCAATGTTTGACCCATTGCTCTCATCCATGATCTCTCTAGTTTTTCATTGCATTAATTTAATATAGAACATGAAATATAATATAATATGTTTTTATTTAAGTGTGACTAGTAGTTCCATAGATCCAATACAAATTTGAGGCCCTATATTATCACCCAAGTGTTGACTGTCATACCTAAGATATTGAATAAGTGTCATGCTACACATATTATCTTCATAAAAGGATGGAATATTAACATCAATAAATTTATTTCCATATATGATGGGGTTTATAAAAAGGCTTTATATATGATGAACTCTTTTTTATAAATTCCTTTGAATCTGCACTTGTAGCATTAGCTTTTGTAGGTATATATTGCGTTTGAACCTTTTTTTCATAAACCCTCTCTTAAGAATGATTTTTTTCTTATCTTGAATTTGATTTTAAAACTTATATTTTAATAATTACTCCTTTTTTAACTTTTATTTTTATAGCTTTTGTATCCTTTATTGTTCCTTCACATTTGTTTCTTTTAATACCTTGTCTTTTTCTAATTGTTCCCTTTGCAACCTTTACTTTTCAATATGTTATTTCAATATTTATTATTTTTATAACCTTGATTATTCATCTCATTCTTCTTGTAAACTTCCTTTCTCTAATTTTGAGTTTTGAAGGTTTTATTACTCTAATTTTTTCATTTATAAATGTTTTTTATTGGAATTATCCTTTTGTATCCATGTTTGTTGTTTTTTTACTAGTTTTGATTTTACCACTTGATCCACTTTTATTTATTCATTAGGATATGAAATAATAATGTGATTGGGTTGCTTGATATATATATATATATATGTATATATATATATATATATGTATATATATATATATATATATATATATGTATATATATATATATATATATATATATATATATATATATATATATATATATATATATATATATATTATAGGATCACCATTATCAATGATAATTTTTATATTTGTATAATTCTCATGCATTCTATGATATGTAAAATAGTATTTTGATATTTTTAGGGAAGGTATATAAGGTAATGTAATCAACTATTTTTTAAAATTTTCACGTAGAATTACACTTGAAATCTTATTATACTTTTTTTCACATATTGAATCATTAATTATATATGTATGTTTTTGTTAAGGTTTTAATTTTGATATGAATTCTTATTAGGCACATAATATTTAGATGATGTAGACACATGATTCACACTATCATTCTCTATATTTTTTGCAACCATGATAATATTTTATCATGATTTGATAATTGAATCAAAATATTAATTTTTATTTTATAATTATTATATTCACTTTCTCATAAGGATGATTTGATCTTTAAGGGCTTCACAAACATAAACCCTAGATACTTATAATTCAATATACATGAAAACAACATTAGGAAGATATGTGGGAGGTAGATGTAGTTGAGAAATGACATGTAATACTTGAGATTGTAAATTAGGCCTTATATCAAATTGAAATTCATAAGTTCTTTTAGTGTCAAATTTAGATCCAAGGTCGAAAGAAAACTCTTTTAGTGTTGAATGTTTAGGAATTTACTAAACCCTAAGAAAAAAATTTAAACCTTACAATATTGATACCCTAATATAAACTTATGTTTTGGATATGTTCAAATAATACATGTGTTCACCAATATGTTTTATCTAAAATTATATTAATGTGATGATTAACCCTAACTAAGATAAATTAAATAGATTAAATCAAGGTGTTATAAATTGACTTGTGATAAACATAATGAATGTAATATACTAAATTTGAAAACATTCAAATAATTGAAATAGAGAAACTAATTTTTTTGCCCTTGATCTAACTATGTTGACTAATAGATGGCTAAAACAAGGAAATAAGGACACAGTCCACAAGTGCCCAAAAGTTGTGAATATATGTGCAAGAGGTTAGAAGCATATAATTTGGGTTATGACTGATTTCCACTTATAAAATAACTAGTATTCCTTGACCCTAAATGAAAAATTAAAAAATTATGTCATGATCATCTTCAACAACTTGAATTAGGTTTATATGCAATGTTTTGACTTCTAGATGTGTTTGGAAGGTTTGTAAATAGCTTATCCAATGTTAAAACCCCAATATGGCATGAAATGATTGAAAACATAAAAAATAAAAAAAGGTGGAGTGTAATTAAGTTGAGATAAACCTAATCACCCCCATTATGAGTGAATATTCCCTATGTATCCAATACTCCAAGGACAAAATTTAAGCCCATATAATTTTCATACTTAAAGTGCTTTGTGTAATTATGCTCCTTTTACTATATGAATTCATCTAGGAAAGGATTGAATACTTTATCATGATTTCTTTTGTCTCTAATAAACTAGGTTATTACTTGGCTAAGGACTACTTTAAATGATTAGAAATTAAATTTGTAAGAGTATGGAAGTTGTGTTCAATGTGAAATAGTGTAAGTATACCTCTATTAAAATTTCAAAATGGTAGAATAAGTAACTTGAGTGTGCATTTATAGTAATACAAAATTTGAAAACCTCATGCTAACTATCCTTAAATGTAGATTATATATATAATTGAGGGTTTAAAATTGAAAATTTACCATTAGAGTACCTATAGTTAGGACCATCTAGTTTGAATTAGGATCAACTACCATTATTAACCTAGGGTTGGTTTTGTAATGCAAGGAATAAATGAAAACTTTGTGGTGTCCTAAGTCCATACATATGGTTATATGTGTTTTAATCATTTATAACATTTTTTTGGTGTCAGATAATAATTTTTAAATAGAAATAGGTCTACACAAGTGCTTATTATAAGGTGAGGTGGTGAAATAGGTCATGATTTTATAATGAAATCAGATTAAAATTTATATAATCAGATATTCATGACTCTATTTAGGTGTCTAAACTCTCCAACATGTTGACATAATACTATATGATCATATCTTTATCACATGATACATTTAACTCTTCTTTTTATATGATGACTTGGAAGCTATATCTATCATCTTAAAAGAGGGAAATCACATTGGGATTTTATTAGATATTAAAACCTCCATGATAAGATTTGGGATAAAATATAAGTTTAGAGATAAATAATATAGGTTTCAAAAATATAGAATAGCAGTTTTCAAATATTCAAAATAATGAAAAGTCAAATTTTATAAGAAAAATATAGGTTTTTCAGAAATTCAAAGTGATTATTAAATAACACATATGACAAATATTGGTAAATTTACATACATACATACATACATACATACATACATACATACATATATATATATATATATATATACACATACATATATGTATATATATACATATATATATATATATATATGTACGTATATATATACATATATATATATACATACATATATATATATGTATATACATATATATATATATATACATATATATATACATACATATATATATACATATATATATATATACATATATATATATATGTATATATATATACATATATATATATACATATATATACATATATATATATATATACATATACATATATATATATATATATATATACATATATATATATATACATATATATATATACATATATATATACATATATATATATATATATATATATATATGACATGCATATGCATGAGCCTATGCAAAATAGTTGCAAGATCAAAAGTTACATGTTGAAAATTAAACTAAAATTGAGCATATAAATGCATAAAATTCTATATAATGGGAACATATTGAAAAGTATTAAAAAATCATTCATACTCAAGATTATTCAAATTTATAAAGTCTCGAAATAACAAAATTAAATATTTTTCAAAGTTTCAAAGTTCAAAGTTAAAAATCAAAATATTCATTTCAAAGCAAATTCTATTAGAAATGCATTCATGATGGGGACATGAATATTATTCAATCCTTTTTTATCATGTATGTTATAATATTGATACATATGAAATGATGTGATTCAAATATATGTGTGTGATTTGCTTCAATTCTAGTGACACTCAATGGCCTTGACATTATTTCTAGTGAACCTAACATGGTTCCACCCTTTTGGATTAGTATGTTTAGTAATATTCCTTATTCATGAGAGTTGGAATAATTCATATTTCCAAACTAATAGATTAATTAGTTATTTAAAATTTTGACTTGATAACTCTCAATTCACCAATAGTTCAGATTATCCAATTGCTTCAATAAGGTGGCTTAATTCTCCATCACCAATTATAGGATATCAATTAATATGATTTCACCTATATATAAGCATAGTCCTCCCTTGTTCTTCTCTTCAATTTTTTAAATTTTAAAGTTTTTTTTCAGATTTAAAATTTTAAAAATTACTATTTCATGAGTTTTTTTATGATCTTATAAAATGATTCGCTTACATAATTGAATTAATTCATCAAAGACAAATTGTGTTTTACACCATCATGTTCAATTATTTCTCCTTTACTCTAGAAAGTTCATTACTTGAATAAAGAGGAGGAATGTAGACACATGAATTTGGTTATAGGTACTTGACAATGTTAATTATTGATATATTTCTAATTGAATGACTTGAACCCAATTACATGAGTCTTATTCACCTTTCCTTTAAGTCATTTATCTATATGCAAGCTCAACCCTTTGTTTTTCATTGTTATTGGACATAACTCTCAATTTCACATGCTTAAGCTATCTAAAATCACCCTCATATTAATTCCAATAGAGGATAGAGGTCCTTGATCCTCCTAGATAGGTCCACTCTAATAAATGATGGCAATAATGTATGAGTGTCCACTTTGGTTGGTCATGTCCCACACCAAATAGTGGCTTGTTTTTAAGTTTGAAATCAAAATTTTAGGCCTTCCTGCATGTTTCATAAGGTTGGCTAAACGAAATTGTAAAAATTATTTTCCTATAAATACATGTCAAGTTTTACTCATTAAGGACACTTTTTATTCACTTTGTATAAGCATATACACTTTTTAACATTTAGCTTTTATGCCCTATTATGCCCAAATTTTGAATCATTCATAAGGAGAAGCCATAAGCTAGGTTAAGAGCCCTATAAAGCAATTTAAGAGTTGTTATTATTTAGTATAAAATCCATTTTATAATGCATACATATAGTCAAATAAATATAATCACACATTCACTCTAGATGGGAGAACTATTGTGCTTGATTTCCCTCATTGGAATATTAGATATGTAGGCAATGGTCAATCATCAAGGGGGTGATTGAGATCATCTCAACCCATTACACTCCCTTTTTCTTATAGGCTTTAAAACTATCAAAGTTACCTAAGGTTTTAAAATACAAATTAAGACAAATAAAAAATTTCATGGCCAAGCCGTAGTTTTAATATCTCATATTACTAAGCATTCATAGGTGTAATGATTATTTTTTGTGTATTATCAAATGTGACAAGTTCACAATTAAATAACTCAGGCACCTATGTCATTATCCATTTATTTCACTTGTTTCCATAATTATATTATAATTTTTCCACCTCTATATAATTAATTTATTTGATTTTTTTATCTGCCATTTACCATAGTCAACTAAGATGAGACCATGGTTAATAGACTAGAGGGAACTGCACTATTATCCACCTATAAAGAATTTGTCTAGATTTTATTTATAATTTGGTGATTAATACATAGCCTACATAGTCACATATTCTTATATTTTTTATATTAAAATAATCAATAAAGATCATTGTGAAAGATAAATATGTTTATTCTTAATTTTCCCCATAATAACACTTTACATATTTAGCAATTTTTTAAATTTAGTATACTTAATTATTGTACATCTTTAGAATTTTGATATTTCTAATTTACAACTATATATAATAATCCAATAAAATTAATTAATTCATTATGTTTTGTCAAAAATAGGGTAATAAAGCATTATGTGTGTATATATATATCTTGTTGGGCCCCAATTTTATCTAAGTATGGATCCATGCCAACTTGATAGACATATCCACATGAGGAAATCACTTGGCATGATTACTATTTTTGTATTTTTTACACTAGCTAGAGGAATCATCATAGACCTAGCAATAGCTAGTAGGCAGTTAACTAGCACAAATATTTTCATGATATCCTCATGAGCGGCTACATATGGAAATCATAGTGCAAAGGTGATGGAATCATCAAAATGATCAACAAATGACCTAGCTCATCACCTATCATGTACTCTCCACCCTAGCATGAAGATGCTCTTGTGTGCTATAAAGTTGAGATTAAACCATTAAAGAAGAGGGATGTGAACTAATGTAGCAAATCTCTATAGAATATACTCTAGATATGGACACCATTAGAATAGGATTTAACATGAGAGCCACTAAGGCTCCATTTTATTTAAGCTCAAGATTTATTGTGATCCCCGCGATAAATAATTAATTAATGAAGCTTGTAATCTACCTTATGCACTCTATTTTATGCAATATAAACTATTCTCTATATTTGAAGCCTTAAGTATATAAATATGAAAGGTTATCATGATACATAGTGTCTCATGATTGAATGTCTTTCACATCCTTGTTAAATTGTATAATTATTAATAATAATTATAATGATATAATTTGAATTTTTTAAGTGAAGTTTTGGTCCAAGTCATTAATGGCATCCCTATGTAAAAGATGACATCATTATCACAGTCTACTGAAATAGACTGTGTGTAAGAAAATTCATGCACCAAAGCTTTTATGTCATTCCAAGAAGCATGAGATATAGTATGAACTTGATCTAAGGAAATTAATGGACCACTCAAAGCATTGAATGATGATGTTCTCAGTAACACAAAGACTTGTGCCATTGAGATCATAGAATCAGCTTGATATAGGATTACACTCCTATGATTAGAACTAGTTCCCCAAATAGTATTTACACATATAGACCAATATACTCCACCTTAAAATTGATTACATCAATGAATATTCAAAAATCCTTCACTAAATGACCAATTCTTACATATGAGGAATTGTGCCATGACACAACTAGCCTAATGTGGGCCCCAATTATTTCTCTACTATGATTTGGGTGAGTGCATAAGGTTTGTAACTTATGTGAATTGATGCTAGCATAATCAAGTGATAAATTTTGAGCATTACAAGGATATAATATATTTTCACCCAGTTGTAATAAGTCTAGAATTGACTTGGATAACTGAATGAGTGGCTAATCCCATAAATGAATGAATTAAAACCCCAATTAAACTACAACATTTTAGTTCCATTATCAAGACCTATGTTTATTTTTTTGTTTTAATTATTATGACATAAAAATTCTCCAACTCTCCCTTGAGAACATCGAGTGCTAGATATAATAGGTGGAAGACAACTTTGCACTAAAGCATCCATATTGTAAAGGATAAAAGATGAGGAAGTGGGTTTAGAACAACCTGTATGATGCTCTATATGAGGTCTTATTTTAAAAAATACCTAAGAATGTGTACTGATGGTTGGATACATATGCAACCCACAAAAATTAAATATATGGATAGTGCCTTAAATGGAAAAAAGAGCACCTAGAGAGGCTTGAGAACCTAGATGCCACTTGGACTAGAGTTGTAGACAAATGGTGGTAAGGAGCATTGAATAGTTACATGCTTGAGTTTGTAGTGTCAACATAATCCTACCCTAAGCAAGTAGAATATCACTTTTTTCATGAGCCTAGAGGCATTTTTCTAAAAGAGTTTAGCGCAAATCTTAAGAAACTAATGGTGTATTATGACTTTGAAACCATGAAAATATAAGGTTAAGTCCTTTTGCATATGAGTATCATAATAAGTAAGAAGGGGATGTATAGGTGAATTATAATGGAAGGGGATAAGTAGATTGACACTTGAGAGCTTAGGTGATAGAAATATAACAAGAGGAGGTATAGGTTGATGGAAGATTTAGAACCTACAAGTGCCAAGAGAACCCATAGTGAGTGAGAAAGGCATGGGGAAGGATCTAGAGAATTAAAATAACATAATAAGAGGAATAATTAATCCATATATTGAGCTTAAGTATTGATAGGAAAAGAATTCATTGGGTCCATAAATAATTTGACCATTGAAAATGCACCAAAAGTGTCTACCCCCTTTGAACCTATGGCACTAGCTCATATACTAGATCCCCCACATGAATAAATAAGAGTGATAAGTAACCCTATTATCCACATAAACTTTGAATTTTTTATAGACATGGACTATAATTTTATGATTGAATAAGTTGTTCCTTATGAAGAGTTAAGTAAGGATACCTCTAAACATTTGGGTGCTAGCTCAACAACATAGAACATGAGTACAAGCATTCCAATTCAGCTAATGTCAACTATGTAAACTAGGCAATAGCCCACAATAAGTGGCCTAACACCACAAGTTAGTAGTATAGTGACTTTTATCATCTTTAGTGTTAGTATTAACAATAAGGCTAATGTCTAACCTAGTGGATTGAGGCATTGGAGGACCACCACTAAGACAAGTACTAGGGGTAAAGTGCCTCATATTCTATCATCCCCCTTTCACCATAGAAAATTTACTATGATAATGCCATACACTTACTAGAATACCATAGCATGGAATAATCCATAGAGCATGTGCTAAAATGTGAACTACAATGATGTACTAGGGATATAACCCAATTGGAGTGAAAGACAACATAGTTCATGATAACTCTACTTGATCATGGTCATACTTGGTATAGGAAATTTGATCCTAACTAGGGTATGATTGACTATAACACCTTGAAGGAAACATTCCTAAAGGAATTGGGCATACCCAAGTTTTAATGGTTAAGCATCACCATGGTCAAATAAATCAGCCAAGGGTTCTGTAAAAGCATGCACCTATATGATGTTAGATTCAAGACACTTCTTTCCAAGATTCCTTATGACATTCACCCCTCTTAGCATGCACAATTATTCATTAGAGGATTCATAGTACTATTATAAAAATCAATATCCATGAAGACATTCACTAACCCTCATGAAGTGCTTGAATCTACACTTAAAGCCAAGATAATTGAAAGCACCAATACTAGAATTATCCCATTCATGGAGGCATAGATTGTGTCCATGGCCATCTAACTCAAAAAACTAACCATTAGTTTAGGCTAAGATACTCAAATCATATTATGGTGTATTGATTTCAAGATAGAAGGACATAATAAGAATAAATACCCTTAAAAGAATGTGTGCATAGTGCTTTGAAGCTATTAGGTTTGTCACAAAGTGCATGATGTTCATAATTTCCCTTTATTGTAATGAATTAGTTAGGTTAACACAACCATCTATTTTTAGTTTTGAAATGCATATATGCATACCATAGCTAATTTTTTCATGATTGATGAGATGCATTTAAACATGGAGAGAGGCACTAGGTAGGAAAATATAGTAGCTAGAGGTTAGGTGACCAAAGAAAATTATGTCTATGGCCAATAGAATGTAGGCTATGAAATGCAAAGAGGAAATAAAGGGTGAGGTGGAGGATGTGGTGGAGGAAGATTCCCATCATGATCATGTTACAAGTGTAGCCCAACTGAGAACTATTAGTATGACTACCTCACACATATAATGTGTGGGTATTTTCAAGGAACACACAAGGGCAAGAAATTCCCCAAATTGTACAATAAATTAACCCAAGTATGGCCTAGTGAAAATAAGGGTATAGGAATAATCAAGCATGAGATTAAAGTGGAGAAATAGACATCAAAGGTGAAACCAACCTACATAGATCCCATCAAAGTATAGGAAAATAATCATAGTGGATTCACCACTCAACTACTAGTTGCACCAGTATTAGAGTTGTACCTAGAATATGAGAAATATAGTGGTACTATGTGCATAATGTGGCCTAAACCCAAAGTTTCACCTTACCCAGACCCTTCATGATATAAATATCTATTACAATAGTCTATAAGTGTGATTTAGAACCTGCAAGGGGAGATCTAATTAGCACAAGGCCTAAAAGTGCAAGTTGTTGCCTCTTATAAAAAGAAAGGTGGCTAAGAGACTAAGGTATAAGATATAATGGAGATATTATGCCTCCTATAGATAGAAGGGATGTTTCCCCTATTAAAAAACTTAAATTTAGAATATGCAGGATATAATCCAATTGAAGTTGTTGTGCCATGCATAAAAACGGTATGAGCAGTTAGGCATATATAGAATGTAGAATATGATCAAGAACTACTAATAAATTCCACCATTAATGGATGGTTTGTATGCAAGGTATTATAAACATAGGTAATGAGGTCAATATATTAACAAAGAATTCATGGGAAAAGATAGGTAGGCTAGCCTTGAGGCCTTCCCCTCATGTAGTTTTTATGGACAACAAATCTAGGATGCAACCAATCAAAATTATAAAAATCACCATTGTAGATATCATGGGCACCAAGTTTTGTCTTGACTTCAAAGTGATCGAGTTAGTTGAATAAGATAATTATCTAGCAATCCTTGGAGGGCCATGGTGCTTCACAAATAATGCCAATATGTGTTTCAAGAAGCATTATATGACCTTTAAAAATGGCAAAGAGATGGCAGTGATCCCCCTCTCAAGGGACCAAGGACCCCCTTTGTAGAAAGTGTTGATTGATAGGATGAGATCAACCATATCTACAACATCATGATGTAAGGCACCAATAATCTCCAACCTAATGACCAAGGAGTGATTTATTGGTATGATGGATAGTAAACATTGGATACCATTGATTTTATTTATGATCAATGGGTCAAAGAATCTTATGAGATGACTAGTCAGAGATGTCAATTAATGAGCATGAATATGACAAAACCTATGAGAACTAGTTGATTCTAGATTAATCACACTTTGAAGAGATGGGTACCTTGTAATGGAAACAAGGAAAGAGAGCATTTTCCCTAAGCAAAGGTAAACTTTAAGCATTCAAAAATTATGAGAGTAATCCTATGGAATGATATGTAAGTGACCTTGAGTCATACATCCTAAAGGAGTTTGAAAGGATGTGTGCACTGGTGTATAATTTAAGGAGCACTTCTACTCATTAGTGAGTAGCACAAAGGCCTAGATTACTAACTTGGTAGGATGTGAAAATAGAAATATACACTAGATTTGGGAAAATTAATAAGGATCTATACGTTTCTACATATTGTAGAGATTCAAACCCAATAGCGCATGGGTGCTTGTGTGAATAAACATAGACTAACTATAGTGCAAATGCCTTGAGGAACTTATGGGAGCGTACCTTCTACAAAACGTTAAAGACATGGGTGCAAGAATGGTATGTTTTCAATAATATTCACTACAAGATAGAAAATTGGTATGCATTTAAGGAGAGTTTTGTGCACGCATTCTACTTTTCTTCACAGAACTTAGAATTGATCTATCCACTATAAGTAATTCAAATGGTAGTGTTTGAGGACACTACAATCCTATAGGAGTGCCTAAGAGATATGTTTGGAGAAAAAGGGTTAGTTTTCTTTACTTTATTTAAGGAGTAATATCTCAATAGTGACTCAAGTGAAGAATATGATAAAACCTAAAAGGAGCATAATTAGATGACCTTGATAGGCAAGAATAAACTAGAGCACTAAATAGAGGATACCACCCTCGACAAAGAAGACATGACTCATCTTCACATAGAGACAACTGAGGGGAGTAGGAAAGTTAAGGATTCCCATTAGGATAGGACTAAGCCCTACTACATGGTACTCAAAACTATAAAGGTAGACATCAACATAAAATGGGAACCAAATATGGCTACTCTAGGTGCATACTAGTCTAACATAGAGCTGGTGCAAATTGTGGATCTGCGAAAGGAGTTTCAAGATTTATTCCCTTAAAATTATCAAGACATGAAGGGAACCCACCCATCCCTTGGGAAGATGAACATAAAGTTGGTGGATGGTGTAAAACTTGTCAATAAGCACCCCTATATAATGAACCCCTATCTTTGCACTAAGGTAAAGATGGAGATTTATGGTATGATAGCCACAAACATTGTCTACCCAGTATAGGAATTTAAATGGGTGAGGCCTCATGGTGATTATCATTAAGAAGGATGTGTGTAATTTCATTTGTGTCAATTATATAATGTTGATTGATACCTATATCATTGACCCCTTCCTGACTCTGTTCAATGGTGAAGTCTTGGATGACATCGTAGGCTATGAGATATACACCTTCACTAATGGGTTCTCTGAATACCATCAAGTCTAGATGGAAGAGGATGATAAGACCAAAAAAACCTTTGAAATTGAATGGGGTTATTTTTCTTATAACATCATGCCATTTGGACTTAAGAATGAACTAGATGTAATCATATAAATGTCAAATTTATAGTTTGAGTGTGGCTTGTGATACCCTATCCATAGGTCCTTCTTGCATGCTCTCATGACCCTTATAGACACCTTTTTACTCATTTCTAGTCATCTATAGCCTTCTAAATGGTCATTTTAGCTTAGCCAAACTCTATTTCCTAGGCCAATTCTATCCTCTTAGGTCTTGAGCTTATAGGATAGGAGCACCATACCTGGACTATAGCACTAGACCCTAGGGTGTCTTATTTTTGGCACTCCTTTCTAATCATAACTTGAGCCCAAATGGTCATTTTCTCCTAAATTATTCATCATGTCAGGATAACACAAATACATCTAACCCATGACCAATAGTTCCCTATAAAAATCCCATTCAAATTTCATTTAGGAGGGAGGTGAAAAATATTATAAAGCAAGAAAGAACACAAACAAACTACTAATGCAAACTTTCCCATTCTTTGCATAAAATCACCCAACATAGCTGCAAACATATTCAAACCCTCACACCAGTCCCTAACCACCTCAATAACTCTTATTTTAGAATTTTTACATCCTCATTACACTATTTCACAAATCACATCAAGTGGGAGAACTACATATGGCTTGATCCCTCTTTGGAGTATTGTTATGTAGGTAGTGTACTCACACAAGGGGTGTGGATACACATTCAGTGAATCTTACATACACTAACCCCCCCTCTTTCTTAAAGTTTTATTAATAAAAATGAAGGTTTAGGGTTTTAAAATTGAATCAACTCTATAAGGCATTCCATCGACATTCAGGACTCAAGATCTTATAGGTAGGCTCACACAAGAGCAATAGAAAGAACCTAGAAAAATAATTTTTTTGTGAGCATTTTAGACAACATTGCCAAAAGAGGAAAATAGTAGTAAACCCCAAGGTGTATTCTTTTTAGAGGTCCCATCCTTTCACAAAAAAAAATCTAGATTCTCATTTATGACACTATCCTAGTCTTACTTAGTCAGTTTTAGACCATGCAATAGCCATTTCCACCTATTTTAATCTAAGTTATATTTATCTTAATTTATTGTTATTTTTAGAAATGTAAAAAAGATAAATAAAATATGTAAATTAAGATTGTAATTATTGAAATATTATTTATTTTTTTATTAATCCATGCCCTTCACTAAAATAGTAATAAAACTCCATCATTCCTAAAATAGTTAAATCATTTGGTAAACTTGACTTATTTTGTTTGTGCATAAAAACCTAAAAACCCTAGGGAAAATTCTTTGCTACTTTTTCCAATATTTTTCTATTTTTTCCTGCATATTTTAATAATAAATTCATATTAATTTTTAAAATTTACCTTAGTGACTTTTAAAATTATTTCATTCAAACCCTAGTTACCTATACTAGGTCCTAATTTTTCCAATATTTTTATGAGTTTTTCTTGTATATTTAAATCGTAAATTCACATTTATTTTTTAAAATTTACCATATAAATTATTAAAATCATTTTTTTAAAACCCTAGTTGAATTTACTAGGTCCCTTTGTATTTGAGGTATCACCTTATAGATTTTTTTACATAAAAAAAATTATAAATGGATCTTACTCCTTTCAAAACATTTCTTGCAAATAATAAGGAATTCATAATTGATCCTATCATGTATATGAACGTTGAATTTTACTATATGTTAATTCAAAGCTTCATTCTTTCCCTTTCATTCTTACTTTTCATAATATGGGATGATATTAAGAAATTTATTGTTAAACATTTTAAGATCCCTTTCCTCCAAAGCAATGTTTACTTTTCTTTAAAATTAGGTTTCATTACATACTCTCTATCTCTCATATGGAAAATATTTCAAGTTTATCTTGATAAACATATTAGAAATATCATATCACATGTCAAAAAAAATTATGCATTAGTGCACAATTCCATTTTCTCTATCCCTTTCTTGTTATCTCTCATAAGGAAAAAAATTCAAGTTTATCTGGTAAACATATTAGAAATATCATATCACATGTCAAAAAAAAATAATACATTAATGCACAATAACATGATCTCTATCCCTTTCTTTTTATCTCTCATTTGTAATGATCTTTATAAACATATTGTTATACAAATAATAACTCCAATTCATGCATTTCATTCCACATACATGATTTCTAGCTAGATGCATATAAGTCATTAGCTACATTTGAGTATTTCCATATCACTACTAGACACAAGAAGATACTAATGGTTATATCTATTCCTTCTCCCTTAAAACTTGGTACATCTAACTCTTATCCTAAACCTATTACTAGATCTATGCCTATAATAGATCATTTGATACATGTTATCACCCAAGTTTATGAGGATAGGCAAGTTAATTACACCCATGGCTATAGCTTTATCACTCAGGTTAGCACCCCTTTCAATACAATTTTAGTTCTCAATATCCTTGAATGATCAGATGTTTACAAATATGTGTTGTATGCAGCCCTTCATAATACTAAAATTCATATTTCCACTGAACCAGCTTATGTTACCTCTATCCTCAAAACAATGCAATGGACTGAAGAGCATATTTACTTTGAGAAAGAAGACTTACTCCCATGACACATCATTGAACAACAACTTCCTTTGTGTATTTAATTAATAATTAATGATGTGGGGATAAAAAGAGTGTTAGTTGATAACAGTTTAAGACTCAACATTTGCAACATTTCAATTCTTAAAACTCATAATATATAGCCTCAAGATCTAGACCATTCTGACATGAACTTCAAACCTTTTGACAACATTCCATGGAAATTCATGGGTCAAATAACACTCAGTCTTACCTTAGTGCCTAAGACATTGCCAACTACTTTCCAACTCATGTCAAATGACATCAATTATAATTTATTACTTGGTCAGCCTTGGATTTATGATATGCATGCAGTCCCTTATAAACTCCATGCTTGTCTAAAATTTAGTCATAAAGGTTACATCTACATATGCCCAATAGACAATGAACCTTTTAAATATTTTAAAGTTATCAAATATCCATAGAATTACATTCCATAATTTAATCTGGGTAATATACCTACACAACCCACTATTCACAATGTACCCTCAAACCATGCAACACATCAAAAGATTCCAAGTTTTGTAATAAAAGTGATACCAAATCACTAGTTTACCTCCTATTTTACACTTAAATGTATTAATAATATGGGAAATAATGGTAAAGGCCTTGGAAATCATGAAAAAGGAATCATCAATCTTATTAAGGCATCCACACAATATGAAAAACAAGGGTTGGGATATCAGCTTACCCTTGTTCATGATAAACCTTCTTCCATCACTTCAAATCTTATAAATTTTTATCCACCAATTACACCTATAAACCATATAGTTAATCATACTTATATATTATAATTGGTCTATCCTAATCTTATTGAAGATACAATTTTACTAGATATGTTCACATTAGATAAATTCTCCAATGATGAGTCCCTTCTATAATTTCATAAAACATATGAGGACCTCCCTTATTGTTATCATAAAAATAGGTTTCCTCATCACACAAATGCCCATGCTTACTTTAGATAAAATTTTGATTCTCCCCAGGACATACTAATTGATTCAAATGATACTATTCCCACAACCCCATACATACTAGATCATTCCACATTGCTTAACAAGGAAATAATTGATTTTAATTTTGAAACCGATCAAGATCCTTGCATTGTCTTATTAGTTTCTACCCTACAAAAGGAAGAGGATATAGATATTCATAATAATTTAATAGATTTTCCATAATTCTTCACTTGGTCATACTTAGATATATTAGGAATTGATACATCTATAACAGTCCATCGAATTCCCTTATACCTAGATGCTAAATTATTTAAGCAAAAAATTTGCAAAATGCATCTTAAGGTGGATTTCTTAGTCAAATATGAGATCACATGCCTCTTAGATGATGGCTTCATTCAACCAGTATCACACTCAAAATGGATTTCTAATATAGTCCCCATGGTAAAACCCAATAGACAAATTAAGTGTTTTTTCTGATTCTTGAGATTTAAATAAAGCATGCCCAAAAGATGATTTCCCCTTGCCTAATATTGACAAGATCATATATTCCATAATCAGGTATGAAATGCTATCATTTATGGATGGATTTTTAGGATACAACAAAATCAAAATCATTGAAGAAGATTAGGATAAAACATATTTTACAATATCTTGGGGTATAGTTTGTTACATTGTTATGCCTTTTAGATTTAAAAATTCTAGAGCCACATATCAATGTACTATGATGCATATATTTTATGAATTGATTCACTATATTGTCAAGGATTATGTCGATGATATATTAGCTAAATAGAAACAATGACAACATAATGCTATTGATTTATGAAATATCTTTCAAAGACTCAGGCAATATAATGTTTGATTAAACCTAGAGAAATGTGTGTTTGGAGTTAAATCAGGCAAACTCTTAGGTTTTCACTATTCCTCAACATGGCATAAAGTTTGACCTTAAGAAATTAAAATAAATTATCAGCATGCTACCCCCACAAACTTAAAACAAATTCTATCCTTACATGTCAAGATCCAAAAAATCCATTATTTTGTAGCTCAACTTACTGATAAAACTTAGTCATTCACTCAATTATTAAATAAAGATACAAAGTTTGTCTGGACAAGGCCTATTAAGAAATATTTGATACAATAAAGAAATATCTTCTTATTCTACCTATTATAGTACCACCTATACGTGATTGGACTTTATTACTATATTTCTTAGCAACATATCATACATTAGGATCACTCTTAGCATAACAAAATGATCAACATATTGAATGAGTAGTTTATTACATTAGTCATACATTATTTGCTTATGAAAAAAATTATTACATGATAGAAAACTTATGTCTAGAATTATATTTTTCCACATATAAAACTTTGACATTACATAGTCAATAATGAGAATTAGGTTATCACAAAAGTAGATCCCTTGAAGTTTCTAATGGTAAAACCATATCTCTTTGGTCGCATCATAAAATGGGTCATGTTATTAATAGAATTTGACTTAAATATAGTTATTTAGAAATAATTAAAGGGAAAAATCATTATATACCATTTGGTATCCATACCACTCTTGGACACCAATCTTCTTAGTGACACATTTCTTATTGCACATCGATAACTTTTCTCCTACACCAACAACACCATAGAATATGAAGTAATTATATTAGTTTTATTTATCACCTAGTCCCTCCAAATTATATATATTTAAGTCTTTGGTGATTCCCAACTTGTGTTCAATCAATTAAATGATGTCTATCAGATTAAATAATAACATCTTATCCCATACCAAAACATGGTAAAAATTTTATCAACATATTTCTACTACTTTTCTATACAAAGTATACCAAGAAAAGACAACCGATAAATAAATGCAATGGCAAGTTCCAAATATTTGATTAATATTGACATCAATTATGATCAATCTATTTTAATAATTAAAAAATTAAAATTTCCATCAATATCCAACATGGATTTGATTACACTATCCATCTTAGCCACTACACATAGTTCTACAACTCCAGAATGGTTCTCTGATATCTATAACTTTCTAAATAAATTTATTACATTAGAAATTGTTTAATGAAATGAAGAATTCAAGTTACACAAATAATAACTCTATTATGTAATCATTATTTGAGAAATTTTTAAATGATCCTTCAATAGACAATTGCTTCTATGCTTGAATTTAGTAGAAGCCAAAATTGATCTTACATAGATACATGATAGTGAGTGTGGTGGTCACTTCAGTGAAAAGACCATGTTACACAAATTACTTTGATAAGGGTACTAATAGCCCACCATGGAATATTAATGATCACAATACACAAATTTATGTGATAAATTTCAATGACAAAGTAACCTACAACATGTACCATCATAACAATTGTAACCTAGTATCTCTCCATAGCCAGTTATGTTATGGTGATTTGATCTTTTTGGAAAAATTAACACTGAATCCACTAATGGGCATAAGTTCATAATCATAGCTAAAAAATATTTTACCAAAGGGGTGGAAGCAATTCCACTCCAATCTACCATAGGAGAGGACATTTGTATCTTTCACGTGACTCATATTATTTCATGTTTTAGCCTACCTGGAACTATCATTTTTGATAATGGAACATCATTCAATAAAAAAATTATCAAGAAATTTTTCATAAAATATAAGATTAAACATACATTCTCCACTCCATACTACCCACATGGAAATAGTCAAGTAGAGGCTACCAATAAAACCATTAATAGCATTTTAAGTAAAATAGTGACCAAATGCGAAGATGATTCACATAATCAACTAGTTTTTACATTATAGGCTTATCATAAAAGTATTTTAATGCCCATAGGATCCACTCTTTATTCACTCATTTATGGGATAGAATTAGTTTTACCATTAGAATTAGAAATCCCATCTCTTCATGTATCCCTTAAAGGTATCCTCACTAATGACTAGTATCCCAAAAAGTGTCTACAATAGCTCAAGTAATTAGACCATACACATATTCAAGAAGTTTAACATCTTAAAATATACCAAAAATGTATACAATGATCCTAAAAAAAATGAGTTCACACCAAATAATTTGAAGTTAATGATCTTGTTCTCAAAAAAAATCTTCATAATGTCAATGCCAAAGGAGAAACCAAAGGAAAATTCAAACTAATTTGGCTAGGTCCATACCTCATTATCAAAAATATTAGCCCTAAAGTGTATCATCTAGCCTCACTTAAATGAAAGAAACTCAAAAATATAATGAATATTATGCATCTACATAGATTCCATGTATAGTATTTTATAACACACATTTTTTTATACATAGTTTCCTTTCAGCTTACTTGTCCATAATTTTTCAAAATTACTTGTATATAGCTTCGTTTCAATTACTTATACATAGTCTCCATATGATTGATTATACATAGCTTATATTTTAAAAAATACCAAAAATGATATAACATTTCAAAATCCAAAAACATTTAAATATATAAAAAATTAAAAAAAAACAATACAAAATATCAAAATACAAAAACATTCAAATAGATAAAAAAAACACCAAAAACATTTCAATTTTATGCATTATCCATTATTTACATATCTACTACCATGCTAGACTAAAATTTTGTTTTTATATGCTATTGTATGTTGATTTATCTACATTACCATGCTTCACTTGATTTTATTTGAGTATGCATAGTGACACCTAGATCCTTGATTGATTCACTCTATCCATTGAGGGGGAATCCTAATTATACATTTGAGGCATACATCAACATATCTACCCACTGGGGTCATCTTCTACATGACTACACCATCCAGGTTATGTCATTCCTACACTACCTACTATATTTATCATGTTGATATACATTACTTACTAGCCTATATAGATTATTCTATTGACACTCACTATTATATAACATTTGTGTATTTCTTAGCATCTACCTAGTCTTGTACTCTATGTATTTCATAATTTCACTTATTTCTTTGATTAGTTAGATGTGATTGTATTTCCAAAATTTACATTCCTTCCTTTCTTGCTTTACATAGCTAGATGTGATTACATTTATCAGTTCTTTTTTATCTCTTGTATGTGCCTTATGACATTTTCCAATGTCATTTACTTCAATTCTTGTGTGTGCCTTAGGACATTTTCCAATGTCCTTTATTTTTTCTCTTCTATGTGTTTGTGGCCCTCATTCCAACCTTAATTTTTTCTAATTATATGTGAATGTGGCATTTTAACATGGTTTTTATGCTTGCTTTCTAGTTTGAGTGACATGTGCCCATGTCCCTTGTTTGCTTGGCCCCTTGGCCACTCCTATGTGTTTCTTGATTTTTGACTTGCATGCTTATTACTTGTTTTCTTCTCATTGTTTGAAATTCTATGATCCGTAGAATGCATTATATTTCTTTCTTGGATGCTATGATGGACATCATGCTCCATCTATCCTTGATAACTAACAACTAGCATTTCTATCTTCAATTTAGTATACTGCATATATTCTTACATTTTTACATCTATTTAGGAATACCCCTATTTATCTAACAATATTTAATATGAATTATGCTATATCTTGAGACATATTTTTGACTATCATTGTTATATCATGTATTTTTCATCATAACACACTTGTAGGGATTTTTTTTAGGACAGTCATTGTAGGGTCTTCATTCCTACCCTCAAAAGAGGGGGCAATAATCAAGGGTTTTATCATAGATTTTAAATCCCTTTATTAGTCAAAAATTAGTTTTTAGAACACTCAAAATAATAATCAGACATCAAACCAGGTAGAGCAAACCAAAAAAATAGTGACAATTATATAACAATAAGAATCAGGAAAATACAAGAGTGTCAAACCTAGACAATAGTGCCAAACACCAAGGTGTCTTGTTTTTGGCACTCGTATCCAAATAGTAAAAAACCTATATTTTCTAAAAATAGATAGAAAGGTAAGTTCATTTATAGTTTTTCCACCTATAGTTAAGATTAGATTCAATAGTTTTAGTATAATTTTCCTCAAAGAATCTAGATATAGGGGGCATCATGTGTGGTATGATGGCTCTCACTTCTAGTTTCAAAAAGGTAAGTTGGTATAACTTCCAAATCAAAATCCATGTTATAGACACTAGTGATTGGTGGTAATGTGCATAACACATTTGACTTCTTTTCTTTTTGAGTTTAATACATTACTTAGGTATTCTCAGTAATTACATGCCTTATTCCATCTATAAGTGGTTGGCATCATTCTCAAGTGGCTTCCACATAAGCCTAGTTCCCAACTTTGGAGTGGCTTTTATAAAATACTAATATATACCTCTTGAAGTTGCCAAGATTGGCCTAGTCTTTAGTATATATTTGGCTATCCATGCTACATTTTCATGATTTTAGAGCATTCATGGTCTTCAAGAGCCATCTAATATGACACACATTCATACTAGTATCAGTTCATATCTTCACTTAGTGGGCAATGATGGATCCAAATGTTTAGCTAGCCTTTGTATTATTAATCCACCTACTCAAAGGGATTGGGCACATACTCTAAACATTTATTAACACACAAAAGATCACATAACTTCACTTAGTGGGTGATGATGGAGCCAAAGGGAAAGCCTTTGTATTTTTGAGGCATTCTTAGGGAATTGAGAACTCAAATTTGTTCACGATATTACTTTTGGTTTAGTACATACCCAACATTATCTAGCATCACTCAAAAACATAAAAGATTTTGTATTGGTCCACATACCCAATGAGGTATAGTCATTCATTTATCTTCCTCTCTCTTTTACCTAGCTTTTGTACATTCTTATTTTAGACATAACATTTCCAGTAAAAAATGATACACTCTTACTTTTATTTTGAATATTTATGTTTCATGATTTGTTCTCTCTATGCATACTCAACATCACACATCTTCATGGACTTCACCTTTGCAGGTAAGTTTAGGTACACTTTCTATGTTTTCCTTTATCATAGTATTTCACTTGACTACATCACTATAATAAGGGGGGGAATGTAGTCATATAAAATACCCAAATTGGTAGTTTGATTCTAGCTTGTGACACAATCCATTCGTCTTTTTTGCATGCTCTTATGACCCTTCTAGACACCTTTTTGCTCATTTTTAGTCATATGTAGCCCTTTAGATGGTCATTCTAACTCAACCAAACTCTATTTCCCAATCTAATTCTATCCCCCCAAGTCCTGATCCTATAGTATAGGAGTGCTATATTTGGACTATAGCACTCAACCCTAGGGTGCCCCATTTTTAAAGCTCTTATTGAATCACAATTTGAGCCCAAATGATCATTTTCTCTTGATACCTATTCTTCGTCATGTCATCCTAGCACAAATACACCTAACCCATGACTAATATTTCCTTATAAAAATCCAATTCAAAGTTAATTTAGGAGGGAGGTGACAAATCTTAAAAAGAAAGTAAGAATACAAGTAAAATACTAAGGAAAAACTTTCCTATTCTCTACATACAGTCACCCAACATAGCTATAAACATATTCAAACCTTCACACCAGTCCCTAACCACCTCAAGCACTCTCATTTTGGAATTTTTACATCCTTATTATAGTATTACATAAATCACATCAAGTGGGAGAACTACATATGGCTTGAACCCTCTTCAGAGTATTGGTATGTAGGCAACATGCTCACATAAGGGGTATGGATACACGTTTAGTGCATATTACACATACTAATCCCCCTCTTTCTCAAGTTTTATTAAGTATAATGAAGGTCTAGGGTTTCAATATTGTTTCAGCTCTATAAGGAGTTATATAAACATTTAAGACTTAATATTTTATAAATAGGCTCACACAAGAACAATGGAAAGAAACCAAAAAAATTAGGTCTCTATGAGTAGTTTGGATAACATCAAAAGAGGGAAATAAAATCAGACCCTAGGGTGTCTTGGTTTTGTTGGTCCTATCCTTTCATAAAATCAAATCTATATTTTGATTTGTGGCACTATCCTAGTCCTGCATAGTTAGTTTCAAACCCTATAACAAATATTTCCACCTATTTTAAGCTAAGTTATATTTCTCTTAATTTATTGCTATTTTTAGTAAGGTAAAAAATATAAATAAAATATAAAAATTAGGACCATAATTATTGAAATATAATTAATTAATTTATTAATCTATACCGTTAACTAAAATGGGAATAAAACTCTATCATTCTCAAAATAGTTAAATCACTAGTCATTTTCTCTAGAGTGGCAATCACTACATTTAAGGACTTCATCCACAAGTTCTTCTAAGTGTACTTAGATGACCAAAATATGTATGGGCTCATAAAGGACTATTATGATAACCTACACCTAATATTTTAAAGGTGTAGGTAACTACAAATCCTTAAACCTCAAGAAGTGCATCTTCACAACACCATTTTGAACCTTGCTTAGGCACATCATCTATAAAGATGATCTACTCATCAATCCCATGAGGATTACAATAATCATTCATCTTTATACCCCTTCAATGTAGAAAGATGTTCATACCTTTATAGGCCATTATAGATACAATAGGAAATTCATAAGGAGATATGCAAATATTGTGGTGCTATTAGAGGAGATCTTGTGCAAGGATGGCCCATTATTTTGGGGAACAGTGCAAGAGGATGCCTTTGAATCTTTGAAGGTCAAATTAGATAGAATGCCTATTTTATAGTTTCTCAACTAGATAAACCCATTCCACATCCATGTCGATGCATCTAGATCTATAATTGGTGATATTTTGGTATAACTTGGTGAAGGCAAAATGGATCATCCCATCTCCTTTACAAACAAAAAATTGAGCCAAACAGAATAAAACTATACAAAAACTAAGCATAAGGCACAGAACATAGCCTATACCCTTCAAAAATTTAGGCAATACTTGTTGGTGACCCCATTCATCTTCTTCATAGACCATGAGGCATTTAAGTACCTCATGAATAATCCCATTCTCCATGGGCCCATTTGTAAATAGATAGTTCTATTTCAAGAGTTTTAGTTTATCAACTATCATCAATCCTATAAAATAGAACTCAAGCCTAGACCATTTATCTTGCATTAATTCTAGTGATGAAATAATGCCAATTGAGGATAACATGCCAGATGCACAACTCTAAGAGTTCAGTGCTTCCCTAAGGACTATTTAGGATGATCACTCCCATAGCAAGGCACACAAGTGTAAGGTATTTTTTAGTGACTACTAACTATTTCACCAAGTGAGTTAAGATATAGCCAACCAAAAATTGAACATACACCACAACTACAAGGTTAATATGGGATAACATCATAAGTCACTATGGGTTCCCACTTAGTTTGACTAGTGATAGACACACACACTTCATTAATGAAATTGTGTAGATCCTACTAATAAAATACATGGTGGTGCACCATAAGATCACCCCTTATCATCCATAAGTAAATAACACCACTAATTCATTCAATAAGATACTGTGAATGTGCCTCATGAAGATATGCAACATTGATCACAAAGATTGGGATGATTGAGTATCAATAGTAGTGTGGGCATATTTCACAACCTACAAGTGCCTAAATAAGACTACACCATTTTAACTAGTGTTTGGCACTAAGGTAGGCCTATTATTAGAGTTCATGGTTCCATCATTAAGCATTGTGAATTTTACATATTGGTCATTTAGATGACCAAAAATCATTGAGTGCAAGGATAGAGGATTTGGATAACTTAGATGGGGTGCCTCCCTAAGTAAGGTGGAGCTAATAGATATAGAAGGCATGCTAGAAGTTGTGGCATGATAAGCATATTAAGCACAAGGTAATCACTTGAGGATCATTATTCTTCATCTATTAGTCGAATTACCTCAAGCACCTAAGAAATATAAAAATTAGGTGGATGGGTCCAGATGTCATCCACAACATATTAGAAACTAGCGCATGCAAGTTATGCACATTATCAGGTGAGATATTCCCTAGGCATTTAAATGGTAACTAAATGAAGCCTTATAGGCAATAGGATTTTGCCTATGCCATCAAACACTAACTCCTCAATCAAAATTTAGTTGTGTTGTGCTAGTCAAAATAAAGTTTGGTACAAGCCAAGCATTTCCTTATATTTTTTGTTTTTTTGTGTTATGTTGGTGATGAGTGAATAAGAGAGGCACAAGTGAACTATTTTGGCACTTTCATGTATAGTACTAGTTAGGTGAGTCAATCAAGGTTTCTTTCTAAGCACCTAAGGATAGACACCTAAGTCTTGGGTGCATGGAATTTTCTAGACTTTGAAGATATGAGTACCAAGTGAAAAAGAGAAGCACACAAGATTCTAGTGTGCATAATATGCAAGAGAGGTTCTTAAGATGCTAATTGAACAAGACACCTGGAGAGTAAAATGCTATAGAACTATCACAAGGGATTTGTATGGGGTAGGGAAAAGCTAAGGCAAGATATCAAAGTGAAGAGAAATTGACCAAGATAGGAACACATGTTTGAAATAAAAGTGTAGTATAAAGAGAAGATGGAACCTTAGAGAATGAATCATGTGCATTTGAAGTGCTATGCCCAAGTTTTCATAAGGAAGGAGAAGGTCATGCCAAGTTATTAAAGTGTAGGAGGAAGATCATCAAGATAAGCTGGGATCCACCCAAAGTTAGGTATGAAGTAACCATTTGAACTATATGTGAATTCACTAAAAATAGCATTTAGAGAATTTAATGAGGTGATGATGGAGGCACAAAGATCCATATTGAATGCATAGGTGGTAATGGATTTTCTCAAATTTCATGGGTTTTAGCAAAATTTAAAAAATATAGGCATCGTTATGCCATTACTCACTTGCAATTAAGATAGTAGTTGAGCTAAGGGTATAAAGAAGTGAAAGGCTGACTAGTTTAGGTTATAAACCTTAAGAAAAATTAAGCACAAAACTAGAGTTAAACTAGAGCCAAATTGAGAAAATGCTACCAAAGTGAAGCCCTACACACCCACATCTACCAAACAAGAATGTTTGCAAAGAGAAGGAGATTGTATTCCTATTTAGATTAGAAAGGAGGCTTATGGGGTAAGAATTGTGAGAGAACTAGATAGGAGAAATTTTCAATGATGCCAAGGCTACCATTAACAACAACCAAAATATCAAAAGGTAAAGTTGTAGTTGTAGACCCTGTGACTGTGAGGAGTACCATGAAACATTAGAGGTTTTGTAAAAATCAATAGACTACACTTCAACTCTAGCTGGTTTAGGATGGGAAATAAAATGTGAATTTAATAAGGTTGTATTAGGTTTCAAATTTAATTTATATATGGCATAAATTTGGTATACATGTATCGATAAAATTTATAATGACTCTACATTGTATAATGGATGTTTCCTCTATTATAATGTGTTTTATGAGGAATAATGAATGTAAATTGAGCATGTAATCCATTGTATCATGTTTTGGCATCATAAAATGGCTATAACATGCATGTTTTAGCTAAAAAATGAGTTTTAGTCACATAGGTCTTGGCTTACTCTTCATGAGGGAAGCCCACCACTCTTTCATTGAAGAGAAAGATATAAAATAAACTTTAACATCATTGTAAAAATAATAATAATAATAATAATAATAATAATAATAATAATATATCATCATTAGATAGCCATGAGTAGACATGATTGAGGAAGAATCATAATGAAACCCCAAAGAGAATCATATTTATACAAATAAGTAGGTTGGAATAACCAAACCTATAGGAGGTAAATAAATTCACTCTTATATAAGAGGAATAATTGACCAATACTCCTATACATGAGGAGGAAGGAAGTGATTTATTATAGGTTTCAATCATTTTTATTTAGGATATACATATTATTAGTATCCTTCCATGTTGAATGAGGAAGAAAATTACAATACTAAATTCAATGTTTAATATTTCACCATTGGATGAGAAAAAAATTGGGAAACATCACCTTGGGATGAGAAAGGGAGGTTTGAGGAAGATGTTTTGTATAAAAAATGCAAAGGAACCAAAGCAAAAATCCAATAAAAATGATAGGTTGTGGTTAAGTCCAAACATCAACAACCACACATAATCTCTAAAGGCTAGAGAGAGATCCCTCCATATCTCATTAATGAGTAAGATTTAATGGGGAAAAAAAAACCTAGAAGGGGAAGGTATGATATATAAAAATCCATGAAATTTGTCAAGAACTCTAATAGACACCAAATACATGTCAGGATCAACATAATAGAAACAAATTAATCAATGGGAATGTTGTACATTTGTTAATCATACCAAAAACATTATATAAATAAACATAGTGAAACACATGTTATACTTCATAAAAATTCAATTTTTATTGAATATATGGATTCCCCTTGAAAATTTATATACTTTAAAAAATTTAAAACTTTATTTTGAGTCCACACATCCTCCTTAAGTTGTAGGATTGTTTACACAACTAAGGGGTAATTACATTACTATAAAGGGTGGTTATGTAACCACCAATTCCTTAAGGGGTGGTTTCATAACTTCCAAATTTCTCAAGGGGATGTTTTTTAATAATTTGGATGGTTTTGTAACCATGAATTCCTAAGCCACAATTTCACCCTATTCTAACTAGTAGTTTCACATTAAGAAACATAACAGTTAGAGTAATGGTAAGAAGTGATTGATTTCCTTATTTTGGGAGTTTGGGATCCTTTTTAATTTAAAAGCTCATCATATAAAAGAATAATAATGGACATTATATAAGTAATTATAATTGATATATTGAAGGAGTGTAGGAGTGAATTAGTGAATGTATGAGTGGGTAACAATGAGTATTTAATTGTTCATTGTTGATACTACTTTATGTTCCTTGTAATTATTTCCATTAAAACAATAGGAAGATAGAAGAGAACATAAAATGTGAGATTTCTGGTCCTTAAATTTCTTTGTATTGGCTCCATACTTTAAACAAAGTAGATGAATATATGTAGTTTCTACTTCCAAATGCTTTTCCATACACTAGTATTTCTAGGATTAAATTTGTATTATTTTGTGTAGTTTGTATCATTTATTTATTCTTATTTATGGTTATGGAAGTAATGCACTCATTATAGTACAAATTATACTACTCGAACACACTATAAAATCACTACCATTTGATTAATTCAAGTACTTACAACATTAGTAGAAAGTAATATGTATTTAATATCCAACAAGAAAATTTTTAGAAGAAATTACAAAACACCTCTCAGTAGATTATGTGTCTTATTTAATGGCCACATAACAAAATGTCACTACTAGTGTTATAAATAGATTTGAAGGAAATTATACCCAAGAAATAACACAAGCCCATCTCAAAGGGATATCATGAGGTTGACTTGGTACTTATCAACTTGATATTATCATGTCATGATTGTCTCTGATCATGTTTGTTAATGGTATGAAATTTAATACCTTTTAATTAGACATTTTATTGGTCAAATCATATTAGAGACCACGCTTAAGACCTAGGCTCAATATAATTATAAGACCTAAAATTTTAAGATCATTGGGATGCATAATGTGACTACATTATTTCTTTTACTATCTTTTGAAAACCCTAGTTAGTGTGAACCATGGTCCCTCATTTTTAGTGCAAAGTTGCTTTGTGTTGCAATTCTAGATTAGAGATTTGATAGTATATGATAATGCATCACATAATAAACTCATTATGGTATAATTCCTCAAACTTTGTATTACTCTTTGGGCCTTTCTTGATTAAATTCTTAAACCCATTACTATTATGGTTTGTGTAGAGTAAGAAAAATTATTTTATACTTACTCAAAAAAATAGTTTTTTTGGAAATCAAACTCTCCAAATATTTAAAGGAGGATATAAATATTTATAATTAAATATTTAACTAAAATATGATTTCATTCAATATAATATAATAATTGATAATGTCACAATCTGTATAAATAGAAAAGCATAATAATAGTCCCTATAAACTAGGATACAAACATATCAAATATCCTACCTATCATCCAATCCAAACTATGAATCTTAAACAAATTCTATTAACCAACAACTAGACTATTTAAAAATACTACAAGACTTATAATATACATACAAAATAACAATATAGTTTATTTATGCACTAGTATTTAACTCACTTGAATTTTATTTACCATGGTGAATTAATCACCAACTAATTTATTCTAACACTCCCCCACTTAATTTATCATAGTCTTGAGAGTACATCAAAGATAACTTATGAATGCCTCAAACTTATCATGTATAAGTGAATTGGTGAATATATTTTCACATTGATCTTGAGTGGGAAAATGTTAGATCTAAATGTTGTGTTGTTGAATATGCTCACATATAAAATGGATGTGTACTTTCATGTTCTTTTTGTGCTCATGAAACACTAAGTTACAAGCAAGTTTAATAACACCCTAATTATTGTAGTATATAACCATAGGCTATGTTTTTATTGAACCTAATCCTACTAGTATGTGATGCATTTTATTTAAAATTTTAAGGAATTATGGAATGTAAACCCTACATTGTTAAAGGGTCTAAGTATAATAATTTAGGGCATAAAATTTGTAATAAATATAGCCACTAATCTATGCAAGAATTGATCTAATATGATATTTCTAAAAATATAAATAAATGACATAAATAAGCACTTACCTAGAAATTATCGAGATAAATGATATGGAGGTTCAAAACTAACACATGAGCTAATTAGGGCGTCATGAATAGGATCTAAGTGTTAAAAACCCTCTTAGATAGTATTATAGTACCCTAGATAGTATCACACCATGTTAGTGTCCTACTTTCAATTCTAGTTTAATTATGTAGAGACTAATGTGAACTTTTAGGAGTAGTTATGTTCAAGTTTGATAAGCATATTCCTATGTAGATGAAACTTGCTTTATTGTTTGTGGCCTATTTTGGATAGATTTGGCATGAAGACCTTAGGTCTCCATGTTTTTAGGGTATTATAGTGGTACAAGTAGTAAAAATGTGATGTTAGCTAGGTAGGATGGACATCCTCAACACCCTATTCTAGTGAGATTTACCTACATACCAATACTCTGAGGAGAGATCAAGCCCAATGTAGTTATCTCACCTAAGTATTTAGTGCAAGTGTAAGTGAATGTAGTATGTGTGTTAAATTGAGTGATTTGAATGAGGCTTGAGAGTATAAATTTATGTATACTAATATTTGGGTGGATATAGATGATTGTATGTAAAATTAGGGTAAAATAGGGATCAATAACCTTGATTGTGTGCTACTTATTCTGAGCTAGTTTATGTGTTTTATATTTGATTTCCATCTAGTGGATAAAGGGATAAAAGCCATGTATTTATACTAATATGGTGCTTATGCAAAGTGTAAAATAATTCTAGCTTGACCCTATGTATTATAGGGATTAAAAATATATCCATTGGTTTTGAAATTAGGTAAGGGACACTAGCATCATCCCTTGGTCACTAGCATGGGGTGCTAGTGTCAAAATAACTTTGCTAATGTCTAGGTGGAAAAGCTTCAAGAAATAGGGGCTTGGATCCATAATAGAAGGTTTAGGAATGAATTTTGGATGTCTATGGATGTGTAATGCTTGCACAAAAGTTGGATAAGGGTCAAAAGAGGCCCCAAGATAGGTCTAGGGATAATTTATGGATGGGTGGTCTCAAATGACACTCATTGAACTCAAATGACATTTTATATGACTACATTTACCCTCTTTTATTATATAAAGACAAAAAAGAAAAATGACTAAGTTAAAGGAAAAATAAGTGTACCTAGACTTATTTGTGAGGCAAAGCTTGTGAATCTAGGTTTGAGTGTGTGAAGTATGCTCCATTTTATATCCTTCAAATGAAACATGGATAAATCAGTCATTACTTAAGGAATATAAAAAATAAAGACAAAACTGAGTAAAGAGATAAGATAGAGAGAGGAAATTAATGAATACACTTCATTGGTATGCTAACCAATGCAAAAATTTGGTGAAGTCCTCTCTATATGTGTAACTAGTGATCAAATGATGAACAACTTAGACTAAGTTGATGGCTTGATCAATCCCCATGTGTGGGTGGCTAATGAATTCAATCCAAATTTGAATCCATCATTTCCCACCCCTATTTAGTGGATCATACACTATGAATAACTTGGATTATCCTGATAGCTTGTCCAAACCTCCTATGTAGGTGGCTCTAGAACTTAAGTAAGCTATGATTCCATCATTGCCTACCCATGTGTAGTAGATGCATATGTGACTGAAACTTTATGATGTAACTAAAACTGTGCAGGATGGCCTTATGGACATTTAGAAACTTTGAAATTAAAAATGGCCAAGTGGCCTCTTAGACACTTGAGAATGTAACTCAAGAAATACGTAGAAATGTTAACCACAATGGATAGAATAAGGCATATAGTGTGAAACCTAATGTAAATGGTGTTTAAAATATACAATGTGGAGAATTACATAAAGTTACCATTCCATCTAAGATGAGTTGGTGTAAAATTTATCATGTGGAAATAATGTGTTACACACATGCCCTAATTCTAATATCTATGCCTATGGATTCTAGACTGAGTTGTAGTAATCTATGTCTAAATATTTAAAGCTAAAATGTGAGTGATCATGATGTTCATGATTCCCCTAACTAAGAAAACTTGATATTATTCTAATCAAAACTAAGCATAAACTGATCAAATTTGATAACCTATGACTAAAACTATTCAAATCTAGTCTTTAACTATTGTGTTATTCTATTAAATCTAGATTTGCCTATTTCTAGGGATACTAGACAATAGAGTGGTTCTTTGGATAGTATCACACAATTATAGTGTCTTTTTTTCAGCATTAGTGTCCTCTATGTTATTTTTATACCAAATTGACTCTAATCTCTATTTGGTAGACTCTAATCTCTATCTAACTATTTTCCATTGTGTTTTCCTAATTATAAACCCTGTAATTCTATGTATACATGCTAAAAACTATACTCTAAGTGCACTCAGATGGCCTCCTTTCTATGAAAAACCCCTATGAATGCCCCCTCTTTTGAGGGGATTTATTATACATGTGAAATAACTATCCATAAAATAAAATCTCTATATTATGTGTGTTAGGATAACAATTTATTATATATGTGTGATAAACCAATTTAATGTGTATACATGAAATTCGAATGTAATATAATCTGAGTATAAGTTATAAATATATGATTTATGTTATATATAGCATTCACAAGGTTTTCAAGATAGATATACTAATGTAAGCATGTGAATGAACTACAAATCTAAGAAATAATCTATGTAAACTACCTAGGGGATGGGGCATGATGTCCATCAAGGCACCCAAGGAGGAAATGGAGATAGATGAGATCACTCATGGAATCAAAAACTAAGTTTAAAAGTAAAAATCAAGGGATAAGTATCATGTCCATGACACAAAGGCATACATACAACACACATGAGGCATGCAAAGTAGGCCAAGCAGCCATAATACAAGGGAGACGGGCACATGTCACTAAATTTGAGAAAGAAATACATAAAAAATACATGTTGAAATGCCCACATACATAAACATCAAGAAATTTTGGATTAGAACCACATATAAGGACATGTTCAAATGTCCACATACATAATCAAGAAGGCACACACAAGGGACATGGGTGCATGTCTAAAACATACACATAATGAAATGAATTGGCATAGATCCATATAACAATGGCATATTTAAATGACCTCAAATAAATGTATAATAAATTAGGCACAATCAATTATAAATTAGGAAAGTATGCATGAACATGTGGTACAAATCCATATAAGAGCAAAGACGTACATAAATTAAGTATGTAGTAGTATTAGTTGGTAAGAAATCTGAGTCATATAGGATTATCAATATCAAGATATAATCAATGTTAAATATATGATATAGATTATAGGAAGATATAACCCAGAAAATTGGAATCTATGTAGTTGTGTATGTGCCCCCAGTGGGTAGATAATATCAACACTAGATCTATGTGATGGACCTAAGTCCTATAAGAATATATTAACACTTGACAAGAACAAGTGAAGCATTTATGTATGATAAAATTGACTATACTAAGATAGCTAGCATATGTAGTGCATGACAAATATAAAAAATGTAAACATGAATATGCAAATAATCTAAATTTAGTATTTTTGATTAATATTATAATGCTTTTTATTTTGAACATATTATATTATTTTTATGTTTTCTAAGTAGATTATATTTATAATCAATCAAGAAAATAAAACTATATACAAGTGTAATGTGAGTTGAATCGTATACTAGTAATGTTTAAGTAAATATGAGTATATAGAAATTCAAAATAGTGATTCTAGAGACCTAAGATTGCATTAAAAGGATGTGGATAGTCACATGGTGGATATAGTGGGAGATCAAATGAAAAATAATGACTCTATAGACCTAATTTCACATCCAAAGTATGTGGATATACAAATGGTAAATCTGGTGGGAGATAATCCAATGATAGATACTAAATTTGCCTAAACTCAAATTTATCATCACCACTTTCATCATCATAACATGATATCAGTAATATTATAGAATTATCATTAACTATAGTCTATATTTTATGCATTCAAATGACATGTTACTTGATTATGTAATAATACTCCCACGTGGTCTCAGGGTAAACCATGTTGGACCATAGGGTATTTGTATGGAACTTGTGGTTCTCATCTATGCCATCATGTAAAATATAAAATGTGTGACCCTCATGACTAAATACTAAACATATATCTATCTAATCAGCTATGGTATCCATTTCCTATAACCATGTACTACCAAGTTTAATCTATATGTGAGTGCCCATGCTCATGACAAAAATGAGTGTGTTGACCACCTTAGGACTATATGCAACTAGTTTTGTGATATGTCCCAAAGAGTCTTGACAATGTATAACATGTTGTAGCTCACTCTATTAATGTCTTATGTGTTTTAATAATTTGAAGGTATAAGCGTTAGGATTATAATCCTCATCTATATCAATATTAGGGATGTATTTATCCTTAACAAGAATCTAGATAGTCAATGGGTCATTCCTTGAAAGTATGAACTAGTAAAGAGTCCATCATGTTTCTTGTACTAGTGGAGGGAGATGATATGTAATCTAAATAGTGCCCCAAGGTTTGAGTCTATTTATATTTTGTTGTAGTGTTAAACATGTGTCTATATCATGTCTAGTTATCCTATACGAATAACAGAATGGTCTATCATCTTGCTGTAATAATCTACTAATAGATCTATAGTGGAATGTGGGTAATGTCATAAATCCACTATCAAGTAACATGTGTAACATCTATTGTGGTATATCTTGTTTACTACCTACTTGAATCTAAATAATTGGGTTAATATCCATAGATGTGATCATATGTACTAAATGTATAGAAGAATCTACTTCTAACTACAAGTGAGTGTTTTAGCTTGTATCTATGGAATTGTGGACTGGTCATGATGACTATGTAGGTAAAGGTATAAGGGTTTTATAATCACGTTTATAACCCCAAGGCTTACTAGTGTGAAGGTCAATCCACATAAATATTCATCAATGTCAATGAGTGTTGGATCATCCTCTTTGGTGGATTGGAAATATATATTTGATTTCATGATGTATACTTCCTTTGAATTAATAAATAATGGTAACTATGTTGTGAGGATCTCATCATCTACCATGGGATGGGATAACTATGATGTATAAATGTCCTTCATCTTTATGGGGGAAGGTTAGTGTATTATAAGAGGATTTGAAATAGGTGTAGGAATATTGGTTCTATATTCCATGACCTCATATCTATGCATCTACTCTAACATAATATTATGAGGTGGGAACTCTATGAGAACATGAGGTGTCTCATATAAATATTTACTCAAGGTGGTAGACTCTATGACTCTACAATATCTAAATGGTTATTTATTAGTTAGGCAAGTGTATAAGTATCTGTCATGTTAAAATTTAAAACATTTGTGAAAGGTAAATGGTATAGCCTCCATGGCATGTATCCAAAGTCTCCCAAATAATAATTTGTAATGAAAATTATTAGGCATCACATGAAACTATGTGGATAAGGTTTCTGGCCCAACTATGATATCTAATGTAATAGTACCCAATGATTATCAAGGAATGCCATCAAAACCTATAATGTTCTTAATGTCTTTTGAATGGATATTATGTCAACCCTCATAGTCTATGTGCATGTAAATTTATATATGTTAAGTCTTGAACCAGTATCAATTAGAACTCATTTAATAGTAGGGGTTTTGATTTATGATTGAATAAAAAGTGGAATATTATGATCAATAATTGAATATGAGGGAAAATCCTAATTGTTAAAATATATAATATCCTTAATGTCCCTGATAGTGTTCATGATAGATACAAAACAAATTAGGTCTATATCACAAGGCAAAGATGTATGATTGAGTGTTTGGAAAAAATATATTTGCAAATAGTTGCCTTTTGCAATAATTCTAAGATAGAAATCTTAGCTAGTGTATTTCTCAACTGATCTATAATATAATATTGTTTGTGTTGATCTATAAGGACCATTATATTATGTTGGGGATGAAGAGGGAGATTAAGGCTATGCTACTCTTGTATAAGTGGAGGATGCATCTAATTTCATCTAGTGTCATCTCAAACCATGAGGTCTATTATTTATCGAGGGTGAATAGTAGAGGTGGGATATGAGTGAATATAGTCAATAGGTCTAGGTGGAGGAGGAATAAAATGAGTCATCTAAGATCTCTATTATCAATTAATAGCTAGAGGTAACTCAAAATTGGCCATGTAAAAATGTTCTCCATAGAAGGGGGGATCAATATGAGGTGGATAAATGTGTGAAATAATATAAGTTCTAACATGATCCATGAGATGAGTGACATATATGTGCATCATTCTATAAATGATGGGTAATAGGCATGTAAAAAAACCAAAAGACTTGTACCAAAAAGTAGAAAATGGAATCCATCATGATAATAATGATGAAAGGATAAAAATTGGAAACTAAGAAAATTTTAGAAATAAAAAAGGAAACCCTAATGGTACACTAGGGTTTTAATCAATATGTTTGAAGTAAGTCAAGTTCATCGAATGATTTAAGTTTTAAACAATTATGGAATGTAAACCTATGTTTTTAAAGGGTTTGATGAAAGTAAATCAAGGTATAAAATATGAAATAAATATAGCCACTAATTTTTGTAAGAATTGACCTAATTTGATATTTTTAAAAATAGTAATAAATGATATAAATAAGTACTTAACTAGAAGCTGACCAAGATAGATGATTCAGAGGTTGAAAATTAGAACATGAGATTATTAGGGTGTCATTAATAGATTCCAAGTGTCAAAATCTATCTTGGATAGTATCACAATACCTTGGATAGTAACTTACCATGCTAGTGTCCTGATTTTAGTACTAGTGTCAGTCTGCTGAAAGCTATTTTACTGATTATGACCTATTTTACATTGATTTTGTATGTAAACCTTAGGTCTCTATGTTAGGGTATTTTAATGGCACAATTATCAAAAGTGTGATTTTTTTAAGGTAGGTTTGACATCTTCAACACCCTTTTATGTTCAGAGTTTCCTACATACCAAAAAATTGATGAGGGATCATACCTAATGTAGTTCTCCTACCTATCTACTTGGTACAAATTCAAGAGAATGTTAGTATGAGTCTCCACTCAAGTGATTTAAATGAGTCTTGAGACTAGAAATAAATCTATTTTGAGCTTAGAGTGACTGTAGATGATTGTATACAAAATTAGGGTAGAATAGGGATTAATAACCTTGATTATGCACTACTTATTTTTAGCTTATTTGTGTATTTTGCATCCAATTTCCATATAATGTATAAAGGGATGAAATTCATGTATTTATACTGATATGGTACTTTTTTAGAGTATGAAATAGGTATAATACAAACCTAGTTATATTGGGGATTGAAAATGTATATGTTGGGGTTGGATTTAGGAAAGGACACTAGCATGATCCTTTGGTCACTAGTGCAAGGTGCTAGTGTCCAAAGAACCACACTAGTGTCTAGGTGGAAAAAATTGAAGCACTAGGAGCTTATATCCCTAGGGGAAGGTATGACACTAAGCATGGGATGTCTAGGGATGTGCAGTGCTTGCAGAAAAGCTAGATAAGGACTGAAAGAGGCCCTAAGATAGGTCTAGGGATAAGCTAGGGATTGGTGGTCTCAAATGACACCTATTGTACTCAAGTGACATTTTATATGAATACAATAGCCATATCACTTTACAAACAAATAATCTCACTACATGATATTATGCCTTAGTGTAATATAAAGAAATATTTTTTGCTTCTTTCTCCCCCATGAGATAAGACCATATCTTAAAACTAAGACATATCAAAATGTATATTTCTTGTAATCAATTAAAATTAAATGACATTCATTCATGTAACCTATAATAATAAATTAAAATTCTTATTTATTCTAAGACATTTTCCATAGTACCTCAAATGTATATCAATATCCACTTTGTTGCTTTCTAATGGCTCATCTTTGACTCCTACATGAACCTTTTAAGATAACTAAAAACATATATAATATATATCCTAGTGTATTTCATGTAAAGATACTCCCAATCAAATATCAATAAAGAGTGACATTTAATGGTGGTGATGGATGTGAATAAGAGAACTGAAGTCATGTATCCATAGGTGCTACAATAGATTTATAGTCTATTGTTTAAAATTTCTTGAGCATGGTCTTCGAATACTTCATTTGAGAGATAAATATGTGGTGCCAATTTTAAAAATAATAAAACCAATGAAATAGTTAGTAGCCCAAGATATTTCATGTTAAGCAATTGTTTGAGATAATTATTTGTTTCATAAATCATCTTTATCAAGTTTCTCGAGATGACTAGATCATCAACATATATAATTACAATCAAAACCTCCCCTTTTCTCCTTTAGGTATAGGTATGGATCATATGGAGTCCTATATAATACTTGTTGAATAAGATGCTCATAAATATTTATTTCTCAAGCTTTGAGAGCTTGTTTGAGACCATATAAAGAATTTATTAGTCTATGTACCTTTTATTCTTAACCAGGCAAAACAAAACCTTATAGTTGAGTCATGTAGACTTCTTATTATAGATATCCATTTAGGAAGGTAATTTTTATGTCCATATAATGGAATATCCATCAAAACTATATAGCCATAACAAAGAGCATTTTGATATTCTTTATCTTGGATATGAGAGAAAATATCTCCACATAGTCAATGATTTATTTTATGTGCATCCATTTACTAAAATAATTTCCTTATACTTGTCAATGTAACCATATACTTGTTATTTATCTCAAATATCCACATACAACTAATAAATTTCTTCTCTATTGGAAGATCAACAAGTTTCCATGTATTATCTTTCATCAATGAATGATATTCTACACCCAATGCCTCTTTCTAAGGTTTTGTCTCTTGGATTTTCAACCATTTAGGGTTCAAATGATCATTTAACTATGATCATAATGGAAAATTTTACCTTTACATGAGACATTATATGAGTCCTCATTCTTATAGTGGAAGTGTCTAGGGATCCATCTGATTTTTCATCTTATATTATACTTGAATATCACTTGGGCATATACTAAAAAATATTAGTGAGTGGTGGAGGAATTGGATGAACATCATCATTTTCCTCATTATCATTAACACTATAATTATCTCTCTAATGATGGGTATACATAACATACTAGAAATCTTGGATGCAGTTTCTAATAACATGATGATTTCAGAAACCTCACTTTCAAACAATCCATATCTTGAAAGTATACATAATTTCATCATTACCACTATAAACATTATAAATGTTTACATGTCTAATGCATGTATCAAGTGACTATGTGGAGGGTGGATTGTAATCACTATTATCATCAAATACAATATTCATACTAATATGTATCTTACTAGTTTTTAGATCCATGAGTCAGTAGGTATTAGACTGTTCATTGTAGTTAGTAAAATTATATGTCACTTATCTTTTTTTTTTTGGGACATGGAAATATGATTTACAAAAAAACATGAATATGTGATATAAAGGCTTATACACAATCAATGATTTTTTTGGAGTAATAACATTGAGAGCTTTGGTGGGTGATCGATTTAATAGGTAAATCAATGTGTGAATTATTTTTTCCCAATATGTATGATGAAACTATGAGTCCTTAATCATGTTGAGTACCATTTTCACAATAGTGAAATTTCACCATTCTAAAACACCATTATTTATTGGAGTAAAAGGTGAAATAAATTACAAGTAAATGCCTTGTGCTTTTAAGAATTTAGAGAACTCTTCATTGGTGTATTCACTCCCTTGATCTGAGTAGAAAACATGAAATATATTATGAGATTCATGTTCCATAGATGATTTTAATTATTTTAAGACTAAAAAATCTAGTTCATTAATCTTCAATTAATATATCCACATTTTACATGAGTATTCATCAACAAAGAACTAAAAACACTAGAATCCACTAACACTCAAGTGCACTGACCTGCATAAATTGGTGTGTACCAGATATAAATAACCAAGATTGATATATTTACTTATGCCAAATGGATATCTATGTTATTTTATATATAAATAAGTGTAACATATATCAATATTCTTCTTGAGTGAGGGAAGGCCTCTCACCATATTATGTCCATTGAGTACTATCACGTAACCAAAACTTAAGTATCCATAATTTTGTGCTAAAGATTAATTATATTTATGGAAAACATCAAGATATAACATTTTTTATACATTAGGATCTCTTGCAAAAAACTTTATGGTTTGAGACTTGTCTCAAATGAGACATATTTTTCCCATTTTGCTGATCAAATACAACTGTGAGGTTGTGATCAAGTAATTTATTTACAAATAATATAATTTTTGGTGAGGCTGATAATATATAGGATGTTAATTATTTTACATCAATGATTACCAAGATGTAAGAAAATGTCTCTTATTCCTTGGAAACTATGTGATGTATCATCTCCAAGAGATACATTACCTCAACAAGATGAAGAGGTCAAATTGGTAAACCAATCCTTGTGTCCATTAATATTAATTTTTTTACAAAAATGTACATACCAGACTAAATTTTGAGGAGGGATGTCTTCAATAGTTTGTGTAGCATATATATAATCTTCATATGAAGAACCATTATCTTTAGAAATGTTACCATATTGTTGATATGAAGAATAATTTTGTTTCCAAATATGTGTGGACTATGGATTATTAAAATTATATCCTTGAAAATATTTCCATGGGTTAGGATTCCTATTTATAGATGAGACTTATGTAATTCATTAAATTAGTAGTCCTTTAGTTCATGACTTATATTTCCATAAATTTAAAAAACCTTATGAGAACAGGGTTTCTTCCCATCTTGGTGTTACTAATTATTTTGATGATGGGAATAGTTCAACAAATTCATTGGAATTTTCCCTTTTTGAATGATGCAAGTGCATGTTATTCTTCATCTTCTTCCACTATGTACATTGATTTTTATTTCTTAAACATATTAACCAAATTTCAAAAATTGGTTTTATCTCTAAGATATTGAGAGACATCATAAAGATCTTATAGGCTAGTGGCTTACTCTTAAGATGATGGATACTATGGAAGTATGTAACATTGTCTCACCCAATTCTTGGAGTGATTCATTTAGTGTTATAACATAACAAAGGAAGAATTCAACTTTTTCTATTATCTTTAACTTAAAATAATGAAGTTAGATTTGTAGATGCAGGATGGTATTCTATTTTTTTGTCTAAATAGATGATACTAAGTCTTTTATAGGTGTATTTCACTATACTTTCATTTTAGATATGATACTATACCTCATTCAACACCTAAAACATAATAATCAACTTTGACTTCTCTTTATCTTTATTGAACTTCCACTATTGGTTACCATTGGGGGCGTGTCAAGTGAATGTTGCATCAACAACTAATAAGAGATCTTTAAATGCCATGTGATTTTTCACCTTGGTCTTCCATGATTTCTTATAGTCTCCCACTCTTCTATTCTCTCTCTTTTATTATTTTCTCCTCACCTCTCCTTCTCAATATTTATTATACTCTCTTGTGCTAATACTAATTTTAAATTAATCTTTAATTAAAATGTGGTTTCATTCATTATAATATAACAATGAAAAATGCCATAATTTTTAAAAAGAGGAATGCAAAATACTAGTTCCTATAAACTAGGATATCAAT
Organism: Torreya grandis; assembly: GCA_037957365.1. Lineage (NCBI taxonomy): Eukaryota > Viridiplantae > Streptophyta > Pinopsida > Cupressales > Taxaceae > Torreya > Torreya grandis. Next base: position 631,862 of record JARHVA010007157.1, read on the forward strand.
ATATCAAATATCTTGCCTATAATATAGTTTAAACTACAAGTCTTATACAAACTCTATTAGCCAATAACCAAACTATTTAAAATCATCATGGGATTTATAATATCTCTAAAAAATAAGAATATAATTTATTTCTATGTGAGTAGTTCCCACACTTAGATATTATTCACTATGGTGAATTAATCACCAAATAATTTATTCTAAAAATAACATATAAATTACCTATTTTAATTTCTAATTACTCAAACGTAATATCTAATAACATACCCTTATTCCTAGTAGTATATTTTGAAGGTTTAACATCAATTTTAATGTCAAAATTAGGGATTTATTACTTATAATTATTTTTTATCATGTTTTATGCATGATACAATTTATATCATCATTCCTAACACTAATTAACTTTTATTTAGTAGCAATATAAATCCAAAAAAAAGGGAAAAAATGGAGTTTTGATAATTTGGTGCATAATCTAGGTAAGGACTTTCCTGCATCATAAAAAATCAATTTAGAATTTGAATTAAAAAATTTCACCCCATTTAAAAGTAATTAAAATTTTTAATGGGGATTTTGAATGTGGTTTATTTTTACATAAATGTGTAAGTTAATTTTTACACTAGGAAATTTTGCATTAAGAATTAACATTAGTGTTGTAGATCTATAATTTGATGCCATTTGTGTTATAATTTAAAAATTTTGAAAAAAAATATTTGTGCTTATTATCTAACTTTGCATCTAATTAGATATATTTATAAATAATAACTTATATTTTAGTTGATTAATTATGTAATAAGGGTGGTTGTTACTTGTGTTTCATTTGTAGACAGCAATGATGGAAAAAATGATGATGACAAAACTTTCAATAACTCACCAATAATATTTTATTAATATAATATTCATAAGGGAAAACACTTAAGATATTAAAAACACTATAGTTACAATAAAAAAACTATAATTACAAAATGTATAACAATCAATTGACATTTGAAAACTAGTGAATAAATTTTTTTTATAGCCATAATTGTTCCAAAATTTGGATCAAGAAGATCATCCTATTTAGTTGGTAAGACAATCAACTATTAAAAAATGGTTTAAGAGGTCCAAGATCTAGTTTCTCTTCTAAGGGATAAATCAACATATGGTTAGTATCAAAAGTATTTATAGGTTACAAATTTGGATTCCTCTCAAATCTCATACAAGTTATGAAATGGTGTGATAATATGATTTTGTATGCAAAATTTATGGTCTCTAAAATTTTTAGAACATCCTAAAATAATAACCTAAAATAATGCTACATATTGTCAAAAATAATTATGGCACTGCTACACTTTGTTAAAAAAAACATAATGCCACTACACTTTTTAGGTATAATAAGCTGAAGGGACATGTCAAATGTGTTATATTTAGTTTTTACTCTTGGTATTTTGTTTTCAAGCTTGAATTTTTATTCTTGTGCATATATGGATTTTCATAGTTCATAGAAAACATCAAAAAAATTCATAAGTCACTTGATCATCATTAATTTATTGTTTATGTGGATTTAATTGGTCTTGAGTGGATCCAAAAAAATTATGATTAGAGATGGTTAATTGATATTAGATGAATTATAGTGACTAAATATGAGCTCTACGAAGTGTAAATAAGGTATTCAATGGAAAATAATATATGTGCTAAGGAATACACAACTAAGATGGTTGAGTTAAATAGCCTCTCTCATTAAATAAGCAAATTATCTATTTAAGATTGCATAGGTCATTAAAATTTTAAGATACATTGAGAATTAATTTACTTGTAAGCCCAATAAGTCATAATCTTATAAAATATAAAACATAGTGGAGATGAGGAAGCATGGCTTCACACTTTGTATTTTTTTTTGACATTGAGTTTCTCTAGGGTAATGTCTTTTGTACCTCTCTTTCATGTTGTGTTTAGTTTCATTTATTGGATGTTTTTAAACTCCTTAAAACTTTTATAACATATCAAATAATTAAGGAAGCTCAATAATCAACTAACACAACTGTAACACTTGTTTATAAAGTTTCATATTCATTTTATACGTCTATGTAATCACATTGAGTTGTAGTCATGCAAGGAGAGTAACATGGGTAGAATGTGAAGGATTATATGAAATTTATGTAGCATGTATGGATTTAATGTGAAGTTTATCTTAGTCATTTTCATGTTTTAGATGAAAATCATAAAATTTAGGATACTTCATATTGTAATAGTTTGGGTGTTGTTATATGGCATATGACTTGGGAAATATATTTGTTGGAATAAATTAATGTTTGGTGAATAATGTTGTAAAATATCCATCATTATTATGGATTAGATAATATTAAATACATTTTTCATTTTTCCTTGAGAGGGTTTGCTACCACATTTTTGTGTTGTGTTATATATTTTTCCATATTTGTTTATTAACAAGGATGTGCATGTTTCTTTGTTGAAAAAGCTTAACCATTGGAAAAAAATTAAGAGAGAATGTCTTTAGGAGATTTAAGATAAAAAATGACAACTTTAATGGGAAACCTTTTAATTAATAAATAATTAGAGCACTTATAAGATTAAAATAAAGAGTTTTAAGATAGAGTGATGAACCATGGATATTTTATCACAGACATCATTGAGAAGTTGAAAATTAAGTTATAAACCAAGGAAGAGATGTTGGAAAAGTTAAGAGATGATGTTGAAGGAGTGAATGAGAGAGAATATTTTACGATGAAAAGTATACCATCCTCTACCAAATATGAAAAAACCATGACTAAGGTAGGCAAAGTAAATAATTAACCATATTATTTTTATTCCCATAAAGATATATAGTTAATTTATTAAATTTAAGAATAATACTAAGGTATTTGGATCTAAGTTAATAACCAAGATGGATTATTATGGAAAGGACTTGGAATAAATGTCTAATTAATGACTAAACCCATAAAGGTTGAGGAAAGTCTTCAATATGCAGGTTTGGGATATGTAGTGGCAAAGGAGTTGGAGAATGGCCCAAAATAGATTAAGAAGGAAAATATTATAGAGCTAAATATTTGAAGACAATATCATAACCCATTAAAAGTAATGACATTATTTTATTTTATAAAATATAATAAAGAGTTTGATTATATAAATAATTGGAAGGTCTCTTAAGAAGTGGAAGGAAAAAATTTGCCACCTTAATGGTCCAAATAAAAGTCTCCAAGAAGAGGACAATAGTTCCACAAAGTAGGAGATAATACATTATCATTCCATGAATATATGAGTGAATAAAATATAAATCCAAGAAGGGTAAAACCTTTAAATAATGGGAAAACATTAAATAAGAATACAAAACATCTCCCAAGAGAGGATAGCATTTCAAAGGAGTAACATATTACCAATTCATCCTACTTACATAAATGGCAGCCCAAGAAGGTATGGAAAGCACAAGTCTTCCATTGTTTAATTAAATAATATAAAAAGTGGTCATGTATTAAAAAATTATTGGTATACATATCCATGTTATTTTTATGGAGTTAATAATCATTGTGTGGTCATATGTTGTAAGAATAAATCCAAAAACAATAAGCATATATACTTCAAGAGGAAGGATGTAAGTTTTAAAGTCCACTCTTCAAATAAAAATGTGGAGAAGGGAAATAAGGGAATGTTATCCATGAAAATAGGAAAGAATAATTTTAATCATTACAACTTGAGTGGTATTTGTATTATAATTATTTTTAGCTTCATCCACATCTTCACCCAAATAATTATAAGGAGAATTCTAAAAAGGAAGAGGTGTCTATAAGAAATATGGAAGTTGTTCAAGAACGTATAAGCTAAGAGATATCAAATTAATAAGCTCAACTACCTAAGGAATAATCAATCAAAGGGAAGTATCCCATAGAGGAACACCCATCACCATTTCTAAAAGGTAAATAGGTAAGACATCAATCCTTAGAAGGATAATTTTAAAACACAATTTTTTTATTTGCATTCATTTGAAGAGTTATCTAAGATGGAAACAATCAAGAGGGAGTAGCCCATATAAGTCCTCATAAATATTAAAAATATGTAATATTAAGCATTAAATATGGGTTTCTTGGATAGAGTTTGACATAATTACAACATTTATTATAATTCATATGTAAGCATCTAAAAATTATGTTTTGGCTTCCATTGTTGAAAAAAGTAAGAAGAAAACTAACCTGATGTGTTTGAAAAAATTTGGAGGTATTTCACTTATTAAGGGTGGATATGGAGCATCCATTTAGTTATATAAGCACATATATGAGTAGTCCATTACATTGAATAGGTTTTATCATTTTCATCATTCTCACATTCTTTTGGATATGTAAATTCACATGTTTATTACTAAATAATTTTATTATTTAAAAAGATGCGTGAAAGAGGAAATATATCTTGAGAGAGACCTAGAAACATATGTTAAAGTCTAAGGTATCACAAAGGTGAAAAAATGTGGGTTTATTTTCATCTCCATGAAAATTTGTATTTACATCATGTAGCATGTCTATTTTCCTCATAGCATTTAATAACACACATGATTGTAGGATGGAGGTATATGATAGTTTTTAATAACTATAATTATTTTAGTATGTATTTTTCATTTGTTGTATATACATAATTATACTATAAACAACTATAGTAATTTGGTAGCATGATATTTAATTTTGGTATGCACATGGAGCAAGGTTGTAACACATTTTCCAAACAAGTTTTTGAACAAGATAGGATATGGTAGTTGGTAAACACATTGATGAACATCTTGTAACATGTTCATGAGCCCAAATATTCCTCCATGGAAGGAGAATAAGAGGAATGATATTAAGTCATTAAAATATGGTGAGAAGTGCATCTATGGTGGGTATCACTCTACAATAAAAATGAGTGTATGTTTTGACATCCATTTTCCTTATTTTATTTCATTCAATGTATAATGCATTTATTTGATACAATATTTGAGTTTAAGGATAATATCAAAATTTTAAATATAATTGAGTTTTAAATCCATGTATGTTACATTTTTTGAAAAATAAAACCCAAGATAAGGTAAATTTGTATAAGTGGTGAATTATTGTAAACCATTTACATTAAGCAATATGTTTTCTTTACTTACTGAAAGAATGTGAATAACAAGGAGTACATTGTGTAATCATATCCTATGGGAGATCTTCACTCTATCCTGTAAACATGTGAATTGTAGATAATTAGCTAAGAGGATCAGCCAAGAGGAAGAATGAGACACCAAAAAGTGAAAAAAGGTTGGTTGGTAGAGATCGGGAGGAGTCAAGGTCTCCTAAGGAACCTAGTATTTCAAGTTTAAGCTTGGGTAATCAATCTCCATGTTTAATAAGGTAGAAGGAGAATACTTATATGTTTAGTCTAAATATATTTAGGATAAAAGGCCTTTAAATTTGGGGCACATAGTCCAAATTTTGGATCAAGAGGAAAATCCTATTCAATTGGTAAGACAATAAACTATTAAACAAGGGTTAAGGAGTGTGAAAAATCCTAGAAAATATATAGTTTCTATTATAAGGTCTAAATAAAAATATGATTCATATCAAAATTAATTTAGATTCCTCTCAAAAACTCATTCAAGTTAAAAAAATGGTAGGCCAATACTAGTTTGTATGTAAACATTATGTCTTATATAAGTTATAAGACATCTTAGAATTATCAATAACAACATTGGATTCTCACAAAAACCCATGGCATTTTCATAATTTTTTTTAAAAAGGTGTGTCATCGCCACACTTTTAAGTTATAATAAGTTGAAGGGATAGGGTAAATGTTTTGTCTTCTATTTTGACTCTTAGGTTTTTCTTGTTGAGCCTAAGGTATTATTATTATGTATATATGAACCAATAGAGTTCATGGAAGACATCAGAAAACATCAAAAGGCATATATTCAAATTTGATTGAGTGTCTAAGTGGATTCATTTAATGTTGATTGGATTCAATCAAAGTATGATCAAATATTCTAAATTGACAATAGGGGAAGCATAATGAGTGAATGGGATCTTTGTGAAGTGTAGAGAAGGTGATGTAAGGGCATATCATATATGATTTTATTAGTACATAGATAATATGGTTGACTTTAGTAGTCTCTCTTACTGAAGAAGTAAATTATCCACTAAAGTGTGCAGAGGTCTTTGCAAGTGTATGAGCCATTGAGGATTTGGTGTCATTATAATCTTAATTATGCATAATATTTTAAACTATAGAACATAGTGGAGATGAGGAAACATGGATTCATTATTCTATAGATTTATAAAATTGATTTTCCTTAGGGTAATATCTTGTGTATCTCTTGTTGATGTTGTGTTTCATTTCATTGATTGTATTTTTACCAACTCTTGTCAACCAATCTAACATATCAAATACTAAAGATATCCTAAGAAAAAACTAACACAAATATATCATTAATTCATAAAGCTTTATATTAACTTTACACTTCTATTGAACACATTAAATTATATTCATAGATGGAGAGCAAAATGGGTATAATGTGAAGCATTTTATTCAATGTATGTAACCTATAGGTATTGCATGTGAAGGGTTACATAGTCATTTGTATGTTGTAGATGACAATAATAAGAGTTATAGAACATATTATAATAATATTTTGGGTCTTTTTCTATGGTATATAACTTGGGTATAACACTTTTTAAAATAAATCAATGTTTGGTAAGTCATGCTATGGAATACCCATGCCAATTATAGAACAATAATATTGTAATCACTATGAATAAATACTTATCAAAAATCAACATCAAATAAAGTATTAGTCGTCACTAAATAATACTTATTATAAAAATCAATCAAGTAATTATTTAAAATTCTAATCCAAATTATTATCCTCCTCCATAGAATCATGATTATAATTGATGGCATTGACATAATCATCATCATTATTACTATTGGAGTCACTATGATCATTATGATCATTTTATTTATGATTGATCTTATCATTGATGAAACAAATTAAATGCAAAACATATGGATATTGTAAAATTTTCAAACATAATTTTTTGAAAAAATTTATTCAAAATTCATTTTTTTCTCAAAATTTGAATTTAATTTTTTTTTAACAAAATAGTAATTATTTGTAGGTGTTTTTTTGCATCAATGAACAACATAAGGGTACCTTAATATTCTCTCATTTCAACCTCAATGTGGTTTTTTTGTGTCACCATTCATTGTAATTTTATTTTTTACAAATAGGAAAACAAAGCTTCTATAAACCATTAATAATAAACTAAGAAACACTAAACTATGAGTACATAATTATATATAAAAAAATTATATGCATTTATGACAAATTGACCCAACCCATTACTTATGATGAAAATATCTTCCTTATACATGGGTATGTAATTAGATATCTTATACTAATTAAACAATAAAATAAAGTATATATTAATGAATGAGAATAAAAAACACAAAAAATGTATATATAGGGATATTACGTGATTAATATTATGAAATCAGTCGACATTCTTTTTAGGATTTTTTTGGTCTATATAATGTATAATTAGTTTATTTTCAATCCTTTAAGTTTTTACCTTTAAATAACCACATTTTATTTCATTCATTCCCTCTACTTCTTATTTTCCATTACTTTTGAATCACCTTTCTCCACCTAACCCTTGTGTAATGATTAGTTTAAATGCTCTTCCATTATTAACCTAAGGATGGCCTACTGCAGACAAGGGTACAAGAATAATTAGGTGTGAGCTTAAAGTGGAAAAGTGTGAATCAAAGGTGAAACTAACCTAGATAGAGCCCATCAAAGTACAATAAATTAATCATAGTGGATTCACCACTCAGCTACTAGTTACACCTAGAATATGGGAAATAGAACTACACTAAGTGCATAACGTGGCCTAAACCCAAATATCCACCTTACCTAGACCTTGAATGCTAGAAATATGTATTATAATAGGATATGAGTGAGATTTAGAACCTACAAGGGGAGCTCCAACTAGCACAATACCTAGAAGTACATGTTATTTCCTCTTATAATAAGCTAGATGGCCAAGAGGCTGAGGTATAAGAGTTAATGGAGATCTTATGCCTCATACAGATAGAAAGGATGTTACCCCTATTAAATACCTTACTTTTAAAACATGCAGGATAGAATCCAATTAAATTCATTGTGCCATGCATAAAAAGGGCATAAGAAGTTAGGCATACATAGAATATAAAGTATGATCAAGAACTCTTGATAAATTCCACCATTAATGGATGGTCTATATGCAAGGTCCTTGTGGACACATGTAATGAGGTCAATATATTAATAAAGAATGCATGGTAAAATATGGGTAGGCTAGCCTTGAGGCCTTCCCCTCATGTACTTTTCATGGACAACAAATCTAAGATGCAAATAATAGAAATTCTAAAAATCACCATTATAAATATCATGGGCACCAAGTTTTGTGTTGAATTTAAAGTGATTGAGTTAGTTGAATAATATAATTATCTATCACTCTTAGGAAGGCCATGGTGCTACAAAAATAATGATAATATGCATTTCAAGAAGCACTATGTGACCTTTAAAAATGGTAAGGAGAGGGTAGTTATCCCCCTCTCAAGTCACCAAGAACCCCCTTATGTATAAAGTGTTGATATATAAGATGAGATCAACCATACCTACAACATCACGATGCAAGGCACCAATAATCTCCACCCTAATGACCAAAGAGTGATTTCTTGGGGTGGTGGATAGTCAACCACAAATACCATCAATGTTGTTTGTGATCAATGGGTTAAAGAAGCTTATGAAATGACAAGTCAGAGATGCCACTTAATGATCATGAATATGCCAAAACCTATGAGAACTAGCTAAGTCCAAATTGATCACGCGTCAAAGAGATGGGTACCTTGCAATAGAAATAAGGGAAAGAGAGCATTCTACCTAAGTAAAGGTAAACTTTATCCATTCCCAAACTACAAGGGGAGTAATCTTATGTAATAATATGTCCATGACCTTGATTCATGTATCCCAAATTAGTTAGAAAAGATGGGTGTAGTGGTATATAATTTAAGGAGCGATTCTAATCATTAGTGGGTAGCACAAAGGCCTAGCTTGCTAATATGGTAGGATGTGAAAATATAAATATCCACTATATTTTGGAAAAGTAATGAGGATATAGACATTTCTACATACTTTGGTGATTTAGACCCAATAGCACACATGTGCTTGTGTGAATAAACATGAAATGACTGTAGTGAAAATGCTTTAAGGAACTTATGGGTGCATGCCTTCTACAAAACCTTAAGGACATGGGTACAAGCATGTTATGTTGTCAATAAGATACACTACAAGATAGAAAATTGGGATGCATTTAAGGAGAGTTTGTGCAAACCTTATCCTTTTCTTCATAGAACCTAGAATTGATCGAGCCACTACAACTAATTCAAAGGGTATTGTTTGAGGACACTGCAATCATATAGGAGTGCCTAAGAGGTATGTTTGGAGAGAAAGGTTTGGTGTTCTTGAATTTATCTAAGGATTAAGTGTTCAATAGTGACTTAAGTGAAGAATATGATGAAACCTAAAAGGAGTGTAATTAGATGACCTTGATAGGTAGGAAGAAACTATTTCACTAAATAGAGGATAACACCCTCAACAAAGAAGACCTGACTCCTCTTCACATAGAGATAATTAAGTGTAGTAAGAAGGTTGAAGATTCTAATTGGGATAGGAATGATCCATACTACACACTACTCAAAACTACCATGGTAGACATTATCATAGAAGGGGAACTAAAGATGGCTACTCTAAGTGCATACTAGTCTAACATAGAGCTGGTGAAAATTGTGGATCTCTTGAAGGAGTTCTAAGACTTGTTCCCTCAAAATTATCTATATATGAAGGGCACCCACCCATCCCTTGAGAAGATGAAAATAAAGCTAGTGAATGGTGTAAGAATTTTCAAGAAGAATCATTATATAATGAACCCCAATCTCTATGCCAAGGTTAAGATGGAGATTGAGGTATGATAGCCACAAACATTATCTACTCAATACAAGAATCTGAATGGGTGATCCCCCATGGTGATTAACATTAATAAGGATGGGTGTATTTGAATTTGTGTTGATTATATAATGTTGAATTTTGTCTACATCATTTACCCCTTATTGACTCCATTCACTGATGAAGTCTTTGATGGTATCACATGTTATGAGATATACACCTTCACTAATGGGTTCTTTGAATACCATCAAGTCTAGATGGAAGATGAGGATAAGACCAAGAAAACCTTTGCAATTGAATGGGGTTGTTTTGATTATAAAATCATGCAATTTAGACTTAAGAATGCACTATTTGTATTTATATAAAATGTCCAAATTTGTATTTTGAGTGTGGATTGTGATACCCTATCCATAGGTCCTTCTTGCATGCTCTCTTGACCCTTATAGACACCTTTCTCTCATTGTCAATCATTTGTAGCCTTCCAAATGGTCATTCCAAATCAGACAAACTCTATTTCCTAGTATAATTATATGACTTAAGGTCTTGATCTTGTAGGATAGGAGAACCATACTTGAACTATAGTGTCAGACCCTAGGGTGTCCTATTTTTAGTACTCATGTCCAAATCATAATTTGAGCTCAAATGATCATTTTCTCTCAATTCATATTTTTCATAATGTCAACCTAACACAAATAAATCTAACCCATGACAAATAGTTCCATATAAAAGTCCCATTCAAAGATAATTTATGAGGGAGGTAATAAATCTTATAAATCAAGCAAGAATATAACCAAACTACTAAGGCAAACTTTCCTATTCTCTGTATACAGTCACCCAACACGTCTACAAACATATTCAAACTCTCACACTAGTCCCTAGCCACCTCAATCACTCTAAATTTGGAAATTTTTCATCCTCATTACACTATTTCACAAATCACAACAAGTGGGAGAAATACATATGGCTTGATCCCTCTTCAGAGTATTGGTATGTAGGCAGTGTACCTACACAAGGGGTGTGGATACATGTTTAGTACATATTACACACACTAACCCCCCTCTTTCTCAAGTTTTATTATGCATAATGAATGTATAGGGTTTAAATATTTAATCAAATCTATAACAATTTTTTTTGACATTTAGGACTCAAGATTTTACAAGCAGGCTCACACAAGAACAATAAAAAGAACCTAGAAAAATTAGGTCTCTATGAGTAGTTTAGACAATAGCACTGGAAGAGGACAACATCAATAGACCCTAGGGTGTCTTGATTTTAGTGATCTTATCCTTATACAAAACAAAATATATATTCTAATTTATTACACTATCCCAATCCTACACAGTCAGTTTCAAACCATGTAAGAGTTATTTCCACCTATTTTAAGCTAAGCTAGATTTATCTTAATTTATTGTTATTTTTAGAAAGTCACAAAAGACAAATAATATGTACAAATTAGGACTATAATTATTTTATTATTATTTACTAATTTATTAATCCATACCCTTAACATATTATATTACTAAAAATATTATAAATATCATAGCACATGTCAAAAAAAATAATGCAGTAGTGCATAATTCCATGCTCTCTATCCCTTGCTTGTTATCTCTCATATCAATTTTTTCAAGTTTATCTTGATAAACATATTATAAATATCATATCACATGTCAAAAAAATTATGCATTAATTCACAATTCCATGATCTCTATCCCTTGTTTACTATCTCTCATTTGGAATGCTCTTTATAAACATATTGTTGTACAACTTATAACTCTAATTTCATGCATTTCATTCCACATACATGATTTCTGCCTATATGCATATAACTAATTATATAATTATGATTATTTCCCTATCAATACTAGACACAAGTAGACACTAATGGTCATATCTATTCCTCCTCCCATAAAATTGGGTACATCTAACTTTTATCCTGCACCTACTACCAAAACTATGCCTATAGTAGATCATGTAGTACATGTTATCACCCAAGTTTATGAAGATAGTGAGGTTCATTACACCCATGGGTATATCTTTATAAATCAAGTTACCACCCCTTTTGATACAATTTTAGTTCTCTAGCTTCTTCAATGACCAGATTTTTACAAAGATGCGTTGTACGTATCCCTTCATAATACTAACATTCTTATTTCCACTAAACCAGTTTATGTTTCCTCTATACTCAACATAATACAATGGAATAAAAGCATATTTCCCTTGAGAAATAATATTGACCCCCATTCCACATCATTGAACAAAATCTACCTTTATATATTTAATTAATAATTAATGATGTGGGGTTAAAAAGAGTGTTAGCTGATAATAGTTTAAGACTCGACATTTGCAACATTTCTTTTCTTAAACCTCTTAATATATAACCTCAAGATCTAGAAAATTATGACATGAACATCAAAGGTTTTAACAACATTTCATGGAAATGCACGGGTCAAATAACACTAAATATTACCTTAGGGCCTAAGACACTACCAACTACTTACCAAGTCATGTCAAGTGACCTCAATTATAATATTTTACTTGGTCAGCCTTGGATTTCTGATATGCATGTAGTCCCTTCTACACTCCATGATTATATAAAATTTATTTATAAAAGCTACATCTACACATGCATAATAGACAATGAGCCTTTTAAATATTTCCATGTTATCAAATATCCATAGAATTACATTTTTCACTCTAATATTGGTAATATACCTACACAACCCACTACTCATAATGTACCCTCAGACCATACAACACATTAGAATATTCCAAGTTTTGTAATAACACTAATAAAAAATCACCAGTTTACATCCCCTTTTTCACATAAATGTCTTAATAAGATGGGACACCATGGAAAAGGTCTTGAAAATCATGAACAAGGAATCATCTATCTTGTCAAGGCATCCACACAACATGGAAAATAAGTGCTAGGATATCAGCTTACCCTTATTCATGATAAACCTTATTTCACCACTTCAAATCCTATAAAGTTTTGTCCACCCATTGCACCAGTAGAACATACAGTTAATCATAATTCTACATTATCATTGGTCTATCCTAATCTTATTGAAGATACAATTTCACCAGATATGTTCACATTAGATAAATTCTCCAATGATGAATCCCTTCTATAATTTTTTAGAGCATATGAGGACCTCCCATATATCTATCATAAAAATAGGTTTCATCATCACACAAATGCCCATGCTTAATTTAGATAAAATTTATATTCTCCCCAGGACATACTAGTTGATTCAAATGATACTATTCCCACAACCCCATACATAATAGATTATTCCACATTGCTTAATGATAAAATAGTTGATTTTAATTTTAGAATCGATCAAGATTCTTGAATTGTATTATTAGCTACTTCCTTATGAAAGGAAGAGGATACAAATATTCATCAAAATTTAATTGATTTTCTAAAACTCTTTGCTTGGTCATACTTAGATATGCTAGGAATTGATACATATATAGCAATCCATCAGATTCCCTTACACCCAGATGCTAAATTGATTAAGCAAAAAAATTGTAAAATGGATCCTAAGGTGGATCTCTTAGTCAAAGATGAGACCCCATACCTCTTAGATGTTGGCTTCATTTAACTAGTAGCACACGCAAAATGGATTTCTAATGTAGTCCCCATGGTAAAACCTAATAATAAATTAAGTGTTGTTTTGATTCTCAAGATTTAAATAAAGCATGCCAAAAGATGATTTCCCCTTGCTTAATATTGACATAATCATAGATTCCACATTCAGGTATGAAATTTTATCATTTATGGATGGACTTTTAGGATACAACCAAATCAAAATCATTGATGAAGATCAAGAGAAAACATCTTTTACAATATCTTGGGATATATTTTGGTAAATTGTCATGTCTTCTAGATTAAAAAATACCATATCCTTATATCAACATACTATGATGCATATATTTTATGAATTGATTCACCATACTATCGAGGATTATGTCAATGATATATTAGCTAAATCTAAACAATGAAAACATCATGCTATTTATTTATGAAATATATTTCAAAGACTCAGGCATTACAATGTTAAATTAAACCCAAATAAATGTGTGTTTAGAGTTACAACAGGGAAACTCTTAGGTTTCATTATTCTCAATATGGCATAGAGGTTGACCCTAATAAATTAAAATTAATTATCAACATGTCAACCCCCATGAACTTAAAAAAACTTTGATCCTTATAAGGTAAGATCCAAGAAATCCATTATTTTATAGCTAAACTTGCTGATAAAACTTAGTCATTCACTCAATTATTAAAGAAAGATACAAAGTTTATCTAGGACTAGGCTTGTCACAAAAGCTTCAATATAATAAAGTAATATCTTCTTAATCCACCTATTCTAGTACCACCTATACTTGACCAAACTTTCTTATTATATTTCTCAGTAATATATCATAAATTAGGATCAATCTTAGAATAAAATGATGACAAACATATCGAGTGAGCAGTTTATTACATCAATTACACATTAGTTGATTACAACAAAAATTATTCCATGATACAAAACCTATGTCTAGCATTAGTTTTTGCCACACAAAAACTTTAAAATTACATGGTTAATAATGAGACTCAGGTTATCAAAAAATTATATCCCTTGAAGTTTATAATGTCAAAACCACATCTCTCTAGTCACATCACAAAATGTGTCATGGTATTAATAGAGTTTGACTTAAAGATAATTCTATAAAAATCAATAAAGGGCTAAATCATTACAGACCATTTGGTAGTGCCACCACTCTTGGATACCAATCTTGTTAGTGACACATTTAGAGATGATTTTAATACCAATTCCATTTATTCTAACACTTGGACCATGTTCTTTCATGGTTTTCAATGTGCATCCAATGTAGGGGTAGGTATTGTCTTTATTGACCCTTCTAGTCACATAATTCCTATTGCATATCAATTGATTTTCTCTTGCACCAAAAACACCATAAAATATAAAGCAATTATCTTAGGTCTATTTTTCACCTAATCCATCCAAATTAAATCTATTCAAGTCTTTGATGATTCCTAGCTTATGTTAAATCAAGTGAATGATGTCTATCAAACAAAAAAATAATATCTTATCTAATACCAGAACATGGTACAATGTTTATCATCATAGTTTGACTACTTTTCTATAGAAAGTATACCAAGAAAAGATAACCAACATGTAGATGCAATGGAAAGTGTCACATCTTTGATTCCTATCAACATCAATTATGATCAAGATATTTTCATAATTAAATTATTACAATTACCATCAATATCCAACATGGATTTGATTTCACTATCCTAACCACTACACGTAGTTCCATAACTCCAAAATGGTTCTCTAATAGCTATAGCTTTCTAAACATATCCATTACACCAGACACTTTTTTAAAAAATGGAAAATTCAAGTTACACAAACAATTACTTTATTATGTAATCATTGGGAAAGACCATTTTAAATGATCCTTCAATAGATAATTGCATCGATTCTTGACTTTAGCAGAAGCCAAAATTGTTATTACATAGATACATGTAGTGAGTGTGGTGGTCACTTCAGTGGAAAGGTCAAATTACATAAATTACTTTGATAAGGGTACTACTGGCCCACTATGAAAGATGAATGTTCACAATACACAAAACTATGCGATAAATGTCAATGATAGTAACCTACAACATGCACCATCACAACAATTGTAACCTATTGTCTCTCCATGGCCATTTATGTTATGGGGTATTGATCTTATTGGAAAAATTAACCTTGAATCCACCAATGGGCATAAGTTCATCATCACAACTATAAAATATTTTGCCAAGTGGGTGAAATCCATTCCACTCTAATCTACCACAGGGGTGGAAATTTTTAGCTTCCTCATAACTCACATTATTTCATGCTTTAACCTACCCATAACTATCATTTATAATAATGGAAGATCATTTAGGAACAAAATTTTCAATAAATTTTGTATAAAATATAATTTAAACACATGTTATCCACTCCATACTACCAATAAGGAAATGGTCAAGTAGAGGCTACCAATAAAACCATCAATAACATTTTGAGCAAAATAGTGACCAAATTCAGAGATGATTGGCATAATAAAATACTTTTTTCATTATGTGCTTATATCGAAAGTATTTAAATTCCCATATGAGATACCCTTTATACACTCATTTATGTCATAGAAGAATTTTTACCATTAGAATTAGAAATCCCATCTCTTCATGTATCCCTTAAAGGTGTCCTCACTAATGATCAGTATCCCAAAAAGCATCTACACCAGCTTTAATAGTTAGACCATACATGCATTCAAGTAGTTTGACATCTTAGAATCTAACAACAACATATAAAATTATCCTACAAAAAATGAGTTCACCCTAGATAATTTGAAGTTAATGATCTCATTCTCAAAGAAAATCTTTGTAATGTTAATGCTAAAGAAGAAACCAAAGGAAAATTCAAAATGATTTGGCTAGCTCCATACCTCATTACTAAAAATATTATCTGTAAAAGAGTATCATCTATCCTCACTTGAAGCAAAGAAACTCAAAAATCCAATGAATATTATCCATCTATGCAGATTCCATGTATAGTATTTTATTACACACATTGTTTTGTACATAGTTTCCTTTCAGTTTACTTGTACATAATTTTTCAAAATTACTTGTATATAGATTCTTTTCAATTACTTGTGCATAGTATCCTTATGATTTATTTTACATATCTTATATATATAAAAACTACCAAAAACAATATAACATTTCAAAATCCAAAAACATTCAAATTTATCAAAAATCTAAAAAATAATACAAAATATCAAAATACAAAAACATTCAAAAAATAAAAAACACCAAAAACATTTCAATTGTATGAATTATCCATTATTTACATTTATACTACCTAACTAGACTAACATTTTCTTGTTATATGCTATTGTATGTCAATTTAGCTACATTACCATACTTCACTTGATCTTCTTTGAGTGTGTGTAGTGACACATAGATCCTTGATTGCTTCACTCTACCCATTGAAGGGACATCATAATTATACATTCAAGGCATACATCAACATATATACCCATATTCTACATGACTACACCATCTAGGTTATGTCATTCCTACACCACATAATCTATTTATCATGTTGATGTATATTACTTACTAGCCTATATAGATTATTCTATCGACACTCACTAGTATATAGCACTTGTGTATTTTTGAGCATCTACCTAGTCTTGTACTCCATGTCTTTCATACATTCACTTATTTCATTTATTAGTTAGATGTGATTGTAATTCTAACATGTAAATGCCTTATTTTCATGCTTTATGTAGCTAAATGTGATTGCAATTATTATTTATTATTTTATCTCTTGTATGTGCCTTAGGACACTTTCCATTGTCCTTTGCTTCAATTCTTGTGTGTGCCTTAGTAAATTTTCCAATGTCCTTTATTTTTACTCTTATATGTTCTTATGGCCCTCATGCCAACCTTGCTTGTTTTCAATTGTATGTGTATGTGGAATTTGAACATGCCTTGTATGATTGATTTCTAATTTGAGTGACATGTGCCCATTTACCTTATTTTATTATCCCCTTGGCCACTCTTATGTGCTTATTGCTTCTTGCCTTGCATGCTTATTACTTGTTTGCTTCTCATTGTTTACAATGCCATGATACATATCATGCATTATATTTCTTTCTTGGATGCCATAATGGACATCATGTTCTATCCCTCTTTGAAAACTAAAAATTAACATTTATAGATTTAATTTATTATATTTCAATTTTTATTACATTGTTACATCTATCTAGGCATTCTCTTGTTGATCTAACAATCTCCTATACAAATTATGCTATATCTTGAAATATCTTTTCAACTATCATTGTTATATCATGTATTTTATATCATAACACACTTTTAGGGTTTTTTTTGAGTCCAATAATTATAGGGTATTAATTCTTACCCTTGGAATAGGAGGGAACAATCAGGGGTTTTATCACAAAGATCAAATCCCTCTACTAATTAAAAACTAGCTTTTAGAACACTTAGAACAACAATCGTAGATCAAACCAAGTAGAACAAACCAAAAAATAGTGATGATTATATAATAGTGATCAAAATTAATATAGGACAACATTTTTAGACTTAGACAATAGTGCTAGACACTAAGGTGTCTTATTTTTGGCACTCCTATTCAAATAGCAAAAAACCTAGATTTTCCAAAAATAGATAGAAAGGTAAGTTCAGTTACAATTTTTTCACCTATAGTTGAAATCAAATTTAATAGTTTTAATATAGTTTTACTTAGAGAATACATATATAGGGTGCATCATGTGTGGCATGATGTCTCTCACTTCTAATTTTAGATAGGTAAGTTGGTATAACTTCTAGATCAAAATCCATGTTATAGACACTAGTGATTGGGGGCAATGTGCATAACACATTTTACTTATTTTCTTTTTGAGTTCAATACATTACCTAGGTATTATTAATAGTTACATGCCTTATTCTATATTCAAGTCATTGGCATCATCCCCAAGTGGCTTCCATAAAAGCCTAGTTCTTAGTTTTAGAATGGCTTTCATACAAGCCTAATATCCACCTCTCGAAGTGGCCAAGATTGGCCTAGTTTCTAGTACCTATTTGCCTATCCATGCCACATTGTCAAGATGTCAGAGCTTTCATGGGCTTTAATATCTATCACATATGACACATATTCATATCGATATTAGTTCATAACTTCACTTAGTGGGCAATAATGGAGCTAAATGTCTAGCTAGCCTTTGTATTCTTAAACCACCTACTCAAAGGGATTGGACACATAGTTTAAACATTGATTAACACATGCATGATCACATAAATTTTCTTAGTGGGCAATGATGGATCCAAAGGGAAATCCACTCTCAAGGAATTAATAACTTATATTTATTCATGATATTATTTCTTGTTTAGTACGTACCTAGCATTATCCAACATCACTCAATAGCACAATAGGTTTTGTATTGGTTTATGTACCCAATGAGGTGTATTCATTCATTTCTCTTCCTCTCTCTTTTACCCATATTTTTTACATTTTTATTTTAGACATAACATGTCTAGTAAAGATTGATCTTCTCATGGTTTTATTTTACATATTTGTGCTTCACGATGTGCTCTCTCTATGTACACTTAACATCATACATCTTCATGGACTTCACCTTTGTAGGTAAGTTCAATTATGATTTTTATGTTTTCCATTATCCTATTATTTTGCTTTGTTTCATCACTAGAATAAAGGGAGGGGGGAAATGTAGTCATATAAATTTCCAAATTGGTAGTTTGAGTATGGCTTGTCACACCCTATCCATAAGTCCTTCTTGAATGCTCTCGTGACCCTTATAGACACATTTTTTCTCATTATCAGTCATATGTAGCCTTCTAGATGGTTATTCCAGCTCAACTAGACTCTATTTCTTAGGCCAATTCTATCCCCTCAAATCTTGAGCTTATAGGATAAGAACACCATACTTGGACTATATCATCGGACCCTAGGTGGTCCCATTTTTAGTGCTCTTATCTAATCACAATTTGAGACCAAAAGTCATTTTCTCTTGATTCCTATTCCTCATCATGCCTGCCTAGCATGAATACATCTAACCCATGACCAATACTTCCCTATAAAATCCCCATTAAAAGTTCATTTAATATGGATGTGAAAAATCTTACAAAGCAAGTAAGAATACAAGAAAACTACTAAGGCAAACTTTCCTATCCTCTACATACATTCACCCAACATAGATATAAACATATTCAAACTTTCACACTAGTCCTTATCCACCTCAAACACTCTTAATTTGTAATTTTTTAATCCTTATTACACTGTTTCACAAAGAACATCAAGTGGGAGAACTACATATGGCTTGATCCCTCCTTAGAGTATTGGTATGTAGGTAGTGTGCCCACACAAGGGGTGTGGATATATGTTTAGTGCATCTTACACACACTAATCCCCTTCTTTCTCAAGTTTTATTAATCCCAATTAAGGTCTAGGATTTTAATATTAAATCAAATCTATAAGGAGTTATATCAACATTTATGAATTAATATTTTATAGGCAAGCTCACATAGGAACAAAAGAAAGAACCTAGAAAAATTGGGTCTTTATGAGTAGTTTGGACAACAACATCGAAAGAGGATAATAACAGTAGACCCTAGGGTGTCCTTATTTTTTTAGTCATACAATTTCACAAAATTAAAGTTATATTCTAATTTATGACATTATCCTAGTCCTGCATAGTCAATTTCAAACCCTATAATAGTCATTTCCACCTATTTTAAGCTAAGTTATATTTCTCTTAATTTATTACTATTTTTGGAAAGGTGTAAAAGATAAATAAAATATACAAATTAGGATTGTAATTATTGAAATATTATTAATTGGTTTATTAATCCAAACCCTTAACTAAAATAGGAATAAAACTCTATCATTCTTAAAATAGTTAAATCACCAGTCATGTTCTCTAGAGTGATGATCACTGCATTTAAGGAAACCATCCACAAGTTCTTCCAAGTATACCTAGATGATTATACTATGTATGGGATCATTAAGGACCATTATGATAACCTATGCCTAATGTTTTAAAGGTGTAGGTAGCTACAAATATCCTTGAACCTCAAAAAGTGCATATTCACAACACTATTTGGAAACTTGCTCATGCACATCATCTGTAAAGATGGTCTGCTCATCAATCCCATAGATTACAATAATAATTCATCTTTAAACTCATTCAACATATAAATATGTTCATACATTTATATTTTATTAAAGATAATATAAGAAATTCATAAGGATATATGAAAAGATTATGGTGTTGCTAGAGGAGATCTTGTGCAAGGATAA
The DNA here is from genome assembly GCA_037957365.1 of Torreya grandis. NCBI lineage: Eukaryota > Viridiplantae > Streptophyta > Pinopsida > Cupressales > Taxaceae > Torreya > Torreya grandis. The sequence goes on from JARHVA010007157.1 coordinate 652,727, forward strand.
ACCATTCTATTGGGGAACAATGCAAGAGGATGACTTTGAAACTCTAAAGTTAAAATTAGCTAGTACACATATTTTATAATCTCCCAACTAGATGAACCCATTCCACATCCATGTTAATGCATCTAGATCTATAATTGGTGATATTCTAGTGCAACCTAGTGAAGGCAAAATAGATCATACCATCTCTTTTGCAAATAAAAAATTAACCCAAGAAGAATAGAGATATACAACAACTGAGCATAAGGCATAAACCATAGTCTACACCCTTTAAAAATTTAGGCAATACTTATTGGTGACCCCATTCATCTTCTTCAAATACCATGAGTCACTTAAGTACCTCATGAATAAGCCTATTTTCCATAGGTACATTTGTAAATGGATAGTTATATTTCAAGAGTTCTAGTTTATCAGTTATTGTTAAGCTTATAAAATAGAACTCAAGCCTAGAACATTTATCCTACATCAATTATGGTGATGTAAAAATTCCAATTGAGGATGACATTCTAGATGCACAACTCTATAGAGTTTAACACATCACTAAGGACTTGGAAAAAATAGTATATTTTCTAACATTTAGATTTACATCCCAGACTATGACAACCAAAGAGAAAAATAGCTTGAATTTCATGCCATCCCTTTAGTCTCATCTGTAGGGAACTATACAACTAAGCTAAGATGAATTCATGCACTGATGTATCTTAGAACATGGAAGGGACTCTATTTTATGTGAGGTGCATGATGGGATAGGAGGCCAATGTATTGGAGATGCAATGGTGTGCAAGGTGTTGGATTCAGGCTTGTGGTGGCCAAGTCTATTTCAAGATGTAAAACATTAAACCAAGGCATGTGACATGTTAATGCATAAGAAAGCCCAAGCATTAGAATGAGATGCATCTCAACCCCATTCTTACCTAAGCACCATTCAAAAAATGGTCCATTGATTTTGTTAGGCTAATCACTCCCATAGCAAGGTGCATAGGTGCAAGGTATATTCTAGTGACTACTGACTGTTTCACCAAGTAGGTTGAGACAAAGCTAGCCAAAAAATTCACATACACCATAACTACAAGGTTAATATGGGAGAACATCATAAGTCACTATGGGTGCCCACTTAGTTTGACTACTGATGGATGCATACACTTCAAAGATGAAACTGTGAAAATCCTACTAATATAATACATGGTGGTGCACCATAAGATCACCTTTTATCATCTATAAGCAAATATTACGACTAAGGCATTCAACAAGATACTATGAATGTACATCATGAAGTTATGCAACATTAGTCACAAAGATTGGGATGATTGAGTATCAGTAGTATTGTGGGAATATCGCATAACCTACAAGTGCCTAAATAAGACTACACCATTTTAATTAGTGCTTGGCACTAAGGCAAGCCTACCATTAGATTTCATGGTGTCATCATTATGAATTATGCATATTGGTCATTTAGATGACCAAGAATCATTGAGTGCAAGGATAAAGGACTTGGAGCATTTGGATGAGCTACATGCCCAAGTAAGGTGGAGCTAGTAGATAGATAAGGCATGCCAAAAATTGTGGCATGACAAGCATATTAAGTACAAGGTAACAATTAAAGGATAATTGGTCTTGTTCTATGAATCTAATTACCTCAATCACTTGAGAAAGATAAAAATTAGGTGGATGGGTCCATATGTCATCCACAACATATTAGAAACTAGCATATTCAAGTTGTGGACATTTTCAAATGAGATACTCCCTAGGAATTTCAATGGTAACCAATTTAAGCCTTAGTAATAAGGATGGTACCTATTCCATCTAAACACTAACTTCTCAGTCACAAGTCAGTTGTGTTGTGCTAATCAATATAAATTTTGGTGAAAGCCAAACATTTATTTCTGTTTTTTGTTTCTTTTGTTGTGTTGGTGATGAGTGAATAAGTGAGGCACTTTTAGGCTCAAAAGTGAGCTATTCTGGCACTTCCATGTATAATAATAGTTAGGTGAGTTGAGCAAGGTTACTTTATAAGCACCTAAGACTAGACACCTAAGTTTTGGGTACATGGAATTTTCTAGACTTTCAAGATATGATTACCAAGTGACAAAAATAGGGACACAAGATGCTAGTGCACATAATATTTAAGATAGGTGCACAAGATGTTAAGTGCACAAGACACCTAGAGAGTAACCTGCTAGAAGACCAACACAAAGAATTTGTATGGGATAGGGATAAGATAAGGAAAGAGATGAAAGCATAGAGAAATTGACCAAGATAGGAAAACATGCTTGAAATGAAAGTGTAGTAGGAAGAGAAGATGGAACCTTGGATTCTGAATCATGTGTATGTGAAGTGATGTGCCCAAGTTACCATAAGGAAGGACAAGGTCATGACAAATAAACAAAGTGTAAGAGGAATACCATCAAGACAAGCTGGCATCCACCCAAATTTAAGTATGAAGTGATCATTTGAACCATATGTCACTTCACTACAAATAACATTTAGATAATTTAATGAGGTGATTATGGAGGCACAAAGATCCATATTAAATGCATAGGTGGAAATGGATTTTCTTAGATTTCATGGGTTTTAGTATATTTTAATAAATCCAGGCACCATCATGCCATTACTCACCTAAAATTAAGATGGTAGTTAAACTAAGGGTATAAGGAAGTGAAAGGTTGACTAGTTTAGGTTATAAACCTTAAGCAAAATTAAGCATAAAACAAGAGTTAAACTAGAGCTGAATTAACTAAATGCTACCAAAATGAAACTCTAAGCACCCACATCCACCAAATTAGAATGGTTACAAAGAGAAGGAGATTACATTCCTATTGAGATTATAAAGGAGGCTTATGGGGCAATAATTTTAAGAGAACCATATAGGATAAAGTTTTAGTGATTCCAAAGCTACCATTAACAATAACCAAAATCTCAAAAGCTGAAGTTATAGTCATAGACCTTGTGACTGTGAAGAGTACTAAGAAACATTAAAAGTTTTATAAAAATCAATAGACCATGCTTCAACTCTAGCTGGTTCAATATGGGAAAAAAATGGATGAGTTTTGGTTCACTATCATAGAAGGATGTCAAATGGGCATAAAAAATAGAAGAGACAACCACTATAAAGAAGAAATCACAATTAGTAGAAGGGATTAGTGTCATAGTAGTTGATCTTGAGGCACTCTCAAAGATGTCATATCAATAAATGAATTTTCCCATAGAGGTCTTGGTAGGAGAGAATTAGGAATATTTTGTGTACACCTACAAGATAAAATAATACCACCACCACACCTCAAGAAATTCACAAGGTCTATCACAAGAGTGGGTGATCCATATAGGGGCCAAGATAGAAGTAGGTGAATTATTTTTGAATTGCTCCATTTGAGATATACTTGTAACCACCAACATAACTTAGCTCTATAAGTTGACATGTTTTCAGAATTTAGAGGAACTCATATAGATCCTCCTCTCATGCATCCATGAAGACCACTTCTACTTTGTAGGGAGCTTCATACACTTGTCAATGAACCTAATTGGTAGAATCATCAGGATCTTAGAATCTAGTGTAGGCATTTACCAGATGATGGTGGATGATGTTGAAGTATAAAAGGTCATGAAACACATTAGGAACTATAAGGAAGGATTCACATTCCTAATAAAGGATATCAAAGACCTTGGTATGAGGGTAGTGGCATGCCTCATTATTTTAAATCTTTTCCCTAGTAGATGGTGGATAGATATTACAGAGGCCTACCTATGTATCACCAACCACATCACACATGGGGTCAAGTTTAACATGGATAAATTCATTTCTAAAGAAATGGTGAATAATGCACTTGAGTATCACATGATGTGAGAGACCTTCAGGTGGGGTTCAATGTTGATTTTAATTATGATGGAGGAGATTGGCATGACCAATGGTGATGAAGACAATATTTGGGTTTTCCTAGTGCACAAGGATTCCCTAGCATTAAAATACCAAGACTTCATAGACACACCTACTTTCTCCCAAAAATATAAGACTCAAGTAATGGGGTGTTGTGCCCAATATATAGTCATTTGGGATGTAATGGTGCATTTTCAAAGAGTTTCCCCAAAACATGTTTAGGATGGTAACCTTTACCATTATGTAACACTTATGTGTAGTGTGTTTGGCACTCATAGATAGAAACTAATCAGGCTAGTTGAAACTCCCTTACACATTTTCTACCAAGTACTTCAAAGATGTGCTAAGGAGAATTCCCAATGTCTAAAAATTTGACATCCTGGTAAAGACTATGGATTTAGAGAGAAGAAGGTTGTGGTGATAACATGTGTGCCCAAGAGGAAAAGATACAAAATATGAGGAGGATTACTTGGATTGCATTGATCTCCATCCCCTCTAGAAGGAATTGATACTTAGGCACATACACATGTTATATTATGAGATGAAGCTAAGAAAGAAGGGTACAAAACTTGAGAAGTGTGATGATTTCCACCTCAAAATTGATGATGAAGGGAAGCTAGCACTATTATCACAAAATAAATCTCTCCAAAAAAAGTGAGGAGAAACACTTGAACAAATTAAATAGTGTATAAATTTAATGATCATATCTAGAATGAAACTACTCCTTCAACATCAAAGAAGAAGAACATGACCTTTATACCATGGATTGCATATTATAGTAATATGGAGAAGAAGAATAAGTCTAAGGGGCCCATTATGATGCCAATAATAACCTTGGTAGAGATGGAAGCACAAGAGGTGCATGAGGAAATGGAGGCACACAAGGCATGGAAAGAGATAGAGGAGGAGGAAGGAGGGACTAAGTTATACATTGTCGAAAAAGTAGGAGAGGATCCTAGCATTGAAGAATTCCAAAAAGACCTCCAAGGTGACATTACTACTACACTTGGAAAGGCAAGAAAGATACCCAACACCTCATCAAAATATCCCTCCACATAGCCTTTACAAAATAAGGAGGAAATAAAAGCTTGTGGATGAAAATGGGCTACAGTGAGGAATAAATATAAATGACATTGGTGCTAGATAAGAAAAGAGAGGCCATGAAGGTAGTTGACATGACTCAAGAGCATATTGATAGATTTGAGGCTGAGGAAGGAAGGTCGAGGAAGAAAAGGCCTTAGCACTAGAAAAAAAGAGGAAGTTTGAGATAAATAAGGACCAAGAAGAAAAGGCCAAGAAAGATAAGGAAGAGAAAGAGGTTTCCACAAACACAAAACCAATTGATAAAGTGGTAGGAAAGGTACCTAGCACCTCCACTAGCATAGCAAATTAAGTTGTACTATATGCATGCCCTAGTAGTGAAGGGTTGCCTAAATAAAATGGAGGCAATGCTGGCACCTTATAAAACCAAAAAAAAGAGTACCATAAAGACCCAACAAAAACAAGAGGAGTATGAAGCTGGCTCCAAGGGAGACGAAGAATTAGATAAAGGGGACAATTCCAAAGAAGAACCCCTACACGAGTAGAAAGAAGAAATCTCAGAGGAAAGCATCGAAGAAAGTGGTATCACTAATGAATAAGAAGAATAAAAAAAGGATCTATCAATCATAGAATAATAATTCATGGAGATTAGTTAAAGATAAAATATGAAAAAGGGGTGGACATATGAAGATTTCTACATGTTTGAATATATGCCCCCCAGAGCCATCACAACTAGTATGTACCAATAGCTATCATTTGCATTTGATAGATATATGAATGAGCCTCACTTTGAGGTGTCATAAAAGGCCATATTGGGCATGGATAAATTAGAATAAGGGCATCATTCCCTTCTCATAAATACCCATTTCATGAACCCAATCAGGTCGGTAAACACACTCATCTAGATGGCCTCTAAAGTCATGTAGAAGAACATTGTCAAGACTGTTAATGATTTAAAGTGAAAAAAATCACCTTAAATGTAGAAGAGGAAGTGAATGCCATGAATTTTAAGTTGTATAAACTAGTTGAGTGTATAGATATATTTGATCCATCCCTCTTAGATGATATTGACACATCAAACTTCTTAGAGGTTGACAGGGTATGTGTGTTAGTAGAGCAAATGCTTCTGAGGTCGAAGGCAAAGTCAATGTAAGAATAAGATGATGACCCATGTGCTATACTAAAAATGGAGATAGTTAAAAATATTGAAGAGGTTGAATACCTCTTCATAATACTTCAATAGTGAATAGATGCAACTTATGTCATCTTTTATATCTTCTCCATTTAGGTACAATTATAATTGTACACCTCAAGTAGGCAAAGGGGAGAAGGAGGAGTTGATGGCATAGGCTTAAACTATAAGTAGGTCAAAGTGAACCTAGATAATGGGGACGGTTAATTATTTAAGCACACAAATCAAAGACCAAGAACAAAGACCGAAATCAATATTTACCATCTTGTAGACTAAGGCCTATGAACAAAGGGAAATCCTAGATGAAGGAGTGATAAAAGCTAAGGCAAACCTCAAGTCCTTCAAGTATTAATTGAAAAAGATATATGTAACTACACTTAATGAAATAGTCATGGATATATACAACACAATTGAGGAACTCAATCTCACTATCAAGGGCTTCAAATACTTTAGCACCATGTTGATGGAGAACACACTCAAATTTTATACACCAAAAACTTTGTAATACTAGTCTAAAGGTGGACTAGAAATTTTGTATGGGGTAATGTTGGGCCCTTATTTCATATAATTATGGATCCATGCCAACTTTATAGACATCTTGGTTTGAGTTAATCACTTGGCATGATTACTATTTTGGTATCTTTTGTACCAGCTGAAGGAATCATGAAAAACTAGCACCAGCTAGCAGACAGTTAATTAGTGCTTATATTTTCAAGACATCCTCATGATTCGATACACATGATAACCATAGCACAAGGAATTGATAGATCTATTTAAATGATCAATAAAGGCTCTATATCAACACCTAATGTGTGATCTCCACCCTAACATATAGATGCTTTTGTGTGCTATAAATCCAAGCTTGAATAAGTAAAGGGGGAGGCAAACTAATGTAGTGAATCTCTATAGAGTTGAATCTAGATATGGATGTGATTATCGTAGGATTTATCATGGATTCCATTAAGGCTCTATTTTTTGTAATCCCAAGCTTACCTATGAGCCTTAGGTAGATAATTAGTTAATGAAGCTTGTACTCTACCTTATGTACTCTATTTTTTGTAATATGAATTGTTCTCTATATTTGAAGCCTTAAGTATATAAATAAGAATGGTTACCATGATACATAGTGTCTCATGATTAAATGTATTTCACTTCCTTGTTGAATTATTAAATTATTATTAATATTTATAATGGTGTGATTTCAATTTATGAATGTTTTTTAAGCAGATTTATGGTCTAGGTTGTTAATGGCATCCCTATGTAAAAGATAATGTCATCATCATACTACGTTAAAATAGCTTGTGTAATAAAATTCATGTACCCAAGATTTGATGTCCTTTCAAGAAGCATGAAATATATTATGAAATTGATCTAAGACATTTAATTGACCCCTAAAAGTATTGAATGATGCTAAGCTTAGTAAAATAAAGGCTTATGCCCTTGAGATCATAGAATCAACCTAATATAGGCTTCCACTCCTATGAATAGAACTAGTTCCCCAAATAGGCTTTACATCTATAGACCAATATACTCCACCCATAAATGACTTGTGCTAATTAATCTTCCAAAATCATTCACTAAATGACCATGTCTTACATATGATGCATTGCACCATAGAACAACTAGCCCAATGTAGGCCCTTAATTCTTTCTCTATTGTGCTTTGAGTGAATGCATAAGGCTTGCATTTTATGTGAATTGATGCTAGCACAGTCAAGTGATACATTTTGAGTGTTAAGAGGATAAAATACATTTGTACCTAGATTTAATAAGTCCAAAATTGACTTGGATAACTGAATGAGCACCTAACACCATAAATGAGTGAATTTAAACCTTGATTAAACTACAACATATATATATATATATATATATATATATATATATATATATATATATATATATATATATATGAATTTGAATTGAGGGACTATTATCATGAAAAATTAAACCCAAGTTAAAATCCAATGGTAAAAAAAAATTAAATGATATGTGACTCGAAATAAGTTTTTAAAATTTTGCTTCGACAAGTTTATGCTAAACAAGTAGGGCCACAATCTAGTCTTATCTAGTTATCATAGAATTGTATATAAGGATGAAGGAAAAATATTGGGGATACCCATGAAAAAATTCTAAGATGAATAAAAATATAAAAACTCACATACCATAATAGATAAAAATTCCCAAGTAAATTGTGCCAATAAATACATAATTCATTGTCAATAGTCTATGTGTACAAAGTTGAAATAAATGTCACAAAGTACAATCTTGTACCAGATTTGGGTGTCTACATTTTACCCCCATTGATTTTAGTAATTAAATTTATATAGTAAAGGAAATACATAAAACATAAGTGTGTATGATACACTTTGTCTTTTGATGCTATTTATCTTGTTCATTTCTTGCCTAGGGAAAAGCACAGTCCCTCAAGTGTAAAAAGGGAGAGTAAATATGTCGTAAGGTTTCACTATACCCATGACCATATTTATTAGAGTAATTAATCTATCCCTAATCCCATATTTTGAGATAATAAATTTGAGAAAACATGTCCCCTTTTTGAAGTACTTTGGAGATATTAATTACTTACGTTGAATTATTTAATGAGTTGAGAGTGATTATAAGTCTCAAATTTTGAATTTAACTAATAAAGCCTATGAGTTTTAAATATGAATCATTCTAAGTATTATGAGGGAGGAAAATTACTCTATGTATTAATCCTCCAAAAATATGGAACCATGATGGGTTCACTACAATGGATGCCAAGGTCATTGAGTGTCATTAGACTCAAATGTACATCCCCCATAATGAATTAAATCACACCACTACATATGGATTCTATATTTTATTTTTCATGATCTAAAAGGAATGAGTAATATTCATGTCCCCATTGGGATTGCATTTTTCACATATTTGATTTTAAGTGAATATTTTTCCTTTGGATTTATAATTGTTAATTTTGAAACATGTGCATGAAGAAGTATTATTCCATTTTATAAATTTGAGACCTTGAAATTTTATATTTGAATATTATTGAGAATGAATGAGTATCATTCCCCTTGAATTTTGTCCATTAATATAGAATTTTATGTATCTATATGCTCAATTGTGATTGTATTTGCCTATGCCCATGCATATATATATATATATATATATATATATATATATATATATATATATATATATATATATATATATATATATATATATATATATATTCAAGTGTGCATAACTTTATACCTTGATTGTTTTTAAAGTGAGTGCATATGTATGTCATATATCCATAGAGTGTATATAAATGTGCCAATAATTGTCATGTATTTTATTTTTTAATTAATTTTAATATTTGAAGAACCTATAATTTATTTAAGAATCATATTTTACATTATTTATTTATTTTGTATTCTGACTTTGATTTTATTTGAGTGTTATTATGTATCATGTGCCCATAGTATTCATATTATTGTGAATTTTGTCACAATGTTTTAGTGTATATATATCTAGAACCATTCTAAATTATGCATAATCTATTGAGATGTATTCTATAATAAGCCTAATGGATTCACCATTTTGATGTGAGACATGATAGAATTGAGGTTGTTGTATTGAAAGAATAAGGTTGCAATACATTTTGATTAAATATAAATTAGCTTTATTATCTTGATCATTATATTATGATGATTATTTTATTCAAAAAATTCATGAAGGTCAAATAATATACAAGAGATATTTTGTATAATTAAGCATAAAATTTGGAATTTTTTAAAACTTTGATTGGTGTGATTAAAATAGTACTATAAATAAGAGTATATTGTGTGTCTTCTAATGCAACTTAAGGGGAATTATCTCAAACTATACCACTTGATATATCATGTGTAAAATTTTGAGAGTGATTAGTTATAAATATTTTTCTAAATTTTGAAAAATAAAAAGTCAACTCATATAAATAGGTTAGTTGAAAAAGAACAGTAATTCATTTTCATATTTAGATTTCATGATTTATGAGTTTTAGGAGAGAGATATATTATTGTAGAGGAGATTTACAAAGTTGACATGTCTGGATCATGTTAGGTCTAGCTTGTAATTTGAGGATGTGTCTCCCTTGGTAAGTCAAGAAACTCAATTTTTGACTTATGTCAAATTTGAAAAATTGCTCATTTTTATATAATTTTAGTTATTTTTAAAAAAAATCCAATCATGTTCAATCTAGATTTTTCCTATGAAGACCTTTTTATATTTCTATTTTAATATATTTTATGTTGTCAAATTGTTGATCAAATTTTCATATGATATTTCTATTTTTTTTTTTTAATGTGTGATTACAAGCAAATATGTGTGACATAGAGTTTCATCATGGCCATATGATGGAGACATTTTAGGATTTGACATTGACCAATGACAAAATATCCACACTATATTCAATAATTATCAAGCATGGGTAGATATCATTGATGTTGTATGACATGCATATGATGATTATCTTGGTTGAGCAATGGGACTCAAACACTTGTATTTTATAGATCTCAATATGATAGATAATAGAAATGTTAGAGGATGTGTAGAGGATCATGTTATTTCCAACTTCTGGTATATGTATGACCTTATAAGGTTCTATTGGGCCAATGCACATTTCTTAGGCTCACTTATACATTAATTGACATGTTTGGGGTATCTGTTATGTCATTGGTGATATAAATATTCTATTATATGAGATGTACAAGGTAATGATCTAATTATAGAGTAATATTGTATTATGTTTCACTTTAAAAACATTTTATATATATATATATATATATATATATATATATATATATATGACTTATGTGGAATTTTGATTGTGTACATGTTCTTGAGATTTACATTATACTTTGTTAGTTTAGCTCATGTAATGATATTTAATATTGAAAATGTTTATATTGTGGTTTTTAGATTTTCAAGACATGTGCATTTAATTTAATTATAAACTATAGAATGAGCTAACCATCCTTATGGAAATAGAAATTTTGCATCATATTGATTGTTATTCATAGTTATCTAGCTATACCAAATATGTTTCTTTATACCTGTATTAATTATTTGTGTCACTTGTGATTGATATTTTTGATGTTATTGTGACATTTTTAAAGTATGCATTACGTGTTAATTTACCTAATATTAATGTAGATGATTTTGATTTGGTACCCATTTTTATGTAATTAAAGATGTGTTATTATCATGGATATTTGTATTTTTTTGATTGGTTATATTATTCTAAAATTTAATAATCCCTTTATTTACATGTGGTGTAATATTTTATTACAATCCATAATAGTCATTATATTTATGTCCATTGATATCATGATAATTTAAAAATATCTCGAATTTATATACTCATGATGATTATGAGGATGATATATATTAAGAGGGAGAGTGATTAACTTTGTAACCAATAAAGTGTGTAGAATATCGTGTGGTTGATCTCTAAATCTATCGAATTGTATTGGTTACTTATTACTGTAAGTAGGTTTATTTTATTTAGGTAGTGAATTGATTCTTTCCCTTTATTGAGTACATTATATTTTTTTTCATTAATATGAACTATATTCATTACTTGATCTATCTTATCAATGGCATGATTTGGATTCTTTATTTTAGATGTTAAATCTGAATTCCTATATTTACTTATGAATTCTTGCTTGTATAAATATGATTATAACTTAGTAAATTTTTGTAATGTGTAATTTATATCAAATTTATATTTAAACACATCCATATATAAGTTCTCAAAAGAGGTTTTAAATTTTATTCGCATATCATTATTCGAGTGGAGATATGATACCCCTACAAAAGATAAATTTATTTTCCAAGTCTGAGGGTTAATAGGTTAGATAATATAAATTATATTTGAACCATAATATGTAGTCTTAAATGATCTCATTTTCACCTTGTTTCAAACCTTATATATAATCCAATGTTATCTTATGTACCATGTGCTTATAATAAATGGATAGGGATGCATCTTCTAATTTACTAAATTTAGATAAGGAGCCACTAGGTAAACTATAAAACCAGTATAAAGCATTTTTTTATGAGACATCTATGGAAATTTCTCAGAAAAAATACATCCATCTTACCCCCATTATCCAAAATAAAGTGTGCATTGACTTAAATGAGTATAAAATCTCTACATCCATTGAACAATGGTAGACTAGGCATAACAAAATTATTTAGATATGTATGTTCATATATTTCTCATGTAAGGGGTTATCCTAAGATAGCATTATATTTGATATTAATTTAACATGGTCTATTTTTTTTAGGTCACTAATGGCATGCATCATGGATACAATATAACGGGTGGGAATAGTAGAAGTTTGAAAAGACTCACTCATGGGTTGCAATTGACCATATAATGTAAACATTAGTATGAAAGGATTGTGATGAATGTGATTACATGGCTTAGGATTTATTTCTAAAATAAAATATTACAAAGTTGGGGATCATTACCTAGCTTATTATTTTGATTTTATATAGAATTAGAAACATTTTATTGATTTTTATTGGATTTTATTGACTTAGGAGAGGGAAAAGAGTCATAATAATGAGTATTATCATGAAATATACATATAATGGGTAGAGGATGTCTATGTTGAAAATCGTTACATAATATTTCATTATCATGAATTTATAATATAAAGCAATAATTTTGCTTTGTGTTTTTGATTCACCTTCATTCACATCTTTTACTATTTCAAAAGAGGGAGATATTCATTGCTTCCAAGGGAGGAGATAGGTTATCATAATTTTGTATGTTATTGACTAAGTCTAGAGGAGAATGTGAAATATCATGTTCATGTATATCATCTATCTTTTCTATAGATAGAAGGATTTACACAATCACTTGTTTCTTTTGTTATTTAAATGCAAGGGATATGCTTTTGTAACTTGTATTTATTTATTTGATGTAATGAAATATAAAATTTAAAATGTAAACAAGGTACACTAACTATTATTTTTTCACATTTTGATCCTTGTGAGAGATTAAGAGAGACAATATATCCACTATTTGTATGATGTTTTTATTCTACTTTATATAAATAGGAATATAATGGAGGAATTGAGTCCAAATTTTCTAGTTTATTTAACTCATTTTCCTCTTCACTATATTCTTTGCTATCGTACCATTCATATTTATTTTCACAGTCATAATAATATTTATTACAATCATATTATTTATTAATGTGATAAGCATAAAAAAAATTACAAATATGATCACTAGTCCATTCATTATCAAAATCATAGGTGTAGTATTGTTAGAGAAGATTAAATATAAATGAACACCATTTGGAATTTTGTATTTGGAAGACTTTATATATATATTTTAACCCACAATATATAAAATATAATAATTATTATGATTATCAATCAATTGATCATGTCATAATAGAACGAATGTCAAAAAGTGCAACTAAGCAAGGTGTTTTTTCTTTGCAGGCTCTCATATATATTGATCCCAATAATAAATAACAAGCACAACCATGAAAGAACTAACTAGATAAGATTAAGAAAAATTAATAGTTAAACTATCCCATATCTAAGGTACATTGAGAACAAATTTTCAAGGTTGACCACTTACGAATGCATTATAATAATAAATGGTTAAAGGCATTCTATGGTTAAAAAATAAAATCTAGGAATTTTTGGCATACCATGAGGTACATGGAAACTAAAATCTATCTATAATGTTATCTAATGGATTGATTATTTTGGCAGTACCCCTCACACCAAGTCTTAGGTAAAACTAAAAACTAATTTTCCTATAGCAATACGTATCATGAATTTTAAAGTTGTTGGAACACATTTTATAATAAAATAAGAAAAAAGGAAAAAGACAAAATAAATTTGAAAGTAAAATTAGAAAAAAAAAGGGTTAAAAAGCAATAGTTTGAGTTCACCAATATTTTATTCCCCTATTTTTTTATAAAGCATAGATAAATTGTATTTGATTATAGGTGTAAAACTAGAGAATATCATAATACTTAAAATGTATAATAATAAACTATTTTAGTTTGTAAAATGTTAAATGTGAAAATTGTTGTTTTGGTAAAATATTAAGAAGAGACATATTAAGATTACATAATTTTTTTTTAATGTTATAACTATCTGATAGTGAAAACTAGTGGAAGACATAACTTCATAGGTTTAGGAACAAACATAGGAGCATAAGTAGGTTCTAGACAAATATGTTGGAAGTTGACTACAATTTTGTGTGTTCAAGTCTATTGACTATGGGCTTGTCCCAATTAACTATAATTAATGCACAATTTCAAAGGATAGAGAAAGAAAAAATATAACTTTGAAAGATCAGAGGAAGAAGCATAGAATATTCTTGAACATGATTAATTTAAGTGGATGGAAGTGTAATGCATTTGAATCCATTTACTACAAACTTATCCATGTTACTTGTGATGTTTGAACTAATTAATTCACCATATGTACATGCATTAATTAGGAATATGGGCACATATTCATATCTACAATATAATGTGAATTACCTACAATTAAAAACCCCTAGTTTATTTCATGTAAATAAAATAAAAATTAAATGGATGGGCTGTTGATTGAAATGGATTCATTTGGACTAACCTTGGCCAATGTTGAATGATCAAGCATTGCACTACACTTCTAATACTCTAAATATGGATCAAACTTGAATGTATTCTCCCACTTACATGTGTGTGTGGAAAAGTTAATTAAATTATAGATGTTATTTATCCTATTTTACCCTTGGCACAAGCATGTAAATGATAATTCAAACTTGAATATATCTTTAGTAGACCTATGTATCATGCCTTAGTGGATCATTGTATTTATAGATGTTTTTATTTTGAATTTGGGACTAACTGATATGTATAATCTAAGCTAATATAATACCCAAGGGTCAAAAAAATAGTTAAATGAAAGTAGAATTGAAATATATTTCAAAAATTACCCCTAGATAAGTCCATTCTAAATAGAAAGGGTCACAAGTTGGTCCTTTATAGTCACCACATACTTTTTAGAAGGATACATGACCAAGATTGGGAATCCCTATGAAAAATGGTGAGATGATTAACTAATAGATAAGATCTTGACTAAAATAGATAAAAATATCCAATTATAATGGGCCAATAGATACCTTATTTGATGTTAATGGTTTATGTGTATAAAGTTGCAAAAACATCATAAAGGCATGATTTCACCAAATTTGGGTGTCTACAATAAGATTCAACCATTATATGAACCTATTATGGATATTAACATGCCTTCCCAATAATTCATCTCCTTAATTCATGTTTTGGGTGCCTTGAAACACAAAATATATCACCACCTAAAAAAGTAAAACATAACAAGCTTAATTTGATTCTAATATTATATATGTAAACCAAATTATGTGCAATATTCTAAATGTACCATTACCCCATAACTTCTACATGCATATATTTTTTATTTTTTATGGATGTACTAATCCTTGTCTACATCTTAGAGACTTTAGGATTTCTATGGACACTTATTACATTAGCCATATTTTACTATAAGTATTTCTAAAAAGTTTAAGTATAAAATCTCTGGAATAGTTTTTATTTTTTCCTAGTGGGTATTTACACTCATATTATGAGATAAAAGAAACCTATTTAGTGTAATACATTCAAAATAAGGGACTAAAAGTTACAAATGAACATCTACATTTTATTCATTAAGGAAAATTAGAGCCAGATTGTAATTGCATTCTATGATCTGGGACTTGTATTTACCAATTGATATATCAACCAATAGATCTAGAAACACAATGCATATTTTGTAGAGGCCTCATATATCCTATTAAAGTAGAGATAATTTATGACACTTGTGATTTATTTTAATCTCTTTATTATAATACTCTTGCATTAGAAGAGAATTTATCACCTATTCTAAATCCAAAGAAGGCACATGAAGACATTAATCTACAAAAAATATTTCTACACAAAGATGCTAAGGATCTCACCTCCTAAGGAAAACATTCTAATCAAGAAAATTCAATTCAAGGTCAGAATAAATGGAAATAACCAATTTTAAAAGTAGTACCCAAAGTGAATAGACCTACTATTAATAAGCAACAACCTCTTAGATTATATAATTTCAGAGATCAACCACATGATATTATACATACATTATTGGATAAGAATCTAATCACTTTTCCTCCAAACTATAACACCCTCCTCACCCTCTTAAAAATTAAAATTCAATCCATTTTTAATTTATCATATTATTAATGGACATCAAAATAATTATTTTTATACATTATGATAAAATATTACACAACTTGCAAATAAGGGGTTATTACATTTGAGAAAGTTGACATTCGGTCAACAGGATCCCCTTCTCCATATTATTTTGCTAGTCATTCAATGAAGACAAAGATATCAAAAGGCATTATTAAAAAATAACCAATGGTTTTTCAAACTTATATAGATGATGTTTGTAGGAGAAAATATAACCCCTTCTCCATATTCTTTTACTATTCATTTAATAAAGACCAATATATCCCACGGAATTCCTACAAAAGAAACAATGGTTCATCAAAAAATTTCAAATGATGTTTCTAGGAGAAGGTATTCTAGTTTACATTCTAATACAATTGATATATCACATGATATTCCCATTTTATAACTAATGCTCATTTGAGCTTGTTGTCATCCAAAAATAACAGTAATTTTTTGGACAACATTTGAATTATTTTGGTCTTACAAACCAAAATTGTCTCTTCCATTTCCAAAATTTGTCTTAGAAATTCAAATTTCTCATTTTCCAAGCTTCTCAAAAAATATACAGACTCTTCAGTAGAAAGAGAAGTCTATGAACTATGTAGGTAGGTTCATTTATATAGGTTCAAAGGCTTCTGTAGGTGGTTTGAGTCAAAAGAATCAATTTTGAACACTTAGTCATTCTCTAGGATTGTTTCAGAGCTTTGGTTCAATTGAAAATATTCATCGACAAACATCTAAGTACAAAAAGAGACTTGAACCATTGACCCATTGAACCATTAAATCACTTCAATTCAAAGGTTCAATGGGTTCAAGGTTCAACAAGTTCAAAGTCTTTGGCAAGAGTTAAGCGCTTCATCAAGGATCAAAGTTAAATCACTTCAATTGGTTCATCAACTTCAAGACACTTGGCCAAATCAAGGCCGTTTGAACCATTGAACCACTTCGGTTCAAAGGTTTAACGGGTTCAAGGTTCAATGGCAGGTTCAACTAAAGGAATAGTTTAATGGCTTGGTTCAACTAAGCGGTTCAATGTTTTCTTTCACTCAGTGTCTTTTGGTTCAATCAAATAGTTCACCCAGTTGGTTCATTCTTTCAGTTCATCCTTTGGTTCAACGTCTATAGGTTTAATAGCAGGTTCAAAGACATTTTTCAAAGCTTTATTTGAACCATTAAACCAAAACTTGGTTCAACGTGTTGGTTTAAAGTCAAGTTCAACGTTTTGGTTCAATGCTTAGTTAATCAAATTGTTTCATTCATTGAACCATCGGCTTGAACCATTTTTGGTTTAACCGATTGGTTCAACATCTTGGTTAAATAGAATGGTTCATCACTAAAGTTCAAAGGGGCAGTTCAATGCAAAAGGAAGCTTCTCAAAGGACAAGTGCCCTTGCAAAGGACACTTAGTCAATAAAAGCATCCTTCAGAAGGGTCATTTTTCAAGGAAGCTAAGAGGTAATTCTTTCAGATTTGTTTAAGGCATTCAAAAATTGACTAAGACTTAATTCTTTTAGATTTTTGTTTGAAGGAATTCCTTTGGACAAAAAGCCTGAAAGAATTCTAAGTGGTCGAACGACCCCGAAGGAATTTTCAAAGAATAGTCAACATTTTCGTGGACTTTTTGTCTGTGGGAATTTTCCCCAGACTTTTGTCTGCAGGAATTTTCCCCAGACTCTTATCTGTGGGAATTTTCCCCATACTTTTGTCTGCAGGAATTTTCCCTAGGGAAATGTCTGTAGAAATTACCTGTAGGGTAAAACACCTAGGAATTTGCCCGAAGGAAGCCTCAAATAGAAAGCCTAGGGAAATATTCATCTGTGAGAACTGCCAAGGCAAAGGGCTGCCAAAGGACCCGGAAGGGCAGGTGCCCTTGTGAGGGACTCTCAGTGGCCAAAGTGAAGGACTATTCTGACTTGACTTAGATCATTTCTTAAAGGCCTGAAAGGGCAAGTCCAATCCAAAAAAGTACCAAGCAAAAATCTGAAAGCCAAAAGAGGACCAAGGGGTGATGCACCCGAAGATGTCAAATTCAACACAACCGACTAGCCGTTGGAAACATAGTGATGGGCACATGAATGCCAAATTGAAAATAATGAAATAGTTGTTGATCCTTTCAATTCACAGACCTGAATGCATCTCCATAATTCAAGACCAAAACTAGCTAAAAGCAAGGAAAGATATAACAATGAATGAATCCAGGGCCCGATTCAATTAACTAGAAAAAGAAGAATGATGAAGACAAGATCAGACTGCCAGGTGGACCATGAAAGTTGTAATCTTTCAATTGTGTGGCTTGTTTATCTACATTGAGAAGATCAAATGCGTAAAATGCCCCAAAGTTCTAGCTTATCTTCCTAACAGTTCCCAATGCATAATGATGTATTACTATTCCTGAGTCCTTCTTGAAGTGGCTATATAAGGGACATTATTTCATTGTAAAGGTATCTCTTTTTTGACAATTTGAATGAAACTCTACCCAAATTGAGAGGCATCATTAAGACTTTGTGCTCAGTCTATTGATCATATTTTCTTATTGGAATAAGAAATCAATGGATTTTTCAAAATTTGTGCTATGATATCTTTTGTTGTTGAGGAAACTATTCTTATGTCTATTTCCTTGATTTATTTTATGTTCTATTGATTTAACAATAAGGATTAGTAAAATTAGTTAGGAAGGTGTCCTGAAGAATCAACTGTGGAGAGACTTTGTGCCCCCATAGCTATCTTCAGTGTGTTTTCTTTTCATTGCTATGTAAAGGACTTTGAGAAGACTTTGTGCCCTCATTGTCCTTCATATATTCCTTTTGAGAATTTTAGGTAGAGACTTTGTGCTATATCTCGATTTGCTGGTTAATACACCCTCAGTTACATTTTGCTTTTATTTCTAGGAGTATTCTTGTGGCTGACTGAATAGTTCTTCTGAAAGAAGAGGAGTGTTGTCTGTCATTTCCCTTGAGTTTTTCCTTTGTTTTACACACATCATCTCTGAAGAAAGAGAGATGGATGGCTTGTTCTACCCTTGAGTATTAGTTTTTGTCTATACATATACATATATATATATATATATATATATATATATATATATATATATATATATATATATATATATAGCATATGCATAGGGAACCTCCCCTTGATGAGAGGAGAGAGCAGTCTTCTTTTGATGTGATAAACTTACACATTTGGATGACTAATCTTCCTACTTTGGCTAATCAGACCTATTTTGTTTACCAGTATGTTGATAGACAAAATATTCAACCAACAATTTTTGGTGACTTCGCTGGGGATATACCCATTATCCATTTATAGCCTATCCATTCACCTGCACACTAACCGGGAAGAACACATAGTTTAAAGCTTCAAGCTTCAAACTGAAGCAAAGTCAAATCTTTTCCATTTTTATTTCACAATCTAGCATATTCAAGGTATACATGAAGCCAAAGGGCTAAAGGTATCATTAACCCTATGTTAGAGCTAGTACAACAAAGTGATTTTGATCTATTTCCTTCACCATCTCATCTCCAATGAACCAAGAGTTTCCCTCCTACTAAATCCAAATCTCCATTACCAGACAAATTATCTACTTTTGTTGTTGATAAAGCTGTGCCTATAATTACCCCTTTGAGATTTGTTATCCCTCCTTTTCAGAATCCTATAATGGCAATTCAAGGCCCCTAGGGTAATGATTCTGGTCCTCTCAATCTCAGTCTTCCTCTACATGAACTTCCATCTAATTTTAGGAAGAATTTCCTTAAATTCTATGGTGATGGGAAAGTTCATCCTGATGAACACATTATAGCATTTAGTATAGCTTGTGGAGTAATTAGAGTAGAATTTGAAGATGTAGTAGTTAGGCTTTTTGTTGAAACACTACAAGGTGTTGTTGTAGATTGGTTTTACCATCTATAGCCTCAGTTTGTGACTGATTAGAATACCCTTAAAGCTAAGTTTGAAGCCAGATTTAAACCTATAAAAGATGTACATACACTTTTGGCTCAACTTACACAAATGAAGAAAGAGCCTCATGAACCTATGAGAGACTTCATAGCTAAATTTGACAAATTGAGAAACAAAAGTCCTATCATTGCTAGACCTACAGCTGAGAATATCAAATGCTTTTTCATTAATTCTCAGCTACCTGAAGTCAGTTTTCTCTTGAGACGTGCTGGTCAAATAGATCTCGTTGTAGCTCAACTTTTGGCCACTGAAGTAGAAGATGATCTAATCTTAGTAGGGAAGACAAGAAGAGATCTAAATATAAATAGAGCTTCATCATCTTCTGAATTTGCATCTACAAGCACCATAAATCTAATGGTGCAGAAATTTACAAATAAGTTACTTGCTCTCAAAAAGCAAATGGCTCAAAGAATGTCTTTTACTCCTACATACAAAAGGACATTCCCAAATCAGTCATATCAGGGTAATGTTGCCAGGAACCAAGGGAAATAAAATCATCTTCCTCCCCCATAAGGGAAACTTGCCCTGGAAGCTCCTCCAACCAATTCAGCAATGGGATACCTTGAAGTAAAATCATAATTTTCTTTCCAGCCTGAATTGAATCATGAAAATGATGCTGATATCATTAAAGACAATCAAGAAGAATCAGCTAGTGACTCCCACATTGGTTTCTTGAATTACCAAGATGAAGCTAGAAGCAAAGGAGAAGCTTCAGATGGAACATATACAGTGTTTACCAGATCCAAAAACCAATTAGTCTAGCAGGCTGATAAAGAGAAGACAAAAGAGCAACCACAACTAACAGTCACAATTGTCAAGTGTGGAACTAATATACTTTTTTAGCCAAAAGATTCGATAATCATCCAAAAGGTAAATACATCTATTTTGCCTTCACCTTCTACTCCTAATTCACAAACCAACCCACCTCTCATCCCTCGTAAAACTTAGAAAGTTAAAGTACCTTTCTCTATACCTAGCTTGATTCAGTCATTTGACATAATTGATCATGTAAGACAAAAATATAGATGTTTGAATTTGAATACTTACAGTCTAATCTAGATCAACTGAATAAGCTAGTTCAATATGTTAAAAATTAGACTGTCCCTGTAGGATAAAAGGCTAAAAAAGTAAATCTTGATTCTCTAAAGAATACACCTATTCTAAATAATCTGATCATTACTCCTCCAACTACTCCTAGAAAAATAGAACTCATCTATGTTTCTTTGTTAATCAATAGCCACAAGCTAAATAATTATATAATAGACTCAGGTGCATCTGACAATGTCATGCCTACTAAAGTCACTGAGTCTCTTGGTCTCACATTGACCAAGACATTTGGGAGATGTTTCTCCATGGAGAATAAGTAAGTACCATTGCTAAGGCAAATCAAAGATGCCTAATTTGCATTCGCAACCTTTCCAAACAAGATAATTAAGATGACTGTCTTGGTGGTTGATGTCCCAACATCTTATGGCATTTTTCTTGGATGAAATTTCTGCAAGGACGTGGGAGGAGAACTAAACATGGATTTATTTGAGGCAAGGATCCCTCTCCAAGGCATGATGAAAAGATTACTTCCTAAAAAGAAAGCAAAGTACGTAGTTACCAAGACATCAAATCCTAAAGCTCAAATCCTTTTTGAATCTGTAGGTATGGGTAACTACTTTTTATATACATATGAAGAAGGGCCCTCTATCTTTGATGAGGGAAAGTCTAAAGTAAAGTTAGTGTTTGATGAAATTTGGACTCTGGAATTTGACAGTAGTTATTCCTCTACTGGTTTAGGAGCTGGGATTATCTTGATATCTCCTCAAGGAGATATGTTTCCTTCATCCTATAAATTACAATTTAGCAATACTAACAATACAACTAAATATAAATCACTGTTACTGGGCATGAAGGCTGCTCAAGAAAGAGGTGTCAAGTTTCTTCATGACAAAAGGGATGCTGAATTAGTGGTTTGTCAAGTGATAAATCTATATCAGACCAAGAATGAGAGGTTACGTCACTACCGTAACCTGGTTTGGGACCAAATTTAAAGCTTTGATGCTTTCAACATTTCTACCATACCTAGAGAGTCTAATGATAGAGCTGATGCACTTACTATTTCAGGAACTCTCTTAGTTCCTCATTTAGATTTTAAAGAAGACAAATATACCATTGAGCTAGTCTATAGACCAAGTGTTATTGACAATGTTGATCATTGGCAAATAGTCAATGATGATCATCAGATCATTGCTTTCTTGGAATGAAAAGACAATTTTGAACAACTGTATTTTGAAGGCAATAAATCTCAGAAGTTTGAATCTTTTTCTAAATCCAGTTTAGATGTAAATGAAGAGTTTCTATAGCTGAAAGGAAAAAAAATTCCCAAAGGCTTGGTTTCTCTTGAAAAGATATTTGACAAGCATGATAGATTTTTCAAACAATAGCAAACATATTCAAATTTCTCTCAGGGATTTGACCAAGTAAATTTAACTAACAAAGAAAATCCCAAGATGGTCAACATTGGTAAGTGTTGCACCCCTGAAGAAATATTCAAATTCACTTCTTTGCTCCATCAATACATTGATGTCTTAGCATATTCTTATGAAGACCTGAAGTCTCTCAGACCTGATGAAATCTCCTATCACATTCCTCTCAAGGCTAATTCAATGCCTTACAAGCAAAAATCTAGACAATAAAATGCAAAAAATTTAGGTACTATTATGTCTGAGATACAAAAAATGTTAAATGCTAGAATCATCTTCTCAATCCATTATTCTACATGGATTGCAAACATAGTGCCTGTAAGGAAGAAAAATGGTGAAATCTGCATTTGTGTAGATTTCAAAAATTTGAATCAATCATCTCTAAAAGACAATTACCCTTTGCTAATTGTTGGTTGAATATTTTGTCTATCAGTGTACTGGTAAACAAAATAGGTCTTATCAGCCAAAGCAAGAAGATTAGTCATCCTAATGTGTAAATTTATCATATCAGAAGGAGACTGTTCTCTCCTCTCATCAAGGGGAGGTTCCCTATGGATATGCTATGTATATATATGAATAAAAAATAATACTCAAGGGTAGGACCAGGCATCCATCTCTCTTTCTTCAGAGATGATGTATACAAAACAAAGGAAGAAATCAAGAGAATGACATATAGCACTCCTCTTCTTTTAGAAGAACTATTCAACTAGCCACAAGAATACTCTTGGAAGTAAAATTAGAATATGACTAAAGTATGGTAATCAGCAAAACAAGACAGCACAAAGTCTGCACATGAAATACTCAAGAGTGATATACGAAGAACAATGAAAGCTCAAAGTATTTTCAAAGTTATTTACACAATAATGAAAAAACAAACACACTGAAGGTAGCTATGGGGGCACAAAGTCTCTCCATAGTTGATTCTTCAGGACACCTTCTTGACAAATTTACTAATCCTGCTTATTAGATCAATGAAACAAATAAGATATCACAGCACAAAGTTTTAAAAAGTCCCTTGTTTTCATTAACAAAATATGATAAACAGATTGAGCATAAAGTCTCAATGGTGCCTCTTAATTTCAGCAGAGTTTCATTCAGATTATCAAAAAGAAGATGATACTTTTACAATGATAGGAAGTCCCTTATATAGCTACTTTTAAGAAGGACTTGAGAATAGTAATACATCATGATGCATTGGGAAATGTTAGGAAGAAAAGATAGAACTTTGGGGCCTTTTACCCATTTGATCTTCTTAATGTAGATAGATAAGTCATGCAATTGAAAGTTTTACAACTTTCAATGTCTGCTTGGTGGTTTGATCTTATCTTCACCATTCCTCTCTTTCTGATTAACTGAATCAGGTCCTAGATTCAACTTGATGTTTTATTTCTTCCCTACTTTTTGTAGGTCTTGGCCTTGAAAATTGTGAATGTATTTTGTTCTGTATGTTCAAAGGATCAACAGTTATTTTTTTGTCTTTAATTTGACGTTCACGCACCCATCACTGTGTTTCCAATAGCTAGTTGACTATGTTGAATTTGACGTGTTCAGGCATGTCACCCCTTAGTCTTCTTTTGGCTTTCCACTTGGCACTTTTCCAGATTGGACATTGCCCTTTCGGGCCTTGAGAAATGATCCTTTAGCTTTGGGAAGTATACTCAAATTAATGGTCAAGAGTTCCCCGCAAGGGCACCTGCCCTTCAGGGTTATTCGTTGGCCCTTCACAAATTTCCCCCAGGTTTTTACTCGGGTCATTCCCTTTGAATGTTTCCTGTGGACATTTTTCCTGGGGAAAATTCCTGTGGACAAAAAGTCTAGGGAAAATTCCCCTGGGCTTTAAACAAGTCTTTGAACAAGCCAAAGGGTGCTTTGGTCGATGAAGTGTCCTCTGCAAGGGCACTTG
This sequence comes from Torreya grandis, assembly GCA_037957365.1. Lineage (NCBI taxonomy): Eukaryota > Viridiplantae > Streptophyta > Pinopsida > Cupressales > Taxaceae > Torreya > Torreya grandis. Next base: position 677,414 of record JARHVA010007157.1, read on the forward strand.
TCCTTCAAAAAAGTTATTTAGCATTGAACTGTCCCTTTGAACTTAGTCGATGAACCATTTGTTGAACCAGTTCAAAGTTTCAATGAAGCGCACCAAGCCTTTGAAGCAAATAGCTGACAAACCATTGAATGCACTTTTTTCCATTGAACTAATACATTGAACTAATCGGTTGAACCAAGGATTTGAACCAAAATGGTTCAAGCCAATGGTTCAATGAATAAAATAGGCCTATAAACTAAGCATTGAAAAAAATATTTGTACTTGCCTTTGAACTAAGAGTTAAACCATTTGATTGAACCTATCTATTGAACTGGTTCAACGGTTCAACAAAGCACGCCAAGCACCTTTTGAACAAAAAAGTGATAAACCTGGTATTGAACATTTCTGTTGAACCAAAAATTTGGTTCAACGGTTCAACAAAAGCCTTGAACTGACTGACAAACCAAATGATTGAACCAAAAGATGTTAAAATAAAGGAAATGAACCATCTGAGTGAAATAAAACATTGAACTACTTGGTTAAACCGAATGATTGAACTGTTCCTTTGGTTGAACTGACTGTTGAACCTTTGAACCCATTGAACCTTTGAACCCAATTGGTTCAATGGTTTAAGTCATTTTGATTTGACCAAATGTTCAGAAGCTGATGAACCTATTGAAGCAACTGAACTTTGAACCTTTATGAAGCGCTTAACTTTTGCCAATGACATTGAACTTGTTGAACTTTAAACCCATTAAACCTTTGAACCAAATTGGTTCAATGGTTCAATGATTCAAGTCTCCTTTTATATTCAGATGCTTGCCGATGAAGATTTTTAGTTGAACCAAAAATTTAAACCAATCCCAAAAAATGAACAAATATTGAAAGTCAATTCCTTTTGACTAAAAACTGCCTCTAGAAGTCTGTAGATTTTCCTTTTCCTATAGAGTCCATAGATTTTTCTTCCTACTGAGTCCGCACATTCAAGCCTACAAAGTCCGTAGATTTAACCCTACAGAGTCCGTAGATTTTTTGAGAAGTTCTGAAAATGAAAAATCTGAATATGTAAGACAAATTTTGAAAATAGAATATATTATTTTGGTTTGTAGAACCAAAATAATTCATATGTTGTTCCAAAAATGACTTTTATTTTTTAGAGACAACCGCTGGCTCTAGTTGGGGAACTTCTGTCAATTGCAAAATGAATTAGGAGTAAAATTCAGAAACTCCAATGTCTTCAAGTGTACCATTGGGCTTCGGAGTCATGCTTTCCAGAAATAAAAGGCAACAAGAATGAAAACAAACAAAACAAAATAGAAATTAAAACTGTACAAGTATACATATATACAGAGGCAATGATTTGACACTTCAAGAATTGAAGTGTTTCAAATGTTGCCCATTATGGGGCAGAGAAAAGAGCGTGCCATCTTGGTATTTTAACAAAAAGCTATTTTCACCCATGTGCTGATGAATTGTGAATGGACCTCTCCAAAGGGAGTCAAACTTTCCATGCATCCCTTTTGGCTCTCTTCTTTTGTCCCATAGTAGGACTTTATCCCCAATCTAGAAATCATGATTTTTGGCTTTCTGATCAAAAAGTTTCTTTATCAGATTTTGATGAACAACAATTCTATCCACCATCATGGTTCTTTATTCTTCTAGCTGAGTTAGGCAAATGATTCTTTTGTCAAGAGAACTCTCATATGTCTGATATTCAATAGCCTTGCCAATTTCAAGGCTGGTAACTCTAAAGTGATTGGTATCTCAACATTAATACCATAGAGAAGTTGAAAAGGAGACATACCAATTGCCCTTTTTGGCATGATCCTGTCAGCCCACAGAGCGTCTACCAATGCTTTGTGCCATGTCTTTTGATTATCATTTGCAAGTTTCTTGATAATAGTTACCAAATTTTTATTGCTAGACTCAGCTTGTCCATTCCCTTGCAAAAAATTATCAGAAGAATGAGAGAGCGTAATTCCATAATAAAAATAGAATTGCATGATTTCTTGAGAGGTGAAACAAGCTGCATTATCAGTAACAATTTTGAGTGGGACTCCAAATCTAGAAATGATGTTCTCTTTTAGGAAGTTGCATACAACTTCTGAGGTAGCATGCTTTGTCAAGATTGTGTCTACCCACTTAGTGAAATAATCAGTCACTGTAAGGACATAATCATGTCCAGCACTTGATGATGGATTTATTATCCCAATAAAACTAAGTCCCCACTGTTGGAAAGGTTCTTCTATGATTACTGGTTTAAGAGGCAGAGCAACCAACTTGGGTCTTCCAACAAATTGCTGGCAAAGTTCACATTTCCTTACCCATTTATGTGCATCTTGAAAAAGAGTCGGCCAATAATACTTGGCTCTCAAAATTTTGTGAGCAGTCACAGGAGTAGAAAAATGTCCTCCACAAGCTAGATTATGGAAAGATTTCAAGAGCTAGGTCTGTTATTCTTTGTCTACACAATGAAGAAAAACTCCATCTATGTTTCTTTTGTACAGGTCATTATCCCAAAGGACAAAATTGGTAGCTTTCAATCTGATGGTTCTCCTCTCTTTGTAAGAAAAATGAGCAGGACATTCTCCATAAGTCAAAAAATAGGCAATATCTGAATACCATTCATTGGTAGTAGAAACAAAAAGGACTGTTGGCATATTGTCTACTTTAGCTTCTTCAAGTTGTGTATCTTCTAGCTTATTATCAACCATTAATTGACAAAGACCTTTACCTCTGACTAGCTTTATTGGCTTGATATCCATATTAAATTCTTAGATCTTTGCAATCTAATTACCTCTCTTTGTGCCAAACTCCTGCTGAGTTAAAATAGACTTGACTGCACTATCAGGAACTAAGACATTAGTATGTGAATTTAGAATATAGAAGCGAAAGTGTTTAACTACTTTTACCAAGGCATAGGCATGCTTCTCTATATTCGAATACTTTAATTCATGAGTTTTCAGATGGCAAATCATGAAAGAGATAGGAGATTCCATACCTTCTTTGTCTTGTTGGACAAGAATAGCTGAAAGAGTATGCTCAGATGCATAGCTATATATAGTGAAATCTTTGTGGTAATTTGGGCAGACCAAGGTAGGGGCATGAGCAATAGTGACTTTGATATCTTGAAATGCTGCTTTGCCTTCTTTGGTCTAACTGAAGGTAGTCTTTCCTTTCATCATATTTACAATGTGTCTTATCTTCTCAACAAATTTGGGGATGAATCTCTGTAGGAAATTCACTTTTTCAAAGAAAGAGTGAACAACATTATTACTTGTAGGCAAACTCAAATATTGAATAGACTTGACTCTATCTAAGTCAATATTTATGCCTTCTTTAGACATAATGTGTCCAAGGAGTTTTCTTTTTGTCACTCCAAAAATAGACTTTTTAGGATTCAAAGAAATACCATTTTTCTAGCAGCACTCTAGCACTTGTTGCAAGTGGTGCATATGATCAGATTGGCACTTTGAAAAGACACTTAAATCATCAAGATATACAACTATGAATTTGCCAATTTCATCTTTAAAAGCCATATCCATAGCTCTTTGAAAGGGAGCACCAGCATTTATTAATCTAAAAGGTATTCTTTTGTATGCAAAAGTACCCCAGGGCATGATGAATGTAGTATTGTGTTGATCAAGTTCAACAACTTCAACTTGGTTATATCCTGAGAAGCCATCCAACATTGATAACATTTCTAATCCTATTACTGTTTGGAGCACTTGGTCCATGATTGGCAAAGGGTAATTGTCTTTTAGAGAAGACTAATTTAGATTCTGGAAATCAACACAAATGCATATTTCACCATTTTTCTTTCTTATAGGAACTATATTTGCAATCCATGTAGAATGATGGATTGGAAAAATAATTCTAGCATTTAACATTTTCTAAATCTCAGACATAATTGTTCCTAAAATCTTCAAATTGTATTGTCTGGATTTTTGCTTGTAAGGTGTTGAATCAGCCTTGAGAGGAATATGATGATGGATTTCATCAAGACTGAGAGACTTCAAATCTTTGTATGAATATGCCAAGACATCAATGTATTGATGAAGCAAAGAATTAAATTTGAATTTTTCTTCAGGTTTACAACACTTACCAATGTTGACCATTTTTGGATTTTCTTCGTTGGTCAGATTCACTTGGTCAAATCCCTGAGAGAAATTTGAATCTATCTATTGTTGCTTGACAAATTTATCATGCTTGTCAAATAGATTTTTGTGAGAAACCAGGCCTTTAAGAATTTTATTTCCTTTTAGCTGTATAAACTCTTCATTTACATTTGAACTAGATTCAAAAATTAATTCAGACTTCTGAGATTTGCTACCTTCAAAATACCGTTGTTCAAAATTGTCTTTTCTTTCCAAAAAGGCAATGATATGATTATCACCATTGAAAATTTGCCAATGATCAACATTATCAGGAACACTCAGCCTATAGATCAGCTCAATGGTATATTTGGCTTCTTTAAAATCAAAATGTGGAACTAAAAGAGTTCCTGAAACAGCAAGTGCATCAACTCTATCATTGGATTCTCTTGAAATGGAAGAGATGTTGAAAGCATCAAATCTTTCAATTTGATCCCAAACAAGATTACAGTAATGGCGCAGCTTTTCATTCTTGGTCTGATATGAATTTATCACTTGGCAGACCACTAATTTGGCATCCCCTTTAGAATGAAGACAATTGATGCCTCTTTCTTGAGCAGCCTTCATGCCTAGCAACAACGATACATATTGAGATATATTATTTGTGTTGCTAAACTGTAACTTATATGATGAAGGGAACATATCTCCTTGAGGAGATATAAAATAAATTCTGGCTCTAGAACCAGAAAGGGAACAACTACCATCAAATTCTAGAGTCCAAATCTCATCAGACACTGGCTTTACTTTAGACTTTCCTTCATCAGAGATGGAGGGTCTTTCTTCATGATTTGTATATAAAAATTAATTACCCATACCTGTGGATTCGAAAAGGATTTGAGCTTTAGGAGCTGATGTCTTGGTGACTACATACTTTGATTCCTTTTCAGGAAGTAATCTCTTCATCACACCTTGTACAGGGATCCTTGCCTCAGATAGATCCATGTTCATCTCTCCTCCCATGTCCTTGCAAAAATTATGTCCAAGAAAAATGCCATAAGATGCTGGGACTTTAGCCACTAAAATAGTCATTTTAATCCTCTTGTCTAGAAAAGTTGCAAATACAAATTGGGCATCTTTGATCTGCCCCAATAATGGCACTTATTTTTTCTCCATGGAGAAACATTTGCCAAACGTCTTGGTCAAAGTGAGACCAAGAGACTCAGTGACTTTGACAATCATAACATTTTCAGATGCACCTGAGTCTATTATACAATTACTCAGCTTGTGGCCATTGATTAACAGGGAAACATAGAAGGGTTCTATTTTTCCAAAAATAGCTAGAGGAGTTATAATTAGATTATTTGGACTAGGCATATTTATTGGGGAATCAAAAGTCATTTTTTTGACCTTTTGTACTGTAGGGATGGTCTAATTTTTAACATATTAGACCAACTTATTTAGTTGATCCAAATTGGACTGCAAGTACTCAAATTCAAACATTTGTATTTTTGTCTTTTTAACATGATCAATTATATCAAATGGTTGAATCAAACTAGGTACAAAGAAAGGCACTTCAGCTTTCTAAGTTTTAGAAGGGACAAGAGGTATACTGGTTTGCAAAATAGAAGTAGAAGGGGAAGATGTAGCAGATGTATTTACCTTTTGAGTGATTACCAAATCTTTTGGTTGAAAGGGCATAACTATCCCACACTTGACAATTGTGACTGTTGGCTGTGATTGCTCTTTTCTCTTTCCTTTATCAGCCTGCTAGACTGATTGGTTTTTGGACCTAGGAAACACTGCATATGATCCATCTAAAACTTCTCCTTTGCTTCCAAGTTCATCCTAATAATTTAAGAAACCAATGTGGGAGTCATCAGTTGATTCTTCTTGACTGTCTTCAATGATATCCGCATCATTTTCTTCATTTAATTTAGGCTGATAAGAAAAATTTGATTCTATCTCAAGATATCCCATTGCTAAATTAGTTGGAGGAGCTTCCAAGGCAAGTTTTTATTGTGGAGGAGGAAGGTGATTTTGTTGTCCTTGGTTTTTGGCAACATTGCCTTGATATGACTGATTTGGGAATGTTCTTTTGTATGTAGGAGCAGAAGACATTCCTTGAGCCATTTGTTTTTTGAATGCAAGGAGCTCATTCACTAACTTATGCACCATTAGATCTGTGGTGCTTGTAGATGCAAATTCAGATGATGATGAAGCTCTATTTATATTGGAATCTCTTCTTATTTTCCCTACTAAGATGAGATCATCTTCTACTTTAGTGGCCAAAAGTTGAGCTGCAGCTAGATCTATTTGGCCAGCACGTCTCAAGAGGAAATTGACTTCAGGTAGCTAAGAATTAATGAAAAAGCATTTAAGATTTTCAGCTGTAGGTCTAGCAATCATAGGAACTATATTTCTCAAATTGTCAAATTTAGCTATGAAGTCTCTCATAGGCTCATGCAGTTCTTTTTTTATTTGTGTAAGTTGAGCCAAAAGTGTATGTGCATCTTCTGCAAGTTTGAATATGGCTTCAAACTTAGCTTTCAAAGTATTCCAATCAATCATAGATCAAGCTTGTAAATTGTAAAACCAATCTGCAGTAGGACCTTGTAGTGTTTTAACAAAAAGCCTAACTGCTACATCTTCAAACTCTACTCCAATTACTTCATAAGCTATACTGAATGCTGCAATGTGTTCATCATGATGAACTTTCCCATCACCATGGAATTTTGGTATATTCTTCCTAGAACTGCGCAGAAGTTCATTTAGAGGAGGAGTAAGATTTAGAGGGCTAAAAGCATTACCCCATGGGCCTTAAACTGCCATTATAGGGTACTAAAAATGAGGGATAACAAATCTCAAAGGGGTAATTACAGGCACAACTTTATCAACACAAAAGTTGATATTTCACCTGGTAATGGAGATTTGGCTTTAGTAGGAGGGAAACTCTTAGTTCATTGTAGATGAGATGGTGAAGGAAATAGATCAAAATTACTTTGTTATACCAGCTCGAACATAGGATCAATGACACCTTTAGCCCTTTGGCTTCGTGTATACCTTGAATCTGCTAGATTTGTAAAACAAAATTTGAAAAGAATTGACTTTGCTTTAGTTAAAGTTTGAGGCTTTGAACTGTGCATTATTTTCCTATTGGTGTAGAGGTGAATGAAATGGATAGACTATAAATGGATAATGGGTATATCCCTAGTGGAGTCACCAAAAATTGTTGGTTGAATATTTTGTCTATCAGTGTACTAGTAAACAAAATAGGTCTTATCAGCCAAAGGAAGAAGATTAGTCATCCTAATGTGTAAATTTATCACATTAGAAGGAGACTGTTCTCTCCTCTCATCAAGGGGAGGTTCCCTATGGATATGCTATGTATATATATGAATAGAAAATAATACTTAGAGGTCGGACCAAACATCCATCTCTCTTTCTTCAAAGATGATGTATACAAAACAAAGGAAGAACTCAAGAGAATGATTGACAACACTCCTCTTATTTCAGAAGAACTGTTTAACTAGCCAAAAGAATACTCCTAGAAATAAAAGCAAAATATGACTAAAGTATGGTAACCAACAAATCAAGACACAACACAAAGTCTCCACATGAAATACTCAATAGTGATATACGAAGAACAATGAAAGCTCAAAGTTTTTTCAAATTTATTTACACAACAATGAAAAAACAAACACACTGAAGGCAGCTATGGGGGCACAAAGTCTCTCCATAGTTGATTCTTTAGGACACCTTCTTGACAAATTTACTAATCCTGCTTATTAGATCAATGAAACAAACAAGATATCATAGCACAAAGTCTTAAAAAGTCCCTTGTTTTCATTAAAAAAATATGATAAACAGACTGAGCACAAAGTCTCAATGGTGCCTCTCAATTTTGACAGAGTTTCATTCAGATTATCAAAAAGAAGATGATCCTTTTACAATGATAGGAAGTCCCTTATATAGCCACTTTCAAGAAGGACTCAAGAACAGTAATACATCATGATGCATTGGGAAATGTTAGGAAGAGAAGCTGGAACTTTGGGGCCTTTTACCCATTTGATCTTCTCAATGTAGATAGATAAGTCGTGTAATTGAAAGTTTTACAAATTTCAATGTCTGCCTGGTAGTCTGATCTTATCTTCATCATTCATCCCTTTCTGATTAATTGAATCAAATCCTAGATTCAGCTTGTTGTTCTATTCCTTCCCCACTTTCTACTCATCTTGGCCTTGAAAATTGTGAATGTATTCTTTTCTGTATGTTCAAAGGATCAATAATTATTTTGTTGTCTTCAATTTGACGTTCGTGTGCCCATCACTATGTTTCCAATGGCTAGTTGATTGTGTTGAATTTGACGTGTTCGAGTGTGTCACCCCTTAATCTTCTTTTGGCTTTCCACTTGGTGCTTTTCTAGATTGGAATTTTCCCTTTCAGGCCTTGAGAAATGATCCTTCAGCTTTGAGAAGTATCCTCAAATTGATCATCGAGAGTTCCCCACAAGGGCACCTGCCCTTTGAGGTTCTTTGTTGGCCCTTCACAAATTTCCCTCAGGCCATTCCCTTTGAACGTTTCTCGTGGACATTTTCCCCAGGGAGAATTCTGATGAACAGAAAGTCTGGGGAAAATTCCCCCAGGCTTTGAACAAGTCTTTTAACAAGCCAAAGGGTGCTTTGGTCAATGATGTGTCCTCCACAAGGGCATTTCTCCTTCAGAAAAGTTCTTTAGCATTGAACCGTCCCTTTGAACTTAGTCGATGAACCATTTTTTGAACCGGTTCAAAGGTTCAATGAAGCGCGCCAAGCCTTTGAAGTAAACAACTGATGAACCATTGAATGCACTTTTTGCCTTTAAACCAATACATTAAACTAATCAATTGAACCAAGGATTTGAACCAAAATGGTTCAAGCCAATGGTTTAAGTCGATGGTTCAACGAATAAAATAGGCTTATAAACTAAGCATTAGACCAAATATTTGTACTTGCCTTTGAACTAAGAGTTGAACCATTTGATTAAACCTGTCTGTTGAACTAGTTCAACAGTTTAACCAAGCATACCGAGTGCCTTTTGAACCAAAAAGTGATAAACTTGCTGTTGAACCTTTCTATTGAACCAAGATGTTGAACTAAAATTTTGGTTCAACGGTTCAATGAAAGCCTTGAACCGACTGACAAACCAAATGATTGAACCAAAAGATGCTGAAACAAAGGAAATGAACCATCTGAGTGAAATAAAGCATTGAAATGCTTGGTTGAACCAAGTAATTAAACTATTCCTTTGGTTGAACTGACTGTTGAACCTTTGAACCCGTTGAACCTTTGAACCCAATTGGTTTAATGGTTCAATGGTTCAAGTCATTTTGATTTGACCAAATGTTCGAAATTCGATGAACCTATTGAAACGACTGAACTTTGAACCTTTATGAGGCGCTTAACTTTTGCCAATGACATTGAACTTGTTGAACTTTAAACCCATTAAACCTTTGAACCAAATTGGTTCAATGGTTCAATGGTTCAATGATACAGATCTCCTTTCATATCTAGATGCTTGCCGATGAAGATTTTCAATTGAACCAAAACTTTGAACCAATCTTGTAAAATGAACAAATGTTGAAAATCAATTATTTTAACTGAAAACCACCTGCAGAAGTCTGTAGATTTTCCTTTTCCTATAGAGTCCATAGACTTTTCTTCCTACTAAGTCCATAGATTCAAGCCTATAGAGTCCGTAGATTTAACCCTGTAGAGTTCATAGATTTTTTGAGAAGCTCTGAAAATGAGAAATCTGAATATCTAAGACAAATTTTGAAAATGGAAGATATTATTTTGGTTTGTAGAACCAAAATAATTCAAATGTTGTTCCAAAAATGACTATTATTTTTGGAAGACAACACTAATCATGGACCAAGTGCTTCAAACAGTAATAGGATCAGAAATGTTATCAATGCTGGATGGCTTTATTGACCAAATTTTTCCCATAGGTAAGATTTTTGGACCCCTTCCTCCCTTGTTGTTCATGCCAGTTATTTTTTGGGTTGCTCAGTTCATGCTCAATTCAGCCTGGTTCATCTCAGTTTAACATCTCAGTTCAACATGGTTGAACTAAACCATTGAATAAAATGTTGGTTTAACAAGCTTGGTTCAAGTCAAAAGTTTTGCCACTCGGTTCAAGCACCTCAGTTTAATATGCGTTAAACTTTCGTACCATTGAACTGTTGAACCAATTTTTTGGTTCAATGGGCTGGGTTCAATGTACTTAGTTTAATGGGTTCAGTTCATGGAGGTTCAACGTCCTTGGTTCATTGGCACACACAGCCTAACACAAAGGCAGGCATTTCAAGTAAAGGCTCAGCTTTTAATAAAGGCAAAAGGAATTCGAGATCAGCTTAAAACAATGCAAAGATTGGGTGCATTAAAATAACATAAGGCAAAATCCCATGGAATATAAAACAAAATCAAATGTGGATAGAATTTCCACAGACTTTTTGTCTATGGGAAAACATCCGTAGACAAAAGTCTATGGGGAAATAGCCTGCAGAAACATTCAAAGCCTGAGGAGTCGTTCGATGAGTTAAGAAAGTCTACAAAAAACAAAGGGCCATTCAAAACATTTAATGGGACTATTTGAGGACTTTTCCAAAGGACCCATCAAAATAACAAGGCAGAAGAGTGCTCAATTGGGTGCTAAGACATCAGGCAAGCTGCAAGCCCGTCAGCAGTCTACGCAAATAAATAAGGGACCCACCGGTGTTAACAAAAGAGCCATCAAAGTTTAAAAAAAGAGATAGCTAGTTGTTTTAAAAACACAGAAGAGTTAACCAAAGGAAACGACCTACCAAGAGGTTTGCCCAGGGGCCAAGTAAGCAGATAAGACAAAAAAAAGACAAGCGACCAGTATGGTTCCAACAGGCCTCTTCTAGAAGGATGATGTACCAACAATGTTTCTCTTCTTCCCAATGAAGACGTGATAGGCCACGTGTAAGCAAAACACCAAAGGAGTCTCCTCTTTTTCCATATAACATTACAAATTGGTCATTTGTAATAATCTTCCATAATTTTACAAAGCATAGCTCTGCTAAAATTTCCACCTAAATCAATAAAAATATAGTTTTGCCTCCATCTTAGATAGATATTCTATGTATGTTCTAAGTGTTATTTGTGTTTAGTCATTATCTTTTATGCTCTCACAGGTTCAACACCAGTAGACTAATTATCTACAAGGCGCTAGTTTGCAGCTTGTAGGAGAAGAGTTATTTTTGGAAGTATAAAATAGGGGAAGTCACTTATAGTGTGTATTGTATAGAACCTTGGTGGGTCTCTATTTTTTTGTTTTCATGAGAACCTCCCTATCTTTCTCTTGCATTCTGGTCCTTCTGCCAAGCTTGAAGTGTATGTCCTATTGTTCTTGTATGATTATGAGTGTGGATGTGTGAAGGTCGATCTATTTTTGGTGTATCACCTCTTTAGAGTAGTTTGTTTACCTGCATCTCTCTCCCTTTTCATCCCCCCTTTTATATTATATCTATACCTGTATGTACTTGCACTTGTTGGAACAAACAATGATACATCAAAGGGAGCTAGCCCTTATCTAGAGACTCTCCTCTCTTGCTTCACCATCCCATAGGTGAGAGTGGAGTTTCCATGTTGCAAGGAGAAGGCAAGAACCTATTTTCCTACCACTAGGTGCAATTTCTTATGTCAACAATTTTGGCATGCCCGATGGGACCAACTAGGACAGGTTTTGTCTAAATAATTGAAGAATTTTGGTGTGTTCTTCAACCGACCAGCCTTCAAAGGCTTCTTCATCAAACACCAATGGCAACTTTGAGTTAAATCTACTGGTTAAGTGCAGCCTAGTGCCATCAAAAATAATTTCTTGTATGTATACTTCCTTTGCTCAAAATCATGGGTTTTGTTTTCCTTCATATAATATCGATCAGACTCAAAATATTTAGAGAATCCCCTCAAGCAGCTCTCCTAGTTGCCCTGCAATGAAAAAGGAAATAGCCCTAGAATTAGAAATTAATAGGCTGGAAGAGTAGTATAGATATCAACATGAGCTGATGTATGAAGAGGAGTGCTTGTTTAGGCAAGCACAGGCCATACATTCCATAGAGGAAGAAGCACCAAAATTGAAAAATCCTTTTTTCCAAAGTAGATAGCCTTGTGCATCCCCTTCCTATCCTAAAAATCCCTCTCTTTTGCATCAAATCCTTTCTATCATATTGCACTTGCTCACTCTAGTGCATTCCATGCATATGCTCCCAATCTAGTGTGCCTAGATTTCCAACATCAGATGACATCAAAATAATCTCCCATGGAAATGAAACTTCTAAAATCCTTAGATTATGAATTTTCCACTGGGAGGAATGCCACAAACCAGCACATCTCACTCAAAGCTGATCCTACTCAACAGGATGACGCTGGTCACCTCCAAGAGAGACTCTTCTAGGACAACCTAGCCAGACAAATTGAAGACTTAGAGGCTAGGATAAAGCTGCTTCTTGAAAAAGTGATGAAATTTCCAAACCTTGTGGAGGAGCCCCAAGACCTTGTGGAAAACAAAGTTGCTGCCTATTCACAAGAACAAAATTCAAATTTTGAGACCCTGAACTAGGGAAGAATAGTAGAATCATGGGGCAGCAAAGAAGAATAAAAGCAAGGTTTTTTCTCAAAACCTTGAAGAAGGTGAAGCTGCACCTACTTATGATGATACTGGTAGCCTCTAGGAAAAGCTTTTCCAAGAAGATCTGGCTAGAAGAATTGTAGAGTTAGAATCCAAAGAAAAATTCCTCAGCCAATGTGTGATGGATGGTTCAGACCAAATAACACATTCTATGTCTGAACGCACCCCACCTACACATTTCCAAGAGAGTTATCAGGCCACACCTGATATTGATGAAGTGATGATCAAATGGAAGGAGGAGAATCATTCGATTATAACTCAAGGACTGCCTCGTCTTCCACATGTTTTCTCCACTTCACCTCTTCTCAAGGAAGAACCTATTTTGCAAGAGGCAGGTGAGGAGTAGAAGATCCAATCTACAATTCTTCAAGAGGCTGTCATGAGCGACAACAAAGAAGAAATCATCATTGATGTTCCTCGTGAAGACCTTATCAGCAGTAGAGAAGATGTAGGTCTTGCATATATGTAGATGTTCCAGCAATTCAAAGAGGAACAAATGCATGGATCTCTTCCCCTCTGTTTGATGAACTTCCTTTCTTTTTTGATGATGAGGACGTCTACACTGAAGAGCCTGAGTTAGAGGAGGATCAGGAGAATACTTTTGAACATCTAGAGGTCCTAATCTTTGAAGAGGAAAAAGAGAGGTCTGTCTTCTTGGAGGAATGCTTTGAAGAAGAGAGTTTTAAATAGAGAGGTGATGTTATGTGGGATGAGTAATCATTTTGTGATTCCATTTTAGACATCACCATAGTCACCCTTCTTCAAGAAGGCCAAAAGGAAGTAGAGGATGAGTCTGACAGAGTTTTCAGTGAGGTAGAAGGAAACAAATTAGACCATGTTACATTGTAGAGGAATTGTGTAGATCAAGGGGCTTATGGCAATGAGATAGAAGCCATTGATTTCTTGGTGAAGAGCACCAATATTAGGGACCAACATTCACCAGGCTTCCAAGGACAAATAGATTATGCATATGTTAGAGGTATGTTTGATTTTGATCCTCTCGGATACCAGCCAATTCAGGTGGTAGGTAGGAAGAGTAAGTCACCAACTCTCTTTTCCATTCAGCTATTTGCCTAGCACCATAAGTCTTCTCACCAGAAAGGGGACTTGAGAATTTTTCCTTTCAATCTAGGAGGGAGGTGAACTAACCTGGTTAGCTATACATAATAGTTTATTTTTAGTTTCTTTTCCTGCTTTCCCTAAGTGCAATTTACACAAGTAGTGTTTTTTAGCCTTGTGTGTTTCCCTTTGCATGTGGGGTAAAGCTTCATGTTTGATTCTCAAATCTTTTGGGCTGTTGATAATTCCTTCATCATTGCATTTGACTCCGTGCCCAATGGATTTTAAGGCAACTGGTTCTAAGCATAACATGCATGCTTCCCTTGGGAGTCACCAATTTGTTGACCAAATTTTGCCAATAGGTAAAATTTTTGGTCCCCTTCCTCCCTTGTTGTTCATGCCAGTTATTTTTTGGGTTGCTTAGTTCATGCCCAATTTAGCTTAGTTCATCTCAGTTCAGTATCTTAGTTCAACATGGTTGAACCAAATTGTTGAACCAAATTTTGGTTCAATGGGCTTGGTTCAAGTTAAAAGGTTTGCCACTCAGTTCAAGCACCTCAGTTTAATATGCATTGAAATTTCATACCATTGAACCATTGAACCATTTTTTTGGTTCAACAGGTTGGGTTCAATGTACTTAGTTCAACAGTTTCGGTTCATAGAGGTTCAACGTCCTTGGTTCATTAGCACACACGGCTTAACACAAAGGTAGGCATTTCAAGTAAAGGCTTAGTTTTTAATAAAGTCAAAAGGAATTTGGGATCAGCTTAAAATAATGCAAAGGTCAGGCGTGTTAAAAAACATAAGGCAAAATCCCACAAAATATAAAACAAAAGCAAATGCAGATAGAATTTTTGTGGACTTTTTGTTCACGAGAAAACATCTGCAGATAAAAGTCAATGGGGAAATAGTCTGTAGAAACATTCAAAGCTCAAGGAGCAGTCTGACGAGTTAAGCAAGTTCACAGAAAATAAAGGGCTGTTCAAAACATTTAATGGGACCATCCAAGGACTTTTCCAAAGGACCCATCAAAATAAGAAGGTAGAAGAGTGCCTAACTCGGTGTTAAGACATTAGGCAAGCTGCAGGCCCATCAGTAGTATATGCAAATAAATAAGGGACCCACTGGCATTAACAAAAGAGCCATCAAAGTTTAACAAAAGAGATAGCCAGTTGTTTTAAAAACATAGAAGCATTAACCAGAGGAAGCGACCCACCAAGAGGTTCACCCCAAGGGCCAAGTAAGTAGACAAGACAAAAAAAAAAAGACAAGCGACCAGCATGGTTCTAGTAAGCCTCTTCTAGAAGGATGATGCACCAACAATGTTTTTTTTCTTCCCAATGAAGACACGATAGGCCACTTTCAAGCAAAGTGCCCAAGGAGTCTCTATGTCTTTTTCCATATAACATTGCGAATTGGTCATTTGTAATAATCTTCCACAATTTTACAAAGCATAACTCTGCTAAAATTTCCACCTAAATCAATAAAAATATAGTTTTTCCTCCATCTTGGATAGATATTCTATGTATGTTCTGAGTGTTATTTGTGTTTAGTCATTATCTTTGATGCTCTCATAGGTTCAACACCAGCAGACTAGTTATCTACAAGGTGCCAGTTTGCAGCTTATAGGAGAAGAGTTCTTTTTGGAAGTATAAAACAGGGGAAGTCACTTACAATTTGTATTGCATAACACCTTGGTGGGTCTCTATTTCTATGTTTTCATGAGAACCTCCCTATCTTTCTCTTGCAGTCTGGTCCTTCTGCCAAGCCTGAAGTGTATGTCCTATTGTTCTTGTTTGATTCTGAGTGTGGATGTGTGAAGGTTGACCTATTTTTGGTGTATCACCTCTTTAGAGTAGTTTGTTTACCTACATCTCTCTCCATTTTCATCCCCCCTTTTATATTATATCTATACCTATATGTACTTGCACTTACTAGAACAAACAATGATACATCAAAGGGAGCTAGCCCTTATCTAGAGACTCTCTTCTCCTGCTTCACTATCCCACAGGAAAGAGAGGATTTTCCATGTTGCGAGGAGAAGGTAGGAACCTATTTTCCTACCACTGGGTGTAATTTTCTGCATCAACAGGCTTCTCAGGCTATAATCAAGTTAAAGTTGGTGAAGCTGACCAACACAAGACTGCATTCATCACGCCTTGGGGTACATTTGCATATAAAAGAATGCCTTTTGGCTTAATAAATGTTGGTGCTAATTTTTAGAGAGATATGGACATGGCCTTTAAAAATGAGATTGGCAAATTCATAGTGGTATATCTTGATGACTTAACTGTCTTTTCAAAGCATTGATATGATCATGTACACCACTTATAACAAGTGCTAGAGCACTGCTGCTAGAATGGTATTTCCTTGAATCCTAAGATGTCTAGTTTTAGAGTAATAGAGGGGAAACTCCTTGGACACATTGTGTCTAAAGAAGGCATAAAGATTGACTCAGATAGAGTCAAATCTATTCAACAGTTGAATTTGCCCACAAGTAAAAATGTTGTTCACTCTTTCTTTAGAAAAGTGAATTTTTTATAGATATTCATCCCTAAATTTGCTGAGAAGACAAAACACATTGTGAACATGATGAAAGGGAAGACCACCTTTAGCTGGACTAAAGAAGGCAAATTAGCTTTTCAAGATATCAAGACTACCATTGCTCATGCCCCTACCTTAGTTTGTCTAGATTACCATAGAGATTTCATCATATACAGCTATGCATCTGAACACACTCTTTCAACGATTCTTGTTCAATAAGACAAGGAAGGTATGGAATCCCCCATCTCTTTCATGAGTTGCCCTCTCAAAACCCATGAAATGAAGTATTTAAATATAGAGAAGCATGCCTATGCATTGGTAAAAGTAGTCAAACATTTTCGCTTCTATATTTTGAATTCATACACTACTGCCTTAGTTCTTGATACTACAATCAAGTCTATTTTAACTCAACAGGAGTTTGGCACAAAAAGAGGTAATTGGATTACAAAGATCCAAGATTTTGATCTAGATATCAAACTGACAAAGCTGGTCAGGGGTAAAGGCCTATGCCAATTAATGGCTGACAATAAGCTAGAAGATACACATCATGAAGAAGCTGAAGTGGAAGATACGCCAACAATCCTTTTTGTCTCCACTACCAATGAATGATACTCATGTATTGCCTATTTTCTGACTTATGGTGAATGTCTTGCTCATTTGTCTTACAAAGAAAGGACGACTATCAAGTTAAAATCTACCAATTTTGTCTTTTGGGATAATGGCCTATACAAGAGAAGCATAGATGGAGTATTCCTTCACTGTGTAGACAAAGAACAACAAACTTAGCTGTTGAAATCTTTCCATAATCTCACCTGTGGAGGACACTTTTCCACTCTTATGACTAGTCACAAAATTTTGTGAGCTAGGTATTACTATCCAACTCTTTTCCAAGATACACATAAGTGGGTGAGGAAATGTGAACTTTGCCAGCAATTTGTTGGAAAACTCAAGTTGGTTGCCCTACCTCTCAGGCTAGTAATCATAGAGGAACCTTTCCAGCAATGGGGACTTGATTTTATTGGGACAATAAACCCATCTTCAAGTGTTGGACATGATTATGTCCTTACAGCAATTGATTATTTCACCAAGTGGGTAGAAGCAATCCCAACTAAACATGTTACTTCAGAAGTTATATGCAACTTCCTCAAAGAGAATATCATTTCCAGGTTTGGAGTTCCACTCAAAATTATTACTGATAATGCATCTTGTTTCACCTCTCAAGAGATTACTCAATTCTATTTTCATTATGGAATTACACTCTCTCATTCTTCTAATTATTTTCCACAAGGGAATGGACAAGCTGAGTCCAGTAATAAAAATTTGGTAACTATTATCAAAAATCTAGAAAATGATAATCAAAAGACATGGCATAAAGCATTAGTTGATGTTCTGTGGGTAGACAGGATCACACCAAAGAGGGAAATTGGTATGTCTCCTTTTAAACTTCTCTACGGTATTAATGTTTAGATACCAATCACTTTAGAATTAGCATCCTTGAAATTGGTGAAGGCCATTGAAGATCAGACATATGAGAGTTCTCTTGACAAAAGAATCATGTGCTTGACTTAGCTGGAGGAACAAAAAACCATGGTGGACAAAATTGTTGCTCATCAAAGTTTGGTAAAGAAACTCTTTGATTAGAAGGCCAAAAATCATGATTTCTAGATTGGGGATCAAGTCCTGCTGTGGGACAAAAGAAGAGAACCAAAGGGGATGCATGAAAATTTTGACTCCCTTTGGAGAGACTTATTTATAATTCAACAACACATTGGTGAAAAAAGTTTTCTATTGAAATACCAAGATGGCACACTCTTTTCTCTACCCCATAATGGGCAACATCTGAAACACTTCAACTCTTAAAGTATCAGATCATTGCCTCTGTATATATGTATATTTGTATAGTTTTAATTTTGTTTTGTTTTGTTTGTTTCCATTTTTATCTTTCATTTCTAGGTAACATGACTCTGAAGCCCAATGGTACACATGAAGACACTAGAAACTTTTGATTCTACTCCTTTCAATTCATTTTGTAATTGACAAAAGTTCCCCAACTGGAGCCAGCTATTGTCCTCCAAAAATAGCAGTCATTTCTTGGACAAAATTTGAATTATTTTGGTCTTACAGACCAAAATTGTCTCTTCCATTTCCAAAATTTGTCTTAGACATTCAAATTCCTCATTTTCCAATCTTCTCAAAAAATCTACGGACACTTTAGCAGAAAGAGAAGTCTATGGACTATGTAGGCAGGTTCATTTATATAGGTTCAAAGGCTTTTGCAAGTGGTTTCAGTCAAACGAATCAGTTCTAAACACTTAGTCATTCTCTGGGATTTTTTTAGAGCTTTGTTTCAGTTGAAAATATTCATCAATAAACATTTGAGTACAAAAAGAGACTTGAAACATTGACCCATTGAACCATTAAATCACTTCAGTTCAAAGGTTCAATGGGTTCAAGGTTCAACAAGTTCAAAGTCTTTGGCAAGAGTTAAGTGCTTCATCAAGGTTCAAAGTTCAATCACTTCAATTGGTTCATTAGCTTCAAGACACTTGGCCAAATCAAGGTTGTTTGAACCATTGAACCCTTGAACCACTTCAGTTCAAAGGTTTAATGGGTTTAAGGTTTAATGGCGGGTTCAACCAAAGGAACAGTTTAATGGCTTGGTTCAACAAAGTGGTTCAATGCTTTATTTCACTTAGTGTCTTTTGGTTGAACCAAATAGCTCACCCAATTGGTTCATTCTTTCAGTTCATCCTTTGGTTCAACATCTACAGGTTCAACAAGTTCAAAGACATTTTTCAAATCTTTGTTTGAACCGTTGAACCAAAACATGGTTCAACGTGTTGGTTCAAAGGCAAGTTCAACTTTTTGGTTCAATGCTTAGTTCATCGACTTGTTTCATTCATTGAACCATTGGCTTAAACCAATTTTGGTTCAACTGATTAGTTCAATATCTTGGTTCAATGGAATGGTTCATTGCCAAAGTTCAAAGGGACAGTTCAATGCAAAAGGAAGCTTCTTGAAGGACAAGTGCCCTTGCGGAGGACACTTAGTCAATAAAATCATCCTTCGAAAGGGTCACTTTTCAAGGAAGTTGAAAGGTAATTATTTCGGATTTGTTTAAGGCATTTAAAAATTGACTAAGACTTAATTCTTTCTTATTTTTGTACAAAGGAATTCCTTCAGACAAAAAGCCTGAAAGAATTCTAAGTGGTTGAAGGACCCCAAAGGAATTTTCAAATAGTCAACACTTTTGTGGACTTTTTATCCGTGGGAATTTTCCCTAGACTTTTGTCTGCGAGAATTTTCCCCAGACTTTTGTCTGTGGGAATTTTCCCTAGGGAAATGTCCATAGAAATTACCCATGAGGGAAAACACCTAAGAATTTTGTCGAAGGAAGCCTCAAATAGAAATCCTGGGGAAATATTCGTCTATGGGAACTGCCAAGGCAAAGGGCTATCAAAGGACCCTGAAGGATAGGTGCCCTTGCAGGGGACTCTCAGTGGCCAAAGTGAAGGACTATGTTGACTTAACACAAATCATTTATTAAAGGCCCAAAAGGGCAAGTCCTATCCAAAAAAGTACCAAGTAGAAAGCTAAAAGGTGAAAGAGGACCAAGGGGTGATGTACATGAAGACGTCAAATTCAACACAGCTGACTAGCTATTGGAAACATAGTGATGGGTACACGAACATCAAATTGAAGACAATGAAATAGCCATTGATCCTTTGAATTCATAGACCTGAATGCATCTCCAAAATTCAAGACCAAAACTAGCTGAAAGCAAGGAAAGATAGAACAATGAATGAATCCAGGGCCCGATTCAATTAACTAGAAAAGGAGGAATGATGAAGACAAGATCAAACTGCTAGGTGGACATTGAAAGTTGTAATATTTCAATTGTGTGGCTTATTTATCTACATTGAGAAGATCAAATGGGTAAAATGCCCCAAAGTTCTAGCTTATCTTCCTAATAGTTACCAACACATCATGATGTGTTACTATTCCTGAGTCCTTCTTGAAGTGGCTATATAAGGGACTTTCTTTCATTGTAAATGTATCTCTTTTTTGACAATCTGAATGAAACTCAGCCCAAATTGAGAGGCATCATTGAGACTTTGTGCTCAATTTGTTGATCATAATTTGTTATTGGAATAAGAAAGCAAGAGACTTTTTCATACTTTATGTTGTGATATCTTTTGTTGTTGAGGAAACTATTCTTATGTCTATTTCCTTGATTTATTTTCTTTTCCATTGATTTAACAAGCAGGATTAGTAAAATTAGTTAGGAAGGTGTCCTGAAGAATCAACTGTGGAGAGACTTTGTGCCCCCATAGCTATCTTCAGTGTGTTTTCTTTTCATTACTATGTAAAGGACTTTGAGAAGACTTTGTGCCTTCATTGTCCTTCATATATTACTTATGAGCATTTCAGGTAGAGACTTTATGTTGTATCTCGATTTGCTGGTTACTACACCCTCAATTACATTTTGCTTTTATTTCTAGAAGTATTTTTGTGGCTAACTGAATAGTTCTTCTGAAAGAAGAGGAGTGTTGTCTGTCACTTCCCTTGATTTTTTCCTTTGTGTTACACACATCATCTCTAAAGAAAGAGAGATGGATGGCTTGTTATACCCTTGAGTATTATTTTGTCTATACATATATATATAGCATATCTACAAGGAACCTCCCCTTGATGAGAGGAGAGAGCAGTCTCCTTTTGATGTAATAAACTTACACATTTGGATGACTAATCTTCCTACTTTGTCTAATCAAACCTATTTTGTTTACCAGTATGCTGATAGACAAAATATTCAACCAATAGATCTCTAACTAGAAATGAACCTATTAAAGTAAAAGTTATGAATGGTAAGTCATAATATAATGTGGGCATAATTACATGGCTTTCAAAATATGTATGGATACCAAAATTGAATCAAGAATATACATATCAATAAAAACTTAAAATTAACATTATCTCAAAACAACAACAACAAAAACAACAGAGTAAATTTATTAAATTTTTTCCACAAAAAGATTAGCAATTGGATTCACAAGATTATAATAGCTTATTTTTACCTAGTGTATGGGATAACCATTTTTTATAAGTAATGATAAAATAGAATATAATAGAAATCAAAAATTAAAGAATTTTAGTGATCCATTTCCAAAATATGAAACAATAGAAGTAAAGGACACTTTAGAATTATATCGTGTATATAGCATGCATCTTCCACTACCAATATATCATCATCTAGTAGATGCTATCATTGGTATACTTACTAATACTCTACAAAAATGTCCCATGATCACATTTAATGATAGTGAGATAATTAATGATGGTTTTAAATTTAATACACTCTTCATATGAACCTATATCAATGAATAACCCATACATAGTGTCATGATTGATAATTATTCAAGTAAGAATGTTTGCATAATGACACATTTTTACTCCCTTGGGTACACATTATAAGATTTACATTACACATCAAAATCAATTAACAAATTCTATGGATAGAAATATAATACCTTAGGATGCCTATTATTACCTCTTTAGGTAGGTTCAACCATATTAGACATATCATTCATGTTTCTATCAAGTAACAAGGTCTTTAACATGTTGTTTGGATGCCCTTAGTTGTAAATATTATGAAATCTATAGTGCACCAATGCTTAAATTACATAAACTATATCAATTAAGTCATAGTTAAATTTGTATGATATGAATACTCTCTACATATATTGATATATTCTCTCCCACCCCCACCACCATGATTAGTTGATACACCTATTCAATATCATTATACAAATATGATTGATATACCTATTTAGGATCACTATACAAAGAGGGTTGATACACCTATTCAGGATAATTATACAAATATAGTTGGTATACATATTCAATATCATTCTACATATTTATTTTTTACACATATAAAGTATCTATCTATACACCCAGTTTAGAAGAACATAATTGGCCCCCCTTATAGCTAGCTAGTCAGCATTGATCACATTAGAGAGTTACTCAAGGTTAGAGAAATAGATGTGGCTTGATTTACATCTAATAAGTATAAAATTCATATAAATTTATGAATCATCATATTAGGGTGATTTATCTCAGCTCAACCCATTACACTTTCCTAGTTTTTTCAAGTTTCTAGCCCTCACAAACACACATAGGGTTTTAAGTCAAAGGAGACTAATTTTTGAAGCTGTGTACATCATCATGTTTTAGGATTGTGAATACAAAATAAGAAGAGGAAAATTCATATGACTATACAATCAGTAAATCTTATTGTTTCATGGGTTTGTATCGATTAGTGATACTAACCGATTGACCCTGCATAGATAGAGAATCAGTTCTAGAACTGAATGAACCACGTACCTACTTTATCATGATTTTCATTAACATAATAAATTCATAGTCATATAATAACCTATAAAATATAATTAATCATCCCTTTCTTGTACTTACTATATTTAACATATGGCACTTGTCAACTCATTATAACCAATATAAATATTTTACATTTGAATGTATGTGTGAATGTCGTATCTTAATATCTTAAGTATTCTACTAGTTTATATCATATTAGGGTTGTAAAATTAAATTAGGGTAAAATAATAATATAATAAATGGAAATACATGTATAATAAGCTTAATTAACTTAATATGATCAATGCATATGGTCATATAAAAATGTAACCTAGATATATTTACTAAAGTGTTATGCCTAATGTAGGAAAGGTAGGTAGTAGATGTAGGAATGTCCCACATGTGGATGTCCATGTCATATGAGACTTGTATATCATGAAACTCATTCAAAAATACCATGAAATTCATGTGTGTATGAAAAATTATATTTAATCTACCAAAATATGATAAACACAAATGATAAATGTAAATAAGCAATATCTGTCATGCACAGGCCATATATATATATATATATATATATATATATATATATATATATATATATTAAATATGTTGATTATTATATGTTTCTAACCAATAATATCACTAAAGTGATTCTCACATGTAGATCTTGTATCAAACGTGGTAATGGTCACTTCCCATTAAAAAGTAGTCCTCTGTGTGTGTGTGTGTGTGTGTGTGTGTGTGTGTGTGTGTGTGTGTGTGTGTGAGTCTAAGAGGTGATCTTGTGTTTTAGTATATCCACTATTATCACCATTATTCATATGATATGTATCCATGGTATCATGTGGAATGTTATCTATATCTAAGAATGTGTGCTTGTTTATTGTGTAAAATCTTAATCTATATATAATACTACATTATGTCATGATTGAGTAGATAATGGATGCCTTGAGTCCTAAATAAACCTATAATGTAATGGGAATTAAATTACCAATTATCTAGGAAATTAAATTACCTTCCTCTGAATTGTCTATGTAGAATGAACCTTAACATGTTGCATAACTGAATATGGTGGTGTTGCTTAACCCTTATTTTGAGATAAGGTATTATGGTTAAATGGGTATGATATCTTATTAAAATAAATGAATAAAATTATTATAAAGTATGCTAATTAAAATTATTTAGATAATATAATATATTTAATTTATAAAATTAATAAATAAGGAAAGTATATTGTTAATTGATATTTTATAATTGAAACATAAGGGATAATACTTAGATTAATTTAATATATCCAAGTATATTTGAGTTTTCTACAGGTGGAATAAGGTAGGTTGATACTCAAGACTCATTCATCATATTTTGGAAATATTATATATGGAGGTCATACATCTGTGTCAACCTATGGACACTTATAGTGAGATTATGTCTATTTCTTAATAGTTATATAATGTATATAAGATTCACTATATTTTAAAGTGACTACCTATAACTATTAAAATTTTATGTTGCATTTCTATTTTTGTATTTGGGTCACACACATTGGCTTTATATGACTATTATAGTTTAGACCCTAGTTCCTCTCCTTAGTTTAGGTCACCATACCAAAAATGGGTTAGTGGGTGTAATATCCCCAACCAATAGGGACTATAGAAAGACAAAAACTCTGATACCACTATAATATCCCCTATTTCCCTTCAATTCTGAAATTGGATATATTTTTGACTATTTCTCTATATTTTGCTTTTTGATATTTTGCATGAATAAAGATATGATTTTGCAAGATAAATTCAATTAAATAGATAGACAGTAGTATAATCTATCAACTAGCTAATTAGTGCTCTTATTATTCTTCAAAATGATTACAATAATGAATCTCTGGCATGCATATAGAGTAATACAAATATCATCTCAAAACCTAATCTTTTGTAAATCTAGAATGGCTCTCAAGTTGCTGTGTCAACAACACAGTTGTTGACGTCGGTTATTCTGCCATCATCAGTCGATATACTACCGACATCGATCACTATCAGTCAGCTACTCTACCATCATCGATCTAAAGTCAGCCGGTGTTAGTCATTGGGATGTCGATGTCGGTTCTTGTGTCCCCTGTGGCACTATCTGACCTATGACAAAATGGTATGGAATTATACAGATTGGTATAGATTCCATATAAAAGCAAGATAATATGTTGTAGCCTATATTTTGGATATCTGATCTAAGGAAATATGGCACTAATACAGAAGATCTAATCTAGATAATTATTGAATCAAAAACCTAAATAGATAAATACCTGTGAACCCTTGTGATAGCTTCTATATGAAGTTATCTCTCAAACTTGTAAACCCCTGTGATAACTTATGTATGAAGTTATCTCTCAAATTGGCAATAGATTAGCTGATCTCTCATAACCTATGAATTTCACACAATGAAGAGTGGGCATTCTCCAATGTAAATGGAATACTGGAACCCTTGGCTCAATCTTCATAGAAGAATTCTTAGCAATCAATAATCAATAATCAATGGATCAATGGATAATATCCAAATCTCTCCCCATGAGAAACCCTTATACCCTTAAAAGGATGTGCTTGCCCTAATTAGGGTTTCTTAAATTAGAATTATGGTTTCTTAATTAAAAATAGGCTAACTAATTAATATTTGATTAAATCAATCAAATATTAATATCTCCCTCAATACATGTTGGATCCTTGAACCGACTGAAGCTGGTGAATCAAGGAGTGATTATGCACATGACCATACTAAAACAAGGGTGCTCTGCTACATGTCAAATATTCCTAAATAATAGGAGCTCAGGCAAACATGTCTAAAAGAGCCTAAATGAGAGCCAACTGTAGAAATTCTTCTAATCGAAGCTAAGCCAAGCTCCATCAAGACCCTCTATCCATCCTCTCAGCCTACGAGGGTCACATAATAGGCTATCCATCAACTCTAAGTGATGTCACCTAAAAAGGGGACATGATATTCCACCCCTCCTAAAATTGCTTTCCCCCAAGCAATCGCGAAACAACAAACCAATCAATCCACCTGGATCCCAAATGTAGTCATGATCTATACTGATGATAATCAATGCAAGCTCTTACAATATCCTCTAAAATATAACCAAGAGGAATCCACAATCAAACTGGTGAATGAAACTCAACCAATCTCTAAAATCACAACTACCCTAGATGTGTCCATACTATAGGCTATGTAACTTGCAACTACCACTTCCATCTACAAAAGATGGCACCAATCCATCCAATAATGGATGGTAAGAAACTGGAGCTGATCTATACTTGTGTGAAATTAAATCTTTGATCTCTGAGTTAAAATAATAATGAGCATACCCCACTGTATAATGCTAGTAAGAACCCCCAAACTCTGCTACTAGCTCACCATCGCTGAATTGGGAATCAGTATATGGCTCCAATCACTGACTCCAAATGGCTATAGGCTAGATAGGATCTTGTGCAACCCACTCAACAAACCCCACCTCAAAATCCCTATGAGGTAGCATAGTAGAAAGGATCACTATAATCTCCCCACCCAATATGCTAATACCACTAGTACCTCAAATGAGAACACCTTCTGTCACTTTATGCGAGTCCAGATGAACACCTACACTATCTAGAAAATACTCCATGAATGATTCAGTGTAGTAAAAATTATATGCATCAGCATCAACATACTCCCCTGCACACCACAACTGATCCCTCTATAAAGGTGCCACAACCAACTGTACCACACTGTCATCTATGTGAGAAGAATCAATCTGGAGACTCAACTCCACTGGTATCCCAAACTTATCAAGACCAGGTACTCCCAAATCCTAAACATGTATGTTAGCCCCAATAACATGTTCCTCAGCTATAACTATAAGAATGTACTCACCAATAACACTCAATGTACTAACCTCTAAGTATACCTCCACACTCTAAATGCCAGCATCAGACTCATCCTCATCTAACTCTAAATAAGTTACTACTAAAACTATCTCATGATCACAATCTCCAGCTCCCTCATCCTCTGTAACTAACTGTGAGTCCAAATCCCCATGACTAAGCTCATCCACATGTCTCTTAGAATCCTAGTGAGCCACCTTCATTGCCTCTACCTTAGGCTCTGAAGCCTCTACCTCTGACTCCTCAAAACTATCCTACTGTTTGAAATCTTTTGATTTCAAATCCTCATAATACGCCCACATCACATGATTTGCCTTGCCCTTAGGCCTCAAAGGACAATCGTGATTGGCATCATATGGACCTTTGCAGTAGAAGCAAAGATTTTTCTTGCATAGATCATTAAGAGCCTCTTGATCCAAAGGTGGTGTTGCTAGGTTGGCCTTTGAATCATTCTTAACAAACGTAGGCCATGTAGGCCTATCAACCATCTTGGAATGGGTCAGCTATGGTCTTTGATTAATAGTAGCACTCATGTTATCTCCTTGCTCCCCATTCTATCTAATAGGTGGGTTCATCCTCCCTACCATAGTAGTAAGTGCCTGTAGTGCATGTGTCATCTCATGATAGAATTCTCTGGTACCTTGATCATCATTATGTCAGTGGCCCCTAGGTGGGCTACCCTCATGTCTGTCACTCATGATAATCGGCTGTTGTTCTAACACTTGGGTACCTTCAAGCAAGGCTCTACTTCATGTGTTATACCTGTGTGGTCCCAACTCTTGTGGCTGTATAAGATCTATAAATCCTCAGGATGGCAGGATTTAGCTCTAAACTACCCAACAGGATGGTAGGAATTTGGCTCTGATACCACTATAATATCCCCAACCAATAGGGACTATAGAAAGACAAAAGCTCTGATACCACTATAATATCCCCAACCAATAGGGACTATAGAAAGACAAAAGTTCTAATACCACTGTAATATCCCCTATTTCCCTTCAATTCTAAAACTAGATATTTTTTTGACTATTTCTCTGTATTTTGCTTTTTGATATTTTGCATGAATAAAGATACGATTTTGCAAGATAAATTCAATTAAATAGATAGACTGTAGTATAATCTATTAACTGGCTAATCAGTGCTCTTATTATTCTTCAAAATGATTACAATAATAAATCTCTGGCATGCATATAAATTAATACAAATATCATCTCAAAACTTGATCTTTTACAAATTTGGAATGGCTCTTGGGTTGTTGTGTCAACAACATAGTCACCGACATCAGTTATTCTACCATCATCGATCGATATACTACCGACTTTGGTCACTATCGATTGGCTACTCTGCCATTGTCGATCTGAAGTTAGCCGATGTTGATCACTGAGATACCAATGTCAGTTCCTATGTCCCCTGCAGTGTTGTCTAGCCTATGGCAGAATGGTACAAAATTGTACAAATTGGTATAGATTCCATATAAAAGCAAGATAATATGTTGCGGCCTGTATTTTGGATACCTAATCTAATGAAATATGGCACTAATATAGAAGATCTCATCTGGATAATTATTGAATCAAAAACCTAAATAAATAAATACCTATGAACCCTTATGATAGCTTCTGTATGAAGTTATCTCTCAAACCTGTAAACCCCTGTGAGAACTTTTGTATGAAGTTATCTCTCAAATTGGAAATAGATCGGCTGATCTCTCACAACCTCTAAATTGCACATAATGAAGAGTGGACATTCTCCAATGCAAATGGAATACTAGAACCCTTGGCTCAGTCTTCACAGAAGATTTCTTAGCAATCAATAATCAATAATCAATGGATCAATGGATGATATCCAACTCTCTCCCCATGAGAAACCCTTATACCCTCAAAAAGATGTGCTTGCCCTAATTAGGGTTTCTTAAATTAGAATTAGGGTTTCTTAATTAAAAATAGGCTAAATAATTAATATTTGATTAAATCAATCAAATATTAATATCTCCCTCAATACATGTCAGATCCTTGAACCGACTGAAGCTGGTGAATCAGGGAGTGATTCTGCATATGACCATACTAAAACAAGGGTGCTCCACTGCATGTCAAATATCCCTAAATAATAGGAGCTCAGGCAAACATGTCTGAAAGAGCTTGAATTAGAGCTAACTATATAAATTCTACTAATTGAAACCAAGCCAAGCTCCATCAAGACCCTCTATCCATCCTCTCAGCCTACGAGGGTCAGATAATAGGCTAACCATCAACTCGAAGTGATGTCACCTAAAAAGGGGACATGACAGTGGGTTCACAAAGTTGATATGACCTAAAATACTCCTTTATCAATGAGTATTTTTTATATATCTAATAATCCAAGGAGGGCCTTATAAATATGTAGTTATCCCCTAAATGTGGGATTATGTGTGCACAAGGGTGTAATATGATATATTCAAGGGCATGCAATGATCTATATTATGACTTTACAAATATACTACATGGTTTGTTCTTTGCATAATTCAAACTTTTAATATGATTTTTCATAAGACTAATATATAAATAGGGAAGAAAATTTTAGTATAATTCAGTTGTGTAATTGATTGAATGAGTTTGAATAAGTTCTTTCTTGGTATTTGCTAAATCTATGATTGATAATGATGAATGGTATTTGTTTTGTATTTATACCACATATTTTAAAATTATATCATGGAAATGTTATATAAGACAAATAAACCAACCCATACATTTTTAAATATTTTAAACTTGGATGAATTTTGAGGTACAGACACATGATAAGTAAAATGGGCAATAGCATCAATGCTAGCATCCCTGTGAAATCATAAGTTTCTGTTAGGATAGAAAAAATTGAAGGTTTTTAACTTATAGTGAAGGATATATATCATATTTTAATATTTTTTTAGTTTACATGTGATTTGGGTCATCTAAATGATTGGGTCAGAATATAACATAAGCAATTAGCTAGAGTAAGATGGCAAATGTGAGCCTTCAGGGAACCCAAAGGTCTAGGACTGAAGGGTAGATCCTCGATTAGTATTTTTCAAGTTTTCATGACTTTGATTATATATATAATTAGATTTTAGTATATTTATGCCCCCTTTTACCTAGTAATGTAAAAGGATGAAATTACTAGGTTAAAAGAAATAAATGTATACTTGAGTGTGTACAACAAAACTTGCCTTTACTTGAGCCTTGGTGATTTTTTTGTTGGTGCATGACGTATAATAAATATCATTTTATATTATAAAATAGTGCATGCAATTTTAAATTGAATAATTGAAATGCTTTAAAATAAAAGAGAGTAAGGAAAGAGTACACATGTGTGTCAATGCAAACATGTTGCCCCTTAGTACTTTGCTTTGGTAAAGATGCTTCCTTATGAATCAATAGAGCTAAAATAGGTTAATATCTAAACCTTGGAGAATTTAAGATTAAAATTTGGAGGGTAATTATGCCCCTAATCTAGTGTAAGGGTGATTTATGACATGATAATTGAGATAACTAGATCTAAATCACACAACTCAAATGAAAGTACAATAAAACCAAGTTGAGTGGTATAATCAACTCAACCTAAAAAATTGGAGTATTTATAAGTCCATTGAGGGTATTGAATCTATATCTTACTACTCAAATGATCCAACTGATATAGATAATAAAGGCTCAAAAAGGTGTTTCTTGGTAAAAATTATGCTTCTTAGTAAAAATGATGTTTCTTGGCAAAGTGTTTTAAATATGTATTTATAATTTTTGGTGTACTTGCATTGTATATGCACCTATAATGTGTCTCAAAATGAATTATATATCAAAATATAACCTCTAATCTATAGCTATGTATAATATCTATCACAAATGTAAAAAAGATGTCCCAAATCTATAAAATTGGTGTCAAATGTATAAGATTTTGAACCAAGTGTATATATAAATCATGTAAAATGTATCAAATTATACTAATTGTGTATGTGTAAATTCATGTCTCTATAACATGAACCCATTATAATTCCCCATTGAGGTGAGGGTAATTTAATATGGAATTCACCTTACCTTAACAAGATAATATAATTATATTATTTGTGTATGAATCATGTATCATATATAAGTATCATGTATAGGTAGATATATCAATGAATATTATAGTATGTGATCACAATAATCTCTAATGTTCATGATATATATCATGGAAACATCTATAAAGTAATAGTAAAAGCTTAGTAAACAATCAAGCACACACACAAGAGCACTTAATGTCAAATAAAAGGGGGTATAGAGAGATCATAAATAAGAGGCATGTTTAAATCCCAAACACTCGAAGAGAGTACACATTCAAATTATTCATGCAATTTTTATGCACACCAATATGTAATGAGGTAGCCTCTAACATTTTAGGATCTCAATGGAGGTAAACTCCACTCTAGGTCATGAGTTACAAGTATGCATTTTTTAACATCCAGGAGATGGAATAGTAGGCAGGGTATGTAGGTTGTTAATAATTATTTTGAATGGATGAAATGGATTCTAAAAGAAAGTCAAATCTAGGCAATTTCGTGGCTGGATGGTTACTAATATAAAGTGGGTAGATCTTAGAAATAAACTCAAAAAATGAGAGGAGGGTAGAGTAGGAAAGAAAGATTATATGGCTTCAAGATCACCTCTCAAGATAATTTATAAGTGGACAAGTGGTTTTATAATTAATTTTTGTTTCTAGTAGCTATTGCACACAGACAGACAGACATGGTAAAGTAATCTAGGATAATTTGATATAGGAAACTTAGGGATCTCAATCAAAGGTTGTTCATTTTAGAGAATATGTTTCACACCCTTACTTAGGATATTATGACTTGGACTAGGGAGGTATTTGAGATAGTTTTTGCACATGCATAGAAATTTATATCATTGAAATCACCTCTACACATTCAAAAATATGAAACAATCAACTTACTTGCCAATAATGAATATAATTGGTTAATCATTCAATAGCTATTGCACATCTAAAACTATCATATTAATAATAACAAGAAATAATTCCTTACAATTATTTCACACTAAGAATTGTGAATCAAACTACCAAAATATTAATCCTAATTACATAGATCTTGGAGAGAAAATACACAAACACATTCACTGATGATCAAAATTGATTCTAATTTTGTATTGAAATTTTTTGAACCTTTACAAATTTGGGTTACATATGTTTAAATATAATTGGGAATGGGTCACCTCATCCTCAAAGTACATGAAAATTTTGATTACATGGCATAACGAGAACCTCGGTTCGAACTATGCTCTCAAAACTATATATAGAGTTAACTTACATTCATCAAGAATTGAAGTCAACCTTTACAATATCATTCAATATGTGCATGCTTAAAAAATAAATAAGGCATTTTTTACATTAATTTATAACATAAAAAAACTAAAAGTATAAAATTTATACCACTATATTGAATTTACATGCACAAAACTAGCCCTTTTAACTAGGATTGAGTGGATGTCTAAATGGATACATTAACCTTAGTAGCATTGGTCATTATCTGTGATAGAATCAAACTGGATATAACAACCTCAATATTCTTCTTCTTTTCCTCCAACTCAAGACAATATTCTTGACCGGCATCATGCTACTACCTTATAATATTTAAGTTTAATAGTGAGGGTCTATGTACCCTATTAACTTATTCTAAGAGTTTTGTATGTTCTACCTTCATATTTTGGAAGTTGATTTTAAAAATATCAAATTTTGTTACCTTATTTCTTGAAAAACTTAGCTCAACTTCAATATATTCTATCGTTAACCCCTATAGACTCTATTTAAAATTGTCAGATGCTTCATGAATAAGTTCGTCAAAATTAATTTTGCTTATCAACTTGCCTATTGTATCCCTTTCCTTGGATAATTTCAATTCATCTAGAATATACAAGATGAGAGTCTCATGATTTTGATATTTGGGCATCAATTCCCTAGTTGATATCACCCACTCTCTAGCTTCTTGCATTACAATGACCACTAAATTGAGGTCATTTGATTCCTCCAATGGTGTTATTACATCCAAGTGGTTGTATACCTTATTAGTTATGTATAAAATCAATAATTTTAGTTTATTCTCATCTTGTTTTAAAGAATTAAATAATTGAAGTGTTTGATCTATATGGGGGGGTGGGGGCTAATTCATCCCTCATTGCTTTAAGTTCCTCAAGATCATTATAACATTTTGAAGTAACTTCCTACACTTCAATCTCAATTCCTGCTAAAATGTGGACTATTTTTTGTTGTACCTTGATTTTTTCTAATTCTAATTCCAACTCTTATATTTCCATCTCTTCCCTCTCATGTAATGATAGCATAACATATTTGTGGTCCTCTACCAAGGACTTAAAATCTTCTATGTAGGGGGACTACCTACCTACCTATTCTTCCTCTAGGATAAAGAATAGACTTCCTACCTCTCTATAAGAATAATTTACATCCCAACTTCATCCTCTAGTTTTCTCTTCCTAACCCTTTAAATACTCTTTTAGGTCTTATCAAACAATGAGGTTATGGATGGTAGTTCGATAATTTTGAACTTGAGCATTTGGGAAGCCTTCACTCGAAGATCAATTTCCCATGGTGGAATCACTAGATGGATAGGGTATATTTTTTGTGCATATTTAGCTATAGCCTCCACCTTAAGATTTTTTACTCATTATTTCTATGAATTTCCTTTGAGGACTATATCAAGAAGGGAGGGATAAATTATTTTGGACCAATCCACACCTCCATATTGGGGAAATGGATGGATTATAATTACTTTCTTACTCTTTTTACCCTTTTTTGAGGACATAATAGTAGTCTTTTGGGATGAATTAGTGGATGGTGTTGAAAAATTAATCTATTTGGGATAAATATGGAGTTGGGAAGTGGCCAATGTTTTTTCGATTTTCTTAGTGGCCCTTCTCTTCTTCATGGTTTAGACTATGGTATTTCCAAAGGGGATAATAGTAGTGGAAATAATGGACATGGATGGTACTATGAGGGAGAATGAAATAATGGTGGTTGAAGAATCCTCCTCTACCTAGGAGTGAAGAAATGGATTTCCAATATAGTAAAAGATGAAATAAAACATCAGGGGTGGAGGTGACATGCTCCACCTTGGTATTTCTCAAAATAATACTAATTGGAACTAAACCAAAAATAGGAACATATGAGGAAAGTAGGGAAGTAGGGTCTGAAGGTTGATCATTCTTACCTATTGAGTCATTTGTACTTGGTACCTTCCCTTTATCAATCATAAGGCTTAATGGCTTATCTCTTTCCAACTCCTCTTCTTCATCTAGTTCTTTCTCTATTTATGTTTTTGTTGAGAAAATAAAGGTATACCATGTGGTTGATCCACTATTTGACTCTTTGGTAGGGGAGGATCCCTTGGCTTCTTATTATAATAAATAATAGTCTTCATCTCTTAGGAGGAGCCTTTTTGAATTAAGGTAGTAGCTTCCCCTATAGCTACCCCTCACACTATATAATACTATAATTAGGGTGAAGTTGTAGGTGTTTGTAGTGGAAATACAAAGGGTGCTCTTGTTCCTCTACATTAGAGGAATCTAAATCAATTGTATCCCCTTATGCTCTCCTAGATTAGGATCACTCAACCCAAGTTATTTATTAACATCATTTAATAGAAAGGTAATTTCTTGGTAAGGCTCCCTTTGTATCTCTATTTTTTATGGGGGTTGGTTATACCAAAAATATAAATTTATCCATCCTTTAGGAAGTGCTGGCCTAGTATGCATTTCTTGTACTAAAATTGAAGGATATTGTTTAATTATCCTCAAATGATCTTATTTTTGGCCTACAATTTTTGCTCTTTCCAAGACCTGGGCATCATCCTTTGCATTCATGGACATAAAATCATGGTCATAGGGGACATGTTGGGATGGAATACCAAATACCTAAATATGCTTTTGTATATGACCATGATGATCCCAATCCCTATATAGCAAGGTAGGTAATTAATAATGCTTTTTCTTGGTGCCTACATCCTTAGAATATTTCCTCTATGTAACACATTTTACCAACAATCATGTGCAATCCATATAATGTACCCCTCTTCTTTTTTTATGAAATCCTCCTCAACACTCCACCAAAGCTGATATGTAATTGATTGATATACTAGCTTATCTATTACATACTTAGGGAGGCATATGGGGTGAACTTTATGACTAACAACCATGATTACTATATAATTAAGATATAACTAGTAGTCACCCTAAGGAGCTAGTGTATCTATGATGCTCTTTCCAATTTTGGGTAGTGGAGTCTCATGAATTACCTCCCATTTTTGAAGATACACATCCTCGATAACTTGGACCATATTTTTTTTATATGCATATATATGCATGAATTGGTAATAATTAAAAATGTGATTCTTAATACAATCTATGGCGGCGATCCAAATCTCACTAAGGTCCCTATAGACTGTGCCCATTACTACATCCAATAAGTATGACATCATGTAAAAATGGTCCACTAAATTGGGCCTCTTCAATTTATGCATAACTTTTTCCTCCAAATTGAAACTGGTGATTTTTCCCTAGGTAAAATTTGCATCAATAATCATTATCATATCCAGTAATAACACCAAATATAAGTTGAAAAAATTAATAATTTACATGCCATACAATTTCTTTAATAAGGCCATCCCAATATGTACCCCCATTCTAAATTTGATAATAGGAGTGGGATACTTTCCTTTTAAGACCATATTTTCCATAGGAATAAGCCATGAGCTTAGCATTTTGTCAATTGAATTTTGTTTGTCCCATGTTACTAGCCTATGTTTATAAAAAATGCATCTAGAACTGGCAGAGATATGTACATTTGAAAGTCATCTCTAGTGATGTAGACCATGACCATCTAGTGATCCATAAGGTGTAAGAAGGCATTCTATGTAATTTTCCTAGAAAATAAAAAGTCTTGAAGAAGATTGATGTATGGAATGACTTCAAGCTTTGTCACCGTATAATGCAGTCTTTATTTCTTAAGAGCTAGTAAGTCTATAACTAGTTGATGTTGTGTAGGTGATAGATTTCCTTCATGTGATAATAGCCTCCCACAATTCTAAGTAATTGGCATACCTACATCAAAAATTATTTCATCATACACTATGTCTATGAACTTTCTTAAATCTTTGATGGAGAATGGGGATGATGGAAGTGATCCTTTAAAGTTCTTGGATGATGATGCCATTGAAATTGTTTGGTGTGATTAAAGTCTATTTCCTTATATTGTGAAAACTCCTTTCCACTAGTTATTCACCCTAAATGGATTCATAGGTAGCTATGTATATAATTCTAAAAATAGTAATTTATTTTGAATTGATTTTTTAGCAATGAATAATTCAATAGTTACATGTCATGTATGTATCCATAGAATTCAATTCTATTTAATTCACTTTTAATGTCCAATGTTCATATGTTTATTTTACCTGCATGGTTCAAATCTTGTTATTTTAGTTGGTGGGTTACATTATTTGGTAAGTGTTAGGAAGTAGTTTAGTTTGTTGCCTAAGTCTAGTGGGCTTTCAGTAATCAGGAGTTGGGAGTCAAGTTCTGTGTTGAGACTGAGCCCATAATTCTTGTAAACCAAAGAATTCAAACACAAAGATAAATAAAATTCCCAAAGACCAAATCCCTTTAAGCAAATTTTTGAACAAAATATACAAAAAAAAATTATGAGAAATTTTTTTGATACATATAAAGCCAACAATGACTATTTTGTATTATTTTTTTGATGAAAATTCTTGAAAAAAAGTTACAAAGAAAAAGTCTGAACAAAAAACCTAATACCAAATGTTCAAATAAGGAGTCTTGAATAACCTAAGTCCTTTGGAACATCATTCAAAAAAAAAATTCAACAAGGAAACTCCAAACAAAAATTACAAATAAAATAAAATCTAATGATGACTATTTTGGATAAATTTTTTGATAAAAACTCTCGATCAAAAGTTTCAATGAAAAGGTCCGGACAAAGACTTTGAATAAAAGAAAACCTAAACAAAATTTTTGAATAATAAAGTTCTCAAAAAGAAAGTCTAATAAAAATGTATGAACAAATCCCCAAATAATTTCTCTAAATAAAACTAAGTCATAAAACTTGCATAGTACAAAACTCTAAAAATTCATTAGTAATTTATTCCAAAATGTATAATGACTTGTTTTATACTTCCAAGTGTAAAGAATAGGGAGAAATTTGATAGAACTTGCACATATACATAAAGGAAGGGCTCAACAAGCAAGGCCAAATCATAAAATAGTGGGTCCCCATTTCCTTTTAAAGAAAAGGGGAATGTTGAGTACAACAAATGGTGAATTATAAGGGGAATAATTCTTAGTATTCAAGAACTCAAGAATTTGGTCAGAAATTTCAAATTAGATTTAAATTGTGCCATAGAAAAATATTAGAATTAGAGATATGAAAGAGACTCCCAACTACATCATATAACATACTTTCCTTCTCATCCATGGATCTATGTGTGCTAAAGTGTTGTCCATTTAACCCTTGTTGTGAGGATATTTTAAAGGCTTATAACAACTATAGGTTTTGGTCTAGTTTTTTATTTTTAAAAAACTTATTAATTCAAGAAAACTTAGGCATTGATCTACTACCAGCTAGGCATCCATAGCCCTAACATAGATACCTTGGGTTCCTTCTCTCCCCTTCCTTTATTTTATTTAATCGTGATGTGTGCACATTGACCTTATTTCATCATGTGATCCTTTAATCTTCTTTAGATGTTATTTAGGATTTACTAATCACTCTTTTGAAATCATTGGTTCTTTTTCTTTCTTTTTTTCTAATTTGAATGAAATGAGGAGAGCCAAAACCCATATAAGCTAGTGTTGTTATATAACCAGTCATTACCAGAACATCCCATCTAGTTAGATCTACACCAATGATTATCACCTCCAAACAAGTATTAATATGAAATGTGTGCTTGGTCCAATGGAATGAGAAAACTTTCTAAATTTATATGAAGTATTTGAGAGCAACTTTCACATACCTAGTAGAAATATTCAATTGTGATCCAACCATGAATGACTATGATTACATACCTAAATCATGAAGACCTCACACACAAAAGCATAACCAATTTATGAATAGGCCCAAATTTGTGATTCAATCTTGAAATTTTACTTTCCCTTTATCTATCTATCTAAGCATAAAATAGGGGGACAATTGGTTGGATGTTAGCTTGGTGTATCAGGATAAAATAATTCAAATTTTCATGAGAAACAACAAAATTCCCAACCTAGAAAGTTGGATAATATATTAGAAATATAGAAACTATACTAGAAATTAGGAAACTAACCTAATCCTACCTCTACCATGTTTCTTTATCAATCGAGAGCATATTTAGATGGTACATCCATGAAGTTATTCTTTAGAAACTATTCATTGATTGGATATATGAGTTAATTACCTTACAAGTGCCTTATATGGAATGCATTATTGCCTAAGATATCTAAAATTTGATATGGTCCAATCCATAGTGGGGAAAATTTGTCATGCTAACCTTTCTTTCATGGGATTTATCCCATAAAACTATTAAATTATAATTTCTAAATGCTTTGACTTTGGCCCTTTTATCAAACCATCTCTTGAATATATCTTGGTGTTTGTTGAAAGTTTATAGGTCTTTAGTCCTTAACTCTTCCATTTTTATTATATCTAGTAGTCGAGATTCTACTTTGTCATTTGGCTCCATATATTTTTTAATAAATTGATAAGTTGGGAATTTTAGCATGATTGAGAATACTAACATGATTGAGAATACTAGCCTTCATCCATATACCAATAGATAGGGTGATGCCTTGATGGCCCATTTATATCTCATTCGATGTACCCAAAGGGCATACTTTAGTAGATTATGTCAATTCTTAAGCTTATCCTCAACTAATTTCTTAATTGCATCTATCAAGTTCTTATTCATTGATTCAACCAATCCATTTCCCTAAGGGTAATGGTTAGAAGGTGACCTAATGGTTAGCTAATTGTCATGATCCTATTTAATGAATTGAACTAGAATAAATGCTAGCCCATTGTTATAAAATAGAGAAATAGGGGTGCCAAATCTAGTTGTGATGTGTTCTTCCAAGAAGTGAATCACAAATTGTGCTCTAGAATTCTTTCTTTCCACTACCTCAATCTATCGTGTATAGTAATATATGGTGGTAAGTAAAAATTTATGACTTACTGAGGAGTTTGGGTTAATTACACTAATGAAGTCTAAACCCCACTGAGCGAATGGTCTTCCCTCAATAATAAGTTATAAGGGCATTGTTGCACATACTTATATTTTTTCTAATGTATGGAATTCATGGCATGTCCTCACATGGGCATGAGCATCCTTGAAGACCATTGGCTAGTAATAGCCCATTATTAGGATCCTATGAGTAGTGGTGTTCCTAGATAGATGACCACTACCTATATTCTAGTGTAGGTTTTATAGAATATCTTGAGTTTCTTTAGTGGATACACATTTAAGGTAGATGCCTTCATAGTTTTTCTTATAGATAACTCCTTTCTTGATCATGTACTGAGCATATTTAAGCTTTAAAGTTCTCCTTCATTCTCTATTGAGTTATGGGGGACAAGTACCTATAAGCATATATTGAATTATGTTAGTATGTCATTCCCCTCTATGTTGAGGTATATTACTCACATTATTAATTTTAAATAATGTAATTATGGATATTAAATTATTAGAGTCTTGTTAGTATATTATTATTATGCCTAGAAATAATATACAGAGTTGATTTTTTTAGTTAGGTGGTTGATATCTCATACTATTATATGAGATTTTGGTGGAGATTTGATCTCCCCTATTATAGGAAAT
The DNA here is from genome assembly GCA_037957365.1 of Torreya grandis. Classification (NCBI taxonomy): domain Eukaryota; kingdom Viridiplantae; phylum Streptophyta; class Pinopsida; order Cupressales; family Taxaceae; genus Torreya; species Torreya grandis. Next base: position 716,929 of record JARHVA010007157.1, read on the forward strand.
TACTTTCCTATATAAATTTTATTTCATGTATGGTTTGTAGTAATAGAAATAATAGAGTGAAATATTATTATTATATTCTATCAATGTTTGAATCTATGCAACTCTAATTCTACTAATATTTAGTATCAAAGTAGGCCATCCTAAGTGAGAGTCTAACAACATTTATATAGGAATTCATTTTTTAAATCTTTGTCTAGTGAAATGGTGAGGCTTTAAATAATGCCCTATCCATGGAATTGTTAGCATTGATAGCTCTATGCATTATTTGAAACTTTTAGGTTTGAAATAAATAGTTGGGAGTATAGACATCTCTTTAACATTTGAATATGCATGGTTCAAAACTCATGAGAAAGAGATAATATTTGATTTTTTTTTTTGTATGAGATCCATTCAAATATGATAACAACCAAATGAGCATATGACATACTAATAAGGAGATACTTATTTTTTATTTTGAAGTCCCCACATAAAAATCTACTAGTGTTTTCTCCCTATATGTCCCTATGTGGCAAATCTATTACTTGCATTTTTTTTTAGTAGTAAACATCTTCATCTACAACCATCCACTTTGTACATAGTCATCTAGATTTTTCTCATAAGACAATTGCACCATATGTAGATTGATATCCCTATTCTTACATCATTTTTTTTTTAATTTTGTATAACTATGTTCGCATATTGCATCATCAATCTAGTTTTTATGTGTCCTCAACTTTTGCATAATACACAGTCTCAAATTTAGAATGGTTTTACCAATATTAGCATAAAATTTAGATAGTTTAAAATTATATGTAACTTATTGCAATATTTTTCAATAATTTTAATCAAGACATCCAAAGTATGCAAAGATAGACTTGGTATCCAAAACATAGCCCCTTGACATTCTATACATGGACCACAACACTAGATGCAAATTCAAACTGATACAACTTGGTACATTTTTATTTAAAATTTTCTTTTTAGGTCAAAGTCTTGCTCACTTTATTTAGCATCACATTTAAAAAATCCATATCTCTTTATGCATGCATATTTAGTCTTGGTTAGTATCCAAATAATTAAATTACATTAGTTTTAAGTTTTTTTAAGTCATAGTTAAAGATTTGTTATTTATTTTACATTTGTTTATTTTTGAGGATTTAAAATAATTTATTTATATTTAGTTTTGATCATTTATTTTTAGCATGTCATGTTTTTATAAATAACATTAAATAAGAGTTTATTTAGTGGTCTTAAGTTCTTAGATTTTTTAGTAGTATTATTTTCATATGTCAAGTTTAGATTTAAAATTTACTGGTATTTGTGTATAGTATTTTTTTGTTATGTTGTCAAAAGAGTCATATCAAAAATCCAAAGTGTCTTTTGTTAGTGTCAATAAAATTATCATTACAATGTGTTAAAGTTTTATTTATTTATTGGGTCATCATCGAGTCATGTTGTCACTTAAAGTCAAAATTGTAAAACAAAATGTTGCCTCATGGATGCATTTTTGCTTGTACACAACCTCCAAAATACGGGGGGATTTATTCTCAATAAAAGTATGCCCATAATATTCATCAATATATCATCTAAGTAGTATCCTAGACTGAAGGAAGGAGGAAATGAAGTTTAGAGATTTCAGAGCCTCTCTTTAGTCACCAATGATGGGGCCTAGATGTTTTGGTAACATTTTTTGTGGTGTGATTTTTTACACTATATTTTAATAATAATAGAAGGACATTATTGTTCACATGTTTGGTATGGTTTTTGATTTCTTTAATGTGGTGTGATTTGTTCCAAATTAGATAATTCCAAGGATAGTTCTTCAATGGAAATGGAGACCATCTATGTTATTTTTATTTAGGTGTAAACAAACATTAACAAAGGCTACATCAGATGACAATGAGGTTTATTCCTCATGATATTTCTTTTCTTGTGTTTTGTGTGTTTTCATTCTCCTACTTGCTTAGACATCTTTTGATATTTTTAAAAAGGGGAGAGTGTAGAAATAATGGAATGTGGTGATAGTTGTATAGGAGGGAAGCTAAATGTAGAAGTCCTCTGACTTCAAAGATCCTCTATCTGCCTTACTTCGTTATGGAGATGATCGGCCAGTGACATGTCTATTGCAGTCACATGGAGTAAATGAGGGATGCATTCCTTTGCATATTAGTGGTCATGTGAAATAAGATCCAGATAGAAAGATTTAGATAGTAGTATGTAGACCTAAAAGTATTCATTGTTATATGAATTATTTGGGCTAGTTCTTGAATATATATATTCTCCCCATCTTCACATTAAGGGGGTGTAGATATGATTTATAATGTTCATAAGGAGGTGAATGTTGAGGTATATTTCACACATTATTAATTGTAAATAACATAATTATGGATATTATGATATTAGAGTCTTTTTTAGTATATTATTGTTATGCCTAACAATAATATATGGAGTTGATTTGTTTAGCTAGTTGGTTGATTTCTCATACTATTATATGAGATTTCGGTGGAGATTTGATCTCCATTATTATAGGAAATAACTTTCCTATATAAATTTTATTTCTCGTATGGTTTTATGGAAGTATAAATAATAGAGTGAAATATTATTATTTTAGTCTATCTATGTTAAGATCTCTACAACTCTAATTTTACTAATAGTCTAGATACTTGGGCTTCACATACCTCTTCATCAGTAATACATGGGTCAAGCTCGATCATGAGTTGAATGATGCCTTGACCCTAAATGATATTATTAGGTTGAATATTTATATCAAATTCTTTCATATTTTCCATCCATTTGCCTCTATGTTCTCCCAATTAATTCTATGAGAAGGTAAGCTTGATAGCAAGATCTAACACTATATCAATGGTCTTATTCCTCAAAATGTAATGTCAATTTTTTTTCACTATTTTGACAAGGGTGAATATATATTTATCAATCATGGAATACTTGAGTTTTTCATCCTTTAGATTTGTGATCATGAATGTAATTGGATGCTTAGTCTCATCTTTATTCTATGTTATGACAATAACAATTGTATATTCTAAAGTAAATGAGTAAAAGTAAAAATCATTTGTAAAATATAGACTAATCAATACTAGAGCTTAATATATAGAATATTTTATGTCTTGAAAAGAATTTTAGGCCTCAGTTATCCATTCTATTTTGGCATCTTATTTTATCATTGCATTCAAGGGTCTCACAATTTCTGCAAATCCTAAGATAAACTTCATTATGAAACTAATCTTCCCAAAGAATGACTTGAGCTCCTTGTTATTTGGTGGTGAAGTCTTTGAAATCCCTTGGATTCTATTGATATTTATAATGATTCATTATTTGGTAATGATGTGACCTAAGAGATTGCCATTAGTACCCAAATATGTTCTTCTTTGGGTTTACTGAGATGCCAAACCTTATACATCTTTTGAAGATTAATTGTAGATGGTCTACATGATCATTCCTATTCTTGGATAACATAGTAAGATCATCCATGTAGATGATTATATATTTACCTATTACTCTTTTAAATGTATTATCCATGGCTCTCTAAAAGGTATCTCCTACATTTATTAGGATAAATGGCATCCTCATATATGCATAGGTACTCCACTTCATAGTAAATGCATTCTTAATTATATCCTCTAATTGTACCAACACTTGGTTATAACATAAAAATACATCTAGTAAAGAAATCATTTTGGAGCCACTAACTATCTGAATAACCTCATCTAAGGAAGATAATGGATAATTATCCTTCTCAAAAACTTTAATCAAGTGTTTAAAATCAACACATAACCTGATCTCTCCACTCTTCTTTTTGACTAGGACCAAATTGGCCACCTAAGTAGAATGTCTGATTGGGAAGGATATCCTTGCACTTAATATTTTTTTCACTTCTCTTTGAATGAGAGCTTCTAGGATAAGATTTGTTGGCCTTTATCTTTGGATGAATGGCTTGTGGTCAAGTTTCAGTGGAATTATATGAGTAACATTTGGGTCATAAACATTCAAATCCTCATACAGCCATGCAATCACATCTCTATATTAGGTGAGTAAATCCTTCACTCATTATCTTTCTTATAAAGTGCAACTGAGGCCAATATTAACATAGTGTGGGTTATTCTCATCACCCAAATTCTTCTTGTTGAAGTTAGACTCATTAACCTTGGGTCACCTTTATTGCTAAGCTTGAGGATATATATAAAATGGTCTTTCTAAGGATATCAAACCAGTTGGGAGATGATTCTCTTTGATATAGAAGACACCTTCCTCATCTAACTCCTCTTGGTAGAGATGACTAACTTCCTTATCATCAATGATTTGGGACTCAAACTGTCTTGAGTTGGTTAGAGACCAAATGATCTACTAGTCATCATCAAAGACATGGAAATTATCTATGTTTTTAGGAATATAAGGAAAGGGTACTATTTCAATGGAGAATCTCTTTACCTTGGATTTTTTTAGAGGCTCCAAATTAGTAGTGAAAGAAACTAGTGAATCTGTAGCTTAATTTTACTCCCTAGGAATAACCACTATGTTGAAGGCCTCAAATATCTCAATCACATCCCATAATATATGTTTATATATTTTTAGATAATATAACTTACATTGGCATTTGTTTCTAGTCTAATTGACTACCAGCTCCAAATCCTTGAATACTAACAATTACTTGACATTATTTTTGAGTGCAAACTACAATCGCAAGATTAATGCTTCATATTCAGCCCTAGTGTTGTTATAAGGGAACTAAAATATGTATATTTATATGAAAATTTTCCCTTGTGGATCAAATAATTCAATTCGTATGCTAGATCCTTGTTTTTATCTAGTTCCATCAAAGTGGAGATTCCATAACTAGTTGGGGCTCTCAGATTCTAGCTCTTATATTTGATTTTGTGTAGTGAAAGTATAAATACCAAGGATAGGGGATTCATAAATTACCTATTCATTATTGATATTTTACTCTATGATAGGATACTTAATCCTTGGTTCTCTATCAATCTATATTTTAGTTTTCAATGCCTCTCCATCATAGCCAATGTGAGAGAAATATGTTGAAAGATATTTATTGAGTGTCTTAGACCATTTCCTTCTCAACAAAAGCCCATAACCTTCAGGTATGTCTACCATAAGGATGTCAATATTCTTATGGACTCATGTCTTAGATCGTACTTAAATATTCACATTGGTCAGTGCTTTAATTATTAGTACCACTATTTTATCTAATTGTGAAACTGTTCTCTTTAAAGGGCTTGGAGTTAGGCTAAGCTTTTGACATGTAGAAATAGGCATCAGTTTTGTTGAAGATCTAGAATTAACTTAATAATTATGAATATTCTTACCAAATTCTATGATAGTCATCAAAAAGGGTGGAGCCTATGGCTTGTTTTTATATATGACATTGGTGTCAGATGTTTTTGTTTTCTCTGCAGGAGATTTTGAATTTTCCATAGGGGCCTTCCCTATGATAGACTTCCATATTAGCTCCTTTTGTTTAGTGATCTGATCTAATTCATGAAGGGTAATATTTTATTTGATTTTATCCATGTCCTCAATAATGTTATACCCTCATTTTTTCCTCCTTATTATGAGGCTGATCACTCCCTTTTATGGGAGGTGGGTTGTTATCAACTTTTATATTGGACAGAATGTTTATGCTATTTGGAAGAATAAAAATTATGAGTGATTGATTATTCCTTAGGTTGCAACCACATTTATATAATTGATGGAAATCATGGATCCCATCAGTTTTGTCTTTTGGTATGTTATCATCATCACTGAAGAAAGGAAACTCATGAGTCTCAAAAAACATAGTAGTGATTGAAGCACCAGAGTCTTGGTAGGATTATAGTGGATTATACATTTGATATTACCTTACCACCTCTCTTTTAAAGATCTCAAATGTTGTACAAAATTCAACATAGTCAAGTTTAGCATGATGATAAGTATTATGGATTTTGCACTAGTTGGGTAGAGGTGTCTCTACCATGTTTATTTTTGGAGGCTTGTTGGACTACTATACATTGTTTATAGGCTTATTAAATGATCTATTATACCTTTGGAAGCCTAAATTTTCATTATTATTTGGGCTATTGGTGTTGCCTGTATTTATTTTCATGCTAAAAAAGTTTACTTAACTTTTGAACTAAATTTTGTATAGCATCCAACTTTGATTTTATAGAGTCAAAGCCATAGACAATAGCATTAGAGGACATAGATGGATGTTGATTATGATGTTAACCATTGCCTTGTGCATGGTTATTTAAAAAAATATAATTTGGATGTGTTTCTTATGTTAGAATAGGTAGCATGTATAGCTTATTTTGATTGAGCACAAGGACGTTCTGCTTCACATATGGAACTAGATTTAATGCTTGGGAACCATTTTCAACACTAGGTGTGCTATACACCTAAGGATTAATATTTTTATCAATGTTTATGGCCTCTCCATATTCTAATGTTAAAGTGTTTATAAAAGTAACCCTTTAAAATAATAATGTAGTAATTGGATCCAGAGCATTCTTATACATTTTTAATGCTAATAATTCATCATGTTTATAGACCAAGATTAACCAAGTGTACATCTTCTAAAATCTTGCATTAAAGGAATATATTGGCTCATTAGGCTCCTTTTTTAGGCTAGTTAAGTGCTATTATATTAGACTAGGGCTAGTGACTTAGCCAAATTGTGATAGAAAAGTACCTTGACATGCATTCCAAGAAGTGATGGAATTCTCTTGTAGATTAAGATACAAATCATAAGCAACATACATTAGTGTAAAATTGAAAATATTACATATAACATATTCATTAATAACATTCATTGATCTTAATGTAACTTGAAAATACTTAATGTGTTCTTCTATCATTCTTCCTCATGAGGGAGATAAGGATGGTAGATAATTTTTAGGATTCCTAGGTAGGTCATGCACATCCTTTGGGATGGTAATAGTAGATCCAAAAAACCAACATGGTTGATTCACGGGATGATTAATAGGGGGAGTGTTCCTTACTGGGAAAGTTATTCTAGCTCTATTATAGATAGGTGTAGTTGGTACAAATCTAGGCCTCTTATGATTTGACAAGGGAGAGACTAGAAGAGTAGACTGAGAACTAGATCTAGTCACTCTCTTGGGTGACTCTAGTACAACTCAATGTAGAAACTAACCTCTTTTATCAGAGAACCTCAAGGCCCTCCTATCACCAAAAATAATGTTGATGTAATTTTTATGCACACTAATTCATAACAAGGTAGCCTCTAATATTTTAAGATCTCAATGGAGGTAAACTCCACTCTAGGGCATGAGTTATAGGTATGGAGTTTTTAACAACTAGGTGATGGAATAATAGGTAAGGAATGCATGTTGTTAATAAGGATTATGAATGGATGAAATGGCATCTAAAATAAATTCAAATTTATGCAAGTTGGTCACTAGATGTTTATTAATATAGAGTGGGTAGATCCTAGAAATAAAATTAAAAAAGGAGGAGAGCGTAGAGCAAGAAAGAAAGATTCTATGGCTTTAAGAATCACCTCTTAGGCTAGATTCTAAGTGGAAATGTGATTTTAGAAATAACGTTCTTTGTTAACAACTATTACACACACATATATAGACATGGCCAATTAGTCTAGGATAATGTGATATATGAAACTCTGCTACACCCATAACTTTTGGCATGTCTAGAGATATGTGTGGTTGACTTGTGGCTTGCCTCATTTATATTCTTGTTACATTTTTATATGTTCTTAGTTAGGTCAGCCTATGGAATAACCATGGATAAGTAGACTTTATAGAGGAGGTATAAATTAGTCTTTGATCATCATATTAATTATTCTTCCCTTATTACATTATTGTGGAGGTTACCCCCTCAAAGTGGCTCTGCTATATTATCTAGTATTCTACTTTTCTATCAATTATTATTATGTGATCTCTTATCCTTGTCTATTATGTGTGATATATAACTTTTTTTTGTAAAAATATAAGTAATTTCCTTACATGTGGTATCATATCTTCAGTTTATGCAAGTTTTCCTATTGTATTTTTTTAGATCTAGTGAGGCGCAACTTCTACAAGTAGAGGGAGAAAAAAAACATAACTTGCAATCTGGGAAGAATTAATTTTTTTTGTCAGTGCAATATTGTTTGAAACATTTTTTTGTAAAAAATATTTTAAAAAAATTTGGAAAAATATTTCCCTTTGCACATTTTCATTCATTATATTCATCTCAATGAGATGATTTCAATAGTATATTATACTAGCACACTTGTTTGGTACCAAAAGTTTTCACCCTAGTACACAAAAGCAGTCATTAGATTTATCTTAAAAGGTGATCATAATGGTACCATCTCTTGCTAAAAAAATTTTGGGATGAAAACCCTCATAGGGTTTATGCATGGTGGGTCCTACTACTAAAGGAAAAAAAGGGGGAAATAAACTCCTAAGAATCCTTCTAGGGATGACATGGAATCTAGAACTTCTGATTGATTACTTTCTCAACTTCAGACTAACATAAAGGACTTGGTATGGTAGGATGACTTTGTTCAAGTTCAAAATCATGTTTTAGGGATGAATGATGAGATTAATGGGGTAAATATTTAATTTAATTATATCACCTTGTAATTGGTTACCATTTCATCTCGGTTATAGTTAAACAACCCTCCACTTCATCATTCAGGTCCTCCTCTCAACACAAATAAATCCAATCTTGGTGTGAAACTAATGTTACTAAAAGTGGACATGCATAAGTTTTATGGTAAGGATCCTCTCACTTGGTTTAACCAAATTGATAATTTATTTGATCTACACCAAATTCCTAGTTCTCAAAAGGTGATAGTGGAATATCTATATCTAAAACCTGAGTAGTTCATTTGGTATTAGTAGTTGTGTGCTCAAAATAAAAAGAATGCTGCTCTTGTTACATGGTCTATTTTCACTGATGATTTATTGGATCATTATCAAAATAATGTATTTGATAACTACTTTATATAGTTATCCAAATTACATTAAATAGGAATTGTGAAGGATTACATTCATCAATTTTAGAATATATCCTTATGAGAGGAAGACATTACTAAGGAAATTTTGACTGATATTTTTTTGGGTGGACTAAAAGATAGCTTCCAATTGGAGGTTTATATTTTTAATCCATCCTTTGTATTATAATCTATCCCAAGGTTATGTATGGTAGAATAAAAAGAGATGGTCAAATGGAAAACTTTCACTATTGGTCATGATCGCACCTTTCCAGCACCATCATTTCCTCAATCCACTAGATTGACACCTTAATAAATTGAGGATAAGTGAGCCAAAGGGTTTTGTTATGGTTGTGATATAAAATGGAGCAAACTACATCATTGTGATAGAAATAAGCTATTTTAAATTGAAGGTTTCAATGAGGATGAAGACTAAGAGGAGATAATTGGTGAGGATGTAGAAGGCCCTAAGGAGGAATCTGAAGACTCTCAACCTACTATTTTTTGTCATGCCCTTTTAGGTATTAGTACTCCCCAAAATATTAATGTTGTGGGTTTTCTTAAGAAATAGAAGGTCAATGTATTGATTGATTATGGGAACACACACAAATTCATCAAGAGTAAGTTGGTTACTCATTTGAACTATTTCATTTATCTCACTCTAGAATTTTAGGTCATGATTGTAGATGGTTGTAATATCAAATTTTTAGGAAAATTACATAGTATTAAGCTAGACATGAGAGACTACCTATTATATTCTCCTATGTTTTCTATTCCCATGGGTGGAGCATTATTTTGGGAGTATAGTGGATCACCACTTTGGGTACTATTGAGTTGAATTTCCAAGAATTATTCTTGGATTTTCATTTTAAGGGAAGGAAATTTGAGCTAAGGGAATTAAGGGATAAATATCCTTAACTTATTAACTCTCATAAAATGACAAAATTTATTTGAAAGGGTACTGAGAGATTTATATCTTGCTTGTTCTCCATTCAAGTCCATCCAACTCAACCATATACACCCCTTATTTTGCAAGTGATTGTGGCCCATTCTATTATTTTTGGTGACATGTCAAAATGAATTCCACCCAACTACACGCATGATCATGCCATCAAACTTATTATTGGATGTACACCACCTAACCTCAGGCCATACATGTGTCCCTACACATAGAAAAGTAAAATTGAAAAGATGGTATAAGAGATGTTGTATGTAGGAATAATTCACCACATCCAAAGTGAATATTCTTTTCTAGTTGTCATGGTGAGAAATAAATATGACACTTGGAGGATGTGCCCTAATTGTAGAGAGATAAACAAGTAGACTATCAGATATAAGTTTCCTATTCCTATCATTAATGATTTGATAGATGAATTACATGATGCTCTTTATTTTACCAAGTTAGATCTACATTTTGGGTATCATCAAATCTAAATTTGTGATGAAGACATACCCAAAATAGCTTTCAAAACTCATGAGGGACATTATGAGTTTATGGTTATGCCTTTTTTTTTAATAAATGTACCATCCATCTTTTAGAGTTTGATGAATACTATTTTTTATGCCATTTTTGAGGAAATTTGTTTTGGTGTTTTTTGATGATATCTTCCTTTATAGTAAAAATTGGGAAGACCATTTGTAACATGTGAAATAGGTACTCTCAATTTTGGAACATCAATTATATGCCAAAGCTTCCAAATGTAATTTTGGAGCTTGTGAGGTTAAGTATTTGGTTCATATGGTTTCACATGAAGGAGTGAAAGTGGATCCTAAAAAATCCAAGTAATGGTGGACTGGCTAGTTCCTAAGATGCTCAAGAAACTAAGGGTATTTCTAGGCTAACTAGTTACTATCACAATTTTGTCAAAAATTATGGTATTATTTCATCCCCACTCACCTCTTTGTTGAATAAAGATTCCTAGTGGAGTGATACAGCTACCAAGGCATTTGAACAATTTAAATTGTCTATGTGCACCACTCTAATGTTGACCACTCCTAATTTTTATAAGACTTTTATAGTTGAATGTGATGCATCGGATAAGGTATGGGTTATGTGCTCATTCAAGAAGGTAGACCACTTGCATTTTAAAGTCACCCATTGAAGGGTAAAAATTAGTTCAAACCCATTTATGAGAAGGAAATGATGACCATTCTTCATGTAGTCAAATAATTGAGACCTAATTTGATAGGTCATCACTTTCAGGTGAAGACTAATCATGATAGTCTAAAGAACAACAAAAATGGGTAACCAACATGTTAGGCTATGATTTTAAACTAGTCTACAAGAAAGGCAAGGAAAATGTGGTGGTAGATGCACTATCTAAGAGGGATGAATTAGTTGAGGCATTATTATGTTCCATGACCTTTGGGTAGGAGGATTGGTTAGAGGAAAAAAGATCAGAATGGAAAAATGATAGTGTTACCCATGATTTGATTCAAAATCTTTAGCAAAGTTTGGGTGGATTAAAAAAATTCACATGGAAGGGTAATGCATTATGGTATAAAGACAAATTATACCTATGTAATAATTCTCTTCTCAAACAAAAAATCCTTTAAGAACTTCATGAAAATCCATTTAGGGGTCATTCAAGATTTTTAAAAACCTATCATAGAATCAAGAAAAATTTGTTCTAGGAAGGAATCAAGGGGGTGTCCAAAAATATGTTGTTGAATGTATGATCTATCAATAAAATAAAGGTGAATCCATCAAAACCCCAGGTGTTTTTCAGCCTTTATCCATCCCTAGCTAGCATTGGGAAGAGGTGTCTATGGATTTCATTATAGGGTTACCAAAATTTGATGGTTGAAATATTATCATTGTTGTTGTGGATCATCTCAGTAAGTATGCTCATCTTTGTTATTTATCATTGCCATTTGTTACTAGTATATTATCTTCTTCTTTTCTCAATATAGTTTAGAAACTACATGGTACTCCTAAGATCATTGTCAGTGATAGAGATCCCATTTTCAATAGTAATTTTTGGATTGAATTATTTGCATGTTTTGGCATCAAGTTGGCTCATAGCTCATCCTATCATCCTCAATCAGATGTAAAAATTGAGGTAGTCAACAAATTTTTGGAATGATATCTCCATTATTTTGTTTATTATAAATAAGATAAATGGGTTCATTGGTTACTACATGTTGAATGGTGGTATAATACTTTTATTCATAGTTTTTCCAAAATTTCTCCCTTTACGGCCTTGTATGGATACCACCCTCCATCCATCACTTCCACCTTAAAGTTCCATCCAAATTTTTGTGCAATTGAGTAACATATTCACCATCAACAAGATGCCCTTGTAAGTTTGCATGAAAATTTAGTCATGGCCCAAAATTGCATAAAGTAGTAGGTAGATCAGCATAAGAGTGAGATTAATTTTGACATTGGTGATTGGGTATTTATTCACTTATATCCATATAGACATATGTCCTTGAATCAATAGGAAAATGATAAAAACCTATCTCCTAAGTATTATGGACCTTATCAAATCTCAAAAAAAAATAGTCACATGGCCTAAAAGTTAGAGTTTCCTTCATCCACTCACATACATATAATATTTCATGTATCATGCCTAAAGAAAGCCATTGGATACAGAGTTTATAGTAAAAAGGAGTTACTATAATTGGATGAGGAAAGGATATTTATTATTTATTCTAAGATGATCCTTCAAATGTGCACTAAATAACCATTGTCTCAAGTGATTAAGGATTACCTAATCAAATAGAAGAATATGCCATGTGAAGATGCCACCTAGGATGATGAATCCTTTGTGAAATAACATCCATAGTTAATTCACCATTGAGGACAATGTTTTTTTAAGTGGAGGGGAATGTTATTCCCTTAACCTTTGTCATGTCTAGGGATATGTGTGGCCAACTTGTGGCTTACATACCTCTTTTATATTCTTGTTACATTTCTCTATGTTCTTAGTTAGGTTAGCCTATAGAATAACCATGGCTAAGTAGACTATATGTAGGAGGTAGTGGTTAGTATTTGATCATCATATTAAGTATTCTTATCTTATTTCATTATTATGTAGGTTTCCCCCTAAAGTGGCTCTGCTATATTATCTAATATTCTTATTTGCTATCAATTATTGCTATGTGATCTCTTATCTTTGTCCATTATGTGTGATATATAATAATTATGTGTAAACATATATGTAATTGACTTAAAAAATTAGGTATCTTAGTCAAAGGTTGATCCTTATAGAGTAGTTGTTGCACACCCTTGGTCATAATATTATGACTTGGACCAAGGAGGTATCTGAGATAGTTTTTGTACATGCAAAAAAAATATATCATTGAAATCACCTCTACACATTCAGAAATATGAAATAATTTACTTACTTTCCAATAATAAATATAATTTTCTAATCATTCAATAGATATTGCACATTTAAACTAGCATATTAATCATAAAAATAAATAATTCCTTGCAACTATTGTACACTAATAATTATTGAATCAAACAACCAAAAGATTAATCCTAATTACACAGAGCTTGGAGACAAAATACACAAACACATTTGTTGACAATCAAAATTGATTCTACTTTTGTATTGAAATTTTTATACCCTTTACAAACGTGAGTTACATATGTTTAAATAGACTTGGGTAGGGTTCACCTCATCCTCCAAGTACATGCAAAATTTGATTACATGGCATAACTATAACCTCAGCTCTAACTATAGTATCAAAACTATACATAGAGTTAACTTACATTCATAAAGAATTAAAGTCAGATTTTACAATATCATGCAACATGTGCATGTTTAAAAAATAAATTAGGTAACTTTTACATTAATTTATAACATAAAAAACTAAAAGTACAAAATTAATTCTACTATATTGAATTTACATGCACAAAACTGGCCCTTTCAACTAGGGTTGAGTGGATGTTTACATGGATGTGTTAACCTTAGAATAAGTGGTCACTATTTGTGTTGGCACTAAACTGGATGTAAAAACCTTAATTCTCTTCTTCGTTACCTCCAACTCAAGATGATATTGGTGACCCATATCATGTTGTTGCCTTATAATATATAAGTTTAATAGTGAGGGTCTATGTACCCTATTAATTGTTCTAAGGGTTTTGCATGTTTTGCCTTTGTATTTTGGAAGTTGATCTTGAAAATATCTTCTTTGTTTACCTTCATTCTCACAAAACATATCTCAACTTCAATGTTTTCTAATGATAACCCCTATAGACTCTACTTAAAATTATCAGATGCTTCTTGAATAAGTTAGTCAAAAAAAATTTATATAGATATATCAACTTTCTTATTACATCCCTTGCCTTGAATAATTTTAATTCATCTAGAATCTAAAAGATGGGTGTCTCATACTCTTGATATTTGGGCATCAATTCCCCAGCTATTATCACCCACTCTCTAGATTCTTATGTTTTGATTACCACCAAATTGAGTGCATTTGATGCCTCTAATGGTGTCATTAGATCCAAGTTTTTATATGCCTTATTAGTTGTGTACAAAATCAATAATTTTAGTTTATTATCATCTTGTTTTAAAGGATTAAAAAATTGATGTGTTTTAGCTATATGTGGGGCTAATTCAACCCTCATCACTTCAAGTGCCTCAAGATCATTATAACATTTTGAAGTAGCTTCCTACACTTTAGTCTCAATTCTTTTTGGAATGTGGACTATTTGTTATTATTCTTTGGTTTTTTATAATTCCTATTCTATCTCTTGTCTTTCCATCTCTGTCCCCTCATGTAATGCTACAATAGCATGCATATGCTAGTGACTTGAAATATTATATGTAATGGGAATACCCAAACAACTTGTTCTTCCTCTTGAATAAAGAATAGACTTATTGCCTTTCTTTAATAATAATTTCCTTCCCATCTTCATCCTCCATTTTTGTCTTCCTAACCCTTTGAATACTTCTTGAGGGCTTATCAAACAATGAGGTTATGGATGGCATTTCTATAATTTTGAATTTGGGAATTTGGGAAGCCTTTACACTAAGATCTATTACCCATGGTGGAATCACTAACTGGGTAGGGTATATTTATTGTGAATCTTTAATTATAGCATCTACCTTAAGATTTTCTATTGATTGCTGCTATTTTTTCTGAGGATTGTATCAGTATGGGAGGTTAAAATGATTTTAGACTAATCCACACCTCTATATTGGGGGATTAAATGTATTTTAATGACTTGATTACCCCTTTTCCCCTTACCTAAGGACATGATAGTAGCATCTTGGGATGAACTAGTAGATGTTATTTATAAATTAGTCTATGTGGAAAAAACATCGAGTTTGGATGTGGCCAGTGTTGTTTCAATTTTCATAGTGGCCCTTTTCTTCTTCATGGTTAGAATTGTGGTAGTCCTAGAGGGAATATTAGTAGTAGTAGAAACAATGGACATGGATGGTATTATGGGGGAGAATGAAATAATGGTGGTAGAATAATCCTCCTCTACTTTGGGAGTGAGGAAAGTGATTTTCAAGATAGTAGAAGAGGAAAATGAAACATTAGGGGTGGAAGTACATCCTCCACCTTGGAAGTCTTAAAAATTGTACTAATTAAAACTAAACCAAAAATACAAACATATGAAAAAACTAAGTAGGATCTAAAGGCTAAGCCTTCTTACCTATTGAGTCATCTATGCTTGGTGTCTTCCATTTATCAGTCATAATGATTAATGCCTTGGATCTTTCTAACTCTTTTTCATCTATTTTTTGCTCTATCTTCATTTTTTATTGAGGAACTTAAGGCATCCCATGTGGTCGATCCACTATTGGACTCTTTGGTAAGGTAAGATACCTTGAGTTCCTCTTATAAAAAATATTAGTCTCATCTCTGAGGAGGATACTTTTTGAATTGAGGTATTATATTCCCCTTTAACTACCCCTTTCACTATAGACTCCTAGAATTAGGGTGTAGCTATAAGTGTTTGTAGTGGTAGTGCAATTACGTGCTCCTAGTCCTCTACATCAGAGGAATCCTAGTCAATTAGATCTCCTTTTTCTCCCAAAGGATTAGGCTTACTCAACCCAAGATCATTTTTAATAGCCTTTAATAGAAATGGAAGTTCTTGGGAAGTTTCCCCTTTTATCTCTATATGTTGTGGGGGTTGGTTGTACCAGAGATTTAAAGTTGTCTATCCTTTAGGAGGTGGTAGCATAGTATTCATTTGTTATATTAAAATTAAAGGCTATTGATTAGTTATCCTCAAATGATATTCTTTTAAGAGTATAAGTTGTACTCTTTCCAAGACCTGGGTGTCATCCATTACATTCATAAATAAAAAATCATAGTCATAGGGGACATGTTGGTTGGAATACAAAATCATTGAATATGATTTTTAATATGACCATGAGGATCCCAACACCTATGTGGTAAGTTAGGAAATTTATAATGTTTTCTCTTATTTCCTACATCCCTAAAATGCTTCCTCTATGTATAACACATTCTACCAATGATCATGTGTGATCCATAGAATTTGCCTTTATTCTATTTTATCAAATCCTCTTTGCCACACCACCAAAGTTAATATGCAATTTTTTAATCTAATATCTTGTTTGATACTTACTTGGGAAGGTGAAGGGTGTGGAATTTATGACTTGAAACCATGATTACCATATAATCAAGATATAACTAGTAGTCACCCCAAGGATCTAGTGTATTTGTGATGCTCTTTCTAATTTTAGGTAGTGGAGCCTCATGAATTGCCTATCATATTTGTGGATACACATCCTTGAAAATTCAAACCATATTATTTGTATATGTCTATATATGCATGAAGTGGTAGTAATTTCAAATGTGATTCTTAATACAATATATGCCCAAGATCGAAAGCTCACCAAGGTCCCTATAGACTGTGTCCATTACTGCATCTAATAAGTATGACATCATGTAAAAATATCCCACTAAATTGGGACTCTTTGATTTGTGCAGAACTTGCTCCCTCAACTTCAAAATGATGACTTTTCCTAGGGAAAATGTTACATCACTCTTCATTATCATATCTAGTAATGGCACCCAATCTAGGTTAAGAAAATAGATACTTGGCAAGTCATACATTTTATTAAATATGACCATCACAATATCTACCCCCATTATTATTTTTATAATGGGCCATAGTTTCCCCAAGAATAATCCATGAGCTCAGCACTTTGTCAATTGAATTTTATTTGTTCCATCTTACTAGCCTATGTTTATCAAAAATTGCATCTAGAACTGGTAGAGATAGGTACCTTTGAAATTCATCTCTAGTGATTCAGACCATTACCATCTAGTGATCCATATGGTATAAAAAGGGATCCTATGTAATTTTCCTATCAAATAACAAGTCTCATAGAAGGTCAATGCAGGGTATGACCTCAAGCTTGGTCACTACATAGTTTAGTATTTGTCTCTTAGAGCCAGTAAGTATGTAACTATTTGACACTATAAAGGTGATATATTTCCTTCATATGAAAATATTTTTATATCATCAAAATCCTCCCATAATTATTATAAATTGACATACCTACTATCAAAAAAATTTTCTTCATAAACTATGTTTATAAACTCTATTGAATCCTTGATGGAGAACGGGGATGGTGGAAGTGATCCTCTAAATTTTTTGGATGATGATGCCATGGAAATTATATGTTGTGCTCAAAGTATACTTACTTATACTGTGAAAAATCTTTTCCATTGGTTATTTTCTTGAAATGGATTTGTAAGTAGCTATGGCTTTCATTCTCAGAATAGTGATTGAGTTGAAATCTGTTTGTGAGCAATGAATACATTAATAGTTGCACATCATGTATATAGCCTTAACACTCAATTCCAATTCATTTCACTTTTAATGTCTAACATTCATATGTTTATTTTACTTAAATAGTTCAAATATCATTAGTTTTATTGGTAGGTTTCATTCTTTTTCAAGTGTTAGGAAGTAGTTTATTTTGTTGGATAAGTTTAGCGTGCTTTTAGTAGTTGAGAGTTGGGAGTCAGGTTTTATGTTGGGACCGAGCCCACAATTATTGATAACAACATACTCCAAAACATAAATCTTAAACAAAATTCTTGAATACCAAATCCATAAAATAAAATGTTTGAACAAAATGTCCAAACAAAAAATCTGAGCAAAACCTCCAAAGTGTATAAAGCTAATGATGACTATTTCAGACAAATTGTTTGATGAAAAGTTCCAAACAAAAATTTTGAATAAAAATCCCAATACAAAATGTCTAAATAAGAAGCCCCAAAAAATCTAAGTCCTTCAAAAAATTGTTTGAACAAAATTTCTAAAGTGGAAACTCTAAACACAAAATTTGAATAAAAGAAAAGCCGATGATAATTATTTCAAAAAAATTGTCTGATAAAAAGTCCCAAACAAAAGTTATAATGAAAATGTCCAAATAATGACTCTGAATAAAATAAACCCCAAAACAAAATTTATAAAGAACAAAGTTCCCAAAAATAAAGTCTGAGAAAAATGTTTGATGACCAAGTCCTGAATAATTTCTCTGAATAAAACCAAGTCCCGAAACCTGTATAGTACAAAACTCTCAAAATGCATTAGTAAGTTAGTGAAAAATGTATAATATGATTATTTGTACTTCCAAGTGTAAATATTAAGGAAAAATTATATATAAATTGCATATATATGTAGAGTAAGGGATAAAAAAAAGGATAAATCACAAAAAAATGGGTTCCCATTTCTTCTTGAAGAGAAGGGGAATGTTGGGTATAACACAAATGTTGACACAAATAAAAAATAATTAGTGGCATAGATACCTAAAATTAAGGAAAATATTCAAATATTCCATAAGTAATACAATAGCAAGAAAGAAGTATAGTTAAAGAAGTGACAATGTGAATAAATGAATTATAGATAACTAGCATAAGCATATCAATTACATGGTGTAATATGTGAACATGAGTATAGGAATGTGTAAACTCTAGTATATAAGCTCAAGATAATAATGTAAAATTTATCATAAAATAATATAATGTGTCAATCATGATAAGAGAAGTAGATGAACCCATCATAGTATGCCATGTGGGAAGAGTAAAGGTCCAACATCTGTATGTGCAAGTATCACAGGTCTATTGTATGCTTGTATCACACTCAATTATGCATAAAACATATATATTTATAGAAAATAAATTATCTGTTATATAATAACATAAACTAAATGACATAGATGCCAAGGAGCTAGTAAACATGTGTATGTTTAATAATTTTTTATATTTTATATTTATTTTAACATTTTTTTTAATTCATTTTTTTTTTGAATTTTTGAAATGAAAAAGGTCTAACCTATGATCCCATTTAAGGTATGCTCATAGGAAGATCCAAATTCATAATATGTCACATAAAACTAGAAATATTGCCAAGGGTCATACATAGGTGTCTTGTCTAGAACTATATAATTTAGTGTACTCTACATATGTCTCATAGGAATCTATGGCCATGAAGAAGTAATTTAAGGATTAGTGGTTCTTATAACCCATATTTTAGTAATCTATGGTTTCATTTTTGAAACTATAATTGGAACATGTTTATTTTCTCATAGAAATTCGGTAGACCATGAATCTAAGTGTAGACATCCTAATTTGGCCAAGTAACCATAAGTAATATGTCTTTTGTTTCTCTTGCATGGGAAGGTCCTAGTGATGAATTTGAGTATTATTTTCATGGATACTTTGGGTCTTTTGATATTTCTTATAACTATTTTTCCCTATTTGTTACACCCCTAATGGTCCTATGTCATCTTATCCTAGTCATGTGGTCCCCCTTGCTTGTTTTGCCCAGTCTCTACCCATTTTTTGTTTTCAAGACACTAGCACAGTCTTGAATACTAGTGTAGCACACTAGTGTCCAATAGTCACTTTTTAAGAATATTATGGCTCCTAATCCTACCTTGATCCTTCTCTTATGATTTTATCTTTCTTTTGTGTCTTGTCATCCAACAAATAAGGGTATTACATTAAAATAAAAGTTCCTTATATATAAAGAACCAAAAAAAGAATTTTGAATCTATAATTTACTATTTTTCCATATAATTACATAAAACTAATCAATATTATAGCTCAACACACCACATATTACATATAAAAACCCATAGACTTACATGTTTGATCAAATAAGGGCCTAAGCAAAAGTCATTCTAGCATACCATGCACGTTGATTATGCATGTTCCCTAAGAGGTAACTACATGTGATATGAGACCCTTATCATTAGGGTTAATGTAGGCAACAATAAGGATAACAAGGTTTCTATGTCTCATGATCTTTACATCCCAAAACCCAATTTTTTTCTTCATTTTTCATTTTTCATTTTATCTTGTTATTTTTCATGTTTACATGTGTTCATTAGGTTATGGAAAATAATTAACAAAATAGTGACATAGATGAATGATCATAAGCTAAAAACTCACATACATGTCCCTAAAACCCTCCTACAACATCCAAAGAAGTCTCAAATAGTTTCTCCATAAAAAGACACTAGTGCAGTACCTTGGACACTAGAAAAATGCACTACTATATTTTTAACCACACTACTATTTAAAGTTAGTTTTCAACCCTATTTCTAGAATGAAGGAATCTTGAATGATCTCCAAGATTAAATATCCTTCTTGACATATGACAATACATTTTTCACTCTATATAAGTCAAATTTCTCATTGTGCATACATCTTGATTAAATTAATTTAATATATCTTTTTGAAAAATTTGTCTAAACTTACCCTCTATACCCTCCCCTTTTAACAGCCTAGGATTTACATGTATAATTCCTAAAAATTTCAATAATTTGGTGAACCAAAATTAATTTGAATATTTATTAAAACCCTAGTTCCATATTAGGGTTTACATTCTCCATTTTTGTGTATTAAATTAAGGTGAATAAAATTATATTTTCCATTGATTTTTATACAATCTAATTGATCCAAATTAGTCCTCTAATAGGGTTTCATTAATTTAATACACTTTAAAATTTTGTCTACAAAACCCTCAAAAACCCTAGATCTGCATACTAGGTCCCTATACATCCAAATTTTTATTTTTTACATACATTGAGCTAAATATTTAGCATATTTGAAAATATACCTATGTTAGATTACATTCTACATATTGTGTACTTGTTGTTTTTTGTTTTCATTCCTTTTTTTGGCATGTTAAAAATGATGTCCAAAAAGCCTCTTTCCCCTCACCTAGTTGATGAATTTATAACCTTTTCTTATAATTATAGGAATGAATGGATAAACTTTCAAGATTGAACATTAGCACATGATAATGATTTCATTTATAACGATGATGATTTTTGTAATGATGGATATGATTATTCCTATGATCATGACAATAGAAGTGTTAATGAGGATAGATCAGATGCATCTTCATCTCTTATCTCTTTCTTATCCTACTTATCAAAATCAAACTAAAAATATAATGTAAAAATAAATTCTTATTGGTAGGATTTGTTCCAATGTGAGTACAATGAGCATTTCAACCACTTTTGCTACCTCCTTATTCAAATTAAAATAATATAAGTACAATAAATGAAATGTACATTTACATGATTCAATTTATATAGAGAAGAACAATGCATATTATTTACCCTTCTCAATTCCATTTGAAAAAACATGTACAAATGATAATGCACCTTTTATAAATGAAAAAACTAAAGTGGTTGAGATTATTTTATCACCTTATTTTACATTCTAAGATAAATAAAATGATTCTTTTAAAAATATTAATAATTCAAATATCTCTAACTCCTTTTGATGGGAATTTTATCCTTCAATACATAAATAATCATAACTTTGAAATTCTAACCCAAGATACTTGGCCATTACCTTTGTGTACTTGTTTAATCATTTAAGAATATTGTATAATCCATTGAACTTATATCATTATCCATTTAAATATCTCATATATATTTTTTAATATACTTATTCTATCAATTCTGTTTTGATTGGTCTTTTCAAGACCAATGAGAATAGACACAACTCACTAGGTCTTTAAATATCTTTTATTTAGAAACTCAAATTCTCTCCTAAATTTGATGCATGTGTCTAATATTTAAATCATACTTGAAATATAACTTACATACTTTTTGGTCAATCTTATAATTCACTCCAAACATTCCTTATTGACAAACTAAACTTAGAATTCTTAGAATTTTTTTATGAGTAGTACATGATCTCCCTATTAATTCAAACACATAAGAGATTATATTCCTTCTACCATACAGTTTGTATTATTCAAATTCATGAATAAAGAGGAAATAAAGACAAAACAATACTCACCTACACATACAATTCTTGGATTGAATAAAAAATGAAAAAATAACACAAAACTCATATTATGTTCTTTTATTTTTTAGTTGTGACCACCTTATAAGAATCCCCTTTTTTTTAAGAGGATGAATCTCAATAACTTATAGTCTTGTCTTGATGTTCATCCTTCTTACACCAACATTTCACATTCAATTATTCACCTTTTTTAGTTTCCTTGTTCATAATTAGTTTAAAATAAAGAATTAAAAAGAAGTTATAAAATGCATTTTTCTTTAGCAGACCTAAGTGTGCTTTGTCATTGATGCAAAAAAGCATTCTCAAATGTTTATAACATAGTTGATCCTCTCTTTCAAGCAGTTTTCCTATACATAATGGTATAAATAATTGTATTCGCATTCTTATATCTCAAGATCTCATCTCCACTTGAGAGGCTCAACATCACCTCAAAATAAATATAAAACTAACAACTTCCAAATCACTGAATAGTATGTACTAGAAACAAAATTTAAATGGCATAAAGACTTATTCAAGATTCTTCTCTTTTGATGAGTACCTTTTAAATATAATGTTTAAGAACATTTGATAAGCTTCAAGATCAAAATAAATAATTATTTATATATATCTTCACAAAATTGTATACAAACCACTATCATATTATATCAGGCCATTATAAATGTCTATATATAAGATTATAAGATTTGAAACTATCTTCCACATACACTCAAAACTTGCAAACTTCTTGATGGACTAATATTTTAGTAGGACCTATACCAACCATTATCTCTCTATTAATGATGAATATTTAATAATAAGAACTCATAAATATATGTCATCTGAGGATGCATCAATAATCTCAAAATACCCTTATTTTATTCATAAAATAACTACACTAGATACAAATAATTCTACCATCTAAGGCATACTTTTAATATTCTATTACTCTTCTACCCTTTACACCTTTTTCTAAAAAAATCTACTCGTCATCTTTTCTTCTTACATGTAGAATAGATTTTATGTATCTCCCATTGAATGGGTTTAAGTTCATATTTTAGAAAATAACTATCTAAACATAGTCTTGGATTGAGAGAAGACCGAATCTTTCTCAACTACTCTTAAGCTTATCACTTTTATTCTATTATGCCTCCTTCATGCTATTATTTGTTTATCAATGTAGTATGATGAGTTTTCTACCTCTTTAAAATATGTATGAGATGTTTTCATGTTTAAATAGGTATAATAACTTTTACCATATATCCTTGACATATTTCATACCCATCATCATTAGTTACAAGGCATTTAAACATTGACATGACCAATGACTTAATGAATTTTCATCTTGACAACTATTACTTATGGTATTATGATAAATATTATCACTCTTCACATAAAAATACCCTTCTTAGACCCTTACAAAAATTATTAAAATGATTAGAAGCCCTCATATAGCTTTGGAGTGCATTTTGGAGGGAAGTCTCACATTTGGATTTCAAACTCCAATTTTGGAGGGAAACCCTTACAAGCTAGAAGAATTGTTCTCAAGGACTTTTGATGACTTGAACATCTTCACAAGAGCTAAAAAAGATGTCTGGTTGTCCTTAAGACATATCAATGACCCATTACATAACATTTTACCTTCACAATCAAGGATTTTTGACTTACATAGGCTTTCATTTACAAAATTTACATAGGTGAGTTGATTTTCTTGCATCAAACTCCTAGGCTCAAAAGATTCATGATCCCCTGCACATGATTTTATTTTAATATTCCCTTCATTTATGCAATTGTTCTTTTTCTATCCTCCAATTGTCTAATCATAGATTCAGACATGCTCCTTGCTTCCACACTTGTGCTTCTTCTTATTTGTTACCTTATCCTTTAAAGATTTTCTTTGTTCTTATTTCTACTTCCTCTTTCATGTTTACCCTATTAATGATGATATCAACTCCTATATTCTTATCTTGATATCTTCATAGAGATATATTCTCTATACACTATACCTATTTATCTAATATGACTACACATACATAGTCAAATGAATCATTAGAGATAAAAATTAGATACCTTGAGGTCTCTCTATGCTCTTCTTACTCCCATATTTTTTCAAGTTAATATTCTACCTTATCAACTCAAATTATTTTAATTTATACTCATTTGTATCATGCCAACTATCTACATCATTGATTTTGTTTTAGGACAAACTTTGTCCTCTTCATCCTTGTATATGGCATGATCCAAATTTGCCATCTCTTATTGTAAATATTCCATACATTCATAGACAAATATTTTGCTTTGTTTCTTGGCTATCAGCTCTCCACTACCTATAACCTATTTTTCAAAGTCTTCTATTTTCTTCAATAAATAAAAGACTAAAGTATTATTATCAAAATCATCTATATTGTTACCATTCAACTATAAAATCCTATCCTGTACATCTTTGATTGATTTATGTAATTTAAATGCTAATTAATGATCCTCATACCTTTGATTTGATTTTTTCTCTTTTTCTTGGAACTCATTATCTTCATATCTCCTATCCTCTTGAGTTAGGATTGATTCTTCTTTATTTGATCAACTCCTTGTGATGAATGATCAAGTGATCTCCTTGGTTATCTTCAAAAAATTGAGGTCTTATAGAAATCCTCCTATTCATAATTCTTGTTCATGAGCCTAACCATTGGCTCAAAGTATTTATCTTCATCAATAACTT